>CM038673.1:666553901-667753901 GCA_021605145.1 Aegilops bicornis | reverse complement strand
GCCGCACTCCCGCTGGCCCCTTGGGACCCGGCTCTTCTTGCGGCGCTTCACTCCGCCCCTACACCCAACACGTACACCGGAGGCAGCGACTGGTATATGGACTCCGGGGCTACCACCCACATGACTTACAACCCTGGTAACCTCAACTCCGTATTTCCAGTTTCTACCGCATGTCGTATCACTGTTGGGGACGGGTCTTCCCTTTCCATTACTCATGTCGGTCATGGTTCCTTTCCGTCTAACTCTACGCCTATTCACATGTCTAATGTCTTAGTTTCACCTGAGTTAGTCACTAATCTTGTTTCCGTTCGCTCTCTTACACGTGAAAATCCTATAACTGTTGAATTTGACGAAGTGGGTTTTTCTGTCAAGGACGCCCATACCCGGATGGTGCTACACCGATGTGACAGCCCGGACGGCCTCTACCCGGTGCACTCCACCGCCACTTCCACATCCGCTCCGGTCGCTCTTTCCGCCACGGTGGACCTTTGGCATGCTCGGCTGGGACATCCGAACCCGGCCACCCTTCGTCATATTCTTCGGACTTTTTCATTCACGTGTAATAAAACCTATGATCACACTTGTCATGCTTGTCGTCTCGGCAAGCACGTCCGTATTCCGTTTAGCGCGTCCTCATCAGTGGCGTCGTATCCATTTGAGTTGATTCATAGTGATTTGTGGACATCTCCTGTTGGCAGTAATACATGTTTTTTATACTATCTTGTCATACTTGATGATTTTTCGCACTACGTGTGGACCTTCCAGTTGCGGAGAAAATCCGATGCACTCTCCGTTCTCACTACATTTTACTCCTATGTCGCTACGCAGTTTGGGTGTCCCATTCATGCCTTGCAGACTGACAATAGGAAGGAGTTCGACAATGACGGGGTTCGCACCCTCCTTGCCACACACAACACGATTTTTCATCTCACCTGCCCGTATACCTCACAACAAAATGGTCGCGGCGAACGGATCCTTCGCACCCTCAATGATTGTGTGCACACTCTTCTCTTCCACGCTAATGTCCCGCCCCGGTTTTGGCCGTACGCTCTCTCCACCGTCTGTCTCCTCATCAACATTCGTCTGATTCGTGCTCGTGGGAACTTTGCACCACATCATCTCCTCTTCGGTAGCCCACCTTCCTATGATGATCTTCATGTTTTTGGGTGTCTCTGTTATCCTAGCATCGCCTCCACTACTCCTCATAAACTCGCACCTCGCCCCGTGGCATGCATCTTTCTCGGATACCCACCAAACACCAAAGGTTATCGTTGCTATAATCCGGTTTCCCACCGAGTTTTTACTTCACGGCACGTTTACTTTGACGAGAGGTCTTTTCCCTTTCACAAGGTACCGCCGCCGGCCGACTCGCCGTCGTCACCCGCACCTCCCGGTGCCCCTAGGGGAGGCCGCTCACTTGCGCTCGGGCCCCTGCAGCTCGTGGGCCTCCCCTGGCTTCGGCGCCCTCGCCGCGCCTGGGCCCCGCTTTGGGTCTGCGTCGTCGGACCCGGCCCTCTCGCCCTTTGGCTCGACGGCCTCCTCGCCGGGGCCACGGCGCCTCCGACTCCCATTGAGTTCATAGCCCGGTTAGCGAGCACATAACATGCGCCTGACCCGGGCTCCTCGACGGTTTCCGCCGGCCTGGCTGCATCCTCGCCGGCGGCCACGGCGCCCCCGACTCCCGTTGATTCCGTAGCTCGGTCAGCGAGTGCATCCCCCGTGCCTGACCCTGGCTCCTCGACGGCTTCTTCGCCTGCCTTGTCACCGGCCCCGTCCGCCTCGCTGGCTGCGCCGCCGGCCCCGCTGGTTGCCCCGGACACCTGCATGGTCACCCGTGCTCGCGCTGGTATTCACCGGCCCAGCACGCGTTATTCTGCGAATGAGTACCTCCTTGCTGCCTCGACATCTGTGCCGTCACCCCTCCCGTCGTCCACTCGAGCCACACTTTGCAATCCGCATTGGCTCGCGGCGATGCAGGAGGAGTTCGACGCGCTGGTGTGCAACCGCACTTGGCAGCTTGTCCCGCGGCCACCCCATGCCAACGTCATCTCTGGCAAGTGGGTCTTTCGGCATAAGACTCGCCCTGACGGGTCTCTCGAGCGCTATAAGGCTCGGTGGGTGATCCGCGGTTTTCGGCAGCGCACTGGAGTCGACTTCACCGACACGTTCACCCCGGTTGTCAAACCGGCACGGTCAGCGGTCCTTCACTCGCGGTCTCGCGCTGGCCGGTGCATCGGATAGATCTGTCGAATGCGTTCTTGCATGGCCAACTCTCGAGCAGGTTTTACGTCGGCGGCCGACCGGCCGTCGGCAGCGGCTCGGCGACTATGTGTGCATGCTCTCCCGCTCTTTGTACGGGTTGAAGTAGGCCCCTCGCGCCTGGTACCAGCGGATCGCCGGTTTTCTGCAGCAACTCGAGTTCCGAGCTACTCGCTCCGACGCCTCGCTGTTTGTCTACCACCAGGCTTCGGCGACCGCTTACCTGCTCCTATACGTCGACGACATCATCCTGACGGCTTCCTCGCCCGAGCTCCTTCGCCAGCATACTGCTCGCCTCAGCGCTGAGTTCGCCATTAAGGACCTCGGCCCGTTGCACTACTTCCTCGGCATTGAGGTGGTATGACGCGCCGATGGGTTCTTTCTTCACCAGCAGCAGTACGCACAGGACCTTCTCGAGCGGGCAGGCATGCTTAACTGCAAGCCTGTTCCCACGCTTATCGACACAAAGGCCAAGGTCTCTGCGCTCCACGGCTCACCCGCGCCAGATGCAGCGTTCTACCGCTCCATCCTCGGTGCTCTCCAGTACTTGACACTCACTCGGTTGGACCTGTAGTACGCCGTCCAGCAGGTATGTCTCCACATGCATGCCCCTCGCGACACTCACTGGAACCTGGTGAAGCGGATTCTCCGGTACATCCACGGCACCACGGCTCTGGGTCTTACGTTGACAGCCTCGCCCTCGACTGACCTGGTCGCCTACAGTGACGCTGATTGGGCTGGCTCCCCGGACACGCGACGCTCGACTTCAGGCTATTGCGTCTACCTGGGGCCCTCGCTCGTATCGTGGTCGTCTAAACGACAACCCACGGTATCCCGCTCCAGTGCCGAGGCTGAGTATCGTGATGTGGCCAATGCCGTCGCCGAGTGCTCGTGGCTCCGACAGCTTCTCCAGGAGTTGCTTCTTGATGTCCCGAAGGCCACCATTGTCTACTGTGACAATGTCTCTGCGGTCTACCTCTCCGCCAACCCCGTCCATCATCGTTGCACGAACCACATCGAGCTTGACATTCACTTCGTGCGAGAGCAGGTGGCTCTTGGGCGCGTCCGCGTTCTTCATGTTCCCATCGCTCAGCAGTTTGCCGATCTCATGACGAAGGGGTTACCGACGCCTACATTTGAGGAGTTCCGGTCCAGTCTATGCGTCACCGATGACGACGATCATGGGGAGGGGGGGGTGTTGAACATATATGTGCATGTATCTGTTAGGATAATCTCCTACCGGCCCCGCCTCTAGTTTCCTTGTACAGATGAGGCTGAGGGCTGCCCTTGTACCCATATATATGTGCACCGTGCACCTGATCAATATATCAAGAGTTGCATTGCCTTCAACAGCGATCAAAGTACGCCACTCATGGATGACAATATTTGCATGCCGGTTACCGTGACGCTCAGGCTCTTCCTTTAATCCACGCGTGTACATATAGTCGCACTGTTCCTTCCCCACCCCCTCTTTACTTCGGCAGTGGCGCCTCGGGCAGCCATTGTTGAACCCCTCTTTCTCAATGGAATTCATGATTCATTATTACTGATGATGTTATTTCTTCTTACAGCTTGGCGCACCTGCTCTAGGTCGACGAATTCGACACGGGTCTTCTTGGTTTCCCTTTCCCTTGCTACAGATTCCTCTTCTTCCTACATTCCCTCTTTGGACAATTAGTTATGGGTTCTTCTTAGTGCCGATCTCTTTCTCTTCCAGTTTGATTCTAGTGGTGTCAATGGTTGGGTTGGTGACTGGCTATTCAGTTGGCCGAAGATATCCTAATACTGTTGATTTCCCTTGCATAACGACCAAGTTAGTATCTGTGTAAATCTATGTGTACGTGTCTATCATTCCTACAATATCATGGCATTTTCTATGCATATTATTTACTGAAATAATTTCACTGCCTATGGACGCGACACTTGGCAGCACTGTTGAACGGAGGAGGCATCTCAAGTTCGTTGTCTACAATAGTCCAATCCTGCGATGCTTGCTTTTTTATTGGGGATTGCAGTTACAAGAGGTACTGATTTAGAGCTTATTTTCCATCTGGGTTCACTGTTCTTTGTAAATAATAACTTCAAGCTCCCAACTCACTAATTAATGCATAAGGCCGGTCAGCGCCTTATTATCTCCTCAGATTTTTTTTGTTTAATAATGTTCTATTTTTGCCAAATTGCTTAACAGTAACCAAAGTAAACAGGTTACTCGTGTGATGTTTCGAAGATAATATTTTCCGTACAGTAGTTTCATAATGGAATCATCATTATATAGTTACTTATTGATGACTCAATGTAATTGCTACTACCATCATCTGTTTTCTATGATTTTATAATTTTTTTATATTTAGATGTCCTTCTTTGTTTAGTTGCTCCAATGGCCGTGGGCCACATAATTAGTTCACGTGTACTGTCATACCTCATATCTTCATGTTTTAGTATATATGCATTAAGGATATGCGATTGCTTATGCGGCAGTTCACTTTCGTGAAGGCGCAAGGCAACAGTGACGATCCCCTTCTATTGTGATGATGTGAGGTGGTGGTAATGGCTCGGTGAAGCAAAAAATGCGCAAGAAACCGAGGTGCCGTTACTTTTCCCAATCTTCAATCTTCCACACTGAATATTCTCCGACTTCATCTCATATAGGGGATGACGCAAGTTAAAAGACAAATATTTCCTCTCTTTCATCAGTTCATGTGCCCTGTCCCCTTAACTCTCTTGCTGCACAGGTGGATTTCGTAAGTTTAAATGAGGTGGTCCAGTAAGCACATCACTTCCATAAGTTGGTTATGTGAAGCACCTTTTTAAATTTCTGCCGGGCACGTATAGAGTAGTAGAGGAAACGGATAAACTCTAGAATCGCCACTACCTGGTGGGTCTAGGGTTACCTGCTGGAGTTGATTCCAAAGGACAGCAAACTGGCGAATTTGCGAGATCTCAGAGATCCGGTGCAGGCCCAACATCCACTTGTTGTTGGAGACGGCATCATGGATAGAAATGTTTTTGCGGGAGCAAAGCCTGAAGATATTCGGAGCAAGAAGCCGTGGCACGTGTCCGTCTAGCCATCAGTAGCGCAGTCAATCCTGACGTACTCCATGGCTTGTTTCGAGCTCCCACGAGGTCTATGTGAGCATATCAACGGTTTATTCCATTTTTTGTACACTAAATTCATGTATATACCTTGTCTTAACTTGTACTTTTGGATGAGTTCCATCTAATGATGTCAGACTACTTCATGTGAGTATGAATGATAAATCATTGTCATTTTGATATTTCCTACATTTTGTTTTTTGTACTTTTGGATCAATTTCGTCTCAAGATGTCAGACTACTTCTGTGACAATATTGTTTCCACTTGTTCTTGCTTAAAGATGCTTCCCACATAGCCAAGCTTCTCATCTTTTGGTTTGCTTTTTTAGACGTGTGCAGTTAAGCTATCTGTTTCCAAACTACAGCAGTTAGTCCAAATAATAACACCTTTGATACAATGTGTGGAGGTAGTGATAGAAGCATACGTTCAGATCTTTGTGGAAAACATTATCTACTACAAGATAATGCATTGCATCTTTGTAAATAACACTTCAGTTGGGATGATATGTTATTATTATTCTGGAAATGAAAACCCTATATTCTTATCATGGTTGGTTAAAATACTATTTGGTAGATACTTCTACTTATGATTTATATGGTTACTTTTGATACTGAGATAAACATATTTTTTTTATCTTCATGCTTTGATATATTATCTAAATTCCTAGCATTCTATCATCATAATGCAGCAACGCGCGCCATCAATGATCTAGTTTTGTACGGTTAAGAAGCACAATGGTAGGCTCGTGAAGCATGAAAATTGTGGTAGGGGCCATGCTTCGGGTTGTATACATTGGCTGTGATTGGGCTTGGAATCTTGTTAATTCCAGGAAGCAAGACTGTGTGTTTTGAAGGTTGTTTAGGATTTGGATGAGGTACGGGTACAAATTTAATGGAGAGCTATTGTTAGCGTGCGCTTCTGTGGATGACAAACCAATGATCTTTATCGTTATGTTAATATTTGTGGCTTGTGGACCTATGTTTACTAATTGAACTGCTAAGATTGTTTGTTCACACTAGCACTTAATTTTTCCATCACATATTTATGGGGGATGTATGCATGTGAAAGCACAAATTTTGGATTCATTCAAGGTAAAAGTTGTGCAGAAGAAAGAAGCAATGCAGTGTGGTGGATCAGGAGCAGAGCACACTGTGCAATGGACATAAGGGTAGGCGGCGGAGTAGGAGGCAAGAGCAATAGGAGTGGTTCTGGTTGGGCAAAAGTACGGAGCATGGGGGTCTCGATGGTGATAGATGCTATCGTCGTGAGGGAACTTAAGGGTGTAGGCGGCAGAGTAGGAGGCAAGAGCAGTATATCCAATTGCGACATGATGTTTCTTTACAGTTTTCAATAATCTCTTTTCTTCGTGCATTGAAAGGTTAGAATTGATAATAATAATAGTAGGAGTAGTAGTAATAGTAATAGTAATAGTAATAATAATAATAATAATTGGGTATATTTTATTTTCATCAAGATAAGCATATTTTAGTGTATCAAGGAGTTTCTTTCATGCAAACACAGGATCACTCTTAGGTGGTTTCTGCTTCTTTAATTCAGCATGGAGAAGGGAACAATATGGGCATTCTGCTTCTTCACCTTCTCCAACAACCCAAATGATTTCCGCCTCACTCTTTATCGTCTCTAATACTATTGTGGTTTATCATTGTTAATTTCTTGCTTAATTCTTTAATTCTGGAAGATATTGTATTACGGATTTGATTTATGCATTTGGTTTTTGAACCATTGTAAATAGGGTATGTATGCTGGATATGAAATATGTGAATGCTACAATTTAGAATTTAAAATTTGGAAATTTCCAATTCCAATTATGGAGGATTATAAATTGCAGGGAATAAATTATCAGGAAACAAGCAGTTGTGCAACATGTCATTATGGTACACACGGTTAATAAAATAAAATCGGGTGCGATGGAAATCTATAGCACACAGGTTTCACTGACGAATAACATGTGTGATTATCCAAAGTAGAACATACGTTTCCGTCCCTTAAGCATTTGATGATGGATCTGAAGGAAATATGCCCTAGAGGCAATAATAAAGTTGTTATTTTATATTTCCTTATATCATGATAAATTTTTATTATTCATGCTAGAATTGTATTAACCGAAAACTTGATACATGTGTGGATACATAGACAAAACACCGTGTCCCTAGTAAGTCTCTACTAGACTAGCTCATTAATCAAAGATGGTTAAGTTTCCTAACCATAGACATGTGTTGTCATTTGATGAACGGGGTCACATCATTAGGAGAATGATGTGATGGACAAGACCCATCCGTTAGCTTAGCATAATGATCGTTAAGTTTTATTGCTATTGCTTTCTTCATGACTTATACATATTCCTCAGACTATGAGATTATGCAACTCCCGAATACCGGAGGAACACCTTGTGTGCTATCAAATGTCACAATGTAACTGGGTGATTATTGATGTCTACTACACAACCTTCTTCTTGTAGACGTTATTGGGCCTGCAAGTGCACAGGTTTGTAGGACAGTAGCAAAATTCCCTAAAGTGGATGACCTAAGGTTTATCAATCCATAGGAGGCGTAGGATGAAGATGGTCTCTCTCAAACAACCCTGCAACCAAATAACAAAGAGTCTCTTGTGTCCCCAACACACCCAATACAATGGTAAATTGTATAGGTGCACTAGTTCGGCGAAGAGGTTGTGATACAAGTGCAATATGGATGGTAGATATAGGTTTTTGTAATCTGAAATAATAAAAACAGCAAGGTAACTAAGGATAAAAGTGAGCGTAAACGGTATTGCAATGATAGGAAACAAGGCCTAGGGTTCATAGTTTCACTAGTGCAAGTTCTCTCAACAATAATAACATAGATAGATCATATAACAATCCCTCAACATGCAACAAAGAGTCACTCCAAAGCCACTAATAGCGGAGAACAAACGTAGAGATTATGGTAGGGTACGAAACCACCTCAAAGTTATTCTTTTGGATCGATCCATTAAAGAGTTCGTACTAGAATAACACCTTAAGACACAAATCAACCAAAACCCTAATGTCACCTAGATACTCCATTGTCACCTCAAGTATCCGTGGGCATGATTATACGATATGCATCACACAATCTCAGATTCGTCCAACCAACACAAAGTACTTCAAAGAGTGCCCCAAAGTTTCTACCGAGAGTCAAGAACGTGTGCCAACCCCTATGCATAGGTTCATGGGCGGAACCCGCAAGTTGGTCACCAAAACATACATCAAGTGGCACATGATATCCCATTGTCACCACAGATAAACACGACAAGACATACATCAAGTGTTCTCATAAAAGACTCAATCCGATAAGCTAACTTCAAAGGGGAAACTCAATTCATCACAAGAGAGTAGAGGGGGAGAAACATCATAAGATCCAACTACAATAGCAAAGCTCGGGATACATCAAGATCGTGCCATAGAGGGAACACGAGAGAGTACATGAGAGAGAGAGAGAGAGAGAGATCAAACACATAGCTACTGGTACATACCCTCAGCCCCGAGGGTGAACTACTCCCTCCTCGCCATGGAGTGCGCCGGGATGATGAAGATGGCCACCGGTGATGGGTTCCCGCTCCGGCAGGGTGCCGGAACGGACTCCCGAGAGGTTTTTGGTGGCTACAGAGGCTTGCGGCGGCGGAACTCCCGATCTATCTTCTCCGTGGATGTTTTTAGAGTACGTGGGACTATATAGGCGAAAGAAGTCGGTCGGGAGGTGCTCGAGGGGTCCACGAGACAGGGGTCGCATACAGAGGGGGTCGCCCCTATCTCCTGGGCTCCTCGGGGATCTTGACTTGATCTCCAAGCCTCCAAGATGATAATCTTCCAAAAAACACGTTGTCAAGGTTTCATTCCGTTTGGACTCCGTTTGATATTCCTTTCCTTGAAATCTTGAAGCAACAATAAAATAGCAATATGGGCTGGGCCTCCGGTTAATAGGTTAGTCCCAAAAGTAATATAAAAGTGTATAATAAAGCCCATAATCATTCAAAACAGGTAATATAATAGCATGGAACAATCAAAAATTATAGATACGTTGGAGACGTATTAAGCATCCCCAAGCTTAATTCCTGCTCGTCCTCGAGTAGGTAAATGATAAAAGTAGAATTTTTGATGTGGAATGCTACCTAGCATGATTCTCAAAGTAATTTTCTTTATTGTGGCATGAATGTTCAGATCCAAATGATTCAAAATAAAAGTTCATATTGATAAAAGAAATAGTAACACTTCAAGTAATACTAATCAAAGTAATCATGTCTTCTCAAAATAGCATGGCAAAAGAAAGTTCATCCCTACAAAATCATATAGTTAGGCTATGCTTCATTTTCGTCACACAAATATGTTCCCAACTTCTATACCCCCAATTACAAGCCAAGCAATTGTTTCGCACTTAAATAATCTCAAACTTTTTCAACCTTCACGCAATACATGAGCATGAGCCATGGATATAGTACTATGGGTGGAATAGAATATGATGATTGGGGATTGTGTGGAGAAGAAAAAAAGGAGAAAGTCTCACATTGACGAGGATAATTAACGGGCTATGGAGATGCCCATCAATTGATGTCAACATGAGGAGTAGGGATTTCCATGCAACGGATGCACTAGAGCTATAAATGAATGCTCAACAAAAAGAAAACTAGTGGGTGTGCATCCAACTTGCTTGCTCACGAAGACCTAGGGCATTTGAGGAAGCCCATCGTAGGAATATACAAGCCAAGTTCTATAATGAAAAATTCCCACTAGTATGAAAAAGACAACTTATGAGACTCACTATATGAAAAACATGGTGCTACTTTGAAGCACAATATATGAGACTCACTACATGAAGAACAAGGTGCTACTTTGAAGCACAAGTGTGGAAAAAGGGATAGTAACATTGCCCCTTTTTATTTATTTTCTTTTTTTTCTTCTTCTTTTTTTCTTTTTTTTTCTTTGGGCCTTCTTTTTTTTCTTTTGGCCTTTCTCCCTTTTTTATTTCTCTTTTTTTTCTTTTTGGGCAATGCTCTAATAATGATGATCATCACACTTTCATTGATTACAACATATGAATTACAACTCAAAACTAGAACAAAATACGACTCTATATGAATGCCTCCGTGATGTCTAGGATGGTGCAATGAATCAAGAGTGACATGTATGAAAAATAATGCATGGTGGCTTTGCCCCAAATAAAATGTCAACTACATGATCATGCAATGGCAATATGACAAAAGTAATGTATGTCATAATGATGATAAACGGAACGGTGGAAAGTTGCATGGCAATATATCTCGGAATGGCTATGGAAATTCCATAAATAGGTAGGTATGGTGGATGTTTTGAGGAAGATATAATTAGGCTTATGTGTGATAGAGAGTATCGTATCACGGGGTTTGGATGCATCGGCGAAGTTTGCACCAACTCTCAAGGTGAGAAAGGGCAATGCACGGTACTGAAGAGGCTAGCAATGGTGGAAAGGTAAAAGTGTGTATAATCCATGGACTCAACATTAGTCAAAAGAACTCATATACTTATTGCAAAAATTTAGAAGTCATCAAAAATCAAGTACTACGCACATGCTCCTAGGGGGATAGATTGGTAGGAAAAGACCATCGCTCGTCCCCGGCCGCCACTCATAAGGATGCACAAGCCAGGTACCTTCATGTTTCAAATTTGTTACACAACTTCAACTATACGTGCATGCTACAGGACTTGCTAACTTCAACACAAGCATTCTTTAAATTCATAATCACCCAACTAGCATGACTTTAATATCACTACCTCCATATCTCAAAACAATTATCAAGTATCAAATTGATCATAGCATCCAGTTCACCTCCTATGAAAGTTTTCGTTCAAATTACCATGCTGTTTAAGACTCTCAAAATAATATAAGTGAAGCATGAGAGTTCCTTAATTTCTACAAAATAAAACCACCGCCGTGCTCTAAAAGATATAAGTGAAGCACTAGAGCAAACAACAAACTACTCCAACAAGATATAAGTGAAGATCAATGAGTAGTTAAATAATTGTGCAACTATGTGAAGACTCTCTAACATTAAGGGATTTCAGATCTTGGTATTGTATTCAAACATCAAGCAAAACAAAATAAAATGACATTGCAAGGATAGCACAACTCATGTGAAGAAGCAAAAACTTATTCTCAACCAATACTAACTGATAGTTGTTGAAGAAGAAAGGTGGGATGCCTACCGGGGCATCCCCAAGCTTAGGTGCTTGAGACTTCTTGAAATATTATCTTGGGGTGCCTTGGGCATCCCCAAGCTTGAACTTTTGTGTCTCCTTAATTCCTCTCATATCATGGTTTCTCTTTTTATCAAAAGCTTCATTCACAACAAACTCAACAAGAACTCGTGAGATAGGTTAGTATAAACCAATGCAAAACCTTATCATTTTCTACTGTAACAAATCACTAACATTATTATTCAACATTGCATACTAAATGCCTCTGCATATTTAATACTCCTATCCTTAAGTAGAATCATTAAACAAGCAAACATATGCAAACAATGCAAACATAACAGCAATCTTTCAAAACAGTATAGTCTGTAAAGAATGCAAGAGTATCAATACTTCCCTGAATCCAAAAATTATGAACTAAAATTCCCACTGTAATAAATTTATCAGAGCTTAATATGCAAAAAGTTTCAACATTATACCACTCTCTGACTTTTCTAGGGAATTTTTGCAACAGCGGTAAACTATCTGTTTTCAAACAGCAACATGTATACTAGCAAAATAAGCATGGCAAAGGCTATCCTTGACTCTTTTATTGAAACTAAAGATGCAAAACATTATTCTAAATAACAGCAAGAAAAAAATAACAAGAGAAAATGACGCTCCAAGCAAAACACATATCATGTGGTGAATAAAAATATAGCTCCAAGTAAAGTTACCGATGAACGAAGACGAAAGAGGGGATGCCTTCCGGGGCATCCCCAAGCTTGGGCTTTTGGCTACTATTGAATATTACCTTGGGGTGCCTTGGGCATCCCCAAGCTTAGGCTCTTTCCACTCCTTATTCCATAGTCCATCGAATCTTTACCCAAAACTTGAAAACTTCACAACACAAAACTTAACGAGAAAACTTCGTAAGCTCCGTTAGCGAAAGAAAACAAAACACCACTTCAAGGTACTGTAATGAACTCATTATTTATTTATATTGGTGTAATATTTACTGTATTCCAACTTCTCTATGGTTTATAAATTATTTTACTAGCCATAGATTCATCAAAATAAGCAAACAACACAATGAAAACAGAATCTGTCAAAAACAGAACAGTCTGTAGTAATCTGTAACTAACGCAAACTTCTGGAACTCCAAAAATTCTAAAATAAATTGGTGGACCTGAGTAATTTGTCTAGTAATCATCTGAAAAAATAATCAACTAAATAGCACTCTCCAGTAAAAAGTTGAAGCTAATCTTGTGAGCATTAAAGTTTCTGTTTTTTACAGCATGATCATAAAGGCTTCACCCAAGTCTCCCCAAAGGTTCTACTTGGCACAAACACTAATTAAAACATGAAAAAACATCTAAACAGAAGCTAGATGGATTATTTATTCCTAAACAGAACCAAAAAGCAAGAAACTGAAATAAAATTGGGTTGCCTCCCAACAAGCGCTATCGTTTAACGCCCCTAGCTAGGCATGATGATTTCAATGATGCTCACATAAAAGATAAGAATTGAAACATAAAGAGAGCATCATGAAGAATATGACTAGCACATTTAAGTCTAACCACTTCCTATTCATAGGGATTTTATGAGCAAACAATTTATGGGAACAATAATCAACAACCATAGGAAGACAAAACAAGCATAACTTCAAAACTTTAAGCATATAGAGAGGAAACTTGATATTATTGCAATTCCTACAAGCATATGTTCCTCCCTCATAATAATTTTCAGTAGCATCATTAATGAATTCAACAATATAACCAGCACCTAAAGCATTCTTTTCATGATCTACAAGCATAGAAAATTTACTACTCTCTACTAGATCCGGAACCCCGTCCAATTTAAGACTCAGGGGCCGAGAAGTTTCCGAACTTGGAAGTTTGGATTTTTGAATGCTATCCAATGAATCCAACCCGCCGCCTGACTTTAAGTTCAGGGCTTGATCGACATCCGTCCCTCTGCGGGAATCCGGCATGGAGGGATCGGGAATCCGGACGTAGCTAGTCCTTAAGATAGAAGAAGAGTCGCCGTATTGCTCCTCTATCACAGCAACATGATGGGTAGCCTGGGGAGAGTTGATCTCTCTCAGATCGGTTTTAGGCCTGATCTGGTCGTAGTCTGTGGCGACTCCTGTATGGCGATGCGATCCAAGAGCTCGTTACGGAGGAGAGCTCGATCGGATCTAACTGCTCGGCAAGTTCCAAGTTAACGTGAAGATTGGTTTTGATGACCCGAGAAGTCATCGCTTGCGGTACGAACCGGGCGGTCATAAGAAAACCACCTAACTGAAGAGTCTGACCAGTGGCCAAGGCTCCTTTGGCGATAGTATCGTCTTTAAAGACAGGATGAGGCATCCTTCCTGACGGCGACGGCACAGAGGAACTCTCAATGAAAGCACCAACATCGGTGTCAAACCGGCGGATCTCGGGTAGGGGGTCCCGAATCAAGGCGTCTAGGCGGATGGTAACAGGAGACAAGGGACACGATGTTTTTACCTGTGTTCGGGCCCTCTCGATGGAGGTAATACCCTACTCCTGCTTGATTAATATTGATGATATGGGTAGTACAAGAGTAGATCTACCACGAGATCGAGAGGCTAAACCCTAGAAGCTAGCCTATGGTATGATTGTTGTTCGTCCCTACGGACTAAAACCCTCCAGCTTTATATAGACACGGATAGGGTTAGGGTTACACAGTCGGTTACAATGGTAGGAGATCTATATATCCAGATCGCCAAGCTTGCCTTCCACGCCAAGGAAAGTCCCAACCGGACACGGGACGAAGTCTTCAATCTTGTATCTTCATAGTCTAGGAGTCCGGCCAACGGTGATAGTTCGGCTATCCGGACACCCCCTAATCCGGGACTCCCTCAATCATGAAACTTTAGATCAAGTTACTACCGAACCTCGTAGGTCAACCAGAGCACGTTCCGCACCAGAGTGGTACGGTAATCCTGTTATGGAAGTCATGTTACTAGACCATGACGAACCTACGAACTATGAGGAAGCGATGATGAGCCCAGATTCTGATAAATGTCTTGAGGCCATGAAATCCGGGATAGGATCCATGTACGAGAACAAATTATGGACTTTGGTGGACTTGCCCGATGATAGGCAAGCCATAGAGAATAAATGGATCTTCAAAAAGAAGACTGACGCTGATGGTAATGTTACTGTCTACAAAGCTCGACTTGTCGCGAAAGGTTTTTGACAAGTTCAAAGAGTTGACTACTATCGGTGTCAAAACCGGCAGATCTCGGGTAGGGGGTCCCAAGCAGTGCGTCTTAGGATCAATGGTAATAGGAGACAAGGGACACGATGTTTTACCCAGGTTCGAGCCCTCTTAATGGAGGTAAAACCCTACGTCCTGCTTGATTAATATTGATGATGTGTGTTACAAGAGTGGATCTACCACGAGATCAAAGAGGCTAAACCCTAGAAGCTAGCCTATGGTATGATTGTTGTATATTGTATATCGACTAGCCTGGCCTCGGTTTATATAATGCACCAGAGGCCTAGGATAACAAGAGTCCTAGATGAATATGCCGGTGGGGGAGGAGTCCTTGTCTTGATCGCCAAGTCTTGTGGAATCTTCCTAGTATGCGGCAACTGTCCGGACCGGCCCATTAATATGCGGCCCGGGGGGTCCTCGGCCCAATCTAACCGATTGGGGGACGTCATGGTGAGTACCCCCTAGTCCAGGACACCGTCAGTAGCCCCCTGAACCGGTCTTCAAGTTTAGGGACGCTCCTCGATTCTTCCGAACTGTTCTTCATCTTCGGTCGTCGGTCTTGAAAACTGGTTCAACAAATCTTCTCATCTTTGATCTTGAGGATCGCCGAAATGCATTCGACGAGTTCACACGTCGGGTATCCGAGGAGCCCCTTCAAGTTTACGGCCTTTATCAATGCCTTGTTATTTTTATGCCACGCCTCGGGTTTGAAGTTATTCCCGGGAGGCAATGTCCTCTTGCGTCCGAGCTCTAACGTCGGACTGCATTCGAGGTATCTTTTGCAGCCGAGCACCAACGCCGGACTGCTTCCTAGCTCTATCGCCGGACTATGTATCCGAGCTCCAACGCCGGACGGTATCCGAGCTCCAACACCGGACTATGTATCCGAGCTCCAACGCCGGACTGTATCCGAGGTGTCGTAAATCACATTGGTTCAAAGAAGTTTGAAGGAGTTTAGCCGAGCTTAATGCCGTAAATGCCCTCTAAGGAGCCAGCCACTTGTATCCGAACTATATGCCGAATTGCTTCCGAGGTGGTGCACCACCCCAAATGTGGGCCAATTTTTGTCAATATTTTTGATTGATGCAATTTATTCTCTGCCGAGATACATGGCCAGTAGCCCTCAAGGTGTGTATCGGTCTAATACCAGAGATGCACCTGAAGGATGACGAAGACCGCTGATCCCAAAGAGTCACCGAGACTCAAAGTTGATTTGCAAAATCGGTCCGAGGATCAAGTCCTAGCTCGGCAGAATACTTCGGACACAAAAGCGGCGTGCTCAGTCCTCAAGACTCAGGTTGGGTGCGGCCGACCAACCCGAGGATCAAAATCTCCTCGAGACCTGTATTACATCGTAAAATTTTCGCATTGGATAGGCAATGCAAGAGCCCCGAGACACCGGTCGGGTGGCAATACCAGATCAGGGGATCGATGTGCCCTTTAATATTTGTAAATAATAAGCCCAAGCCCAAGAGCCCCGAGCCTTAATGCGGGCACGGGTGGCGAATTAAGGATTAATATCCATAGTAAAATCACAAATTATGTGTAATGACTCAATGTATCCAAGTACTTTATGTCATTAATGCTCGGATCCGCATTGTACAAAACTTTGTTGACCGACCATCGACTTCAACCTCCTCGGCCAGTAGCCGAGGAGTGTTTGTCCTACTTTATAAAGCCTTTATGAGGTCAAAGATTTACGACAAACAAGGCAATCTGGCCATACGGTTTTATAAACAAAGGTACGCAGAGAGATATGTTATATCACTGTTTAACAGAGAAAATGTCTTCCAAAGAAAATAGTCCCGCTATCGGTTCCTTTCTTTGGGTTGTCATGCTAAGCATGATCATGAAACCTCAGCTCCAACATAAGAGCAAAATATTGAGGATTTAGTTCGGGAGGCCGCCATTAGCCCCGGTAGTGTTCGGCGACATACGAGGTCAAGCCGAAACACTTCGCCAATTTTATGAATGGCCCGTCATTTAATATAGTCATCGATCGCTGACCAGTTTACACCTAATGTGACAGATCGGTTTCGGCTTTCTCCACCGAGGTGCTTGACCATGCGAAATGGAAGCACAATCGAAGTGGTTCTCCTTTGCACACCTAGCCGAACAAAGCGGAACGTAGGAGGCAAGCTCGAGCCGGGCAACCCAACTATTGACCGAAGACACAATTCAAACCGATGCACATATAGCAATATCCGAGAACGCTTTTTGCCGAATCTCTAAAGGTGTCCGGCGTTGCATCATGAGACTTGTGCTGAAAACACACAAATAGTTTAAAAGTGCCAAAAGCTTGGAAAACCAAAAAATGTCAGTAAAAACATGACGTCCGAACAAGATCAAGTGTTCGGTGCCAATCCAAAAATTGGACTTTAGAAGAAAAAAAGTGCTTCTGTCGTGCTTTAACTTTGCAACGATTAAGAAGAAAAACACTTAGTATGAAACGGCTCAAATAAACATAAGAGCCCCCAAGCGACTTGGGTAAAAGTTGACTATAAAATGTAAAGTGACATGTAGAATGCCTTCTAGCCGGATTGTAGATCGTTTGTCGTAGCGGACCTTTTCGCTTCAACCTCCGGACCCAATAGTCCGAGTGTGTCCGAATACCCTCGCGTTATAAAAACCGGGCATGCGTGGAGACCAGGCGTAGGGGTCATTAGTGCTTTATCGGACAAGTGCCCAACTAGTTATGTTATATTACATGGTTAGTAAGAAACATCTTCCGGGAGAATAGTTCCGTTAGGGGTTCCTTTCTCGGGAGGCATGCCCTAAAGTGCATGTCCGGACCGCGAAAAGAGCAGTAAAAAACATCTGGGGCAGGTAAATAAATAGGTAAGAAATCATCTTTTAGTTCACCGACCGAGTATTCCCTTAAGAACGCTTAGCTTTCGCTTCATCCACCGAGGTACACATCCGACCCGGCAAGAATAATCGCAGAGGTGCTCCCTTTACCACCTAGCCGAACAATCGGGAACGTAGGGGTAAGCACAGAGCCGTGCAACCCAGCTTGGCCAAAACTTAAGTCATATCGATGCATATAATGGTGAATACAAGGTACATGCGGAAGTGTGACACATGTGTTGGGCATAAAGCTTGTATTAATAAGCTTCATAAAGAAGCCCTGTGTATAATGAGCGCCGGTAGCACGTCAAGTATGTGCAAACAAAGTTTGGACAAGGAAAATTTTTACAAGCAACTTTTTTCCAACAAAGTATAATGCTTGGTCGAACCGAACACAAGTTAGAAATTTAAAACTTTGAGCATGAAGGCAACTTAGCTGGTTAATGTGTTCGGTATTGACGACGCAGTCCGAGCTTGATGCGGGACAAGGTTCCATCCCCCAAGCCGATCCCGAGGTGGCGGAGCAAAAGAGCTCGGCACTCAAGTGGTGACATAGCACGGTCAATGCAGGACGGCAGAGTGATGCCAAGTCCCCTGCATGGGGTAATGAAGTGTTGACAAAGCCCCCCGTCCAGCCGAGGTGACGCCAAAGGATATAGTCCGGCTGGATCGTTTTCCTGTGCACAAAAAATAGTGCAGACCGGGGATAATAGTAATAATAAGAAATAAAAAAACGTTGCATAACAAATAATTTATGCAAAGTGAGTAATAAAAGAAATATGGCCTGGAGCCGAAGTCATTGTCGATGCAGGGCGGCGGCGTGATGCGGTAAAGGCATGGCAAGGCCTGAATTCACCGGTCGGTTCGAGTACCGAACGCGGCGTTCGCCGGACTATGTACGGAAACTGACCGAACCATCATGCGACCGTTGATAATGCGGCCACCACTTGATAGATGTGCGTACATATGATGGACGAACCAGAGTAACAATTCCTTGGGAAAAATGAACCCAAACAAGCAAAAAATAATAGGATCAATAGCACCTGGTTAATTTGTTGTAGTAATCCGAAGGAAGGTGATTCCCAAAATTGGGACTCGATCCGCGCACCCATTGCCTGGTCGGCTAGTGACGCCGAAGTGTCCGGAGTAGGTTGATGAAGAGATGGCGAAGCCCCCGGTCCAGCCGAGATGTCGAAGTATGTCGGCATGATGGACACCAGCTTGAAGAAGCAATAGTGCGGCCCTGCCGATGCAGGTCGTGACGTGGTCGGTGCCGGCTTGATGAAGCGACCGTGCGGCGATGCCGGTATGCCCGCTCCGTGTAATCCGAGGGGTGGCGATGTTGGTGATGATTTATCCTTCGCAATGCCGGACTCTTGTTCGGCTTGCCGAGATGATGATCCGAAGAAGTTGAGCTCGCCTCAACAAAGTGACGACGTGTCTAGCGAAGGTCGGCAGCCGTGGAGCAATATTGCCGGACTGGTTTGACACCAGCATGATATTGAAGATCATGTTCAAAAGATCTTAAAGTTCGTGGGATGTGTTCGGAAACAAAACACAATACCCCATACAAAACTTCCTTCAAAAAGGATGTCCAAAATCCCGTTCATAAAAAAGACAAACTCGGGTCGGATTCGTTTTCGCGCAGGAAACAGATCCGAAAAGTGATGCACTAATCGGAAGGTTCCCGGAGTTTGGACGGTCGGATCAAGCTGAAATTTTGAGGGGTGGTAGATATAGGAATTCCGCAGCCAATCAACGGTTGGATCTTCCAAAGGAAGTCCGAGCTAGAAGCTGGACACCACGCCCTAAACTCGTCCGGATTCTCGTCCAGATTCAATGCGGCTCCGGTATATCGGAGATTGTCAGAGATTCCTCCATCGGAACTCGACGAAATTTTCCAGGGTTGCTGTAGACTCAATTCCGCATAATTCCACTGAAGCAATCGTTAAAACGACGCTTGAGGAGGCGGTGGCGGCGGACACTATTCCGCTGTCCAGAAAAACAGTACGGTCGCCCGAGGGCAATGTTGACGTTGAGCCCGGGCTCCTCGGATGATTCCTCCATGATCTTGATAGAGATCGGAGTTGATGTTGATGAAGGCCCTCATCCCAACATGACGATCGGAGGTAGGGCACAGTCCTTGGTCGAACCAAGGTGACCAAATGAGCTGGTGACGAAGATGCCGAAGTTGCAGTTGATCTGCAGGCGAGCCATTGATCCTTTCGCCGATCACACAGCGGAACTCTCGATGAAAGCACCAATGTCGGTGTCAAAACCGGCAGATCTCGGGTAGGGGGTCCCAAGCAGTGCGTCTTAGGATCAATGGTAACAGGAGACAAGGGACACGATGTTTTACCTGTGTTCGGGCCCTCTTAATGGAGGTAAAACCCTACGTCCTGCTTGATTAATATTGATGATGTGTGTTACAAGAGTGGATCTACAACGAGATCAAAGAGGCTAAACCCTAGAAGCTAGCCTATGGTATGATTTTTGTATATTGTATATCGACTAGCCTGGCCTCGGTTTATATAATGCACCAAAGGCCTAGGATAACAAGAGTCCTAGACGAATATGCTGGTGGGGGAGGAGTCCTTGTCTTGATCGCCAAGTCTTGTAGAATCTTCCTTGTATGCGGCAACTGTCCAGACCGGCCCATTAGTATGCGGCCTGGGGGGTCCTCGGCCCAATCTAACCGATTGGGGGACGTCATGGTGAGTACCCCCTAGTCCAGGACACCGTCAACTACGATGAGACCTTCTCACCCGTAGCGATGCTTAAGTCTGTCCGAATCATGTTAGCAATTGCCACATTTTATGAAATCTGGCAAATGGATAACAAAACTGCATTCCTTAATGGATTTATTAAAGAAAACTTGTATACGATGCAACCAGAAGGTTTTGTCGATCCTAAAGGTGCTAACAAAGTGTGCAAGCTCCAGCAATCCATCTATGGACTGGTGCAAGCATCTCGGAGTTGGAATATACGCTTTGATGAGGTGATCAAAGCATATGGTTTTATACAGACTTTCGGAGAAGCCTGTATTTACAAGAAAGTGAGTGGGAGCTCTGTAGCATTTCTAATATTATATGTGGATGACATATTGTTGATTGGAAATGATATAGAATTTCTGGATAGCATAAAAGGATACTTGAATAAGAGTTTTTCAATGAAAGACCTCGGTGAAGCTGCTTATATATTGGGCATCAAGATCTATAGGGATAGATCAAGACGCTTTATAAGACTTTCGATGAGTACATACCTTGATAAGATTTTGAAAGAGTTCAAAATGGATCAGTCAAAGAAGGAGTTCTTGCCTGAGTTGTAAGGTATGAAGTTGAGTAAGACTCAAAACATGACCACAGCAGAAGATACAGAGAGAATGAAAGTCATTCACTATGCCTCAGCCATAGGTTCTATAAAGTATGTCGTGTTGTGTAACAAACCTGTTGTGTACCTTGCCATGAGTTTGGCAAGTAGGTATGATAGTGATCCAGGAGTGGATCACTGGACAGCGGTCAAATTTATCCTTAGTTACCTAAGAGGACAAAGGAAATATTTCTTGGTTATGGAGGTGATAAAGAGTTCGTCGTAAAAAGTTACGTCGATGCAAGCTTTTACACCGATCCAGACGACTCTGAGTCTCAATCTGGATACATATTGAAAGTGGGAGCAATTAGATAGAGTAGCTCCATGCAGAGCATTGTAGACATAGAAAATTTGCAAAGTACATACGGCTCTGAATGTGGCAGACCCATTGACTAAACTTCTCTCACAAGCAAAACATGATCACACCTTAGTACTCTTTTGGTGTTAATCACATAGCGATGTGAACTAGATTACTGACTCTAGTAAACCCTTTGGGTGTTGGTCACATGGCGATGTGAACTATGGGTGTTAATCACACGGTGATGTGAACTATTGGTGTTAAATCACATGGCGATGTGAAATAGATTATTGACTCTAGTGCAAGTGGGAGACTGAAGGAAATATGCCCTAGAGGCAATAATAAAACTGTTATTTTATATTTCCTTATATCATGATAAATGTTTATTATTCATGCTAGAATTGTATTAACCGGAAACTTGATACATCTGTGCATACATAGACAAAAGACCGTGTCCCTAGTAAGCCTCTACTAGACTAGCTCGTTAATCAAAGATGGTTAAGTTTCCTAACCATAGACATGTGTTATCATTTGATGAACGTGATCACATCATTAGGATGATGTGATGGATAATACCCATATGTTAGCTTAGCATAATGATCGCTAAGTTTTATTGCTATTGCTTTCTTCCTGACTTATACATATTCCTCTAACTATGAGATTATGCAACTCCCGAATACCGGAGAAACACCTTGTGTGCTATCAAATGTCACAACGTAACTGTGTGATCATAAAGATGCTCTACAGGTGCCTCCGAAGGTGTTTGTTGGGTTGGCATAGATCAAGATTAGGATTTGCCACTCTGAGTATCGGAGAGGTATCTCTGGGCCCTCTCGGTAATTCACATCACTATAAGCCTTGCAAGCAATGTGACTAATGAGTTAGTTACGGGATGATGCATTACAGAACGAGTAAAGAGACTTGCCGGTAACGAGATTGAACTAGGTATGATGATACCAACGATCGAATCTCGGGCAAGTAACATACCGATGTTAAAGGGAATAACGTATGTTGTTATTGCGGTTTGACCGATAAAGATCTTCGTAGAATATGTAGGAACCAATATGAGCATCCAGGTTCCGCTATTGGTTATTGACAGGAGATGTGTCCCGGTCATGTCTACATAGTTCTCAAACCCGTAGGGTCCGCACTCTTAATGTTCGTTGACGATTTGTATTATGAGTTATGTGTTTTGGTGACCGAAGTTTGTTCGGAGTCCCGGATGAGATCACGGACATGACGTGGAGTCTCGAAATGGTCAAGACGTAAAGATTGATATATTGGATGGTTATATATGGACAGCGGAATGGGTCCGGTAAGGTTCGGGGATTTTTTGGAGTACCGGGAGGCTACCGGACCCCCCGGAAAGTTCATGGGCCTAATGGGACATAGTGGAGGAGAGGAGGCAGGCCACAGGAGGTAGTGCGCCCCCTGCCCAATCTGAATTGGACAAGGGGACGGGGCGCGACCCCCCTCTTTCCTGCTCCCTCTCCCTCCTTTCCCCTTTCCCCCTCTCCCTTGGAAGGAAAGGTGGGCCGTGAATCCTACTACGAACGGAGTCCTAGTAGGACTCCCCCCTCTTGGCGCGCCCCCCTTGGGCCAGCCTCCTCCCCCCTCTATATACGTGGGAAAGGGGCACTCCAAAGGCACAACAGTTGTTTCTTAGCCGTGTGTGGTGCCCCCTCCATAGTTTACGCCTCCGGTCATAGCGTCGTAGTGCTTAGGCCAAGCCCTGCACGGTTCACATCACCAACACCATAGCCACGCCGTCGTCCTGACGGAACTCTCCCTCGACCCTCTACTGGATCAAGAGTTCGAGGGACGTCATCGAGCTAAACGTGTGCTGAACACGGAGGTGCAGTACGTTCGGTACTTGGATCGGTTGGATCATGAAGATGTTCGACTACATCAACCGCATTAACATAACGCTTACGCTTTTGGTCTACGAGGGTACGTGGACACACTTTCCCCCTCTCGTTACTATGAATCTCCTAGATAGATCTTGCGTGATCGTAGGAATTTTTTTTGAAATTGCATGCTTTGTTCCCCAACAGTGGCATTAGAGCCAGGTCTATGCGTAGATGATATGCACGAGTAGAACACAAAGAGTTGTGGGCGATAATAGTCATACTGCTTACCACCAAAGTCTTACTTTGATTCGGCGGTATTGCTGGGTGAAGCGGACCGGACCGACATTACATGACCGTGTTCATGAGACTGGTTCTACCGACGTGCTTTGCACACAGGTGGCTGGCGGGTGTCTGTTTCTCCAACTTTAGTTGAATCGAGTTTGACTACGACCGGTCCTTGTAGAAGGTTAAAACAACACACTTGACGAAAAATTGTTGTTGTTTTGATGCGTAGGTAAGAACGGTTCTTGCTAGAAGCCCGTAGCAGCCACGTAAAACTTGCAACCACAAAGTAGAGGACGTCTAACTTGTTTTTGCAGGGCTTGTTGTGATGTGATATGGTCAAGACATGATGTGATATAAGTTATTGTATGAGATGATCATGTTTTGTAAAAGTTATCAGCAACTGGCAGGAGCCTTAAGGTTGTCGCTTTATTGTATGAAATGCAATCGCCATGTAACTGCTTTACTTTATCACTAAGCGGTAGTGATAGTCGTAGAAGCAATAGTTGGCGAGACGACAACGATGCTATGATGGAGATCAAGGTGTCAAGCCGGTGACGATGAAGATCATGATGGTGCTTTCAAGAAGGAGATCAAAGGCACAAGATAATGATGGCCATATCATGTCACAAATTTTGATTGCATGTGATGTTTATCTTTTATGCATCTTATTTTTCTTAGTACGGCGGTAGCATTATAAGATGATCCCTCACTAAATTTCAAGGTATAAGTGTTTTCTCTGAGTATGCACCATTGCTACAGTTCGTCGTGCCAAGACACCACGTGATGATCGGGTGTGATAAGCTCTACGTTCACATACAACGGGTGCAAGCCAGTTTTGCACGCGAAGAATACTCGGGTTAGACTTGACGAGCCTAGCATATGCAGATATGGCCTCGGAACACTGAGACCGAAAGGTCGAACGTGAATCATATAGTAGATATGATCAACATAGAGATGTCCACCATTGAAAACTACTCCATCTCACATGATGATCGGACATGGTTTAATTGATGTGGATCACGTGATCATTAAGATGACTAGAGGGATGTCTATCTAAGTGGGAGTTCTTTAGTAATATGATTAATTGAACTTTAATTTATCATGAACTTAGTACCTGATAGCTTTTTTTGCATATCTATGTTGTTGTAGATCAATGGCCCGTGCTACCGTTCCCTTGAATTTTAATGTGTTCCTAGAGAAAGCTAAGTTGAAAGATGATGGTAGCAATTACACGGATTGGGTCAGTAACTTGAGGATAATCCTCATTGCTGCACAGAAGAATTGCGTCCTGGAAGCACCGCTAGGTGCAAGACCCGCTGCAGGAGCAACTCCGGACGTTATGAACGTTTGGCAGAGCAAAGCTGATGACTACTCGATAGTTCAGCATGCCATGCTTTACGGCTTAGAATCGGGACTTCAAAGACGTTTTGAACGTCATGGAGCATATGAGATGTTCCAGGAGTTGAAGTTAATATTTCAAGCAAATGCCCTAGTTGAGAGATATGAAGTCTCCAACAAGTTCTATAGCTGCAAGATGGAGGAGAATAGTTCTGTCAGTGAACACATACTCAGAATGTCTGGGTACCATAACCACTTGACTCAGCTAGGAGTTAATCTTCCTGATGATAGTGTCATTGACAGAGTTCTTCAATCACTGCCACCAAGCTATAAAGGCTTCGTGATGAACTATAATATGCAATGGATGGAAAAGACAATTCTTGAGCTCTTCGCGATGCTAAAGGCTGCGGAGGTAGAAATCAAGAAGGAGCATCAAGTGTTGATGGTTAACAAGACCACTAGTTTCAAGAAAAAGGGCAAAGGGAAGAAAGGGAACTTCAAGAAGAATAGCAAGCAAGTTGCTGCTCCCGGGAAGAAGCCCACGTATGGACCTAAGCCTGAAACTGAGTGCTTCTACTGCAAAGGGACTGGTCACTGGAATGGAACTGCCCCAAGTATTTGGCGGATAAGAAGGATGCCAAAGTGAAAGGTATATTTGATATACATGTTATTGATGTGTACCTTACTAATGCTCGTAGTAGCACTGGGTATTTGATATCGCTTACATTGCTCATATTTGCAACTCGAAACAGGGGCTACGGATTAAACAAAGATTGGCTAAGAATAAGGTGACGATGCGCGTGGGAAATGGTTCGAAAGTCGATGTGATCGCCCTCGGCACGCTACCTCCACATCTACTGTCGGGATTAGTTTTAGACCTGAATAACTGTTATTTGGTGCCAGCGTTGAGCATGAACATTATATCTGGATCTTGTTTAATGCGAGATGGTTATTCATTTAAATCAGAGAATAATGGTTGTTCTATTTATATGAGTAATCTCTTTTATGGTCATGCACCCTTGCTGAGTGGTCTATTTTTATTGAATCTCTATTGTAGTGATACACATATTCATAAGATTGAAGCCAAATTATGCAAAGTTAATAATGATAGTGCAACTTATTGTGGCACTGCCGTTTAGGTCATATTGGTGTAAAGCGCATGAAGAAACTCCATGCTGATGGGCTTTTGGAATCACTTGATTATGAATCACTTGATGCTTGCGAACAATGCCTCATGGGCAAGATGACTAAGACTTTGTTCTCCAGAACAATGGAGCGAGCAATTGACTTATTGGAAATAATATGATGTATGCGGTCCGATGAGTGTTGAGGTCATGGCGGTATACAAGTTATTTTCTGACCTTCACAGATGATTTGAGCAGATATGGGTATATCTACTTGATGAAACATAAGTCTGAAACATTTGAAAAGTTCAAAGAATTTCAGAGTGAAGTGGAAAATCATCGTAATAAGAAAATAAAGTTTCTATGATCTGATCATGGAGGTGCATATTTGAGTTATGAGTTTGGTCTTGATTTGAAACAATGTGGAATAGTTTTGCAACTCACGCCACCTAGAACACCACAGCGTAATGGTGTGTCCGAATGTCGTAACCGTACTTTATTAGATATGGTGCGATCTATGATGTCTCTTACTGATTTACTGCTGTCGTTTTGGGGTAATGCTTTAAAGACGGTTGCATTCACATTAAATAGGGCACCATCTAAATCCGTTGAGACGACACCATATGAACTGTGGTTTGACAAGAAACCAAAGTTGTCGTTTCTTAAAGTTTGGGGTGTTTGACACGAGAAAAATCTTAAAACGCTCTCCGGATGAAGGGAAGAGGGGGAGTTTGATTTCTCTCATGCGCCGGGGAAAAGAAAAGTGTGCGGGCGTGCCAGTGTACATAGTACACAAAAAAATGGTATGGGAAGCAAGTATTTCATTAATCTCATCGGATATACAAAATTACTAGATACAATAATAAAGGAATGCGCTCCGTGGCCTACTAGCGCGGCCTGCCTGACTATGGCGATGTGCGGTCTCCTGGTTCCCGGGGCCTCGAAAAGCTCCCGGTTAATTACTCCCGCGGGTTGCTCCGCGAGATACCTCTGATTAAGCCGTGTGTCGTCTTCGTCGTCTTCGCTTTGCGTTCTCCATGCATGATGATGATGGTGTGTGTGTATGGTGTGGGCGGCGGCAAAGCCCGTGTCCTCGTCGGTACACGTGCTGCTCAAAACATGGCTTTGTGTTGGCCACGTTCGCCCGCGCCGTCGCGCCTCGTCGGTCTTGACAACGTTGATGTAGTTGGTGTTGAAGTTGCATGGGTCCTGCTCAGCTCGGACTTCTTTACGATGTAACGGCTTCATCGGGTATGCAAGGGGTTCTCCTCGCGGGAGTATTCTTATTGGAGACCGACGTCAGTGTAAAACCAACAATCGCTCATATCGGCAGTGCCGGTGTGGTTGGCGCCTCGTCTCGGCTGGACGCCGTGTTTACGGCGGTCCTCCAAGACAAGGGCACCGCCTCACGGGGCCATCAGGAGTTAGTGTTGGCAAAGTCACATTGCTTCCTCGCCATCACGCCTCATCTTCATGGGCTCCGGGTCGTGGAGACCGTCATGTGGCACCATCTTCAAATCCATGTCACGGACAGCACCACATCTCTGCTCCATGTTGCGGACAACATCGAGGGTGTGTGTTATCTTTTTAGCCCCGTGTCGCAGGCTCCATCTTGACGAGGTAGACATTGGTGGTGATGTCCCGCGAGCTCCATGCCTCGGTCCAGCTTGATGATGTTGACGTTGGTGGTGTCCTCCTTGCGAGCTCCACGCCATGATTCTCCGCGGTACCGGGTTGACGATGTTTGGCGATGGGCGTCGTGTTGGCGAGCTCTGCGCCGCTATCCAACGCGGCACGGTGGTGGCATCGTTGCGAGCCTCCATGCCTTTGTCCTCCATGGCGCCGACTTGATGAAGAAGACGACGGGCGTCGTCCTAGCGAGCTCCGTCTCTGTCCTCCATGGCACGCGGCACCATCCCTGCGAGCTCCGCGCCTTCGGGCTCCAGCTTGACGAAGTAGATGTCGGTGGCATCCTCAATGGGCGACATGCCTCCGTCCTCTAGCTCCAGCATGACGAAGTGGATGGCCGGCGTCCTTCTTGTGAGCTCCCCGTCATGATCCTTGCGGCACCAGGTTGATGATGTTGACATTGGCGTCATCTTGGCGAACTCCATGGTGCCATCCACCACAGCACGGCGGCATCCTCCCGAGGCTCCACGCCTTCGTCCTCCATGGCCCCGGCTTGATGAAGTTGACACTGGCATCATCTTGGCGAACTTCGCGCCGCGATCCACCGCGGCACGTCGGCGGCATCCTCACAAGCCTCCCCACCTTCGCCCTCCATCGCGCCAGCTTGATGAAGAAAACGAGGGTGTCGTCCTAGCGAGCTCCATGTCGCCATCCACGTCGTCATCCTTGCGAGCCTCGCGCCTTCGGGGCTCCAGCTTGACGAAGTAGACGTCGTCGGCCTCATCAGGTAGCCACCACAAAGGAGGCCGATGGGCTGCACACCGGAAGCCCCATCAACACGCCCTCGTCTTCCACGCCTTGGTGAAGTCCGGGAGTAGCCTCGTCATCTTGGTTAGCTTGAGGAAGATGATGATAATGCCAACGAAGTGCTGCATGATCGCGAGCTCCACCGCGCCACCACGTGTTGTGCATGCATGCAATAATAAAGGATGAAGGAGTGATTAGATGATAACTTTACCGTCGGGGAAGATCGACTTGGTGTTCATGTTGCTGCCGAGGCGCCTGCTTCTTGTACGGATCGTCGGCGTTGTTGTGACGAGATGTCGAGGCCGATCTATCTTCTCTCCTTCTACTTCTTGCTGCGTGAGTTTTGATCGCTGGGTGTTTCGGCGTATCGTGGATGTGGTCGATGGATTTGTGGATGTGTTGCTGCGTGGGTTTGTTGTGCACGTGATGGCGGCGATCGTGGTGGTTGGGTGTCTCTGCCTCTTTTCTCAAGCCGATGGATCCTCGCATATTTATAGTCGGGAGGCTGCCATACACGTAGGTGCAAAACTTTCCAAGGACTGCTTGATCCGAAGTTTTCCATCTTCACTTTTTCCTTTCCAATACGTTCTTCTTCTTGTCCTACAAGCCTGCACGAATACAAGGAATGACCAGCCATCTAATGCGTGTACTGCAACTAAGCTTGCCCTTCCAAGATTTATTTCCAAACTCTGGAACAACCCGACCATCCCAAAAATATCATGCCCGATGTGGGTATTCAAGTATGTATCTGTGCGCATGACCCGGCCGCCAGATATACCCGAATACACACATATACTGTATAAATACCAAGTCAAAGCAAAGCTTGTCACGTGCATGCAAAACCCTCTTTTTTTTGAACGTGCATGCATAAGCTATGTGCACAATATAATAAGCCAAGCATTATTGCATGTGGGTAGACTACTTGTGTGTGCACGCACATGCATTAGCATCTTGTCTTTGCATTATTAATAACTTGCCTTGGCATATACATCCTGCATCAAAAACTCATTAGAAAAAAATTATATTTTATGCAACATTGAACAAAAAAAATCGTCAAACATGGGGCTGCGATGCTTATGTGAAAAAGCTTCAACCTGATAAGCTCGAACCCAAATCGGAGAAATGCGTCTTCATAGGATACCCAAAGGAGACTGTTGGGTACATCTTCTATCACAGATCCGAAGGCAAGATATTCATTGCTAAGAATGGATCCTTTCTAGAGAAGGAGTTTCTCTCGAAATAATTGAGTGGGAGGAAAGTAGAACTTGATGAGGTGATTGTACCTTCTCCCGAATTGGAAAGTAGCTCATCACAGAAATCAGTTCCAGTGATGCCTACACCAATTAGTGAGGAAGTTAATGATGATGATCATGAAACTTCGGATCAAGTTACTACCGGACCTCGTAGGTCAACCAGAGCATGTTCCGCACCAGAGTGGTACGGTAATCCTGTTCTGGAAGTCATGTTACTGGACCATGACGAACCTACAACTATGAGGAAGCGATGATGAGCCTAGATTCCGCGAAATGGCTTGAGGCTATGAAATCTGAGATGGGATCCATGTATGAGAACAAAGTGTGGACTTTGGTTGACTTGCCCGATGATCGGCAAGCCATAGAGAATAAATGGATCTTCAAGAAGAAGACTGACGCTGCCGGTAATGTTACTGTCTACAAAGCTCGACTTGTTGCAAAAGGTTTTCGACAAGTTCAAGGAGTTGACTACGATGAGACCTTCTCACCCGTAGCGATGCTTAAGTCTGTCCGAATCATGTTAGCAATTGCTGCATTTTATGATTATGAAATCTGGCAAATGGATGTCAAAACTGCGTTCCTTGATGGATATCTTAAAGAAGAGTTGTATATGATGCAACCAGAAGGTTTTGTCGATCCGAAAGTTGCTAACAAATTGTGCAAGCTCCAGCGATCCATTTATGTACTCGTGCAAGCCTCTCGGAGTTGGAATATACGCTTTGATAGTGTGATCAAAGCATATGGTTTTATACAGACTTTTGGAGAAGCATGTATTTACAAGAAAGTGAGTGGGAGCTCTGTAGCATTTCTAATATTATATGTGGATGACATATTGTTGATTGGAAATGATACAGAATTTCTGGATAGCATAAAAGGATACTTGAATAAGAATGTTTCAATGAAAGACCTCGGTGAAGCTGCTTATATATCGAGCATCAAGATCTATAGAGATAGATCAAGACGCTTAATTGGACTTTCACAAAGCACATACCTTGATAAAGTTTTGAAGAAGTTCAAAATGGATCAGTCAAGAAAGGGTTCTTTCCTGTGTTACAAGGTGTGAAGTTGAGTCAGACTCAATGCCCGACCACTGCAGAAGATAGAGAGAAAATGAAAGTCATTCCTTATGCCTTAGCCAGAGGTTCTATCATATATGCAATGTTGCGTACCAGACCTGATGTGTGCCTTGCTATAAGTATAGCAGGGAGGTACCAAAGTAATCCATGAGTGGATCACTGGACATCGGTCAAGAACATCCAGAAATACCTGAAAAGGACTAAAGATATGTTTCTCATTTATGGAGGTGACAAAGAGCTCGTCGTAAATGGTTACGTCGATGCTAGCTTTGATACTGATCCGGATGACTCTAAGTCACAAACCGGATACATATTTATATTGAATGGTGGAGCTGTCAGTGGGCGAAGTTCCAAGCAGAGTGTCGTGGCGGGATCTACGTGTGAAGCAGAGTACATAGCTGCTTCAGAAGCAGCAAATGAAGGAGTCTGGATGAAGGAGTTCATATCCGATCTAGGTGTAATACTTAGTGCATCGGGGCCAATGAATCTTTTGTGACAATGCTGGAGCAATAGCCTTGGTGAAGGAATCCAGATTTCACAAGAGAACCAAACACATCAAGAGACTCTTCAATTCCATCCGCGATCAAGTTAAGTAGGGAGACATAGAGATTTGCAAAATACATACGGATCTGAATGTTGCAGACCCGTTGACTAAGCCTCTTCCACAAGCAAAACATGATCAGCACCAAGACTCCATGGGTGTTAGAATCATTACAATGTAATCTAGATTATTGACTCTAGTGCAAGTGCGAGACTGAAGGAAATATGCCCTAGAGGCAATAATAAAGTTCTTATTCATATTTCCTTATATCAAGATAAATGTTTATTATTCATGCTAGAATTGTATTAACCGGAAACTTATTACATGTGTGAATACATAGACAAAACAGAGTGTCCCTAGTATGCCTCTACTTGACTAGCTCGTTGATCAAAGATGGTTATGTTTCCTGACCATAGACATGTGTTGTCATTTGATGAACGGGATCACATAATTAGAGAATGATGTGATGGACAAGACCCATTCGTTAGCTTAGCATAATGATTGTTTAGTTTTATTGCTATTGCTTTCTTCGTGACTTATACATGTTCCGCTGACTATGAGATTATGCAACTCCCGAATACCGGAGGAACCTTGTGTGCTATCAAACGTCTCAAAGTAACTGGGTGATTATAAAGATGCTCTATAGGTGTCTCCGAAGGTGCTTGTTGGGTTGGCATAGATAGAGATTAGGATTTGTCACTCGGTGTATCAGAGAGGTATCTCTGGGGCCCTCTCGGTAATGCACTGTAAGTGCATCAAGTGCCCCTTAGTGATTTTGGTGTATTGAAGACTTATAGGTTAAGGGACTAATGTGTTTGTGAGTGTACACAGGTCTATAAGTCTATGAGGAGTTTGATATTTACAGAGAAAGTCGACCCCTAAAAATGATTGTCTTCAACTGAAGACTTTGGATTTCTGAAGACTTTGAAAGTGAAGAAATTGGTGTGACCGTGAAGACTTGGATTTCGTGCGAGGAACATGAAGCGTGAAGAATTTTGTTTTCGTAGTTTCATTTTCTCTTTCTTGAGTCATAGGAAACACTGTACTGTTAAAGGGGGTCAAGGAAATACTAAGGAAAAATTTCTAGGTGATGCTCAACTCAAAATCCTACACCTGCCAATACTTTCGAGTGAAGCCATTGGAAATCTCATACAGTTCAGTCAATTTCTTCAGTGACAGAGACAAAGTTCTTCTGGTCTCTGAGGTATTTGTTCTGACTGAGGAGTTAGGAATTCGCCAGTGCGGATTGCATACAAGTGAGGAACATGATAGCCTTGAGGAATTTGATAGTTAAATTTCCGACCGTTGCTGGGCTAGGTGCCAGCTGTCCCAAAATATCAACCCACCTAACGGTCATATCATTGAAGGGCATTTATGTCTTATCATGTCGGGCTGCTCCCTAGGCTATAAATAGCCGCCCCCTACAACCACTAGCTGGTTGGCTGCTCCGAGAGAAACTGACACTTGTCATTGAGAGCATCCCATCCTCCGAGGACTTTGAGCGAAAATCATCAAGTGAGGAAATCCTAAACCCAAACACCTACAAACCCAAAGTGATTGAGCATCACTGAAGAGATTGATCCTGCGTGGATCCGACGCTTGTTACCTTTGAAGACTGTGCATCTTCCAAACGGTTAGGCAACATGGTCTAGAGCATCCAAGAGGAAATTGTGGATCGCTGAATGACCGAGTTTGTGAAGGTTTGGGAGTCACCTGAAGACTTACCACGAGTGATTGGACGAGGTCTGTGTGACCTTAGTTCAAGGAGAATACGGTGAGGACTGTGTGTCCTAGACTGTGTGTCCTCAGGTTTAAATACCTAGCTGCTCCAACCAGACGTACAACTGTCACAGCAGTTGGAACTGGTCTACCAAATCATCGTCTTCACCAAGCCTACGGGTTCTATTTTGTCAACTCTTTCATTTCCTCATTATTGTGTTGTGTACTTGTTCATATCTGTTTGAAGACTTTGACTGAAGACTTTCTCAATTTCCTCAGTTCAATTTCTTCAGTCTGTTTGTCTTCATCCTGTTTATCATGTTTTTACGCTTTCTGTACTCTGTGTTTGTTTTCATTTCATCATGATGACCATGCTTATGTTCTGTTATGTTTGCATCTGAGTACTTGTTCCACTGCAAGTAATTCTTCGCCAAGGAATTTCATCACCCTGAAATTCCTCAGTGAAGAATTCATAAAATTCGCCTATTCACCCCCCTCTAGTTGACTTAACGCACTTCCAATTGGTACTAGAGCAAGGTTCTCCCTTGTTCTGTGTGATTTTGGTTTAACTGCCTGGAGTTTTAGTTATGTCGACCGCAGGAATGAAGACAGTGTCATGCCCCATCTTTGACGGTCATGATTATCCCAAGTGGAAGGCCATGATGAAGAAGCGCCTCATGGCGATGAACAGCGAGCTGTGGACCGTCACTGAGATTGGTCTTACCGATCTGTGCAAGATGGCGGAAGCTGATGACATTCACAAGTACACTCTTCTCAACCTCACGGCGAAGGACGTCATGTGCTCCTGTCTGTCTCAAAATCAGTTCAGGAATATCATGCATCTCAGCCGTGTGAAGCTTATCTTGGACCGACTCTTTGAGATCTATGAAGGTCATCGAACTCGTCATGATCCTTGGTTTGAGGATTTCAAGGAATCACTCAAAGCCATGGCATTCGAGCCAGAATCATCATCCTCTACACCATGCCTTATTGCAAAAGGTGTTAAGGTAACTGAATGCTACCTATCCGAGTCCAGTGATGATGAATCTGGTGATGAATTTGGACCCAGTTATGTCAAACTTGCTTCCCTTGCCACTAAACAACAAAGAGCTTTGGAAAAAGTTCAATACATGCTGGATAAGAGCGATGATATGTTGGGTGAAGAAATGGATCAGTCGAAAGCTTTGGCTGAAAGTCTTCAGAGACTTCAGTCCAAGTTTGACACCCTTCAAAGTCATCATAACACTCTCTTATCTGATCATGAGAAGCTTTCTTATGAATTTCTTCAAAGAAAGCAAGATCTTGAGAAGCTAAGGGTGAGTTATGAAGATCTTCAGAAGGAGCATGATTCATTACTTGCTCAACAAATTAGCGCTGCTCAGGAAGAATTCATTCCTCCATGTTTAAAGTGCATTGAACATGAATCTGCTAATTCTTCACCTGAATGTTCGAATGTTTCTTCTGCTACAAATTCTTCACCTCTCTCTGCCATCACTAATTCCTCATCTGAGAATATTGCTAGTATCACTAACAATGCAGGGCTGAAGGAATTGTAAATGACAGGCATGTACAAAAGCCTCAAAGGGCGTCAGGCTCTTTGTGATGTGCTTAAAAAGCCGATCCTCAACAGGAACCCTAGGAAAGAGGGTATTGCCTTTGAGAGAAAACTCAATGCTGATGGGACATACTGGAAGCTCGAGCAGTATCCCAAAAACTCATGGGTTGCTGCAAAGGGACCTCCAGTAGATCCATCTACTCTATCTGGCTTTACATGTGAACCTCCTCATTCTTCTGATGAGTCATTTGACTCCAACTATAAACTGTTCAAAAATCAGAATGGTGAAGTATTTGCTAGATATGTTGACACTAACTGCAGGAACGGTTCTCCTATGAAGAAAATCCGGGTTCCCAAAAGGTGCCTTGAAAGTCTTCAGGTGAATGTCATTATGACACCACCTGTGAAGAACAGGAACCCTAGATCAAATTCTTCATATGGACCAAATTATCCTATGGATCCAAGTCCTCAAATGGACCGAATCCCTCACGTGGATGAAATTCCTCAAATGGATCAAAGTCCTCATATGAACATCATCGTGCTAACACTTCTGTTTCGCAGGAAAGATCTAAGGGCTATGAATATGTGCATTATTCTTCAAACCATTATGTTCATAAGTCCTCGAAGAATTTCTCTGCTTATGCATATGCTTACCCTAACTCCTCTTATGTGAAACGAAGTGGACTGGCTTCTATGCCACCTTTCTCTTATGGAGCTCGCAGAATGATGAACTCTTTGCCACCCCTTCAGATGTGGGTGGTGAAGAAAAAGAACTAATCTCTTATGTAGGGTCAGGTCTCCAGATGTGCTTAAACGTCTGAAAAATTTGCTGGAGACCTGAAAATGCCTGAAAGGACGCAGGCTAATCATGAATAAATGAATCCTCATTTCTCACGTCCTCATACTGCTTTATCTGTTCTATTGCTTGATGAAATTAATCTGATGAATTTGATGTCATATTCTTCACTGATGAAGTATATGAGTTCGTAAGTTGCACTAATTCATCTACAGGATGATCTACCCAAAGCCACTGAATGGGTCCTCGATAGTGGATGTACAAATCACACATGACTGGTGACAAGAATCTATTGATGGATGCTCCCTTATCTCCATCGCATCTGAAGCATATCATCTTCGCTGACAAAGGCAAAAGCAAGGTATTGGGTCTAGGTAAGGTTGCGATCTCAAAGGATCGACACATGGACAAAGTCATGATTGTTGAGTCCTTAGGATACAACCTCATGTCAGTCTCAATGCTTTGTGATCTTGATATGGTTGTTATCTTTGGCAAGTATCGTTGTGTTGTGATCATGGAAGCTGACAATTCCAAAGTCTTCGAAGGCTTTAGGAGAGGAGAATTGTATATCGTTGATTTCTCTACGGGACCACAACCAGCTATATGCCTACTTGCAAAAGCTTCAGAAGGCTGGCTATGGCATGGACAATTTCTTCACTTTCAAAGACTTCAAGGTCACACCAATTTCTTCACTTTCAAAGTCTTCAAAAATTCCTCAGAAATCCAAAGTCTTCAGTCGAAGATATTCATTTTTAGGGGTCGACTTTCTCTGTAAATATCAAACTCCTCATAGACTTATAGACTTGTGTACACTCACGAACTCATTAGTCCCTTAACCTATAAGTCTTCAATACACCAAAATCACTAAGGGGCACTAGATGCACTTACAGGAGACAGTGAAGATTTTGAACGAGTTTCAAATGGAACGCACATGAAGAATTTGTGAATAGACTGGGTTGAGTTTAGCATAGAGGGGGAAGGGTCCGATCACATTCACTTAGCAGAAAAAGCAACTTGAAGAAATAGCAATAAGTGAATGCTACATAAACTCATATATATATATATATATATATATATATATAGCCAATGAAGAAAAATGACAGAACAAGTGAAGATAATGCCAAGTTGACGAAATCGAACAACTGAGAAAATTCAAAATGAAGAAAAACTCAAATTGATGATTTTCAACTTTTGGTGGTGGCGAGAGGCACCGTATAAGAATGATGATTTCAGACACCGCGTACAATTTTCGTAGGGCTCTGAGAATGATGATTTCAGACACCACGTAAAAAGTTGAAGCTAATCTCGTGAGCGCTAAAGTTTCTGTTTTTACAGCATGATCATAAAGACTTCACCCAAGTCTTCCCAAAGGTTCTACTTGGCACAAACACTAATTAACAGATAAAACCACATCTAAACAGAGGCTAGATGGATTATTTATTCCCAAACAGAAACAAAAACAAAAAACATAAAGAAAATTGGGTTGCCTCCCAACAAGCGCTATGGTTTAACGCCCCTAGCTAGGCATAAAAGCGAGGATAGATCTAAGTCGTGCCGTCTTCGGCACTAAAGGAGGAGGATTTCCTCTCTATAGCATTCATTCTTTTATTTAAGGTAAGCACATGGCCATTAATGGAAGAAGTAAGATTAAGCACATTACGAAAGTTTGCCTCAAGACTAGACTTCATCTCTTTAATAATTTCGTTTTGATAGAAGCACAAGAGAGTAGTTGATTCAACCTTATCATTCATAGGGTGCCCAAATATGGTTTTCATTTTTTCATAAGTATCTATAGCATCCCCTTCAAGAAAACCTTCTTCAAAGATAGAATCTAAAACTTGTTTGAAGGAAGCGGGCAGGCCAACATAAAAAATCCTTAAATAAGTTTCAATTTGATATTGTGGCACATAGCTAGCCCGAATCCTTAATAACCTATCCCAAGCATCTTTTAAAGACTCATCAAGTAAATAGCGAAAAATTCCAGAGTCATCCTCATCAAAATTATTCAAGCTCTCATTGGAGACCCCGGTGGGTATTTCTATAGCATCATTATTCATGAGCTTAGAGAGGATAGAGGGGTTATCCAAGGTAGAACCTAGGAAAGGGCCCTTAGTTCTTTTTGATTCGGCCATAGCAATGAAAAGGCAAACGGAAAGGAGGAGATTGGGAAAGAGAGGGCGAATAAAACGGCAAGGGTGAAGTGGGGGAGAGGAAAACGAGAGGCAAATGGCAAATAATGTAAATGCGAGGGAGACAGGTTTGTGATGGGTACTTGGTATTTCTTGACTTGAGCAAAGACCTCCCCAGCAACGGCGCCAGAAATCCTTCTTGCTACGTCTTGAGCTTGCGTTGGTTTTCCTCGAAGAGGAGAGGGTGATGCTTGACAAAGTGTGGCGTAAGTATTTCCCTCAGTTTTGAGAACCAAGGTATCAATCCGATGGGAGGCTCCTCAAAAGTCCCACGCACCTACACAAACAAGCGAGAACTCGCAACCAACGCAATAAAGGGGTTGTCAATCCCTTCACTGCCACTTGCGAAAGTGAGATCTAATAAAGATAGTAAATAATATTTTTGGTATTTTTGGTATAGATGCAAAAAGTAAAGATGCGAATAAAAGTAGATTGAAAGCAAATATGATAAGAGATAGACCCGGGGGGCCATAGGTTTCACTAGAGGCTTCTCTCGAGATAGCATAAGTATTACGGTCGATGAACAAATTACTGTCGAGCAATTGATAGAAAAGCGCATAGTTATGAGATTATCTATGCATGATCATGTATATAGGCATCACGTCCATAACAAGTAGACCGACTCACCTGCATCTACTACTATTACTCCACACATCGACCGCTATACAGCATGCATCTAGAGTATTAAGTTCATAAGAACAGAGTAATGCATTAAGCAAGATGGCATGATGTAGAGGGATAAACTCATGCAATATGATATAAACCCCATCTTGTTATCCTCGATGGCAACAACACAATACGTGCCTTGCAACCCCTTACATCCTTTGGTAAGGACACCGCAAGATTGAACCCAAAGCTAAGCACTTCTCCCATGGCAATAAAGATCAATCTAGTAGGCCAAACTAAACCGATAATTCGAAGAGACTTGCAAAGATAACTCAATCATACATAAAAGAATTCAGAGAAGATTCAAATATTATTCATAGATAAACTTGATCATAAACCCACAATTCATCGGATCTCGACAAACACACCGCAAAAAGAGATTACAACGAATAGATCTCCACAAGAGAGGGGGAGAACATTGTATTGAGATCAAAAAAGAGAAGAAGCCATCTAGCTAATAACTATGGACCCGTGAGGTCTGTGGTAAACTACTCACAACTCATCGGAGGGACAAGGATGTTGATGTAGAGCCCCCGTGCTTGATTCCCCCTCCGTGAGTGCGTGAAGGCTCCAAGATGGGATCTCATGGATCTGAAGGTTACGGTGGTGGAAATTGTGTTTCGTGGTGCCCTGGATGTTTTCGAGTGCGAGGTATATATAGGGAGAAGAAATGCGTCGGTGGCCTCGAGGGCCACGAGACGGTAGCGCCCTATAGGGGCGTCGCCCTCCTATCTCGTGGAGGCTCGGTTGCTTCTTGACTTGCACTCCAAGTTCTACGGATCACGTTCGGCGAGAAAATCACGTTCCCGAAGGTTTCATTCCGTTTGGACTCCGTTTGATATTCCTTTTCTTGAAATCTTGAAATAGGAAAAAAACAGCAGTGCAGGCTGGGCCTCCGGTTAATAGGTTAGTCCCAAAAATGATATAAAAGTGGAAAATAAAGCCCAATATGGTCCAAAACAGTAGATAAAGTAGCATAGAGCAATCAAAAATTATAGATACATTGGAGACGTATCAGGTAGCAAAGAAGATTTTTGGCGCCGTTGCCGGGGAGTCTACGCAAAAGTCAACATACCAAGTACCTATCACAATCCCTTATCTCCCGCATTACATTATTTGCCATTTGCCTCTCATTTTCCTCTCCGCCACTTCACCCTTGCCGTTTTATTCGCCCTCTCTTTTTCGTTCGCCTCTTTTTCTCTTGCTTTTTGTTTGCTCGTGTGTTGGATTGCTTGCTTGTCACGATGGCTCAAGATAATACCAAATTATGTGACTTTACTAATACCAACAATAATGATTTCCTTACCACTCTGATTGCTCCTCTTACCAATACTGAATCTTGTGAAATCAATGCTGCTTTGTTGAATCTTGTCATGAAAGATCAATTCGACGGCCTTCCTAGTGAAGATGCCACTACTCATCTAAATAGCTTCATTGATTTGTGTGATATGCAAAAGAAGAAAGATGTTGATAATGATATTGTTAAATTGAAGCTATTTCCTTTTTTCTCTTAGAGATCATGCTAAAGCTTGGTTTTCGTCTTTGCCTAAAAATAGTATTGATTCTTGGAACAAGTGCAAAGATGCTTTTATCTCTAAGTATTTTCCTCCCGCTAAGATCATCTCTCTTAGAAGCGGTATTATGAATTTTAAGCAACTTGATCATGAACATGTTGCACAAGCTTGGGAGAGGATGAAAGTAATGATACGTAATTGCCCTACTCATGGTTTGAATTTGTGGATGATTATACAAAAAATTTATGCCTGGTTGAATTTTGCTTCTAGAAATCTTTTAGATTCGGCCGCGGGAGGCACTTTTATGGAAATCACTTTAGGAGAAGCTACTAAACTCCTAGATAATATTATGGTTAATTATTCTCAATGGCACCCTGAAAGATCTACTAATAAAAAAGTGCATGCGATAGAAGAAATTAATGTTTTGAGTGGAAAGATGGATGAACTTATGAAATTATTTGCTACTAAGAGTGTTTCTTCTTATCCTAATGATATGCCTTTGTCTACTTTGATTGAGAATAATAATGAATCTATGGATGTGAATTTTGTTGGTAGGAATAATTTTGGTAACAATGCGTATAGAGGAAACTTTAATCCTAGGCCTTATCCTAGTAATTCCTCTAATAATTATGGAAATTCCTACAACAACTCTTATGGAAATTTTAATAAGATGCCCTCTGAATTTGAGACTACTGTTAAAGAGTTTATGAATTCGCAAAAGAATTTTAATGCTTTGCTTGAAGAGAAATTGCTTAAAGTTGATGAATTGGCTAGGAACGTTGATAGAATTTCTCTTGATGTTGATTCTTTAAAGTTTAGATCTATTCCTCCTAAGCATGATATCAATGAGTCTCTCAAAGCAATGAGAATTTCCATTGATGAGTGCAAAGAAAGAACTGCTAGGATGCGTATACTCTGAAAGATGCCTTTATTAAAGCGTGTTCTTCTAGTTCCTATGAAAATAAAGATGAAGATCTAAAAGTTATTGATGTGTCCCCTATTAAATCATTATTTTGCAATATGAATCTTGATAATGATGGGACTGAATATGATCCACCTTTTCCTAGAAGGCGTTCCAAAAATTCGAAGTTTTTAGATCTTGATGCTAAAATTGATAAAACTGGGACTGAAGAAATCAAAACCCTAGATGTTTCTAAACCCACTATTTTGGATTTCAAGGAATTTAATTGTGAAAGTCGCTCTATGATTGATTGTATTTCCTTGTTGCAATCCGTGCTAAATTCTCGTCATGCTTATAGTCAAAATAAAGCGTTTACGAAACATATCATTGATGCTTTGATGCAATCTTATGAAGAAAAGCTTGAGTTGGAAGTTTCTATCCCTAGAAAACTTTATGATGAGTGGGAACCAACTATTAAAATTAATATTAATGATCATGAGTTTAATGCTTTATGTGATTTGGTTGCTAGTGTTTCCACTATTCCCAAAACTTTGTGTGATTTGCTAGATTTCCGTGATTTTGATGATTGCTCTCTAAACTTGCACCTTGCGGATTCTTCTATTAAGAAACCTATGGGAAGAATTAATGATGTTCTTATTGTTGCAAATAGGAATTATGTGCCCGTAGATTTTATCGTTCTAGATATAGATTGCAATCCTTCAAGTCCTATCATTCTTGGTAGACCTTTCCTTAGAACGATTGGTGCAATTATTGATATGAAGGAAGGGAATATTAGATTCCGATTTCCATTAAAGAAAGGCATGGAACACTTCCCTAGAAATAAAATAAAATTAACATATGAATCTATCATGAGAGCCACTTATGGATTGCCTACCAAAGATGGCAATACCTAGATCTATCTTTGCTTTTATGCCTAGCTAGGGGCGTTAAACGATAGCGCTTGTTGGGAGGCAACCCAATTTTATTTTAGTTTTTTGCTTTTTCCTTCTGCTTAGGAATAAATATTTGTTCTACCCTCTGGTTAGATGTGTTTTTATGTTTTAATTAGTGTTTCTGCCAAGTTAAACCTATAGGATCTTCTTGGATGATAGTTATTTGATCTTGCAGAAATTTCTAGAAACTTTCTGTTAAAAAAGAATTTTTAAAAATCACCAGAAGGTGATAAAATAGTGATTCCAATTTCTGCTGATCAATAAACAAATTTTATAGGCCTTCCTATTTTGGCTGATTTTTGGGAGTTCCAGAAGTTTTCGTTAGTTACAGATTACTATAGACTGTTCTGTTTTTGACAGATTCTGTTTTTCGTGTGTTGTTTGCTTATTTTGATGAATCTATGGCTAGTAAAATAGTTTATAAACCATAGAGAAGTTATAATACAGTAGTTTTAACACCAATATAAATAAATAATGAGTTCATTACAGTACCTTGAAGTGGTCTTTTGTTTTCTTTAAGCTAGCAGAGCTCACGAGATTTACATTGAGTTTTGTGTTGTGAAGTTTTCAAGTTTTGGGTGAAGATTTTGATGGATTATGGAACAAGGAGTGGCAAGAGCCTAAGCTTGGGGATGACCATGGCACCCCCAAGATAATCTAAGGACACCAAAAATCCAAAGCTTGGGGATGCCCCGGAAGGCATCCCTCTTTAAATCTACTTCCATCGGTAACTTTACTTGGAGCTATATTTTTATTCACCACATGATATGTGTTTTGCTTGGAGCGTCTTGTATGATTTGAGTCTTTGATTTTTAGTTTACCACAACCATCCTTGCTGTACACACCTTTTGAGAGAGCCATACATGATTTGGAAATTATTAGAATACTCTTTGTGCTTCACTTATATCTTTTAAGTTATATAGTTTTGCTCTAGTACTTCACTTATATCTTTTAGAGCACGGTGGTGGATTTGTTTTATAGAAACTATTGATCTATCATGCTTCACTTAGATCATTTTGAGAGTCTTAAATAGCATGGTAATTTTCTTAAATAATCTTAATATGCTAGGTATTCAAGAATAGTAAAAACCTTCTTATGAGTGTTTGGAATGCTAAGAGAAGTTTGATGCTTGATGATTGTTTTAAGATATGGAGGTAATAATATCAAAGTCGTGCTAGTTGAGTAGTTATGAATTTGAGAAATGCTTGTGTTGAAGTTTGCAATTCCCGTAGCATGCACGTATGGTAAACGTTATGTGACAAATTTGAAACATGAGGTGTTCTTTGATTGACCTCCTTATGAGTGGCGGTCGGGGACGAGCGATGGTCTTTTCCTACCAATCTATCCCCCTAGGAGCATGCGCGTAATGCTTGGTTTTTAATGACTTGTAGATTTTTGCAATAAGTATGTGAGTTCTTTATGACTAATGTTGAGTCCATGGATTATACGCACTCTCACCATTCCATCATTGCTAGCCTCTACGGTACCGTGCATTGCCCTTTCTCACATTGAGAGTTGGAGCAAACTTCGCCGGAGCATCCAAACCCCGTGATATGATACGCTCTTTCACACATAAACCTCCTTATATCTTCCTCAAAACAGCCACCATACCTACCTATTATGGCATTTCCATAGCCATTCCGAGATATATTTCCATGCAACTTTCCACCATTCCGTTCATCATGACATATTCATCATTGTCATATTGCTAGCATGATCATGTAGTTGACATAGTATTTGTGGCAAAGCCACCGTTCATAATTATTTCATACATGTCACTCTTGGTTCATTGCATATCCCGGTACACCACCGGAGGCATTCATATAGAGTCATACTTCGTTCTAGTATCGAGTTGTAATCATTGAGTTGTAAATAAATAGAAGTGTGATGATCATCATTTTCTAGAGCATTGTACCAAGTGAGGAATAAAATAAAAAAAGGGAGAGAAAGGCCATAAAAAATAGAAGGCCCAAAAAAATGAGAGAAAAAAGAGAAGGGACAATGCTACTATCCTTTGCCACACTTGTGCTTCAAAGTAGCACCATAATCTTCATGATAGAGAGTCTCTTGTTTTATCACCTTCATATACTAGTGGGAATTTTTCATTATAGAACTTGGCTTGTATATTCCAACAATGGGCCTCCTCAAGTGCCCTAGGTCTTCATGAGCAAGCAAGTTGGATGCACACCCACTTAGTTTCTTTTGTTGAGCTTTCATACATTTATAGCTCTAGTGCATCCGTTGCATGTCAATCCCTGCTCCTTTCATCAACATCAATAGATGGGCATCTCCATAGCTCATTGATTAGCCTCGTTGGTGTGAGACTTTCTCCTTTTTTGTCTTCTCCACATAACCCCCATCATCATATTCTATTCCACCCATAGTGCTATGTCCATGGCTCGCGCTCATATATTGCGTGAAAGTTTATAGGTTTGAGATTACTAAAGTATGAAACAATTGCTTGGCTTGTCATCGGGGTTGTGCATGATGAGAGCATTCTTGTGTGACGAAAATGGAGCATGAATAAAATATATGATTTTTTAGGGATGAACTTTCTTTGGCCATGTTATTTTGAGAAGACATAATTGCTTAGTTAGTATGCTTGAAGTATTATCATTTTTATGTCAATATGAACTTTTTTCTTGAATCTTTCGGATCTGAATATTCATGCCACAATTAAGAAGAATTACATTGAAATTATGCCAAGTAGCATTCCGCATCAAAAATTATCTTTTTTATCATTTACCTACTCGAGGACGAGCAGGAATTAAGCTTGGGGATGCTTGATACGTCTCCAACGTATCTATAATTTTTATTGCTCCATGCTATATTATCTACTGTTTTGGACATTATTGGGCTTTATTATCCACTTTTATATTATTTTTGGGACTAACCTATTAACCGGAGGCCCAGCCCGAATTGCTGTTTTTGCCTATTTGAGTTTCGAAGAAAAGGAATATCAAACGGAGTCCAAACGGAATGAAACCTTCGGGAACGTGATTTTCTCACCGAACATGATCCAGGAGACTTGGACCCTACGTCAAGAAACAAAGGAGGAAGCTACGAGGTAAGGGGTGCGCCTACCCCCCCAGGGCGCGCCCTCCACCCTCGTGGGCCCCTTGTTGCTCCACCGACGTACTCCTTCCTCCTATATATACCTACGTACCCCCAAACGATCAGATACGAAGCCAAAAACCTAATTCCACTGCCACAACCTTCTGTACCCACGAGATCCCATCTTGGGGCCTGTTCCAGAGCTCCGCCGGAGAGGGCACCCATCACGGAGGGCTTCTACATCAACACCATAGCCTCTCCGATGAAGTGTGAGTAGTTTACCTCAGACCTTCGGGTCCATAGTCAGTAGCTAGATGGCTTCTTCTCTCTTTTTGGATCTCAATACAATGTTCTCCCCCTCTCTCGTGGAGATCTATTCGATGTAATCTTATTTTTGTGGTGTGTTTGTTGAGACCGATGAATTGTGGGTTTATGATCAAGATTATCTATGAACAATATTTGAATCTTCTCTGAATTATTTTATGTATGATTGGCTATCTTTGCAAGTCTCTTCGAATTATCAGTTTAGTTTGGCCTACTAGATTGGTTTTTCTTGCAATGGGAGAAGTGCTTAGCTTTGGGTTCAATCTTGCGGTGTCCTTTCCTAGTGACAGTAGGGGCAGCAAGGCATGTATTGTATTGTTGCCATCGAGGATAACAAGATGGGGTTTTATCATATTGCATGAATTTATCCTCTCTACATCATGTCATCTTGCTTAAGGCGTTACTCTGTTTTCATGAACTTAATACTCTAGATGCATGCTGGATAGCGGTCGATGAGTGGAGTAATAGTAGTAGATGCCGGTAGGAGTCGGTCTACTTGTCTCAGACGTGATGCCTATATACATGATCATACCTAGATATTCTCATAACTATGCTCAATTCTCTCAATTGCTCAACAGTAATTCGTTCACCCACCGTAAAATACTTATGCTCTTGAGAGAAGCCACTAGTGAAATATATGGCCCCCGGGTCTATCTTCATCATATTAATCTTCCAATACTTAGTTATTTTCTTTGCTTTTTATTTTGCTTTTATTTTAATTTGCAGCTTTATCACAAAATACCAAAAATATTATCCTATCATATCTATCAGATCTCACTCTCGTAAGTGACCGTGAAGGGATTGACAACCCCTTATCGCGTTGGTTGCGAGGAGTTATTTGTATTGTGCAGGTGCGATTGATACCTTGGTTCTCAAAAACTGAGGGAAATACTTACGCTACTGTGCTGCATCACCCTTTCCTCTTCAAGGAAATCCAACGCAGTGCTCAAGAGGTAGCACTATGCTGACTGGCTTGGAGCCAAAGTCAGATTTGTGAAGTTATCTGAAAAATTCACTACCAATGTTGCAGCCCCAACACAACAAGAAATTCCTCAGTCTGAGGCTTCTGCTCAGCCCACTGAAGAACATGCCAGCACCGCTGATGAAAATCAGGTTGCTGATGAAACTGCTAGTGTCAGGGATGATGACTGCATTCCAGCCTCTGATGACTCTGCCAGGGCAACCACTAGTGTTGCGCCTGAAGAAACTGTCAGGACAGCTGAAGCTTCAACGGCTGTGCCTGAAGAAACTGAAAATGCCAGGGCAACTGCATCAGTTGTGCCTGAAGTAAATGAGCCAATTTCCTCTGCTCGTCCTGCACCTACACCAAGTCTAGTTCTTCCTTATGCATCAGATGCGGAGAAGACCAAGGCTGCGGAGCGTGCAACAGTGAAGAAAAGGAAAGCATCAACTTCATCAGAAACTTCAGCTCCGAAGAAGATGAAGAAATTGACCAGCTCTTTTGAGAATCCGATTGATGTTGTTCCAGTCTCAAGCATGCCATCAAAGGAACTCGTTCCTTTTGATGAAGAATATGTGATCCCAAGCGGATCTGATGAAGATATTCCTTCTGCTGCTTCTTCAGAGCAGTTGGATGAAGAAATTGAAGTGGATGCAATCCCTTCAACACCAGTTGTCTCATCGCCCATGCCTCAGTTCACTGTTGAAGAGGCCGGCATTGAAGAAATGAATGAAGAAGATGAGGATGTGGACACTGGAAGCACGACTCCAGTGATGAATGATGACTTTTGGGAAAGTCAGCACCGCAATTCTCCTCTGTTCACACCTCTGCAACAAATTCCTCAGTCCGCAGTGAATACTGAAGTTCAAATGGGATCTGAAGAACCTCGCTCCACCCCATCTGTCCATGAAGAGATTCCAGCCACTAGTGTTGGTGTTAATATTGATGAAGAATTGAAGACCCAGGCTACCACTGAAGAAGAAACTGAAATTCCTCAGCCTGTGGATCCTGAGATTGCGATTCCTGAGGTGGTGATGCAATTGACTGATACTCCTCAGCCCAAGCCAAAGGATCCCTTCTCGAAGAAGCAAAAATTCAAGGCTGATGACTTCTTCGGCGAGCATGTGTTCTTCACCGAGTATAACCCATATGACTCTGCTGGTCTTAGCAGGAAGCGTTTCTGGACTGCCAGCCAAGCCAACTTCTATTCTTCACTACTTTTCAACAAAGACAAAGTCTTCGACCATGAGCATATTCCTCACGTGGACATGGAATCACTACCTTGCTTCACGCCAGTCCTCAGTGTTCTTCATGACGCAGGACTGCTCAACTTTTGCACTGATATAGTTGATTGGAATGAAGAGCTAATTCTTCAGTTCTATACAACACTGCACATCACAGGAGATGCATCTGGTGTGAACTCTTGGGTTTTGGACTGTATGATAGAGAATACTCACTTCAAAGCACCGGCCTCTGAATTGCTTCATGCCCTGCCTGTCAGTCCTCCCCTTGAAGGTGCTCATTTCCTATACCATGAACCTGAACTTACAGCTCACTACATGCAAGTGTTGATTAAGCCGCTTGTCGGGGATATACCCCGCGGCGTAACCCGGCCGGAAGTATAACCCAGCCGGACTTGGCGATTCACCGGCAACCCGCATAGACCAGACGGTTTACAAGCAACTTGACTGAACATTATGATTCACTGGTAACCCGGCGGGCGGGATAGACGGATGACAAGGCCCAAGGCCCAGAAGGCTGCCTCATGTTATGGTGGGCCGGTTTAAGAGGAAAGGCGTGAGGAATATTTGTCTTACAAGGAGCTAAGACCTGGACTTGTATCCGGTTTGTATTAGAAAGTAGACTAGTCCTAATCCTAATAGGACTCCACATGTAACCCGCCCCTCTAACTTATATAAGGAGGGGCATGGCTCCCCAAAGAGGGACAAGCAAGAAGAAACAATCTCTAGGGCTAGACACAAAGAGTCGGTTTACCGATGACTCCCTCATGATGATAATGAGACCTAGCCACAAACATCATGTAGGGTTGTTACTGGATGATGTTTCCCGGGGCCCGAAGCTGTCTAAACCCTTGTCTTGGGTTGCGTCTCTCGATTCCGCTCAACCCCTCTCAAGCTACCACATAGATGCGCTGGCCTCACGACTAAGTCCTCTCACTAGGACATCTGCCGTGACAAATCCATGACAGTTGGCACCCACCGTGGGGCTCTCGCACAGTGGCGTTGAGATCTTGGAGGGATCTATCTCAGGGATTGAGAAGTTTGCAATTTGCCGCCGCCGATGATCTGCAACCGGATTAATTAAGTTTGCCGGTCAAATTTTGAATCGGGCAGCGCCATATTTTTTGAGGTCAAGATATGATAACCGTTGTTTGTCTGAGCGGGCGGTCGAATTACAAGTCGTCGAGGACGTCGTTTTTTCCGCTACAAGCTTATTTCGCCGGCATGACAAGTCCGGATCTATAAACACTGTCAAGCCAGAATTTTCAAATCAATCAACCGAGGGAGTCAAAGACGGTCTGGATTGGGCTGATAAAAAAGGGAAACTAATCTGTTGATCCAAGGATTTCCCACGAGAAAGGGCTCTAGACCCAAAAAGAAAAGAAAAAATGATGTAGGGACCGTGAGCTGGAGGAAGACCCGGATAAGGATTGATCAGATCGACCAGGAACCAGGAGAGGAGTTCGATGCGCCTCTGCTTCCTTCTGCCGCGGCCTTGCTTCGCTGGCACCCTCCCCGTCGCTCTCCACTTCCACCTGCAGAGAACCGGCCACAACCTCCGCCCCTACACCTACAGCCTTGCCTGCAAGTCAGCTACTGTCGACCGGCTGTCTTCATGGCCCGGCCGCCTTGCTCCACCTCCATTCAAGAGCTGCCGCGCTGACCAGCCTTGGCCCGCCTGCCGCGCCGCACTGTCGTCCCGGTCTCCCACGGTCGGCCGCGCCGGTCTATCAGCTTCCTCAAACCACCGCACTGCGAGTCACCGCATTCACCGTGGACCTGCCGGCGTGCCTCCACGGCCTGAAGCCACCTCTGCTTCTCCGATTGGCCATCTGACGCTGTCTCCGAGTCAACCACAAGCACTTCGTGCCTCATCGAGCCGCCGCCGTGGCTCGTTTCAACGCCGCTGCCGGGCCGCCTCTGCGGTCGCGTGTCAAACCACCGGCTGTTTTTTGCCATCGCCGCGTTTTTCGCCTCGCGCTTCCGCCCGGTTTGCAGCCTGTTTTCTGCAGTCGTTGCTTTGGTCTCACGCGCTCGCGGCCTAGCCCCGTCAGGTTCTCGCACATCCTGCCTCCGGACTAGCCACGCCGCGTCAAGGCCGGCCCCTGCTCCTCTGCCTTGGATTTCGAGCCGGCAGCCTCAACCGCGACCCGGCTTGCCCTGAGCTGCATCGCCTCCTTGCCGGGCTTTGCTGCCGCGAGCCACCTCTGTCGCGGTCGCTCCTGAGCCGCGTTGCACCGCCCCCTGTCGAAGCTCCGCCGTTGAGCCACCTAGGCCGAGCAGCCTTGCCGGCCTCGACGCACCACCCACTGATGCTGCTGTCCGGAATAGACATTAATGCGGTTTTAGAATACATGGATCAGAATTAGCTGCAATTAGCACAAAGTCCGACATGTCCTCCAAGTTAGAACTTGTCACTGATGCCTCATTAACTAGTGGTTTTGAGGAGGTTACAGATAAATTTCTAAGGTTGATGGAGTTGCCGCAGACAACAGCATTATATGGTCAAATTAGTTAACCCGGTCAGTGCGTTGTGAATATTTTTTGGAAAAGGTCTACAAAATGTTATCCATGGATTATTTGGCTGGCAAGGACGCCTCTCTGCAACCATAGAAGATTTCTAGAGATGATTATTAGCAATGATTGGGATTTTGACCATCACCTGGAAGAGGGTATCTGCAGTGATGGATTATATAAAACAATGAGAATATACAGAAGATGGAAAATTGCTGCCTATTGATCATTCTACGTGAGGAGTGAAAACCACGAATTTGTATGAGACCTCAAGTTGCGAAAAGGAACGGAGGTTGGCTCAAGCTATATGATCAGACGTTTTGCTGTTACGGCCGATTCACAACAGCAGCTAATTATGCCTTGTCGCAATGACTGGCTCGACGACCCATAGAAACATCACGTGCTATCCTCCTTACGTATTTTATCAGCACATCTTATTTGAGAACAATTATTCTGGTTTATGTTGTTTCGCAGGACCATTGTTCATTACAAATGAGGCGTTATACTGCGGGTATGGAGCACGAACTGGCAATGTTCCACAACGATGTTTTCGTCTGTGCCACATTACCCGGTGAATGAACGTGCGCAAGTTGCCGCCCCTGCGGCCCGGACTACTTCGACTCGCACGGACGGTGCCTGCAATTACCTCGCCTGACCATGCTAGCTTACAACACCGTTGTCGGCTCATCTGTCTGCTCCTGCGGCCGACTCAGCCGTGATTAATTTCCACGTCACCATGGTGATCATCAACTCCGCGGCGGATAATTTCCGGCCTAGCATATCAGGTGATATCCATCTAAGGTTTATTTTTATTTAGCACATATTGTTTTCTTCAAGGAACAATTACTCTGGCTTGTGATATTTTTGAGGCAGGACAATTGTTCATTACATCAACACAACATGTTGACTCGCCCGTCCGCGCGGCTTACCGCGCCCGCGATTGCCTCGCCCGTCCATGCCGGTTTATGACACCGGTGCCGATTTTCCCCGTCCGCACCGGCTTACGATGTCGTGGCCGGCTCATCTGTCCGAGCTGCCTCTGATGTTGCGGTCGTCCTTGTCGTCCGTATCTACATCAACATACCGGGCCGCACCTGTTTGCATGAGTTGTTTATTGAGTATGAGCAAGTCACAGCTTGGGTAGCCCGTTTTTCTTTCAACAAATGGAGGCAAATTACCATATACTATTAACCGACGTCTGCACTGGATTGCTCAATGTGCAGGCGCACAAGTCGCCGCCACTACAGTTTGGTTAACTTAAAATTGCAAGTTGGAAGGAACCATTGGCCGAGTTGCTGACACGGCTCATACGGGATTGTTTATAACCCGCCGCAGTCACCTCAACCTTCTATGGATTCACATCGTGCTATCAACACCAATGGTATACAATTTGTACCGGTTTATATCACGGTCAAATATGGAGAGTCTCAAGCCAACTCCTCGAGTCACCTTTGAGACTCAGGGGCTACGATGACATGACTCAGCAAATCTTGCCAGTTTCAGCAAATTTAAGAACCCCAAGACGATGGAGGGAAAGACAACCTAGTCCCGGAGGCTACTATTATATTGATGAAAATTTAAAGGCCGCCAGAAAATTTCCGGTTTAGAAAGTATATGACAGTTAAAAAATCCCGGCTCAGTGAAGAAGTTCCGGGTCATCAGAAAGGATTCCGGTTTAAAATTCGGCTCAAGGGAAGTCAGTCTCACTAAAGCTCTCAAATATCCGGTTTACAATCCGGTTCAAGGGAAATCTGTTCTCCCACAAAGCTCTGAAGCTCTCAAATCCGGTTTAGGAATTTCCGGTTCAAAAAGGAATTAACTTCTCGCAAGTTCGAGTTTAAAGGCCGTAAGAAAATTTCCGGCTGAAAATGAAGATTCCGGTTTAAAGTCCGGTTCAAGGGAAAGATGTCTCCCACAAAGCTTTGAATCTCTCAATATCCGGTTCAAAATCCCGGTTCAAGAAGAATTTATCTCTTGCAAAAAGTTAAAGGTTGCCGGAGAGGACCTGCAGCCATGATGCGCGGTTCAGACATGGGTATCCTACCTGATTGGCTTATCATATTATTGATTATGTGAGGTTACATGGAGCTTCTATTTGTAAAGCAGCGTCCGGTTTACCCCTTGATTTAGCTTATCAAAGCTTTATACAATATCACTTGGGGGCTTGGTCGCATCCGAACCATAGCTACACCTCTTGATCGGCGCAATGCCGAAACATCACTTGGGGGCCTGGTCGTATCCAAACCATAGTCACACCTCTTGATCGGCTCAAAGCCAAATCAATCCGGGGCCAAAGAGAGTGTTCTAAAACAACAACTCAGACATAGGCACCCACTGAGCACAGCTCAAAATGTTACTTGGGGATTCTTTCTTTGTCGAAATGAACAAAGAATCTACACTTGTAATAGGCTATCAAGCCATGGCTTGGAAGCTTTGGCGTATACACCTAAAACCACAGGTTAACCTGCCTATTTAAGTAAGTTACTCCGCGTGTAAACCTGGTATGACCCTTCGAACTTTGACAAGTTATTCTAAAATAAAGACCCTGAACTTGTCAAGTTAAAACGATGATTGGTTAAGGATTGAGGACCATCTTAAAAGGCTTTGTAAAATGGTTTAACTCAGTGGCCTGGCAGCCCATGAAAGCCTCAAATTTGGGGCCTGGCAGCCCATGAAAAGCCTCGACTACAAGGGTTTCATTTGCTTTTATTTGCTAAGTTTTTTATCCTTTGATGAGATTTATAAAGTTTTTTGATAAACCGGCGTTCATTAACCCGGCTTGACTTTCAACTACAAGTTGCCAGTATATGATCAGTCATAATCCGGAGATTATCAACCCGGTCTGGTTTTGACTATAAGTCGCCAATATTATATATGGTTAATCCGGTGTTTATCACAACCCGGCACGGTTTTATCATAAACCGGCACAATATGGAAGGAGTTATCAGTACTCAAGATTGGGGTTATCACCTTTGCTACAATAAAGTTGGCCAACCAATCATGTGATTCAATGTCACAGGTATGATATATTTCATATTTGATTATTCTTAAGTGCGGCACGGTTGAATAAAGCATAATTATAAATCACCGGCATTTATTAACCCGGCCTGGCTTTCGACTATAAGTCGCTAGTATGATGATAAATTATCCGGTGTTTATTAAACCGTCCTGGCTTTAAGACGATAAGTCGCCAGTATATGATGAGAAATTATCCGGTGTTTGTCAACCCAGCCTAGCTTTGGACGATAATTCGCCAGTATATATTTGGATTGCGCCATTGGAATCATGCGCTTATAAATCATTGTGTTATATTATTCAAATAGCCAAACTTGGCTGAATTTTCATTATGATATTGAATGAATAAGGTTTTCATACCGGATTATATTATCTTGAATAGCCAACATGGCTGGATTTTTATTATGGTTATTAATAACCGGTATTATTGAGGCTTCCAAAGTCGCTTTAGCACAATGGCTATTATTTTATTAAAGGATATGATTCATTCTATAATGGAAGGAATAGTATCGAGTCGCTGCAGGCTTACGACCCGGCACTTGGGGGCTACATTATTCAAGTTAAGATTATATCAAATATGCAAGTCTCATGTCACTGCAAGCATGCACCATGACACTTGGGGGCTAATGCAAAGTCATTTTTATTGGCCTTATTGAAGACCCAACTCATCACATCATAATGAGCCGGCCCTTGGGGGCTACCAATTGCTTCTGTCCAAAATTCAAGGTACACAAGCCTTAATCCATTTGTTGAAAGGATCCACTGCTCAGTTGGTAAAGCACAAAGCTCTTAACCTTATGGACGTGAGTTCAAGCCCCATGGTGGAGATTACATCATATGATGTTATTATCAATAAATTATATACAAAGTCCCAACCCAGTATTTTCTTACTAAGCCGACCCTTGGGGGCTACACATTGCTGTTCAAATCTACATGATCATAATTATAAAGTCCCTGCTCATTATTACATAATGACCCGGCCCTTGGGGGCTACACTGGTTGAAGTTTTTTGAGCATCAGTCAATTACAAGTCCCAGGTTGCTGCAAGCATGATAGCCCGGCACTTGGAGGCTACAGATATGGAGTATTCAATTTTTACTAGTGACTGACATGAACAACATGGATTTCTTCAAAATGGCAGTATTTATATTGAAGTAAGTCTTAAGTCATCACTTTGTTCTGCTCAAGACTTGGGGGCTACAGGTAACACGGATATAAGGAGAAATATTTTCAAAGTCTCAGTTCTGAGCAAACCAGATTAACCCGGCGTCACCAATCATTATGACCCGGTGTCTGCAACAATCATAACCCGGCGTCATGAACCGGCGTTGGTAACAATCATGAGCCGGTGTTGACAACAATCGTGAACCGGCGTTGGCAAAAATCATAAACTGGAATTATCAGTTTTATAACCGGTGATTTTGCAAGTCATAGCTCGGCAAATTCTACAGTTTCAAACCGGCTGGATATCAGTTGAATATTTCAAAGACCAGCGTTTTGGTGAAGTCAGAGCATTGAAGGCCGATTCAAATGGATTCTTTATTTACAATATTTATTCTACAAGTAATTGATTATGAAGCTGGTCTATTGACCCGGATTTTCTAGAAGGAGGAAATGACAAGGACTTAAGGATGATCAGGTGCCGGTTTACAAGAATTCTTAACCCGGAGCACAACCTGTCAAATTTGTTCTTGTGTTTATTTTGCAGCATAAGTTTACCATGGATAAATCCAAGCTAAACTTGGGGGCTAATGTCGGGGATAAACTTCGCGGCGTAACCCGGCCAGAAGTATAACCCGGCCGGACTTGGCGATTCACCGGCAACCCGCATAGACCAGATGGTTTACAAGAAACCTGACTGAACATTATGATTCACTGGTAGCCGGGCGGGCGGGATAGACAGATGACAAGGCCCAAGGCCCAGAAGGCCGGCTCATGTTATGGTGGGCCGGTATAAGAGGAAATGCGTAAGGAATATTTGTCTTACAAGGAGCTAAGACCTGGACTTGTATCCGGTTTGTATTAGAAGGTAGACTAGTCCTAATCCTAATAGGACTCCACATGTAACCCGCCCCTCTAACTTATATAAGGAGGGGCAGGGCTCCCCAAAGAGGGACAAGCAAGAAGAAACAATCTCTAGGGCTAGACATAAAGAGTCAGTTTACCGACGACTCCCTCATGATGATAATGAGACCTAGCCACAAACAGCATGTAGGGTTGTTACCGGATGATGTTTCCCGGGGCCCGAAGTTGTCTAAACCCTTGTCTTGGGTTGCGTCTCTCGATTCCGCTCAACCCCTCTCAAGCTACCACATAGATGCGCTGGCCTCACGACTAAGTCCTCTCACTAGGACATCTACCGTGACAAATCCACGACACCGCTGAAGCCCGGACAAGCCCCAAGGACCAAATTCCTTGTGAAGGAATTGCTTTTGTGCCTAGAACTTTCTATCGCATTCTGACGAAGACCTTGAGTCCAATCAAAGGCCACGACTCGAATGATGAAGAAGTCGTTGGCATCATGAAGAATCTGCTTTTCAATATCATGCATGGCATTCCTGTCAACTACCATGATTTCTTCATGAGGAATCTGGCAAATGTTGCACTCTCTCCGTTTGAGTTGAAGCCTTATGCTCCTTGGATTATGAGATTCCTCAGAACAAGATCTTCCCTCAACTACAAGGCTGACTTTCAGAATCATCTCAGCTACTTGCCCCCCATTGAAGTCCTCAAACGGACATTTTCCTCGGCTGATGAAAAGGGCAAGGCCGCTGCAGTGATTGATGAATGCATTCGTCCATTGGATGGCAAGTTCCGCAAAGCTGCTTCTTACTCCACCAATGATGACTCTGCCACTCATGACTCTGCCGCTAATGCTTCAATGCAAAATCCTCAAGCCACAGCTCCAAGGGTGATGACTGATCGTGAGCTTCTCCTCAGTCTTCACCAAAAGATGGATCGCAAGCACAAATGGGTTAAGCGTCAGTTTGGTTCAATTCTTCACAACATGACTGCTACACACAATGCAGTGAAGAAAAACCACTACTACCTCCATGAAGTTTTCGGTCGCACTTGGGTTGTTCTGTCACATCTGTATGGCAAAGAAGATCTGAAGCAAATGGGTCTCAAGCAGGACTTTGACTAGTCTCAACCACCAGCGAAGAAATTCAAGAAGGTCAAAGTTCCCTCCTTGGTGGCCAGTTCATATTCTTCATCACGCGACACGGACAAACATGAAGACTTGGACGACACTGCGGCAGGCCCTACTACAACAACCGACCCCAACAACGCTGGCGCTCCTTCATCATCCTGATATTTCTTCAGGGGCGTTAGTCCTCATTTTCGATCCTTTTGGTCATTCGATGACAAAGGGAGAGAAATTTGAGTTAGTCTTCAAGCGGGTCTACATATATGGGCATTTTTTTTGCTAAGCTACAACTCTCGTTCTTTTTGGAGACTTTGCTGGATCGAGTTGTAAACTTAAACCCTATGGTGGTCTGATACTTTTGTTGTGTTCTTCTGCATGTTTATTCTTCATTAATGTTAATGCACGCATGCTGAATTACATCAGTCACCATATTTCATCATGCATTTCAAATTCCTCATATTATATGTTAAATGCGTGTATGAATTACAAGATATAGGGGGAGATATCCATGATTCTACCCTTCAAGTGTGCAATGCTTCAAAAGCAAATTCCTCACTATGCACATCTTCAGGGGGAGTTATTCTATATCTTGCAATCAAATTCCTCGATGTCGATTTACACATCATATGTTTATCCCGTTGAAAACTTAACCTATATTGTCATCAATCACCAAAAAGGGAGATTGTAAGTGCATCTAGTGCCCCTTAGTGATTTTGGTGTATTGAAGACTTATAGGTTAAGGGACTAATGTGTTTGTGAGTGTACACAGGTCTATAAGTCTATGAGGAGTTTGATATTTACAGAGAAAGTCGACCCCTAAAAATGAATATCTTCGACTGAAGACTTTGGATTTCTGAAGAATTTCTCAAGACTTTGAAAGTGAAGAAATTGGTGTGACCTTGAAGACTTAGTATTCATTCGAGGAACATGAAGCGTGAAGACTTTTGGTTTCGTAGTTTCTTTTTCTTTTTCTTGAGTCATAGGAAACATCGTACTGCTAAAGGGGGTCGAGGAAATACTAAGGAAAAATTTCCAAGTGATGCTCAACTCAAAAACCTACACCTACCAATCCCTTCGAGTGAAGCCATTGGAAATCTCATACAGTTTAGACAATTTCTTAAGTGACAGGGACGAAGTTCTTCTGGTCTCTGAGGAATTTGTTCTGACTGAGGAGTTAGGAATTCGCCAGTGCGGATTGCCTACAAGTGAGGAACATGATAGCCCCGAGGAATTTGATAGTCAAATTTCCGACCGTTCTGTCATGCTATCATGACCTGTCCCAAAATATCTACCCACCTAACGGTCATATCATTGAAGGGCATTTATGTCTTATCATGTCGGGCTGCTCCCTAGGCTATAAATAGCCACCCCCTACAACCACTAGCTGGTTGGCTGCTCCGAGAGAAACTGACACTTGTCATTTGAGAGCATCCCATCCTCCGAGGACTTTGAGTGAAAATCATCAAGTGAGGAAACCGAAAACCCAAACCCAAACACCTACAAACCCAAAGTGATTGAGCATCACTGAAGAGATTGATCCTGCGTGGATCTGACGCTTCTTACCTTTGAAGACTGTGCATCTTCCAGACGGTTAGGCGTCATGGTCTGAGCATTCAAGAGGAAAATGTGGATCGCCGGGTGACCGAGTTTGTGAAGGTTTGGAAGTCACCTGAAGACTTACCACAAGTTATTGGGCGAGGTCTGTGTGACGTTAGCTCAAGGCAAATACGGTGAGGACTGTGTGTCCGGGACTGTGTGTCCTTAGGTTTAAATACCTGGCCGCTCCAACCAGACGTACAATTGTCACAGCAGTTGGAACTGGTCTACCAAATCTTTGTCTTCACCAAGCCTACTAGTTTTATTTCCTCAACTCTTTCATTTCCTCATTACTGTGGTGTGTGCTTGTTCGTATCTGTTTGAAGACTTTGACTGAATAATTTCGCAATTTCCTCAGTTCAATTTCTTTAGTCTGTTTGTCTTCATCATGTTTTATCCTGTTCTTACGCTTCCTGTACTCCGTGTCTGTTTTTCATTTCATCATGATGTCCATATTTATGTTGTGTCATGTATGCATCTGAGTACTTATTCCACTGCAAGTAGTTCTTCGCTTAGAAATTTCCTCACCCTGAAATTCCTCAGTGAAGAATTCATAAAAATCGCCTATTCACCTCCCTCTAGTCGACTTAACGCACTTTCATGTCCTTGTCAGCTGAAGAAATTGCGAACGAAAACTTTAAAATTTATCATATCTGAATTTTCGGCGCTTGCCGCTCAAACCGTTCCACATCCACGATATGATTATCTTATTCACCCACGATCTCACATGATTGCCACCTCTTAGTACATGGGTGACACTTGTCACGCGAATGAGAAGGGTCAGGGGCACGTTCGTCCAATTTCCTCGGGCGGACAGTTTTTCACCAAGGCTATAAATACCCCCTCCCTTCCTCACTTCGTTTTTACTCTGCTCGACCTCGCTCCCTCGCTCGAGCTCTCAAAACCCTACGTCGTCGCTAATTCCATCGTCGCCGGTGAGGAAGAGCTTCACTGCCTTGACCTCGTCGCCGTCGTACTCGCTGTAACGCCCCGGATTCGATGCGCCAGGTGTCCTTCAGTTATTCGCCGTCGTTGCCATGTCATGTGCTTGCGTGTTGCATTTTTCCATGTCATCATCTGCATTTTATATCATGTCATCATGTGCATCTCATTTTGCATACGTGTTCATCTCATGCATCCGAGCATTTTCCCCGTTGTCCGTTTTGCAATCCTGCACTCCTATGTCTCCCGGTGCCCCCTTTTGCCTCTCTTTCGTATGCGGGTGTTAAACTTTCTCGGAATGGCCCGAGGTTTGCCAAGCGGCCTTGGTATAGCACCGGTAGACCGCCTGTCAAATTTTGTGCCATTTGGAGGTCGTTTGGTACTCCAACGGTTAACCGGGTAACCGCAAAAGCCCCCTTCTCTTTGCAGCCCAACACCCCCTCCAAAGTGGCCCAAAACCCAGCAAACTCCCCTCTATGCCCTCGGTCGTTCGATCACGATCGTGTGGGAGAAAACCGCTCCTTATTTGGACTCTCCTAGCTCCCTCTATCTATAAATATGCCCATCCCCCCGAAATTCGCGGTCTAATCCCCCAAACCCTAGCCTTCTTCCACCGCGCCCCGGACACGTCCGGTCGGCGAGACGAAACCCGCCGCCGCCCGCAGCGGTGGCCGCCCGCCACGTGGCCTCCCAGCGCCGTCCCGCCGCCGCCCGCTAAACCCGCTTGGGCCCCGGCTCCGCCGCCGCACCGCTCCGCGCCTCCCGACCGCTCTCCGCCCGGCTGACCGCGCCGCCGCCTCGCGCCGGTAGCTGGACCTCGTCGGCGCCGCCCGCCTCCGCCGCCCTGTCCCGCTCCCGTCGCCATCGCCGGCGCTTCCCGTGGCGGATCCGCCGCCTCCCGCCGGATCCGCTGCTCCCTTCTCGCCAGTAGCGCCCGCCATCGCCGGCGCCTCCCCTCGCCATGGGACGCGCCGCCCTTACTTACCGGCGATCAGCGCGCCGCCGTCGTCTTGAGATCGGGAGGAGCCCGATCCGCGCCTCCCCGTCCGGCCCAGATCCAGGCCCAGCTCCCCCGCGGCCCAGCCCATCGCCCCGGCCCGCCTCGTTTTTTTTCGCGAGGTGAAAAATTCTGCAAAGTCCCAAGAATTCTATCATTATGTGCCATTTGCATCGCATCATAACTTGCTGCATACTGCTCCATTTCGTGCGTGTAATATGTAAAATTGTTCAGATCGACGAGTAAATCATTGCATTCCATTGCATCATGTTAATTTGAGTTCATCTTGATGCCTGAATCTTCGTTGCAAGAGTGCTATATGATGTTAAACTGCTGAAACTGTTATAACTTGATGATTTATCATTTTGTTGCATTTGATGTGTGCATCCTATGAGGTTGATGTCTACATGTGTTTTGTGCTATGTCACGCTATCTTTCCAGGGGTGCTTGCCATGTATTTGTGTGAGTTGTGTAGTGAGTGCATCAAGCTTGTTAAGTAGGGTACTTGATGTTACTGTTTTGCTTGTCTAAATCTGTTATTTCGTGATGCTATGTAAACCTGCTGCTACAAGTCATTATATGCATAATATGGAGATGTTCACTAAGGATGTTTTGTTATAAATGTCATGATATATCCATACATGCCCATGGTTGTATTTATAGCCTAATGTAACTTGTTGTAATCGTGCTCCAAAATTGCTAAATAATGTTGCTGTCAGCCTGTTAACTTTAAGTTCAGTTTTGCCATGTGTTTTGCTAGTGATCCATGCACCCTATGAACTTTCTCTTGCCATGCTTAGCTTCATAAACATGTCTTATTACTGTTGGTTTCCTTGCCATGCCATGTATTGCTCTGTGGTGAGTGGTTCAAGCTCACCAACATGTCTACTTATTGTTGTTCCTGCCATGTATGAATCTGTCATATAACTTGCCATGTTTACATGGGTGCCATCATATTTTCTGTGCCCTTTTGGCTCATCGTCAGTAAGGGACTCTTGTTCTATGCAATTATTAGATTCATGCCATGCCTTTGTTTGCCATGATAAGTTCCTGTAACATGTTGTTTGATAGCTCTAAACATTGCAACCTGATGTTATTTCCTGATAAGACTGAAACTGTTATTATATGCAATCTTGCCATGTGTGTTTGAGCATGTTCTAGTGATTTCTGGAGATAGCTCAGTGTTCATGTTTTGTCATGCTTTACCTGTACATCATGCCCATGCCTTTTGTTCTCATGTTAAGATGCTGTAGCTTGTTGTTTTGATGCTTGCAATATGCCTAGTTGCTGTTTGGACAGCTCGTCCTTTAAACTTGTATAGGGTGTATGTGTTGAACCGTTGCTCCGTTTTGAGTGTGCTCTATATGAAACTTGCTTGATTTTGCTTGTAGCTTCATATTATCATGTTGCATCCTTGTTTTGAGGTGTTTGCTTGATGTTTGTATGAATTTTGCATCAATGCCATGCTTATCTTGTTTTGCTCATATCTTCTAGGCCGTAGCTCCGAATCTAAGGAAACTTTATATGTAACTTGACTAGAATTTCGTGTAGATCATCTTGGTGCATTTTAACTTGCTGTTTAACAACTTGAACTTAAGGTTTATTCAGATCTGGAACAATTTCGAAATTTTCATATGAGGACTTACCGGAATTGTTCTATGTTGTTTCCGGCCTCATTTAAACTTGCTTTGATGTGTTGCTCTTGTTTGCATCGTCTCTTGCCATGAGTAGCTTCATGTAGCTTTGTCATGCATCATGCTTGGTTGTGTTGGGGAACGTTGCAGAAAATTAAAAAATTTCCTACGGTTTCACCAAGATCCATCTATGAGTTCATCTAGCAACGAGTCATGGGAGAGTGATTGCATCTACATACCACTTGTAGATCGCGTGCGGAAGCGTTCAATGGAGCAGGGGTTGATGGAGTCGTACTTTCGCCGTGATTCAGATCACCGATGACCTAGTGCCGAGCGGACAGCACCTCCGCGTTCAACACACGTAAGGAGCGGATGGCGTATCCTCCTTCTTGATCCAGCAAGGGGAAGGAGAGGTTGATGATGATCCAGCAGCAGACGACGGCGTGGTGGTGGATGCAGCAGAACTCCGGCAGGCTTCGCTAAGCAACTACGGGAGGAGGAGGAGGTGTAGGCGAGAGGGAGGTGCCAAGGGCTTGTGGCAGCCACCCCTCCCTCCCTCCCTTTATATAGGTGCAAGAGAGGGGAGGGCAGCCTTGCCCCTTCCTCCAAGGAAGGGTGCGGCTAAGAGGGGGAGGAGTCCATCCTCCCAAGGCACCCTGGAGGTGCCTTCCCTTTAGGACTTTCCCTCTCTTATCTCCAAAGCATGGGCCTCTTGGGGCTGGTGCCCTTGGCCCATATAGGCCAAGGAGCACCCCCTACAGCCCATGTGCCCCCGGGCAGGTGGACCCCGGTGGACCCCGGACCCCTTTCGGCACTCCGGTACAATACCGATAACGCGAAACTTTTCCAAATGACCAAAATAAGACTTCCTATATATAAATCTTTACCTCCGGACCATTCCGGAACTCCTCGTGATGTCCGGGATCTCATCCGGACTCCGAACAACATTCGGTTTGCTGCATACTCATATTCATACAACCCTAGCGTCACCGAACCTTAGTGTGTAGACCCTACGGGTTCGGGAGACATGCAGACATGACCGAGACGGCTCTCGGGCAATAACCAACAGAGGGATCTGGATACCCATGTTGGCTCCCACATGCTCCTCGATAATCTCATCGGATGAACCACGATGTCGAGGATTCAATCAACCCCGTATACAATTCCCTTTGTCAATCGGTAATTTACTTGCCCGAGATTCGATCGTCGGTATCCCAATACCTTGTTAAATCTCGTTACCGGCAAGTCACTTTACTCGTACCGTAACACATCATCCCGTGATCAACCCCTTGGTCACTTTGAGCTCATTATGATGATGCACTACCGAGTGGGCCCAGTGATACCTCTCCGTCATACGGAGTGACAAATCCCAGTCTAGATCCGTGTCAACCCAACAGACACTTTCGGAGATACCTGTAGTGCACCTTTATAGTCACCCGATTCACGTTGTGACGTTTGGTACACCCAAAGCACTCCTACGGTATCCGGGAGTTACACGATCTCATGGTCTAAGGAAAAGATACTTGACATTGGAAAAGCTCTAGCAAAGCGAACTACACGATCTTGTGCTATGCTTAGGATTGGGTCTTGTCCATCACATCATTCTCCTAATGATGTGATCCCGTTATCAACGACATCCAATGTCCATAGTCGAGAAACCATGACTATCAGTTGATCAACGAGCTAGTCAACTAGAGGCTCACTAGGGACATATTGTGGTTTATGTATTCACACGTGTATTACGATTTCCGGATAATACAATTATAGCATGAATAAAAGACAATTATCATGAACAAGGAAATATAATAATAATACTTTTACTATTGCCTCTAGGGCATATTTCCAACAGGTTATGCATCATGTCTTGGCTATGTGTGGTGTGTTTACTATGTTGTGTGCTTCTTCTTGTTAGTTCCTGTTTCGTTGCGATCGTGAGGATTCGTTCGTCTCCGCTTGGTTCGTCTTCGTGGCTTCATCTTCTTCACGGACTCGTTCTTCTTCCTTGCGGGATTTCAGGCAAGATGACCACTACCCTGGATCTCATTACTATCATTGCTATGCTAGTTGCTTCGTTCTTTCGCTATGCTGCGCTACCTATCACTTGCTGCTCAAGCCTCCCAAATTGCCATGAACCTCTAACCTTTAACACCATTCCTAGCAAACCGTTGCTTGGCTATGTTACCGCTTTTGCTCAGCCCCTCTTATAGTGTTGCTAGTTGCAGGTGAAGATGAAGATTGCTCCATGGTGGACAGGATTTTGTTGGGATATCACAATATCTCTTATTTAATTAATGCATCTATATACTTGGTAAAGGGTGGAAGGCTCGGCCTTATGCCTGGTGTTTTGTTCCACTCTTGCCGCCCTAGTTTCCGTCATATCGGTATTATGTTCCCGGATTTTGCGTCCCTAACGGTTGGGTGATTTATGGGACCCCTTGACAGTTCGCTTTGAATAAGACTCCTCCAAAGAAGGCCCAACCTTGGTTTTACCATTTGCCTCACCTAGCCCTTTTTCCCTTGGGTTTCCGGAGCCCGAGGGTCATCTTTATTTTACCCCCCGGGCCAGTGCTCCTCCGAGTGTTGGTCCAAACTAGAGCACCGTGCGGGACCATTCCTTGGCAACTTGGGTTACGTCGGTTCCTGTACGCTTCGCTCATCCGGTGTGCCACGAGCGAGAGATATGTGCAGCTCCTATCGGGATTTGTCGGCACATCCGGCGGCTTTGCTGGTCTTGTTTTATTCTTTGTCGAAATGTCTTGTAGCCGGATTCCGAGACTGATCGGGTCTTCGGGGAGAAGGAATATCCTTCGTTGATCGCGAGAGCTTATCATGGGCTAAGTTGGGACACCCTGCAGGTATAAACTTTCGAGAGCCGTGCCTGCGGTTATGTGGCAGATGGGAATTTGTTAATATCCGGTTGTAGTAAACTTGAAGCAAACTCTTCTAAAATACACCAACCGTGTGCGTAATCGCGTGAGTGTCTCTTTTCGGGGTTGATCGAGAGGAGAACACGGTTTCCGGGTTATGTCGGCGTAAGTAGGAGTTCAGGATCACTTCTTGATCATTGCTAGTTGACGACCGTTCCTTTGTTTCTCTTCTCGCTCTCATTTGCGTATGTTAGCCACCATATATGCTTAGCCGCTCTTGCAACCTCACCACTTTATCCCTTCCTTTCCCATTAAGCTTTGCTAGTCTTGATACCCATGGTAATGGGATTGCTTTGAGTCCTCGTGGCTCACAGATTACTACACCACCGATTGTGTACAGGTTTGCGATGATCATGACGTGAGAGCGATGTTTGCTTGTATTGGAGTTCTTCTTACGCTTCTTCTTTGATCGGGGATAGGTTCCGTGTCGGCGCTGGGCTAGCGAGGTGGATGTTGTTTGAGTTTCTGTTTATGATTCATCCATAGTCGGATGTTGATCTTGTATGTTGTATTGTTGTATTCATGTGACATTGTACGTAATGTATGTATCCCCACTATTATGTAATGTTGATGTAATGATATCCACCTTGCAAAAGCGTCTTCAAGATGCGCTTCTATCCTTGGTGGGACCTTCGAGTTCCTTTAGGATAGGGTCGCATCTTGGGCGTGACACTCGCGCCGGCTGCGGATTTCTTCACTCCGACGCCGCCGTAGTTGTCTTCCTCTACCAAGTTAGGGCATGGAAGATCTGAACTGACGAGCTTCAAATCTACACTTTCCAGTTCGTCGTGTTCTTCATCAAGGGTAATTAAAAGTTGCGTTTACTGCCCTTGTTGATTCTGATGTTTTCTTCAAAATCTTCAAAAGGTGTTTATTTTCAAATCTTCACACACTAAACACCTCACATAACATTTGTTCTTGATCTGTTTCCCTAAGCAACATTTTTCTTGAAGATTCTTCAATTGTGTGGATTTTCAATCTGTACAACTCTGGAACCTAAGTCAAAGAATGCTTAGTGAAATTCCTCAAGACTCATCTTGTCAAAATCCTCAAACTTGTTCTTTTTGCAAAAACTTCTGAGAATGCATATGACCTCTCCAAATTCTTCGCAACTATATTCTGTTCACAGGTACACATGTCCGCTGCTAAATCTCTAGGTTCTCATCAACTTAACTCATTTGCAGCATTCCTCGAAGAAAAGTTGCACACCTCTTTACAGAATTCTATTGTTCAGATTCCTCTGCTGAAGAAAATGGCTGACGGCAATAAACCTCAGAAGGGAGGGAAGAACCTGAGGTCAACACTGTGTTTGAAATCCCTGAGGATATCTATGATGAATATTGCACTCCTGATGAGGCCAAACATGGCAAGGAGACCAAGAATGAGCGCAAGGTGCGCATTCCAAGAATAGAGAGGAGATGGGCCAGAGAATGGATGGAATATCGCTACATCACTCCCAAGTACATGAAGAAATTCGCTCTACACCCTCCTTGCCCAAGACCTCCATTGGCACCTGCCCAAGAAGCTGATCCCTCTAGCATCAGAAGAGGTGAAGAATTTCCAAAGGAATGGGCTAATCGTCAAGCCAAGCTGGCCAAAGTGGCAAAAGAAGCAGTGAAGAAATTCAATGAAGATTCTACTGCTGCCGCTGTTGAGGCCACTGCTAGCAAGCCTAAGAAGGCCATGCCAAAGAAGCCCGCACACAAGCCCGTGGCTTCTGCATCAAAGTCCTCACAGCCAAGCTCATCTGCAATGCCCTCACGGCCCAGCTCCTCAGCAAAGCCCTCACGGCAAATTCCTCAAGCTGCACCAGCTCCTCCAAAGTCCTCAGCTCCTCCTTCCAAATCCTCAGCACATGTGCATCTCGCCTCGTGCCAAAGGACAACAGTCATCTCTATTGCCTCAGGAGCCTCTGCAAGTTCTTCGGCTCCTCCGCATTCCTCAATCGTCCCCACTCTACTGAAGACTAAGGCCACTGCTAGACGAGGTTCTCGACCAAGTCCTCACAAGAAGCAGGTCGCCTTCCAAGTGTCGTCTGATGACGACGAAGCTGATGATGAGGAACTGGCTGAAATCACCAGAGACAGGCAACATAGGGCCGCTAGAGCCGAAGGCAGTAATGTGCCATTGATGCTGAATCCAAAGTTGATCCTCGACTTCATCGACTTGTGGCACAAGGACCCCAACACACCTCTGCCTGAGATGAACCTCACTCCTGGTCAAAGTCATGTGTTGACAGCCTTCATTGATGAGGAGAAATGGAAATATGAAAAGGGGAGGAAGGTGAAGAAAGCATAGTATAAGAAAGAGAGCTTTCTGAAGCAAAACGTTTTGAAGCTTTCGCCTGAAGAACTTGTAGCTCTGCAATCTGAGATCAAGAGTCTAAGTGATGAATTTGATCGCTACTATGCTGACTGGCTTGGAGCCAAAGTCAGATTTGTGAAGTTATCTGAGAAATTCACTATAACTGTTGCTGCCCCAATGCAACAAGAAATTCCTCAGGCTAAAGCATCTGCTCAGCCTACAGAAGAACATGCCAGCACCGCTGATGAGAATCAGGCTGCTGAGGAAACTGCTAGTACCAGGGCTGATGACTGCATTCAAGCCGCTGATGAAATTGCCAGGGCAACCTCTAGTGTTGCCCCTGAAGAACAAGTCAGGCCAGCTGGAGCTTCAACCGATGTGCCTGAAGAAATTGATCATGCCAGGGCAACTACATCAATTGTGTCTGAAGAAAATGAACCAATTTCCTCTGCTCCTCCTGCGCCTACACCAAGTCCAATTCTTCCTTTTGCATCAGATGCGAAGAAGACCAAGGCTGCGGAGCATGCAGCAGTGAAGAAAAGGAAAGCATCAACTTCATCAGAATCTTTAGCTCCGAAGAAGATGAAGAAATTGACAAGCTCTTTTGAGAATCCAATTGATGTTATTCCAGTCTCATCCATGCCATCAAAGGAACTCATTCCCTTTGGTGAAGACTATGCGATCCCAAGCGGATCCGATGAAGATATTCCTTCTGCTGCTTCCTCAGAGCAGTTGGATGAAGAAATTGAAGTGGATACAATCCCTTCAACCCTAGTCGTCTCATCGCCCATGCCTCAATTCACAGCTGAAGAGGCAGGCCTTGAAGAAATGAGTGAAGAAGATGAGGATGTGGACATTGGGAGCACAACACCAGTGATGAATGATGACTTTTTGGGAAAGTCAGCACCCCAATTCTCCTTTGTTCACACCTCTGCAACAAATTCCTCAGTCCCCAGTGCATACTGAAGTTCAAATGGGCTCTAAAGAACCTCGCACCACTCCGTCTGTCCATGAAGAGATTCTAGCCACTAGTGTTGATGAAATTGCTAATGAAGAATTGAAGACCCAGGCTGCAACTGAAGAAGAAACTGAAATTCCTCAGCCTTTGGATCCTGAGATTGCGATTCCTAAGATTGCGATGCAATTGACTGACACTCTTCAGCCCAAGCCAAAGGATCCTTTCTCAAAGAAGCAAAAAATTCAAGGCTGATGACTTCTTCCATGAGCATGCATTCTTCATAGATTACAACCCATATGACTCTACTCGTCTTATAAGGAAGCGTTTCAGGACTGCCAGCCAAGCCAACTTCTATTCTTCACTGCTTTTTAACAAATACAAGGTCTTCGACCATGAGCATATTCCTCACGTGGACATGGAATCACTGCCTTGCTTTACGCCAGTCCTCAGTGTTCTTCATGATGCTGGACTGCTCAACTTCTGCACTGATATTGTTGATTCGAATGAAGAGCTAATTCTTCAGTTCTATGCAACGTTGAACATCAGAGGAAATGCTGAAGATGTGAACTCTTGGGTTTTGGACTGGATGATAGAAAACACTCACTTCAAAGCAACGGCCTCTGAATTGCTTCATGTCCTGCCTGTCAGTCCTCCCCTTGAAGGTTCTCGTTGTATATTCCATGAACCCGAGCTTACAGATCACTACATGCAAGTGTTGAGGAAGCCGCTGAAGCCCGGTCAAGCCCAAGGACCAAATTCCTCGTGAAGGAATTGCAGTATGTGCCTCGGACTGCCTATCGCATTCTGACGAAGACATTGAGTCCAATCAAAGGCCACGGCTCGAATGATGAAGAAGTCGTTGGCATCATGAAGAATCTGCTTTTCAACATCATTCATGGCGTTCCTATCAACTACCATGATTTCTTCATGAGGACTTTGGCAAATGTTGCATTATCACCATTTGAATTGAAGCCTTACGCTCCTTGGATTATGAGATTCCTCAGAACAAGGTCTTCAATCAACTTCAAGGCTGATTTTCAAAATCATCTCAGCTACTTGCCCCCCCCCCCATTGAAGTCTTCAAACAGACATTTTCCTCAGCTGATGAAAAGGGCAAGGCCACGGCTGTTATTGATGAAGGCATTCGTCCATTGGATGGTCAATTTCAAAAAGATGCATCCTACTCCACCAATGATGACTCTGCCACTCATGACTCTGCCGCAAATGCTTCAAAGCAAAATCCTCAAGCCACAGCTCCAACGGTGATGACTGATCGTGAGCTTCTCCTCAATCTTCACCAGAAGGTAGATCGCAACCGCAAATGGGTTAAGCATCAGTTTGGTTCAATTCTTCACAACATGACTGCTACCCACAATGCAGTGAAGAAAAACCACTACTACCTCCATGAAGTCTTCGGTCGCACCTGGGTTGTTCTGTCATATCTATATGGTGAAGAAGATCTGAAGCAAATGGGTCTCAAGCAGGACTTTGACTAGTCTCAGCCACCAGCGAAGAAATTCAAGAAAGTCAAAGTTCCCTCCTTGGTGGCCAGCTCATATTCTTCATCTCACGAGACAGATGAGCATGAAGATTTGGACGACACTGCGGCAGGCCCTACTGCAACAACCGACCCCAACAACGCTGGCGCTCCTCCATCAACATGATATTCTTCAGGGGTGTTAGCCCTCATTTTTCGATCCTTTTGGTCATTTGATGACAAAGAGGGAGAAAATTTGAGTTAGTCTTCAAGCAGGTCTCTCTACATATGGGCATTTTTTTGCTAAGTTACAACTCTCGTTCTTCTGAAACTTTGTTGATCGAGTTGTAAACTTAAACCCGATGGTGGTCTGATACTTTTGATGTGTTCTTCTGCATGTCATTTCCTCTTATATGTTAATGCACGCATGCTGAATTACATCAATCACCATATTTCATCATGCATTTCAAATTCTTCATATTATATGTTAAATGCGTGTATGAATTGCAAGATATAGGGGGAGATCTCCATGATTCTACACTTCAAGTGTGCATTGCTTCAAAAGCAAATTCCTCACTATGCACATCTTCAGGGGGAGTTCTTCTCTATCTTGCAATTAAATTCCTCAATATCAGTATTTACACTTCATATGTTTATCCCCGTTGAAAACTTAACCTATATTGTCATCAATCACCAAAAAGGGGGAGATTATAAGTGCATCTAGTGCCCCTTAGTGATTTTGGTGTATTGAAGACTTATAGGTTAAGGGACTAATGTGTTTGTGAGCGTACACAAGTCTATAAGTCTATGAGGAGTTTGATGTTTACAGAGAAAAGTCGACCCCTAAAAATGATTGTCTTCAACTGAAGACTTTGGATTTCTGAAGACTTTCTGAAGACTTTGAAAGTGAAGAAATTGGTGTGACCGTGAAGACTTGGATTTCATGCGAGGAACATGAAGCGTGAAGACTTTTGTTTTCGTAGTTTCATTTTCTCTTTCTTGAGTCATAGGAAACACCGTACTGTTAAAGGGGGTCAAGGAAATACTAAGGAAAAATTTCCAAGTGATGCTCAACTCAAAATCCTACACCTACCAATCCTTTCGAGCGAAGCCATTGGAAATCTCATACAGTTGAGTCAATTTCTTCAGTGACAGAGACAAAGTTCTTCTGGTCTCTGAGGAATTTGTTCTGACTGAGTTAGGAATTCACCAGTGCGGATTGCCTACAAGTGAGGAACATGATAGCCCTGAGGAATTTGATAGTCAAATTTCCAACCGTTGCTGGGCTAGGCGCCAACTGTCCCAAAATATCTACCCACCTAATGGTCATATCATTGAAGGGAATTTATGTCTTATCATGTCGGGCTGCTCCCTAGGCTATAAATAGCCGCCCCCTAAACCACTAGCTGGTTGGCTGCTCCGACAGAAACTAACACTTGTCATTGGGAGCATCCCATCCTCCGAGGACTTTGAGCGAAAATCATCAAGTGAGGAAAACCCAAACCCAAACACCTACAAACCCAAAGTGATTGAGCATCACTGAAGAGATTGATCCTGCATGGATCCGACGCTTGTTACCTTTGAAGACTGTGCATCTTCCAGACGGTTAGGCGCCATGGTCTAGAGCATCCAAAAGGAAATTGTGGATCGGCGAGTGACCGAGTTTGTGAAGGTTTGGAAGTCACCTGAAGACTTACCACAAGTTATTGGGCGAGGTCTGTGTGACCTTAGCTCAAGGAGAATACGGTGAGGACTGTGTGTCCTCAGGTTTAAATACATGGCCGCTCCAACCAGACGTACAACTGTCACAGCAGTTGGAACTGGTCTACCAAATCATTGTCTTTACCAAGTCTACTGGTTCTATTTCCTCAACTCTTTCATTTCCTCAATACTGTGTTGTGTACTTGTTCATATCTGTTTGAAGACTTTGACTGAAGACTTTCTCAATTTCCTCAGTTCAATTCCTTCAATCTGTTTGTCTTCATCCTGTTTATCCTGTGTTTACGCTTTCTATACTCTGTGTTTGTGAAAGTGCAACTATCCCTAGGTGGTTTTGGTAATTCATAACAACATATAGCTCATTGAGCTAATGCTATTCCAAGACAAATATTTTAGGAAAGCTCAATGAATGGCATGGCATGGATGATGAAAGTGGATCCTCAAAATATTAAGGACAAAGGATTGGCTCAAGCTCAAAAGCTCAAGACTCTACATTTTACATTTTAGTGATCCAATATCACATTGAGTCTATAGGAAAAGCCAATACTTTCAAGGAGGGATGAGGTGTTTCTTAATGAGCCTTTTGCTTCATGTGCTTAGTGATATGCTCCAAAACCCTCCACTACTTTATCACATCCACATATGACCTAAACCTAAAGTCAAAATCGGTCCTACCGATTCTTTCTATCCGGCGCCACCGAGTTCAAATGTCATAGCCACTGCCACAAACCCTAGGCAAATCGGTTTCACCGATAGGGATCTCAGTCTCACCGAGATGGGATTGTAATCTCTCTATTTCCCTTCGTAACGTTTTGGTCTAACCGAAGTGAGCGATCGGTCCCACCGAGATTGCAATGTAAACTCTCTGTTTCCTTTCATAAACTATTCTGTCTCACCGAAAGAGCGAATCGGTCACACAGAGTTTACTGACCAACTCTCTGGTTAGCTAATTACCAAAATCGGTCTCACCGAGTTTGTGTAATCGGTCTCACCGAGATTACGTTATGCCCTAACCCTAACCATATCGGTCCTACCGAGTTGCATGTCAGTCCCACCAAAAACCCTAACGGTCACTAGGTTTATTGAATCGGTCCGACCGAGTTTGTTGATTCGGTCCTACCGAGTTTGGTAAATTGTGTGTACCGGTTAGATTTTGTGTGGAGGCTATATATACCCCTCCACCTCCTCTTCATTTGTGGAGAGAGCCATCAGAACAAACCTACACTTCCAACTTACCAGCCTCGAGAGAGAACCACCAACTCATGTGTTGAGGCCAAGATATTCCATTCCAACCACATGAATCTTGATCTCTAGCCATCCCCAAGTTGCTTTCCACTCAAATCTTATTTCCACCAAATCCAAATCCTGTGAGAGAGAGTTGAGTGTTGGGGAGACTATCACTTGAAGCACAAGAGCAAGGAGTTCATCATCAACACACCATTTGTTACTTCTTGGAGAGTTGTGTCTCCTAGATTGGCTAGGTGTCACTTGGGAGCCTCCGACAAGATTGTGGAGTTGAACCAAGGAGTTTGTAAGGGCAAGGAGATCGCCTACTTCGTGAAGATCTACCGCTAGTGAGGCAAGTCCTGTTGGAAATATGCCCTAGAGGCAATAATAAATTAGTTATTATTATTATATTTCCTTGTTCATGATAATCGTTTATTATCCATGCTATAATTGTATTGATAGGAAACTCAAATACATGTGTGGATACATAGACAACACCATGTCCCTAGCAAGCCTCTATTGGCTAGCTCGTTGATCAATAGATGGTTACGGTTTCCTAACCATGGACATTGGATGTCATTGATAACGGGATCACATCATTAGTAGAATGATGTGATGCACAAGACCCAATCCTAAGCCTAGCACAAAGATCGTAGTTCGTATGCTAAAGCTTTTCTAATGTCAAGTATCATTTCCTTAGACCATGAGATTGTGCAACTCCGGATACCGTAGGAATGCTTTGGGTGTACCAAAGCGTCACAACGAATCTGGGTGACTATAAAGGTGCACTACAGGTATCTCCGAAAGTGTCATTGGGTTGGCACGAATCGAGATCGGATTTGTCACTCCGTGTGACGGAGAGGTATCTCTGGGCCCACTCGGTAGGACATCATCATAATGTGCACAATGTGACCAAGGGGTTGATCACGGGATGATGTGTTACGGAACGAGTAAAGAGACTTGCCGGAAGCGAGATTGAACAAGGTATCGGGATACCGACGATCGAATCTCGGGCAAGTACAATACCGCTAGAAAAAGGGAATTGTATACGGGATCGATTGAGTCCTTGACATCGTGGTTCATCCGATGAGATCATCGTGGAACATGTGGGAGCCAACATGGGTATCTAGATCCCGCTGTTGGTTATTGACGGAGAACGTCTCGGTCATATGCGCATGGTTCCCGAACCCGTAGGGTCTACACATAAGGTTTGGCGACGCTAGGGTTATAAAGGAAGTTTGTATGTGGTTACCGAATGTTGTTCGAGTCCCGGATGAGATCCTCGGACGTCACGAGGAGTTCCGGAATGGTCCGGAGGTAAAGATTTATATATGGGAAGTCCTGTTTTGGTCACCGGAAAAGTTTGAGGCGATATCGGTAATGTCTGGGACCACCGGGAGGGTCCTGGGTCCACCAAGTGGGGCCACCTGCCCCGAAGGTTGCGTGGGCCAAGTGTGGGAGGGACCAGCCCCTAGGAGGGCTGGTGCGCCCCACAAGGGGCCCAAGGCGCAAGGGGGAGTGGGAGGGGCAAACCCTAGTTCGAGATGGGCCTTAAGGCCCACCTAGTGGGCGCCTCCTCTTCCCCTCTTGGCCGCCCAAAACCCATCTAGGGCTGGCCGCCACCCCTAGGGGTGGAAACCCTAGAGGGGCGCAGCCCTCCCCTTCCCTATATATATGAGGCCTATGGGGCTGCCCATAACACGCGATTCGATCTCTATTTGGCGCAGCCCTGCCTCCTCCTCCTCCTCTCCCATGGTGCTTGGCGAAGCCCCTTTGGATTGCCACGCTCCTCCATCACCACCACGCCATTGTGCTGCTGCTGGATGGAGTCTTCCTCAACCTCTCCCTCTCTCCTTGCTGGATCAAGGCGTGGGAGGCGTCACCGGCTGTCTGCGTGTGTTGAGCAGCGGAGGTGCCGTCCGTTCGGCACTAGGATCTCCGGTGATTTGGATCACGACGAGTACGACTCCTTCAACCCCGTTCTCATGAACGCTTCCGCTTAGCGATCTACAAGGGTATGTAGATGCACTCTCCTTCCCTCGTTGCTAGTTTCTCCATAGATAGATCTTGGTGACACGTGGGAAAATTTTGAATTTCGCCACGTTCCCCAACAGTGGCATCATGAGCTAGGTCTATTGCGTAGATTCTTTGCACGAGTAGAACACAAAGTAGTTGTGGGCGTTGATTTTGTTCAAAATGCTTACCGTTACTAGTCCAATCTTGTTTCGACGGTATTATGGGATGAAGCGGCCCGGACCGACCTTACACGTACTCTTCACGTGAGGCGGAGTTCCACCGACCGACATGCACTTGGTGCATAAGGTGGCTAGCGGGTGCCGCCTCTCCCACTTTAGTCGGAACGGGTTCGATGAAAAGGGTCCTTATGAAGGGTAAATAGCAATTGGCATATCACGTTGTGGTTTTGCGTAGGTAAGAAACGTTCTTGCTAGAAACCCAAAGCAGCCACGTAAAACATGCAAACAACAATTAGAGGACGTCTAACTTGTTTTTGCGGGTATGCTATGTGATGTGATATGGCCAAGAAGAATGTGATGAATGATATGTGATGTATGAGATTGATCATGTTCTTGTAATAGGATTCACGACTTGCATGTCGATGAGTATGACAACCGGCAGAGCCATAGGAGTTGTCTTTATTTATTGTATGACCTGCGTGTCATTAAACAACGCCATGTAATTACTTTACTTTATTGCTAACCGGTAGCCATAGTAGTAGAAGTAATAGTTGGCGAGACAACTTCATGAAGACACGATGATGGAGATCATGATGATGGAGATCATGATGATGGAGATCATGGTGTCATGCCGGTGATGATGATGATCATGGAGCCCCGAAGATGGAGATCAATGGAGATATATGATATTGGCCATATCATGTCACAACTATATAATTGCATGTGATGTTTATTATGTTTATGCATCTTGTTTAATTAGAACGACGGCAGTAAATAAGATGATCCCTTACAACAATTTCAAGAAGTGTTCTCCCCTAACTGTGCACCGTTGCCAAAAGTTCGTCGCTTCTAAGCACCACGTGATGATCGGGTGTGATGGATTCTTACGTTCACATACAACGGGTGTTGTGAGCCTAGCATGTATGAGACATGGCCTCGAAACACACGCAATACACTTAGGGTTAACTTGACGAGCCTAGCATGTACAGACATGGCCTCGGAACACAGAGACCGAAAGGTCGAGCATGAGTCGTATAGTAGATACGATCAACATGAAGATGTTCACCGATGATGACTAGTCCGTCTCACGTGATGATCGGACACGGCCTAGTTGACTCGGATCATGTAATCACTTAGATGACGGAGGGATGTCTATTCGAGTGGGAGTTCATAAGATGAACTTAATTATCTTGAACATAGTCAAAAGACCTTTTGCAAATTATGTAAATGGCTCGCGCTTTAGTTCCACTGTTTAGATATGTTCCTAGAGAAAATATGGTTGAAAGTTGAAAGTAGCAATTATGCGATAAGTAGAAAGCTTATGTCCTTAATGCACCGCTCAGTGTGCAGAACCCCAAACGTCGATTGTGGATGTTGCGAACATCGGACATACACGTTTTGATAACTACGTGATAGTTCAGTTGAACGGTTTAGAGTAGAGGCACCAAAGACGTTTTCGAAACATCGCGGAACATATGAGATGTTTTGAGGGCTGAAATTGGGATTTCAGGCTCGTGCCCACGTCAACAGGTATGAGACCTCCGACGAGTTTTCTTAGCCTGCAAACTAAGGGAGAAAAGCTCAATCGTTGAGCTTGTGCTCAGATTGTCTGAGTGCAACAATCACTTGAATCGAGTAGGAGTTGATCTTCCAGATGAAAAAGTGATGTTTCTCCAAAGTCATTACCACCAAGTTGCTAGAGCTTCGTGATGAACTATAACATATCAGGGATAGATATAATGATCCCTTGAGGTATTCGCGTTGTTTGACATCACGAAAGTAGAAGTCAAGAAGGAGCATCAATTGTTGATGGTTGGTGAAACCACTAGTTTCAAGAAGGGCAAGGGCAAGAAGGGATACTTCATGAAGCGGCAAATCAGCTGCTGCTCTAGTGAAGAAACCTAAGGTTGAACCCAAACCCGAGACTAAGTGCTTACGTAATAAGGGGAACAGCCCTTTGGAGCAGCATTACCCTAGATACTTGGTAGATAAGAAGGTCGACAAGGTCGATAGAAGTATATTGGATATACATTATGTTAATGTGTACTTTACTAGTACTCCTAGTAGCACCGTGGTATTAAGATACCGGTTCGGTTGCTAAGTGTTAGTGACTCGAAATAAAAGGCTACGGAATAAACGGAGACTAGCTAAAGGTGAGCTGACGATATGTGTTGGAAGTATTTCCAAGGTTGATGTGATCAAGCATCGCCCGCTCCCTCTACCATCGAGATTGGTGTTAAACCTAAATAATTGTTATTTGGTGTTTGCGTTGAGCATATACATGATTGGATTATGTCTATCGCAATACGGTTATTCATTTAAGGAGAATAATGGTTACTCTATTTATTTGAATAATACCTTCAATGGTCTTGCACCTAAAGAAATGGTTTATTGAATCTCGATCGTAGTGATACACATTTTCATGCCAAAAGATATAAGATAGTAATGATAGTACCACCTGCTTGTGGCAATCGCCATTTGAGTCATATTGGTATAAAACGCATGAAGAAGCTCCATGTTGATGGATCTTTGGACTCACTCGTTTTTGAAAAGTTTGAGACATGCGAACCATGTCTATTGGTGTATACGCATGAAGAAACTCCATGCAGATGGATCGTTTGGACTCACTTGATTTTGAATCACTTGAGATACGCAAAACATACCACATGGGCAAGATGACTGAAAAGCCTCGATTTCAGTAAGATGGAACAAGATAGCAACTTGTTGGAAGCAACACATTTTGATATGTGCAGTCCAATGAGTCTTTGAGGCATGCGATGAATATCGTTATGTTACGACTTCACAGATGATTCGAGTAGATGTTGAGTATATTTACTTGATGAAACACAAATCTGAATTATTGAATGGTTCAAGTAATTTCAGAATGAAGTTTAAGATCTTCGTGACAAGAGGATAGAATGTCTATGATATGATCATAGAGATGAATATCTGAGTTACGAAGTTTTGGCACACAATTAAGACATTGTGCAAATTGTTTCACAATTAATACCGCCTGGAACACCATAGTGTGATGGTGTGTCCGAACATCATAGTTGCACCCTATTGGATATGGTGCGTACAATGATGTCTCTTATCGAATTACCACTATCGTTCATGGGTTAGGCATTAGAGACAACCGCACTCACTTTAATAAGGTACCACGTAATTCCGTTGAGATGACCCGTATGAACTATGGTTTAGAGAAACCTAAGCTGTCATTTCTTAAAGGTTTGGGGCCGCTGACGCTTATGTGAAAAAGTTTCAGGTTGATAAGCTCGAACCCAAAGCGGATAAAATGCATCTTCATAGGACACCCAAAACAGTTGGGTATACCTCCTAATTCAGATCCGAAAGCAATAGGGATTGTTTCTTGAATCGGGTCCTTTCTCGAGGAAAAGTTCGTCTCGAAAAGTTGAGTGGGAGGATGGTGGAGACTTGATGAGGTTATTGAACCATCACTTCAACTAGTGTGTAGCGAGGCACGGGAAGTTGTTCGTGGCACCTACACCAATTGAAGTAGAAGCTTATGATAGTGATCATGAAGTTTCGGATCAAGTCACCGACGTACCTCGTAGGGTGACAAGGATGCGTACTACTTGAGTGGTACGCAATCCTGTCTTGAAGGTCATGTTGCTAGACAACAATGAACCTACGAGCTATGGAGAAGCAATGGTGGGCCCAAATTCCGATAAATGGTTAGAAGCCATGAAATCCGAGATAGGATCCATGTATCGTAACAAAGCATGGACTTTGGTGGACTTGCACGATGATCGGCAAGCCATTGAGATGAATGGATCTTTAAGAAGAAGGCGGATGTGGACGGTAATATCACCGTCTATGAAGCTCGACTTACGGCGAAGAGTTTTCACAAGTTCAAGGAGTTGACTACGATGAGATTTTCTCATCCGTAGCGATGCTTAAGTCCGTCGGAATCATGTTAGCATAAGCTGCATTTATGAAATCTGGCAGATGGATGTCAAAACGAGTTTCCTTATCGGTTTACGTAAGGAAAGGTTGTATGTGATACAATCGGAAAAGTTTTGTCGATCCTAAGGATGCTAAAAGGTATGCTAGCTCCAGTGATCCTTTCTAAGGACCGGAGTAAGCATCTCGGAGTTGGAATGTGCGCTTTGATGAGATGATCAAAGATTTTGGGTTTATACAAAGTTTATGAGAAACTTGTATTTCCAAAGAAGTGATTTGGGAGCACTATGGAATTTACGATAACAATATGTTGTTGACATATTGATGATCGAAATGATGTAGAATTTCTAGAAAGCATATAGGGATGTTTGAAAAGTGTTTTCAATGGAAAACCTGGATTAAGCTTCTTGAACATTGAGCATCAAGATCTATAAGGATAGATAAAAATGCTTAATGGTACTTTCAAATGAGCATATACCTTGACATGATCTTGAAAGTGTTCAAGATGGATCGACCAAAGAAGGAGTTCTTGCACGAGATGTAAGGTATGAAGTTAAGAGTTAAAGCTCGACCACGGTAGAAGAGAGAGAAAGGACGAAGGTCGCCCCTATGCTTCAGACGTAGGCTCTACAAGATGCTATGTTATGTACCGCACCGAAGTGTGCCTTGCCATGAGTCGGTCGAGGGTACAAGAATGATCCAAGAATGGATCATTGGACATGATCAAAATTGTCCTTGGAGTAAATAAGGACATGTTTCTCGGTTATGGAGGTGATAAAGAGTTCGGCGTAAAGGGTTACGTCGATGCAAGCTTTAACACCTATCCGAGTGACTCTGAGTAGCAAACCGGATACGTATAGTGGAGCAACCATTTGGAATAGCTTCAAGTGGAGCGTGGAAGCAGCATTTATAATATGACCTGGAAATTTGCAAATCACACATGGATCTGAAAGGTTCAGACCCATTGACTAAAACCCGTTGACTAAAACCTCTCTCACAAGCAAAACATGATCAAACCTCGAAATCATTGAGTCTAAATCACATAATGATGTGAACTAGTTTCTGACACTAGTAAACTCTTTGGGTGTTGGTCACATGGCGATGTGACCTATCGATGTTAATCACATGACGATGTGAACTAGATTATTGACTCTAGTGCAAGTGGGAGACTGTTGGAAATATGCCCTAGAGGCAATAATAAATTAGTTATTATTATTATATTTCCTTGTTCATGATAATCGTTTATTATCCATGCTATAATTGTATTGATAGGAAACTCAAATACATGTGTGGATACATAGACAACACCATGTCCCTAGCAAGCCTCTATTGGCTAGCTCGTTGATCAATAGATGGTTACGGTTTCCTAACCATGGACATTGGATGTCATTGATAACGGGATCACATCATTAGTAGAATGATGTGATGGACAAGACCCAATCCTAAGCCTAGCACAAAGATCGTAGTTCGTATGCTAAAGCTTTTCTAATGTCAAGTATCATTTCCTTAGACCATGAGATTGTGCAACTCCGGATACCGTAGGAATGCTTTGGGTGTACCAAAGCGTCACAACGTAATGGGTGACTATAAAGGTGCACTACAGGTATCTCCGAAAGTGTCTATTGGGTTGTACGAATCGAGACTGGATTTGTCACTCCGTGACGGAGAGGTATCTCTGGCCCACTCGGTAGAACATCATCATAATGTGCACAATGTGACCAAGGGGTTGATCACGGGATGATGTGTTACGGAACGAGTAAAGAGACTTGCTTAGGAAGCGAGATTGAACAAGGTATCGGGATACCGACGATCGAATCTCGGGCAAGTACAATACCGCTAGACAAAGGGAATTGTATACGGGATCGATTGAGTCCTTGACATCGTGGTTCATCCGATGAGATCATCGTGGAACATGTGGAGCCAACATGGGTATCCAGATCCATTTGTTGGTTATTGACGGAGAACGTCTCGGTCATATGCGCATGGTTCCCGAACCCGTAGGGTCTACACATAAGGTTCGATGGCGACGCTTAGGGTTATAAAGGAAGTTTGTATGTGGTTACGAATGTTGTTCGAGTCCCGGATGAGATCCTCGGACGTCACGAGGAGTTCGGAATGGTCCGGAGGTAAAGATTTATATATGGGAAGTCCTGTTTTGGTCACCTAGGAAAAGTTTGAGGCGATATCGGTAATGTCTGGGACCACCGGAGGGTCCCCGGGTCCACCAAGTGGGGCCACCTGCCCCATAAGGTTGCGTGGGCCAAGTGTGGGAGGGGACCAGCCCCTAGGAGGGCTGGTGCGCCCCCCACAAGGGGCCCAAGGCGCAAGGGGGAGTGGGAGGGGGCAAACCCTAGTTCAGATGGGCCTTAAGGCCCACCTAGTGGGCGCCTCCCCTCTTCCCCCTCTTGGCCGCCCCCCCAAAACCCATCTAGGGCTGGCCGCCACCCCTAGGGGGTGGAAACCCTAGAGGGGGCGCAGCCCTCCCCTTCCCCTATATATATGAGGCCTATGGGGCTGCCCATAACACGCGATTCGATCTCTATTTGGCGCAGCCCTGCCTCTCCTCCTCTCCCATGGTGCTTGGCGAAGCCTATTTGGATTGCCACGCCTCCATCACCACCACGCCGTTGTGCTGCTGCTGGATGGAGTCTTGCTCAACCTCTCCCTCTCTCCTTGCTGGATCAAGGCGTGGGAGGCGTCCACCGGGCTGTCACGTGTGTTGAACGCGGAGGTGCCGTCCGTTCGGCACTAGGATCTCCGGTGATTTGGATCACGGCAGTACGACTCCTTCAACCCCTTTCTAATGAACGCTTCTGCTTAGCGATCTACAAGGGTATGTAGATGCACTCTCCTTCCCTCGTTGCTAGTTTCTCCATAGATAGATCTTGGTGACACGTAGGAAAATTTTGAATTTCTGCTACGTTCCCCAACACGGCCGACTGTTGGGGAGCTTCAGGCGGCTGGCCAGCAGGCGAAGGTGGCACCAGCCCTTCACCTTTGGTGATTCGGGTGAGCCAGTGGCACTTCCGGGTTGTATGGTTGGACGGCTTCGCGCTGCTGTGGAACTTGCATGGGGCGTCAAGGGCTTGCTCGTAGGAGAAAGCCGGCTGCCAACCCGACTGCCGCCCTTGGCTTCTTGGGTGCGGGCCGCCCTTCAGTTGTTCGTCTTCGACGGTGGCCACTGCCGACCGGGCTGAGGCGTGACCCTGCGCTTGTTGTCGTCTTTGATACGGTCGTCGGCTAGAGTCGCCAGCCGGTGTTTTGGGAGCCGGGTTGAGTACCTTCCCGGCGGCGTCTACTCGGAGCTCGGTCTTCATTGATGAGTTGGCGGTGGCGTACTTGTCGGCGATGACAAGTAATTCGTCGAGGATAGCTGGCTCGTCGCAGAGGAGCTTGTGCTTGAGGAGGGTGCCTTCTCGGCACCCGGCGGTGAAGTACTCTATCGTTTGAACCTCGTGCACCCCCTCGCAGGAGTTGCGAAGCTCGGCCCAACGCGTGAGGTAGTCGCGAGTCGACTCGGTGGGTCCTTGTACGCACAAGGAGAGTTGCACTGGGCTTGGGAGCCCGCTTGTAGAGTCTTTGGTGAAGTTGCGGATGAAGGCTTCGGTGAAGTCTAGCCATTGTTGATGTTATGCGGCTTGAAATTTGTTGAGCCAGGTTCGCGACGTGCCCTAAAGCATGAGGGGCACATATTTCACGGCGACGCGCCTGTTGCCGTTCGCTATGCTGACGGCGGTTGAGTAGTCGATCAGCCAATCCTCCGGCTTCATGGAGCCATTATACTTGGGCGTATCCCTCGGGAGCGAGAACCCTTTGGGGAAGGGGTCGTCGCGGATGCGGGGGCCGAAGCAAGGCGGCCCGACGTCGTCTTCTTCTTCCAACGCCTGGGATCGCGCCAGGCGGTCGATCCTGTGGCGGGCGTCGTCTTCGCCGACTCCTTCACGGCGGCCGAGTCGGCCGCTGAGAGTCGGATGGGTGACGGGCGGCGGGGTAGGATATCTTTCCCCACGAGGTGGAGGAGGGGCGGGTTTCCTCGCCGTTCCACGGCTCGAGGGCGGCCTTCCGCGTCGCGCTCGATGGAGATCCGGGTCCGGCTGCGGCTGGCAGCCGGCTCCTTTTCTTTCCGTGCGCGGGCGTTGCCCGCAGTCGGCGTGCGTGACGTTGCTCCGTGCTCTCGGCGCGGGGGAAGGCTTTCGGCGTGGGCGCTGTCTTCTTGCCGCTCTGCGGACGCGCCGATCAGTTGCTGAATGCGTCTTGCCATGTAGGGAAGCTCGTCGGGCCCTAGCCCGTTCAGCTCTTCTCACGGCCACCTGGGCGGCGCGCAGGTTTTCGAGGGGCGTGGCGTAGACGGGGCGGTCCACGCCCAGCATGTCGGCGATGGCTGCGCCGCGTTTCTTGACAATGCCGAGTCGGCTCGGCCCTTCGGAAGGCGGCGTGCCGAAGGCGGCGCGGTCGACTTCGTGCTGGTGGGCCTCGGTGAGGCGTCTCAGGGAGGCTATCCTCCAGCCCTCCGCGTGGAGCGCGAGGCGACGCGCTTCCAGCGCCTCGGCGTCGGCGTCAACCGGGAGAGGGGCGGACAGGTCGTGCGGCGCCGCTTGCGGGGCGTCGTGGGCGTTCTCACCCGAGGGGCCGACGTGACTGATGACCAGCACCTCGGTGATGGCGCTGCCACAGCTGTCGGCTTGGGGGAGCGGGTCGTCGAAGATGACGACGTTGGTGCGGAAGGCGTCGAGCGATGCCGTGTTGGAGTCGACAAGCATCGGGTCGGTGGAGCCAACCGACTCCAAGTCCACAGCGGGCTCGCTGGAGACGTGGAGCTGGTCGAGGAGGCTGACGAGGTGGCTCTCGAGGCAGCCGGTGCCCGCGTCGGATGCGGGCTCGTCGGAGATGCGAGTCTCGCCAAGAAGGTCGGCGAGGCAGCTCACCTTGAGCGTCAATGACGCTTTGCAGTAGCGTCGGGCAAGCGCCATCGGGCATGCCGAGCTGGCTACGCCCGCGGGGAAGGAAGAGGGTTCCCGTCCAGAATAGGTCTCCGGACGACGGTGCACTGGGCCCCACGGTGGGCACCAAATGTCGGGTGGTAGGTGCGACATATGCCAACGGGTGGCTAATCATAGTGGGAGCCAATAAGACGTCGCCGGTGCCTAGAAACGGGATGAGGCGAAGACATGCACGCCGGCGAATCATACCCAGCTCCGGGGCTCTCCGTGGAGATAACACCCCTACTGCTGCTCTGCGGGGTCTCAGCATGATCACTAGATGAACAAGTTGCTACAAGAGGCTCCTCGAGCTGTTCGGTGTGAGGAAGAAGAAGGGCACGGCAAGCTCTCTTCTTCCATCTACGTGGTGTCTAAAACTATCAGAGTCCAACCCTTTGCATGGGTGCCCTGGGGGGTTTATATAGGCCTACCCCCCAGGGGTACAATGGTAATCCGGCTAGGTGTGGGCCCTAACAGTCAGTGTCTTCGTCCGCCGGCTTCTCCGCCCGGCCCGGCTGGGGCCGCCGACTTGGTGGGTCCCTTGGCTGCCGACTTCACAGTCGACAAGTGGCCCCCACCGTTGAGGGCCTTGTCGGGGCTGGTTACTGTTGCCTCAATCCTGATGACGAGGGCTTTGTCGGGGTAAGCATGGCTATAGTGCCGCCGCCTTGGTGGCAATCACTGTAGCCTCACGTCGTCTTGTCTCCTTAATGAGGCGCTTCCTTCGAGGGGGGGGGAACAAGCCGGCTATGGGGAGCCGGTCATGCCTCAGGCCGACTGGGGGAGGCCGAGCCGCCTTCGGGCATCTCTCTGACCGGGGGGACCCGCCGCCTGCGGGTAGTACTGAACGACCTATCGTGGGTGACGTCACGGTCCAACATGGCAACAAAGATGTCGCCACGGACGGGTGATGGCTGCCCCATACGGCGATCAGTAGCCACGCCAAGGCCCGGTGCGGGGTGGCGAGCTTCACTTGTAGCCACGCCCGTCTCATCGCCGTTATGTGGGTGCAGATTCGAGGTGCGGCCTTGGCACTGCAAAGTGGCGGCTCCTGGGAGTCGGCCTTCTCGTGGCCGACTACGCGGATTCGGCCCTCAGGCAGCCGGTTCCTTGGAAGCCGGCCCTCTCGTGGCTTTCTTCTATGGGTCTTGGGGCGAGCCGCCTCTGACGGTGGCATGGATGACACCGTACGGGGAAGGCGGCCCAACGTCTTGGATGTTGGATGACTTGATTGGCTTGTAATTTTTTCAGAAGCCCCAGGGGAGCCGGCTAGGCTACCCGTGGTCATTTACTCCGACACTATGCTATTACCTGTGAGACATTGATAATCATGTGTTTGATCATAAGCTACACTTATGCTTGTTATATGATATTATCTTACTTACCCTTATATGATCATTCACTTTGCTTGGTGATGAGTGCATGTATTCAATCTTTACTATTTTTGAGCGCTCCACCAAGATGTAGTGTGACATGGAAGAGTAACCCATGAGCCTAATTCCTTGTGCATTTGCAGTCCAAAGCAAATCTTAAACTATGCACAAATTTAGGGGGGGCTCTTGATTATCACATACTTCTCAAAGCGACGATGTTCTTCAATCTTATTATCATTTGTCGAAGATTTGATCTATATGTTGTCATCAATTACCAAAAAGGGGGATATTGAAAGTGCAACTATCCCTAGGTGGTTTTGGTAATTCATAACAACATATAGCTCATTGAGCTAATGCTATTCCAAGACAAATATTTCAGGAAAGCTCAATGAATGGCATGGCATGGATGATGAAAGTGGATCCCTCAAAATATTAAGGACAAAGGATTGGATCAAGCTCAAAAGCTCAAGACTCTACATTTTACATTTTAGTGATCCAAGATCACATTGAGTCTATAGGAAAAGCCAATACTATCAAGGAGGGATGAGGTGTTGCTTAATGATCCTTTTGCTTCATGTGCTTAGTGATATGCTCCAAAACCCTCCACTACTTTCTCACATCCACATATGACCTAAACCTAAAATCAAAATTGGTCCTACCGATTCTTTCTATCCGGCGCCACCGAGTTCAAATGTCATAGCCACTGCCACAAACCCTAGGCAAAATCGGTTTCACCGATAGGGATCTCGGTCTCACCGAGATGGGATTGTAATCTCTCTGTTTCCCTTAGTAACGTTTCGGTCTAACCGAAGTGAGCGATCGGTCCCACCGAGATTGCAATGTAAACTCTCTATTTCCCTTTCGTAACTTTTCGGTCTCACCGAAAGAGTGAATCGGTCCCACCGAGTTTACCTGACCAACTCTCTGGTTAGCTAATTACCAAAATCGGTCTCACCGAGTTTGTGTATGTCAGTCTCACCGAGATTACGTTATGCCCTAACCCTAACCATATTGGTCCTACCGAGTTGCATGTCAGTCCCACCAAAAACCCTAACGGTCACTAGGTTTACTGAATCGGTCCGACCGAGTTTGTTGATTCGGTCCTACCGAGTTTGGTAAATTGTGTGTAACGGTTAGATTTTGTGTGGAGGCTATATATACCCCTCCACCTCCTCTTCATTTGTGGAGAGAGCCATCAAAACAAACCTACACTTCCAACTTACCAGTTCTGAGAGAGAGAACCACCTACTCATGTGTTGAGGCCAAGATATTCCATTCCAACCACATGAATCTTGATCTCTAGCCTTCCCCAAGTTGCTTTCCACTCAAATCTTCTTTCCACCAAATCCAAATCCTGTGAGAGAGAGTTGAGTGTTGGGGAGACTATCACTTGAAGCACAAGAGCAAGTAGTTCATCATCAACACACCATTTGTTACTTCTTGGAGAGTGGTGTCTCCTAGATTGGCTAGGTGTCACTTGGGAGCCTCCGACAAGATTGTGGAGTTGAACCAAGGAGTTTGTAAGGGCAAGGAGATCGCCTACTTCGTGAAGGTCTACCGCTAGTGAGGCAAGTCCTTCGTGGCGGCGGCCATGGTGGGATAGACAAGGTTGCTTCTTCGTGGACCCTTCGTGGGTGGAGCCCTCCGTGGACTCGCGCAACCATTACCCTTCATGGGTTGAAGTCTCCATCAACGTGGATGTACGATAGCACCACCTATCGGAACCACGACAAAAACATCCGTGTCTCCAATTGCGTTTGAATCCTCCAAACCCTTCCCTTTACATTCTTGCAAGTTGCATGCTTTAATTTCCGCTGCCTATATACTCTTTGCATGCTTGCTTGAATTGTGTGAAGATTGCTTGACTTGTTCAAAGATAGCTAAAATCTGCCAAAGTCTAAAATTGGGAAAAGGTTAGGTTTTTAATCGGTAAGTAGTCTAATCACCCCCCCCCCCTCTAACATACTTCAAGGTCCTACAGTTTGTTTTCATTTCATCATGATGACCATGCTTATGTTCTGTTATGTTTGCCTCTGAGTACTTATTCCGCTGCAAGTAGTTCTTTGCTAAGGAATTTCCTCACCCTGAAATTCCTCAGTGAAGAATTCATAAAAATCGCCTATTCACCCCCCCCCCTCCTATTCGACTTAATGCATTTCCATGCACATCACTATAAGCCTTGCAAGCAATGTGACTAATGAGTTAGTTGCGGGGTGATGCATTACGGAACGAGTAAAGAGACTTTCGATGCTTGAGATTGAACTAGGTATGATGATACCGATGATCGAATCTCGGGCAAGTAACATACCGATGACAAAGGGAACAACGTATGTTGTCATGCGGTTTGACCGATAAAGATCTTCGTAGAATATGTAGGAGCCAATATGAGCATCCAGGTTCCGCTATTGGTTATTGACCGGAGATGTGTCTCGGTCATGTCTACATAGTTCTCGAACCCGTAGGGTCCGCACGCTTAACGTTCGATGACGATTTGTATTATGAGTTATGTGTTTTGGTGACCGAAGTTTGTTCGGAGTCCTGGATGAGATCACGGACATGACGAGGAGTCTTGAAATGGTCGAGAGGTAAAGATTGATATATTGGAAGGTTATATACGGACACCGGAATGGTTCCGATAAGGTTGAGGATTTTTGAATCTGGGAGGCTCTGGAACCCCGGGAAAGTTAATGGGCCTAATGGGCCATAGTGGAGGAGAGGAGGCAGGCCACAGGAGGTGCCCCCCTGCCCAATTCGAATTGGACAGGGGAGGGGGCGCGGCCCCCCTCTTTCCTTCTCCCTCTCCCTGCTTTCCCCTTTCCCCCTCTCCGTTGGAAGGAAAGGGGGGGCGAATCCTACTAGGAACGGAGTCCTAGTAGGACCCTCCTCATGGAGCGCCCCCCTTGGGCCGGCCTCCTCCTCCCCCTCCTTTATATACGTGGGCAAGGGGTACCCCAAAGGCACAACAGTTGTTTCTTTGCCGTGTCCGGTGCCCCCTCCATAGTTTATGCCTCTGGTTATAGCGTCGTAGTGCTTAGGCGAAGCCCTGCGCGGATCACATCACTAACACCGTCGCCACACCGCCATGCTGAAGGAACTCTCCCTCGGCCCTCTACTGGATCAAGAGTTCGAGGGACGTCATTGAGCTGAACGTGTGCTGAACACGGAGGTGCCATACATTCGGTACTTGGATCGGTTGGATCGTGAAGACGTTCGACTACATCAACCGCGTTAACATAACGCTTCCGCTTTTGGTCTACGAGGGTACGTGGACACACTCTCCCCCTCTCATTGCTATGCATCTCCTAGATAGATCTTGCGTGATCGTAGGATTTTTTTTTAAATTGCATGCTACGTTCCCCAACAGGACCCCCCCGGGGAAGTCATGGGCCTCATGGGCCACGGGAGAGAGAGGCGACAGCCCACAAGGGGTGCCCCCCCCCATGGGAGTCCGAATAGGACTAGGGGAGGGGGCGGCGCACCCCTTTCCCTCTCGCTCTCCCACTCCTTCCTTTTACTCTCCGGTGAAAGGAAAAAGGGGGGTCGAATCCTACTAGGACTCCCCCCATGGCGCGCCCCCTTGGCCGGCCGCCTCATCCTCCCCTCCTTTATATACGGGGGCAGGGGGCACCCCATAGTAGATCAATTGTTCTCTTAGCCGTGTGCGGTGCCCCCCTCCACAGTTTACTCCTCCGGTCATAGCGTCGTAGTGCTTAGGCGAAGCCATGCGCGGATCACATCACCATTATCGTCACCACACCGTCATGCTGACGGAACTCTCCCTCGACCCTCTGCTGGATCAAGAGTTCGAGGGACGCCATCGAGCTAAACGTGTGCTAAACTCAGAGGTGCCGTACGTTCGGTACTAAGATCGGTTGGATCGTGAAGACGTTCGACTACATCAACCGCGTTAACATAACGCTTCCGCTTTTGGTCTACGAGGGTACGTGGGCGCACTCTCCCCCTCTCGTTGCTATGCATCTCCTAGATAGATCTTGCGTGATCGTAGGATTTTTTTTTAAAATTGCATGCTACGTTCCCCAACGGGATCATCAAACATGATGCACTATTGAAGAGAGAGAGTGTGCTAGGAACACCTATCACACAACCTTATTAAGAGGAAACGCTGGAGATGGTAGTAGATTAAATGTTTCAGATAGACATATTTTTGCAAAAGCACCACGTCAAGCAATCGTCTCCGATGTCGTCCACATTGCAAACGTTACGTAGAGCACGTGCGATAGATGTATCATCTCACACAATTTTTTCGTAAGAAACGTTTGGGGTGTTTTGTATATCGCAAGCGCGTTCTTCACGCATTGCATGTGTGAAGGCCTTGTATTCGCATACAATTGCTTTTGACAGAATGTTTACACCCTCGAGCCCTATCACACACCTTAGAAAGGCGACGGTTGAAAGGGGTTTGCACCATTTGTATAGGACTTAACTACATTGGTGTGACATGATATCGCAGTAGATGATATTTGAAACCTTCTTTGGTGCAACAACCACTTTGACCAGTTCAATGCTTTTTGACTTATAAGAAGTAGTCGGTTTAGCACTAAGCCCATCATTAATAGTAGAAGAACTAAATAGCCCACTGTTATAAGTTGGATGACTCTCTGTAGCATGTTTTTTCAATACCCAATGTTCTGCACACTCCGCTTGATGAAGTAACTCATGGGTACCATTATATTGCACTAAATCAATAAGATCGCGAATATTTTCTTCTTGCCCTCAAAGAAACGCACCATGGTCGCCCCCGCGGACTCGCATATAGCTGTATGGGTCATCTGATTGTTTTCACTTGAAGAAACTTCCCCATTTGATCACACTCCAGTCAATTTAAAAGTTGTTCATGAGGGGGTTGCCCGGGATGACCCTCTTCATGGTGGTTGTGAGTGCTTTGATGGTGGACCAACGAGAGATCCGTGGTGTTAACAAAAATCGTCCTCCCCCGCCATGCAAGCAGCGGGTGTCAGCTGGAGGTAGGGCCCCGATGGTGGGTGGAGGATATCATACGGTGTTCGCGCAACAAACGGCTGTCAGGGCCGTGGTAGGAACTCGTTCAACTCCACCGCGTCATAAACTTCCTCGCCCTACTATTGCTACTAAAAATTTGGAATTGGCAGAGCAAGTACACGACCCCAAATACATATACATGGTGTCCTTTAGTTGTGGAGGTCCATGTCATTATGTTGGTAATTGCATCAAGACAAAATCATGGTTTATCTGTAATCAAGGTCGCAATGTTAACAACTGCGCTGCTTGGATTCAACTTCACTATGTTGCTACATATTTTTGTAGTTCTGCTCTCGGGTTATGCTTTTATCATACATATGTCCTAATGAGAGACGAAGCTAAGTTGCTCAATTCCAGAAGCTATGTTGTTATCAATGTTGTTAAAGGTGGGATATCTCAAGAGGATTTACTTACAAATTTGTCTAGTATTCTCTGCAAGAATAAACAAGGGTGTTGGTAGGTTAGAGTTATCGAACCCAAATCTTTCTTAGTTAGATTTCCTCATTGGAAAAAATACGAGGGTTTGATTGAGTTTCAACTTTTGATCTTCATGACAATGGTGTCTGCGTTAATGTGACTGAATGGACCGGCAGTATTGATACTTTTGTTGAGCTAATTGAGGCTTGGGTTCAATAAGGTTGAGGGGTTAGCCACCAAATGATATTCTTGGAAAGTGTTGGCTCAAATTGTCTCCTTTTAGGGTATCCTTGTGGATTGGAATGACCTTATGAAGAGCTTTTATGCTAGTGTGTTAGGATCAAGATTGCTTGCAGGGATCCAGCTAAAATTGCTTTTAAGAGGCTTCTTGAAATGAAAAAGAGGTTGTAACTATTTTCTTTACTGTAGAATGTTTTGAACAAATGGGAGGAGATGATCCTAATGATGATATCGGTCCTGATGATATTGAGGTTGGGAATCTTCAAGCATAGGGTGATGATTCAGTTGATAAAGACTTATTGAAATATGATGAGTAACCCATAGATGAACTTGACACAACTAGTAGGTGAGACGACCCAGTTGGAAAACAACTTGGGCTGGTGTGGAGGTTACCTAGCCTTTTTCTAAAGTTTTTACTTCTCAACGTGTTATTGCTAATGCTGGGACGACTCCTGTTGTTCCTGAGCTTGTTACACATAGTGTTGTTTTTAACACTATGGCTTAATTGGAATTGGACCAGAAGTTGTGTGTTGACCCTAACAAGGGTACAAAAACTCCTCTTCGGGTTAAAACCGCTCATAATGTGGTTGATACCCCTGTGTCCATCCAAAAAGTAAACCGCTCTAAGATGCTCAAGCGTGTGGGTGATTCTGGGCCTGAAATTGATGACAATGAAGTTTATTCAAAGGATGAAATGGAGTATTTGAGGGCCCCATTCTTGATGCTTTGGAAATGATGTATATTGGAAAATCTGCCCAACCTGCTACATATGATGTTCATGGCAGCTGTCTCCTGAAGGAGGTTTTCCTGAGAAGAAACTTGTGTTAACATTAGCAAGTGGGGCCTAGTGGTTATACAAAGCTATAATACCGGGAACCATGAGAGAGAAAACATCATGGCTAAAGTTGCTACCTACAAGTTGAAGAAAAGATTGGAGATTCCCGTACTTTTAAAGGTAAGTAATCTAGTGAGTTTTCTTGCTCTACTTTGGTAATCATGCATGTGCTGTTCATATTATTTTATTATTGGTAAAAACTGCTATGATAAAACTAAAATCATTAGTAACATGGTCACCTTGGAAAATTTAAGTTGTGTGGATTTTTCTACTCAAAACCCTGAGATATCTTTACCGAATGTGCTTGATGATGATAGTTTTTCTGAGACTCGAGTTTGTACTCTTGTTGTTTGCATTTTTGCTAAATATAGATCAGGGGGCACTTTTAATTCTATAGTTTTGCCAGATAGTGCAGCTAAGTCATGGCCTTGCGATCCGTCTCACCCCTTTAAGATATCATGATAGGAATGTTTTGAAACATACGTGGTTTAGGTCAAGATGGCAAAACACAGTGCCTCACAGAGTTAGTTACTATATACAAACATGATTTTATTGGATTTCAAGAAACCAAACGTGAAACCATTGCCGATGGTTTCCTTCATAGTATTGTTGGTCACATGAATTACTCTCGTCACTTATTGCCCGCTGTTAGTATTGTTGGAGGCATCTCGCTAGGTGTTGACGGTGATGTCTTTGAGGTTGTTGGTTGTTGTAATAAAACTTATTCAAAGGAATTTTGGAGGATTCTAATCCTTAGGATTTCTTTTGCCTATATGGGCTGTTTGTTTCGTATCATCGCAAACCATATGAATTCTTCCTTAGGATTCTTTGTACTGGATCAGCAACAGTTAGTATGGACGAGAGGGAGTAGCAAACCTTTCATCCACTCCAACTTTTTTTGAAAGAATCCTTTGTTTTCGGGGTGCACAATCAGACATCCTCACAATCCCGTAGCACCGATGATGCCATGCCACTCTATTCCTACATTTCTATTCCCGCGTTTGGAAAATCCCGTGACTCCAAGAGGCTGTTACTGTTTAGTCACAAAAAATCAGAACTGAGATGTGAAACATAAACTCTTTTTCCATAGTATAAAATAAAAAGTACTCCAGATCGGTGGTTCCAATGATGTGTGAAAGTGTGAAACCCTCCTACTAATCCTGCTTTAACCCCATCCACATCCCCAAAGAAAATGGGAGCATGGCAGGCAAGACGTGGTCAAAAACCCAAAAGCAAGCATGGACGATTGGTCAGGCACCGGCAGCCACGCCCTCCCTTCCCTCATCAGCAAACAAAACCCATCTTTCCGAGGGCAATACGGTCAACCTCCCTGTTCCAATCCCAAACGATTTATATTTAATAAAAAATAAAGAAACGAAGGACGAAGGAGGAACGAGTTATCAGTGGAGGGGCAGCGCGAGGACGGGAGAGGCGACGAGGAAAGTGCAGCGAAGGAAGCAACGGAAGGGGAAGCGGAGGGAGGACCGGCACCAGCACTCCAGCAGCACCAACCAAAAACGGAGGGAGACAAGAAAAAATATCGCCTCCGCCCCCTCCGACTTCCCCGATATCGCGCGCGCGCCCCGGTCTCTTCTTCTTCCCCATGTGAGTTTGCCTTGCCCCTCCCTCTCCCCACCTCCCTCGTCGGTCGTCGCCTCCGCTGCACCAACCACAGCACAGCACCCCCGGGCCGCCCGTCGCCTTCGGCTGGGCGGAGATGGTGGCCGCTCGCCGGAGCACCGCCGCCGTCCTGCTGCTCCTGCTCCTGCTCGCCGTCTCCGTCTCTTCCACGCCCCCGTCGCCACGTGGCCGGGAGCGGGACAGATCGGCGCTTCTCCGGCTCAGGGACGCCGTCCCCTCCGCCGGGCTGCTCCGCCGGTGGTCGTCGGGCGCGGACCACTGCTCCTGGCCGGGGGTCGCCTGCGATGCGAGGTCCCGGGTCGTCGCCCTCCACGTGTCCTCCAGCTTCCCGCGCGGGAGCGGGAGCGGGATCGCCGGCCAGCTGCCCACGTCGGTGGGTCTCCTCACCGAGCTCAAGCAGCTCTCCCTGCCCTCCTTGGGCCTTTTCGGCGAGATCCCCGCGGAGATCTGGCGGCTGGAGAAGCTCCAGGGGGTCAACCTCGCCGGGAACTCGCTCCGGGGCGCCCTCCCGCCCGCCTTCCCGCCGCGGCTGAGGGTGCTCAACCTCTCCTCCAACGCGCTCAGCGGCGAGATCCCTGCCTCCCTCTGCAGCTGCACGGAGTTGAGGTTCTTGGATCTTTCCGGCAACCGGCTCAATGGGTCCGTGCCAGCGGTCGTCGGCGGCCTCCCCAGGCTGAGGCAGCTCGACCTGTCCCGGAACCTTCTTGCCGGGAGCATCCCCTCTGCTCTGGGGAGCTGCACACAGCTCCGCTCGTTGCGCCTCTTCTCCAATATGTTGGACGGTTCCATCCCACCAGAGCTTGGAAGGCTGAGCAAGCTGCGGGTTTTGGATGTGTCGGGTAACAGATTGAGCGGTCTGGTACCCAGGGAGCTAGGGAATTGCTCGGGTTTGTCGGTTCTCGTGTTGTCGAGCCAGTTTGATGCAGTGAAACCACATGAGTTCAATCTCTTTGAGGGAGAGCTTCCGGAGATTGTGACAGCTTTGCCAAAGCTTAGGTTGTTATGGGCGCCGAAGGCGGGCCTGCAAGGAAATCTCCCAAGCAATTGGGGAAGCTGCCATAGTTTGGAGATGGTCAATCTCGGAGGTAATTTACTTGCTGGAGTGATTCCGAGGGAGCTAGGGCAGTGTAGAAACCTCAAGTTTCTCAACCTCAGTTCCAATAGATTGTCCGGTTCGCTTGATAAAAATCTTCATCTGCATTGTATGGATGTGTTTGATGTCAGTGGCAACAAACTCTCAGGCCCAATTCCAGCGTTTGCGGACAAAGAGTGTGCATCGCAGCAACCGTTGGATGGCGTGACATCTCGCTATTCTTCACCCTTCATGTCCCGAGCTGTAGCAGAGCTATCACTGGGTTACTGTGAATCAGGAGAGTGTTCGGTTGTATACCATAATTTTGCAAAGAACAAGTTTGGAGGCCGTCTTACATCCTTGCCACTTAGTGCAGACAGATATGGAAACAGGACCTTGTATGCATTAACTCTTGATCACAATAACTTCACTGGATCATTGGATGCAATTCTGTTGGAACAGTGCAGCAACTTAAATGGTTTGATCGTCAGCTTCCGAGACAACAAGATAGCTGGTGAGCTTACAGAAGAAATCTGCTCAAAATGCAATGCCATCAGAGTTTTGGTTCTAGCCGAGAATCAAATTTCAGGAGTGTTGCCTGCTAACATTGGTTTGTTGGGTGCTCTTGTAAAGATGGACATCAGCAAAAACTTTCTGGTTGGTCAAATACCTGCCAGTTTCAAAGACCTCAAGAGCTTGAAATTTCTCTCATTAGCTGCAAACAATATCACTGGTCAGATACCGTCCTCTTTGGGGCAGTTGGAATCACTGGAGATTTTAGATCTCTCATCTAATTCTCTGTCTGGGAATGTCCCTAGTAATATTGTGACACTGAGAGGTCTCACGACACTTCTGCTGAACAATAATGAGCTCTCTGGAAACATTGCCGACCTTACCCCTTCAGTATCGCTGTCTGTTTTTAACATTTCATTCAATAACTTGGCTGGGCCGTTGCATTCGAATGTGCGAGCACTCAGTGAGAATGAGGCTAGTCCAGAACCTGAGAATACATCCAGCGATGGCGGAGGCTTCACCAAAATAGAGATTGCCTCAATAACCTCAGCATCAGCGATTGTTGCAGTTCTCTTGGCCCTGATCATCCTTTACATTTACACTCGTAAATGTGCATCGAGACCATCAAGGCGTTCTAACAGGCGAAGGGAAGTGACTGTTTTTGTGGATATTGGTGCTCCTTTGACATATGAGACCGTTGTACGCGCTGCTGGCAGTTTTAATGCAAGCAATTGCATTGGAAGTGGTGGCTTTGGAGCAACATACAAAGCTGAGATTGCACCAGGCATTCTGGTGGCAATAAAGAGGCTCGCTATTGGAAGGTTCCAAGGTATTCAGCAGTTCCAAGCAGAGGTGAAAACTCTTGGAAGGTGTCGGCATGACAATCTTGTAACACTCATAGGGTACCACCTCAGTGATTCAGAGATGTTTCTAATATACAATTTTCTGCCCGGCGGTAACTTGGAAAGGTTCATACAAGAAAGGACAAAGAGACCAATTGATTGGAGAATGCTTCACAAAATTGCTCTAGATGTTGCACGTGCACTTGCATATCTTCATGATAATTGTGTCCCACGCATTCTGCACCGGGATGTGAAGCCAAGCAACATCTTGCTCGACAATGAGTACACTGCATACCTTTCTGATTTTGGATTAGCAAGACTACTTGGGAATTCAGAAACTCATGCAACCACCGGTGTCGCGGGTACTTTTGGATATGTTGCTCCAGAGTATGCGATGACTTGCCGTGTTTCTGATAAGGCTGATGTGTACAGCTATGGAGTTGTACTGCTTGAACTTATTTCAGACAAGAAAGCACTGGACCCTTCCTTTTCTCCGTATGGAAATGGATTCAACATAGTTGCTTGGGCTTGCATGCTTCTGCAGAAGGGCCGAGCTCGTGAGTTCTTCATAGAAGGGCTGTGGGATGTGGCTCCGCATGATGACTTGGTTGAGATTCTGCACCTCGGTATCAAGTGCACTGTGGACTCTCTTTCTTCTAGGCCCACAATGAAGCAAGTTGTTCGGCGACTAAAGGAACTCAGGCCGCCCTCTTACTAGGATTTACAACTCTAGTATGACATACGTCTCAAGACTGAGAGTAGGTAAATTGAGCAAACTTTCCTGGAAGTTCATTTTGTTTAACTTCTCAACCAAAAATTGATGGATATGAATACGTTTTTTGGGTGGTGCAGTATTTATATCGCATGCAACTGTATTTTAGGAACTGTGAATGCACATAAAAGACAAGTTCTAAATAAATCTTCTCATTTGGTATTTTTGCTCAACTGCTCGTGTTTGAATGCTGTTAATTTATGTTGTCCGTAGTTTGATCATATTGTTTTCTCTTGTCAACCTATAATATATGTGCCCCTATTAAATTGTTTGGTGTTCACATACATGGAGTATCTAGCTTGCTTAATACAATTTTGGAAATAGGCGCAATAGCTTTCTGGTAGAAGTATGTCATGATTCATAATCCTATGAAATTGATGTGTGAGGCTGTACCATTTGTGAGTTTTTGTGATCTCCATCTTTCATTTGTATTCCGATCATTATTGGTACTTCAACAAACTTAGTGCACTCGAAACTTGAGCTTAAAACTGGTGATCACTAGCAACCATAATTAATTCATTTATGTTAACTATATATGCTAGACTGTTCTATGGCCCTTTTGTTAAGAAACAATGTTTTTTATGGATACTTGATGAACAAATTTGTGCCTGCAGAAAGCAACCGCAGTATCAGAGGGATGAATTCGTTGATCCTGATCAACAGATGATTTGCTGTTAAAGTAAGTCTACATTCCTTCCGCATGGTTCGTACATAGGCTATATATAATTGACTGGTTCTTCTAGATGATATTGAAATGTTGATGCTACATGCCAATTTTCGGTTGCATTATTTTATAAAATATGGTGCTGTTAGTTATTTGGAATGGAAAACTATGAATGCACGTTTATGATAGGTTTCTTTATTCGGCACACCATGAATCCATGGCATCTTTTCTATTAAGTACTGAAGCTCTGATTTCCTGCATGTAGGCTGTTGAGGATTCTGTTTGACCACAACTGCCAAGGATACTCCTGGTATCCATGTCATGTCCTCCAGTCATGTGGTCGATGACCAGCATCATGTGCAAGATTGGATTACTGCACGGCATAGCAGTGCCGCTGAAATGGCCGCTCGAAGGGACTCCGAGGGGAAGTAAGTACTGCTGCGCCTAGCATCACTGTACGTAACAACCTTCCCCTGAAATGGTATATCCTGGTTTCCTGCCATGACATCTGCCCCCTCGAGGGTTCTTGTGTACAGTTTTTTTTTTTAACATGGTTGCGTCCTTCTTCCCCCTCCCTGTGCAGCGATGTGGCATCGGCGACGCGATGAAAACAAATGCTCGTCGTCGTTCAGCGGCCTTGCTGGAGTTCTGTCGCAATCCACGAAACACAGTAAAAGCCTTTGTCCAGTGGCCTCCGTGGAAGAAAATGGGAACCAGAGCAAGGCCATATGATGAAGCTCATCATTCAACTATTGGTGGCCGGAGCGCAGGGATTTTATTATCAAAAGTCGCTGATTAGTTAACATGTTGATTTTCAGAAGCCTTTGTAACATCATATCGTTCCCTTGCTGCTTTCTGTTAAAAGGAAAGGCAGGGCCATGTGGCCTTTTACATCTTCATCTAAAAAATAGTGCGTATCATTTCCTACACTTACAGCAACCGACAGATAATTTGAGTATTCTGGGCAGAGCAGCGCGCGGTAGTGGCATGCTTCAAACGGACGACAGATGCATAATATTGACAGTGAAGGGGAAAAAAATTATCTGATGATATACTGAACAGAAGGTGGTACATAGTTGAAAAAAATGTGAAGGAAGAAAACCAAAATAGGGGATCGAACCCAGAATCTCTGGTTTCGTAGACCAGCGCCTTATCCATTGGGCCACGGAGTCCTTGATGCTGATGCCTCACATCTCCACTCCAACACAATGACCACCAAAGTATGCTCAAGGATCGGTTTGATTTAGACGTGTGAGATGCTATTGCAATAAATACGAAAGGTATCGGGTGATGTGGCACGTGCGGTTGGATCGAGAGACAGGTAGGCCATCAGCTTTGATGAGCCGAGTGAAGGCGGCGGCGCGAGCACCACAAGTCCACAAGCAACCTACCTGTAGAACACTTGCCTTGTGGTGACTTTGCGTGGCCGGATCTACCGTTGCCTCTTTCGATCAAGTGGCTGGCTGAGGCCCGAGTCTTGGCTTGTTGCAGTAGGAGAGTTTATTTTTATCACTGAACTATATATGATTAAGCTGAATATTTCTGTTCTTGACAGCCAGGCTAAGACCACGCATGGGAGAGCTTGTTTAGACCAACCAGTCCGCGTTCATCAAGGGAAGATGCTTACACGACAATTTTCTCTTGGTTCGGCATATGGCGCGTTCGATGCATAGGAAGAAAGCCAAGGGAGTGTTGCTCAAGCTTGACATCTCGAAAGCTTTTGACTCCCTGGCGTGGCCGTTCTTGTTTGAGGTTTTACGGGCTAAAGGCTTCTCGGAGCGTTGGATCTCTTGGATTGCGATCTTTCTTACTACTACCAGCTCGAGAGTTATGGTAAATGGCTGCGCGGGTGAGAAATTCATGCATGCAAAAGGGCTTAGGCAAGGGGACTCAATATCCCCCTTGCTGTTTGTGATTGCCATGGACGTTTTAACGGCTATCATCAGCAAGGCACATGAGGCTAGAGTGTTGAGTACCATTAATGGATGTAGCCCTCTTGCGCTTGTCACTGTCTGTGGATGATGTGGTGCTCTTCATAAAGCCAACTTTGCGGATCTCATGTTAAATCAAGGAAATTCTCACCATATTCGAGTGGCGTCGGGGCTCAAAGTAAACTTTGCCAAGTCTGTGGCGATCATGATCGTATTTGAGAGTGTGGATGAGGAGCTTGTCAAATCTGCTCTACCATGGAAGATCGACAACTTCCCGTGCAAGTACCTAGGGCTCCAACTAAGCATAAAGCAACTAAAAAGATCTGAGTGGCAGCCCATTGTGGATACAGCTTTACACATTTTGCCAGGATGGCAAAGGGGACTGGTGACGAGGCCTGGGAGGCTCATACTTGTTAATCAAGTCATGAGGGCGCGCGCTACACATCACCTAATGATCGCGGAGGCGCCAAAATGGGCTCTGGAAAGAGTGGACAAAGGTTGTAGGGCTTTCTTACGGGCGGGACAGAGGCGGTGCATGGGGGAAAATGTGTTGTCTCATGGTCTAAGGTGTGCAGGCCAAAGCACATGGGAGGGCTTGGAGTCATTGACCTGTCTAAACACGGCATCACATTAAGATTGAGATGGGAATGGCTCCGACGCACGGACGATTCTAGGCCTTGGCAAGGTCTCAACTTGACCGCGGACAAAAAAGTGGACCAAGCCTTTGGGAGCCTAGTTAAGTGGGAAGTTGGACCGGGAGACAAGATCTTGTTACGGAAAGACCGATGGATACATGGTGCAACAATCAAAGAGATTGCCCCATTGGTGGTGGCAAAGGTGCGGACGCAAGTTGCAAACAGGAGACTCGTGCGTGTGGCGATGCACATGCATTCATGGATGGACGATCTGGTAGGAGACTTATGCACGGAGGGTCTCTCTCAGTTCATCGGGCTTTGGAAGATTCTCATGGAGGTCCAGCTAAATGATCAGATCGAGGACCGTCCCATCTGGGCCTGGAGTGCATCGGGTGTATATACCGCATCCTCGGCGTACAAGATGTTGTGTGAGGGAGGAACTAGATTCCATTCCTTCGGAGCAATATGGAAGTGCTGGGCACCCCTTGCGTGCAAGATTTTCATGTGGCTCGCGGTGCAATATCGTCTATGGACATCAGACAGGAGAGCCAGGCATGGGTTGCAGGACCAAACCTCACAATGCTACATGTGTGATCAGGAGGAGGACACGGTTGATCATATTTTGCTGCAATGCGTCTTCTCGCGGCAAGTGTGGTTCCGTTGCATCGCCAGGATGGGTCTGACGGCTGACCTATGCCCATCCAACAACTCGAGACTGGTGCAGTGGTGGTCAGAAGGTAGAAGGTGAATACAGAAGCAATCCCGGAAAGGCTTTGACACTTTCGTGATGCTAATATGTTGGACGTTATGGAAGCAAAGGAACGCGAGGTTTTTTGGCACCGGATTGATCAAGAACAAATGGGATACGGTGGACCTGATCTTCGATGATCTCAGGACTTGGGCTAGAGCAGGAGCGTTTGGAGGACGTATAAATATAGAATAGTCGAGTAGCGTTCGGGAGTGGCGTGGAGGGTTGGTTAGGGTCGACTTGTGACCTCTAACTAGCACATGTGTAATCTCTTGTACATATTTTTTCTCCCTTCTATAAAGCTAAGGTACGCCTTTGGCGTACCCTCGAAAAAAAATATTTCTGTTCTGTCGGTACCTACTGGAAAGAGGATTTGGAGCCTATGTTATGTGTTCTGTGGCGCTCGCACTGTCCGCAGCTCGTTGGAAACCTCGCAGACGAGTGTTGCCGAGTATGCCCGCCGATCAGTTTTGCTTCGGCTGCAATCTACTAGGAACTAAAGGTCAATCGGACGCTGTTAGAGCATCTACGACCGCATTGTTGGCGTAAAAATGCCCCTTTGTATGTCCGCGGACACTCGGACGCGTTCGTGCAGAGGACCCGGTCACCCGTCATGTGTCATTCGCTGCAACCACATGCCTCATATATCATATCTTAAAATCCATACTATACCATGCAACACAAAAGCTACGTCCTACCCCCACTACTCGTCGTCGATGATGTAGACGACCTCCGTGTCGGCGCCGGACGGACCGGCTTCCTGGTCATTGGTCGTCACACGCAGCTCCGGCTCCTCATTGGAGTCCAGCTCCGCCAAGGCTTCCTTCAGCTCCACACCCGCCTGACGGAGGTAGTTGGGTTTGCCTCCATCTTAAGCTCCAACTAGATGGAGTCGAGGACGGCTTGCTCCTCCGCTTGGGCGACCTCAAGCTCAACCAACGCGTCGCTCATGCCGAATCCGGTAGCCAAAGGCGCTAGATCCGCCTTGCCTTCCTCCTCTTCCTCCTTCCCTGGCTCTGAGCCCTTCATGTCTGCGTGCGGCTCCTCCTCCTCCTCCTCCTCCTCCTCCAGAGAGTCCGGAGGCAAGCCTACCGCAATCCGGGTGCCGCGCCGTGACTGGATCTCTGTTAGGAGCTCCAATTGACGCTCCGGAGTGAGCATGGTGCAGGTGGTAATCCACTAGCGGGCCATGGCTACCGACGGGTGGCGAGCTCCAAGCGGATTGGGAGTGGCGGCAGACGGCGAGGATGGAAATGGAAATGTCTAGGGTTAAGGGGCCACCAACCAGCTGAAATAGCCGGATTTGGCCCCTGAAGCGGCCCGCCGGAGCGGCGGCATGAATGCGTCCTCACCGACCGACTTGGTTTCGACGTGTGTCCGTGAGGGTCTCGCTCATCAGTCCGACACACCCAGGCATGCCCGGGCCTCCTCATTCTACCCCAAGTATGGGCAAGATAAGAGGGATACCAGTCAGCGTGGACGTATAGGGCCGGTTCGAGTAGCCTGGTTGGATCACGATTTTTGTGACAAATCAATGACCGAGCCGTCAACCCATGCATATAGGGGCATTTAAGAAGCCCGATTGTGCTCTACGGTTTAAGAGCAAATCCAACAACTCCCCTATCTCTAAATTAACAACCGTTTACGAGAAGTTGAGGCAAAAAACTCTCCAACGATTCTCGTAAACTGGCCATAACTTTAGGAGATTCTGTAAAAATGGCATTTTTATTTCAACAGGATTCTTCGTGCATCTTTTAGACGGGCTAAAATTTCAGCATCTACCACCACGTGCGCCACACCCCTGCCACCGCCCCGATCCTTGCCCCCCTGCCAGCCTACCACATGTCCGCCTCTGCCAGGCCAGGTTCCGCGCCGTGATCCCGGTGTGCCGTCGTCAGCTGCTGCCGCGGCCCGGGAGTGCCACCGTCCCCCGTTGCGCATCTCCTCTGTTGCCTCGCCTCATCCCCTCCTTCGCTGCCCCGCTCCGGCCTACGTCTCCAAGTCCTAGTTCAAGAAACCGACACGACAATGGAATTTGAGGAAATTCTTCACTCGATTTTTTGTATGTTTAAAAAAAATTGTATGACAATGAGGTTGATGTTGATCATAGTTTTTCTTATTGATTGTAGATGAACGAACTTGTTCAAACTTTTTTCGACGACTCGTCTTCGAACAAGGATGAAGAAATTGATCTTGTGATGGCTATGTATGCAGACACGATGGCAAACGAGAAGCCAAAGTGGGGAGGTTCAGTGCCTGGTCATCTTGTACTCCATCGGAACAATCAAGACGGTCACGCGAAGCTATTGGTGACTACTTTGGTGAGAATCCGGTATATGGTGCAAAAACGTTTAGGAGAACATTTTGACGCATTGCGCTAGTCGTCAAAGAACATTGTCTATTCTTTCAACAAATAAGAAATGCAACTGGTCAACAGGTCACAATAGTTTGAAAAAAAAATCATGCAGCCGTGAGAATGCATGCATACGGATGTCAAGCTGATTCTATTGATGAATGGCAGAGAGTATTTGCATTGACAGTTTGAAGAAATTAACGAAGTCCATCATTAAGATATTTGGAGAAGAATATCTTCGAGCTTCAAATGAAGGGGACACTACAATAGAATATATCGGGACTGAACAACTTTGTGAAGACAATATCAAACCCTCAAGGTAATGAGGATACTCACTTTGCTAGGAGATAAAGAAGCATGTAGAAAGGATGTAGAGCGGAAGTACCTTCTATGCCCAGGAGCAAATGCTCATGGTGTGAACATAAACTCAAAAAAATAGAAAAAAATTCTGAAATTTTTTTGTGACATACTTCCACAAATGTTTGTTGTGCATGCAAAATTTCATCACGAAATCACATTAGTGGAAGTCATGCAAAAAAAACAAAATCAAAGATCCAAAATGCTTTTGTAAGTAACATTTTAAAAGCATCGATTTTGTTTTTTTACCGCGCCTTTCACCAATATGATATTGCAATGAAATTTTGCATGCACAAACATTTGTGGAAGTATGCAAAAAAAATCAGTTTTTTATTGTTCACACCAGGAGCATTTACTCCTGGGTGTAAAAACTCCACATCCGGATGTAGAGCAACTTTTGTTAAGACAATATCAGACCCAAGGTAATAAGAATCCTCAAACAAAGTATGTAGAAAGGATGTAGAGCGAGCATTTGGGGTTTTTCAAACTCGTTTGGCCAGTGTACATGATCCTGCATGCATTTGGCATTAAAGAAAATGATTGTGACATACCATGACCACCTGCGTGATATTTCATAACATGACATACCACCAGTTCAACCAGAATTTCTTGAACGGCAATTGCAGAAATTAGCATAAACGGATAGAGGGCCACTATGATCATCATGTAAACATCAGTTATGTTTCATATAAAATCATCGTTCGAATTATTATGACGATAGACACATGCTTGTCATTGTTTATTAGAGAATTCAATTTTAAATTGTAGGGTTAAGTTTAGGAGAAGCCGAAAAACTAGTTTTACACGACATACTTTCTTTGATGAGTTGTGCGCAGTACCACTATAGAACCCAGAATAAGAACTCGCCAGGAGAAGTCTCCCGCAAAAACAGTAGTCATAACTAGACTTTCCAAGCCGCTAATCTGACGAGTAAAAGAGAAAGACATGTACAAAGGGAAACACAGCACTTCTTAAATTTCCCACGACGGGCCGTAACAAGGTACTGCAAAGGCTGTAGTAAAGAGAAAACCCCGCTTCTGCAACATATATTGTCCTGATAGACATTCACTAGAATCTCCAAATGCACACATTTGATAAACGAAACAGTTCACCAGGTAGAAAATTTCAAATGAGGGTAGCAGAACTGCATGCATAACAAAGGTTTACCAACCAGATTGTACTATCAGAGTTACCAAACTACTTAAAATACGACAGAGGTTTCCCAAAACTGATGGCGCACGAAAGCTCTGATATCTCTTAGTATTTGATCGGGGCCAGGATCTCCAGCTGAGTTCCCAACTTCTCCTCGGCTGCCTTCTCGGCCTTGACGCGGAGCTTCGCCAGTTGCTTTCTCCTGTCGTAGGAGACCTTGGCCTTCTCCTTCCTCTTTTCCTCCAGCTCCTGAATACAGGCCAAAGGGCGATGAGAAACGGTATGCACAAACATCAGCACACAATGAACAAAACCTGGCAATGGGGGATGTACTGTAATTGTAACATTAGTCCAGAACTAAAGAGCCTCAGAGATCTTGGTGGTTAAGATCATCAAATGGGATAAACCCATCAAGAGTAGCAAATATTTTGGTAACATCACAGGCTCATAGGAAAATAAAACACCAGCAAAACTGTTGAATGAATTGAAACCCAAAACAGAGCAAAATCTCTTAAGAGCACAAAATGGCAGTCTGTCAGAAGTAGCTGGTTGTGATAATCATGAAGTATCAGTGGAATTCGAACAATTTTCTTCATCACACAGAAGCATGCAATTGAACCCAATAGAACACGACAAGCAACAAGGTTGCGACCAAAATAAGAAGTGTATGTACGGCCAGTTATAAAGCAGTGCAAATGTACAAATGTAATTCAGGAGATGCCATCATCTGTCAGAAGTAGCTGGTTACACTAATCATGAAATATCAGTGGGAATCCGAACGATTTTCTTCATCACCCAGAATGATGCAATTCAACCCAACAGAACACAATGAGCAATAAGGTAAATAACCAATGAAGGAATGCATGTACAGTCAGAATAAAGCAGTAAAAATGTGCAAATGTACTTCAGGAGATGGCATGACCCGTCAGAAGTAGCTGGTTATAATAATCATGAAATATCAGTGGGAATCCGAACGATTTTCTTCATCACCCAGGTAATGCACATCTCATCAGCCAGCATAACACAAAAAAGAGGATACTAACAGTACTGCTAAGAGGTGTGCAAAAAAACAAAGGAAAGTATTTGCGCGATAATAAAGGATTACATATGTAGTCCAAGAGATGGCATGATCTGTCAGAAGTAGCTGGTTGTAATAATCACGAAAAATCAGTGGGAATCCGAACGATTTTCTTCATCACCCAGATCATGCACATCTCAGCCAGCAGAACATCACAAGCAACATACGCAACACAATGATTGGGAGCATGAGCAAACAAATTCTTCAAAGTACTATAAAGCAATCTCTGTGACTGGTTTCTAAATCCGTGGGGATCAGCATAAACATTTTTAAAATGCAGAACTCGTTTATCACCACAAGAGTTTATATGACAAAATCTGAACGCATATCTACTAGAGTACCAGCAAATCAGATTGAACTTCCATAGAATGATTAGTACAACTAGAACCATTTTAGTTTAGCAGGTCATAAAAGACACATCATAGCCCACTGGTAGCAGTGGAACACTAGCAACTAGTGGGCACTGAAGAAACAGGACAAGGAAACAGCATACCCTGATGGTGTCGGCGTAGTTCCATCCGACCTCCTTGGAGAGCTGGCCGAGGAGGCAGTACCTGTGCCCAGGCTGCAGCCTCAGAACCCTGCAAAACCACAAGCCACGTCAACATCAAACCCACATACACGACGCACGCCGAGATCTAGAAGACAGTCGAACGCCGACGTACTTGAGCGCGTCGGGGATGACCATGCGCTTGGTCCTGTCGTACGGCGGCGGCACGCCCTCGTACGCCTTGAGCCTGGCGAGCGCGGCCTCGCCCCTCGCGGTCTTGTGCGGAATCATACTGCAGAGCGCCACCAAACACGGCATCATCAGAACACACAAACCCCAAATGGACACGGCGACGCACATGCATAGGCGAGGCGACGGATCTAGGCGGCGGCGGCGGCATCGCCGGAGACGTACCCGCGGATGGTGCGCCAGAGGATCTTGGCCGGGGCGCGGAAGTGGATGGGGCCGTGGGAGGGCTTGGTGTTCATCCTCTTGCGGAGGAAGCGGAGGTACTTCATCTTCTGGCGGACGAGGCCGCCGGACATGCAGATCTCCTCGCAGCGGACCACCACCACGCGCTGCCCGTTGAGCAGCTCCTTGGCGACGATCGACGCCAGGCGGCCGAGCATGTGGTGGCGGGCGTCCACCACCACGCGCTTGGCGCACACGCCGGAGCCGGACACCATCTCGCCTCTTACCTGGCGGCGGCGGCGCTGCTACTAGGGTTTGGAGTTCGGGGGTGGAGGCGGAATGGAGAGGAGTGCGCCGCTTAGGGTTTCATATTTATAGATGTCCGCGTTTAGGGTGCCTTGCCTGGGCCAGTTGCTGGGCCGCTCCGGTCCGGGCCGTAGTGTTAAATGGGCTAGGCTAATTTAAGTTTAAAAAGCTTTATGAGGTTAGAAAAGGTTATTCTGCGCTGACGGGCTTGTTATACGGGCTGTGGATTAAAAAAACATGCCAAATGTTGTAGATGAAGTACTAAAAATACTCCAAATATTAGTTATGAGTATGTCCTAGCAGAATGAAAACGATGACCTTCAAAAAGACAATGTCATCTGAAATGAAAAACAAATGTGTCGAGGGAGGGATTATTTGTACAAAGCTTTTGTCCATAATTTAAATGGCTGATAATATTAAGAGAAACAAACAGGCTGGTTCAATTTTGTAAACTAAATTATTATTATTTTCTATCGTAGGTGATAATTTTATTAAGTTTAAGTTTACGATAGTTTGATTGCGCTATTCTCATCTGCATGAATATAGCTTTGCGAGCTTTGATTTCATGTTTGGCAAATTATGTTATGATCTGACTAACTCCTAAAACACACATAGAAACATTACGTGTCTCATCGCAAAAAGTAAACATTACGTGTCACAAAGATGAATCCATACATGTTCTGTACATCATAAAAAAAACATGTAAAAAAGCAGTTCAAACACATGAGACAATCGTACTCCCCAGCAATACTACTTTTTAGAAGTGGTATAGATGTTATGTAGCACTAGATTTTTTTTAAGCAATTCAAAACAAATGGGATAAACACTGGAGTAGTACCGTTAAGGCTTGCAAGAAAATGGGTGCAAGATATAAAAGAACAACACAGAACCACAGCAATGCCCAGGTAGGAAAATAAAACATGAAAACTGGAAAAAAGAACAAATACAAGGGGGTGACAAACAATTCCAAAATTTGAGTCACCGGCCCAAAATTCCTTCATATTCACTTGAGATCATCCGTACAAGTTATAACAGCTGGTGCCCGAAAATCCAATCTTCGGTGCAACAACCTTTCCATAACGCACGGTAAAATTAGTTGGAGGTCAGGTATACAACAAACATGCTATAACTTCCCCTCATGTCTGAAGAACCAACACAAAGATCAGTCTACTAGTCCGCCTCACTAGATATTGGGAAGTTCAGGCACAAGTTAATGCGGCATACTCTTTACCAGCTATTTCAGCATAGAAGTCCCAATGTGGATCACTCTGTGTAATAAAAGGTTGGCCAAATGGATGATTGCGAACGTAGCACTCAACATCATCTGCAAAAACGAGTTTCTCCAGATACATGCGAAGATCTCCACCAGGACCTGCTTATCAGGAATAGTAATTTGTGGGCATCAATAAGTTGTAGTAGTGTAACAGGTAACTAGGTAAGTACATTGACATGAAATGGTGAATGCATACCCAATGAATTGTCGTTCCGGTTAAGATAGCTGAATGGCTGAGGAAAAATGGCCGTATGTGGCTGCATAACATAGGCATGAAAATATGCATTATTCAAATATGGAGATGATACAGTTAATCAAGACACTGGTATATGAAAACAGCTGAGAAAATACCGGATTACGCAGAGCCTTGTAAGGAGAATCGTCCACAAGTAATGTATTGGAAGGTGAAAATTCCCCCTCCTTCCATGGAAGACCAGGTTCTTCCTTATTCCACAGTTTCTTCAATTCCTTCAGTACTATTGGTTTGTGCACGTTCTCCAGTGTGTTACGTCCAGTCATTGTGCATTTATCCCTGGCCTGACCATTTGAACGTCATAAAACATATCAGAACCAAAATAACATACAGTAGAGCATGCCCACCTACCACAGGTTCGTTTCTGTTACTTACCCAAGAAAACAGTAGGTATGGTTTGAAATCTCTCATGAGGATGTCAACAACAGAATCAACATTTTTCCTAGAAAAATTATAAACCCCACATTAGTAAACATGGAGCAATGAGGATTAATATAAACCCCACGTAAGTAAGCATGGAGCAACGAGGATAAAGTAAAACAAATATGAGGATAGTAAAATCGTACCGTTTCCTTGAGGACCATACACCTAGCTCGAAATTTTTTATGCAGAAGTTGAGAAAATCATCACAGTAAGGCCTTTGGAAGACTGGTAGAAAGGTGTAGTGCTATATTAATATCATCTGTCACAGTTCTATATCTGCATTTTCGCAAATAATAATTATGGACAATTGTACAAGTAACTTTACCTAGTTTCCTTCGAACCTTTGCATCAGCCATGTGAGCATTGTGGAAATCTTCATTGATATCCGCAAGAAGGCCATTGAGATCTAGAATAAGAAGCTTTTTCTTCCTAAACCCTGTCAAGGAATCTCTTGGAGGGAAGGACATTCTAAGCTTTTCGCTATATGCCTGAGCTAAATTTGAAGGACTTATCCGGTCATTGTTGTGATTTGTTGATAAGCAAGTTCGTTCTTTCTCCTGCATTTCATTTCTTTCGGTACTGGTATGATCCAAATAACTTCTTCCAAATCCATGCTCTGAATTCCTCCTGGCGTCTGATCCATACATGTTCATACTGTGATGAACACCTTCCCTAAAGTTAGGGTCTGGTCTTCCTAGCTGAAAAAAGTTTGCACCTTCATTGAATAAATACGACTGGTTCCTCTGAAATCCCTGCTCTGAACTCCCCATGGCGCCTGATCCATAGATGTTCATACCGTGATGAACGCCTGCCCTAAAGTTAGGGTCTGGCCTTCCTAGCTGAAAGAAGTTTGCACCTTCATCGAATGGATACGACTGGTTCCTCTGAAATCCATGTTCTGAATTCCCCATGGCGCCTGATCCATAGATGTTCATATTGTGATGAACACCTGCCCTAAAGTTAGGGTCTGGCCTTCCTAGCTGAAAGAAGTTTGCACCTTCATCGAATGGATACGACTGGTTCCTCTGAAATCCATGTTCTGAACTCCCCATGGCGCCTGATCCATAGATGTCCATACTGTGATGAACACCTGCCCTGAAGTTAGGGTCTGGCCTTCCTGGCTGAAAGAAGTTTGCACCTTCATCGAATGGATACGACTGGTTCCTCTGAAATCCATGCTCCGAATGCCCCATGGCGCCTGATCCATAGATGTTCATACTGTGATGAACACCTGCCCTAAAGTTAGGGTCAGCCCTTCTTGACTGAAAGAAGTCTGCACCTTCACTGAATGAATACGACCGGTTCCTCTGCAACCCATGCTCTGGATTCCCCATGCCTCCTAATCCATACATGTCCATACTGTGATGAACACCTGCCCTTAAGTTAGGGTCTTCCCTTCCTAGCGGAAAGAGGTTTCCACCTTCACTGAATGGATGTGACTGGTTCCTCTGAAATTCATACTCTGAATTCCCCATGCCTCCTGATTCATAGATGTTCCTACGGTGATGAACATCTGCCCTAAAGTTACGGTTTGCATTTCCTCTCTGAAAGAAGTTTGCGCCTTCATTGAATGGATACGACTCGTTCTTCTTATTTTCAGATGGTAAGACCTTTTCTATTCCAGCACTATTAACTGATGTATGAAGAATAGCTTCTCTCATATGTTTACCAGACCCGAAATTCTTGTGCTCTTCTGCGATGTTAGGCTGGGAAACAGGATCAGAAGGTCTGGTAACATCTTCACTACCTGCACTCTGATAAACTTTTTCTTCAGTTGATGAATGTAGGCAGTTGGTCTTCACATCTGCATCAACTATAACACCTTGATGTGGCATCAGAGATACATTACTGCTTGCCGGTTGGTTGGAGTTAAGCACGCATGAACCCAAGGATGTTGCAACATTCTCAGTTTCCTTTTGTTTAAGTGAACCAGGCTGAACTTCATCACAGTTCTTTTGAATGGTGCTGTGTACATTCAAATTTCCCCCATCTGTGGTCTCTGCATTAACTACTGTCAGGGATACCTCATCTGTATTTTTCTTTATCCTCAAACCCATGCATTTAGGAGCTTCTGTGTTGTTCTCAGTAACCATCGACGTCAAACAAGAGGTACCAGTGCTAGTTGGCAAAGAAATATCATGTGAAGTGCTTGTGTTATGAACATGATTGCTATTCTCTTTTCCTCTGCTTCTATTCTTTTGCTTCTTCTCATCCTTCAAGCTGCTGGTGTTAAGAGAAGATCTGTTATTGTTTTCCTTCAATTCTTCCGAGATCCCTGCCAAATCGGCATTCTTCCTGTCTTCACATGCTGGATCTTCATTCTGAAAATCAATTAACATTAGCATTTCAAGGGGCTATTAACACTAGTACTTCCCACTTCCTGGTATGCTGCAATTATTACGAAAGCAACTTACATCGGATTTCTTCAAGAACTTGCTCCTTGCATCTTTAGTTTCTACCACAGAGATCTCACGTGTGTGAGATTTGCTGCCAGCACTGGGAACATGTACTGCCTCTTTATTTCCAGGCTGAAAATTCCTCTTCCTTGTCGCATCTGAGTTTACTGCCTGCTTGGAGGTAGTCTGCACTAAACTTTCACCCAAATGTTCTTCCGAAATCTGGGATGAATGTGAATGTCCTCGAGTCGAAGTGGAGGTGCCATCGTTATTCTCCGGATTGCTAATAGCTGTGTCATGTAGTCCTCCTTGAGCATCAGCTTGTGTACTGTCAGTAGTGTCTGCAAATTAAGAGCAATGGAATGATGAGCCTGTCCTTATTCAACTATTATTAAATCTAAAATACCCCAACCCAAGGTAAAAAGAAAAGTATCACAACACAAGTAAACAAGCGACATGCCCTTTTTTTTTGTCCTGTGTCGTTTTGTACTCCCTAACGCTCTTATATTTCTTTACGGAGGGAGTATTAGACATTAGAAGATGTTAGGCTGGATGAAAATAAAAGTTCTCGCCTCATGTCTGACCACCTTCGTTTTACAGCACACCGCGATAATCTGTGGTATCGCTGCTCCCGGGATAATTGATCCTAGCTAACATCTGTGAAGTCGTGCAAGGTTGTTAAGCCTTTGTATTTCTGTCAGTAGGTTTTCTGGCTGTGGCTGATAACTGAAGGAGATGTTTGGCTGATCGCCAACTAAAAAAAAAACAGAGCAACAGCAAAAACAGAAAGGCTATCCTACGAAACAAGAAGAACAAAACCGTACACTCGTCCCACTTCAGAAGCTTACACTACACGGCTTCACAGATGTTGGCTGACTTGTTCGAACTGATCGAGTTACCCGTTTATCTAGGACAATTAGACCGGGAGCAGCAATACCGCAGACAGATTAACGCGGCGTCTCCTGAAACGGAAACGAACTTCTGCGATTCGTCGGACGCAAGCACAAAACCCTCCTCCTATCGGCCGCGCAGAGTCGTACCTGTGACGGGAGCTTCCTTGGACGCGGCGCTGGCGGTGGCGGTGGCAGGGGCGTCCGGCTCCTCCGACGCGTCCGGGGCCGCGGAGCTGTGCGGTGGCGTCGACGGCGGGCCGCTCGCGGGCGGCGGCGGATCCATCCCGGATCTGACGTCGGAGCGGAATCGAGAAGCGGGACAGGCAGACGAGGGGACGGGGGGGACGAGGAGGCCTAAAAAGCGCGTGCTGGCAGAGGCGGTCAGGAGGAGGCAAGAGGAGTGACGACGACGCCTTTTGCTGTGCAGCCTTGGCTGGCTCTGCCTTGTGCTCTACCAAAGTCGTACCAATGGCGGAGCAGGTGTGTCGCCACCGGTTCGAATTGACCGCTCTGGGTCCGAGGTCCGAGCTGACCGAGGCTCCCGTGGGGACGACTCGGGTGTAGTACTAGTACGAACCGTTCTCCTTCCTGTCAGGAACTTCAAAAAGAAGTTCATGTTTTTTTTTTTGGTATTTTGTTGATGGTTGTTTTTTTACAATAAAACTCCTTTTTTTTTACACTTGGCACGCGTTCTTTGATAGGGCGATGTTAGGCCCCGGCGCACCGGCCGAAAGTTTCGGCCGGTCCAGCCCTAGCACTTGGATGCGAGCCCGCGTGGCCACTGGATGCAGCAAAAAAAAAAAAAACGATTCGTCCTGGGCTTCTTCGACCACGGGGTAGATCTGCGGCTCACCTTTCGCTGCCTCGTCGCCGCGCCTCCAGTCCCCTCTGGTGGCCGTCCTCGTCGCCGGCTCGCGACCCTCGCCCCCGGTCGCCACCCTTGCCCCCGATTGCCGATCTCCGTCCTTGTTGCCGCCCGGTCGCCGTCCTCGCCCCCGGTCGCCGTCCTTGCCGCTCCTGGTCGCCGGTAGTCGTCCTCGCCGTCATCGTCGTTCGCCCGGCTCCCCTGATTGAAGCTTTTTTGTCATTACCGCTTGAAGCTTTTTCTCCTGGCGGTTGAAGCTTTTTCATTGCCGTTTGAAGCTTTTTTCCGCGATGGAAGATTTTTCCTCCCGCCACTCTTGAAACTTTTCCTCTAGCTGGATGAAGCTTTTCCACAAACTGTTGAAGCATTTTCTTCCTTGGTGGAAGCTAGACACTTGACTAGTTCCAAAGAAAACGATCTTACCTGTAAAAAACGATGCCGGATGTAGCAAAAAACTATGCCGGATGTAGCAAAATCTGTTGGTCCGGCAAAAAAGTAGATGCCGTTGTAGCAAAAAATTGACACGGTTGTAACTTTTCTCTCAATGGTTGAAGCTTTTTCCCTCTACGGTGGAAGCTTTCCTGTAAATGATTGAAACTTTTTTTGTTTTGAGCGGCCGGCAAAGACACCGGTCATAGTGTAGGCGATCGTAGCCACGGAAGCACATCGCGGCGTCTTCTCCATCGCCGTGGCGGTCTCTCTTGGCCGGCGCGCCCAAAGACGAGCACGATGAGCACCACGGCGACCACCCAACAGCGAGAACGATTGCAAAACTGCCCTCGTGCGTCGTGAGGAAGAAGAAATCTGAAAGAAGGAAAAAAGCAGTTCGCGAAAGTCGGCGCTTCGTGGCACATGTGGCCTTACGATTGAGCGGATCGCATGGCTGGCGTGCGACCGGCCCAACCTTGGGCTGGCACCCCGGCTGGAACGATTTCCCTCTTTGATAGGGGGGCATGGAATATTAATTTAGTTTGGTGTAGATGCCCACTTGGTTCGCACGGGCTAGGTGGCAAAGAAATCGTGTGGTGCACATCTCTCAAGCTAAATAGTACACGTTAACCTAAGATATATGGGATATGATCAGATTCGTTGTCATAAAAATACAATTAATACATGCCATTTTAAAAAATCGCAATGAGCTGCCATGAGTTTAAATTGTAGGCATGCTTGTAGGATCAACGAAGCAAAAAATTACATCTACCTTGAGTATATCTAAATAGGGGCACCCTTTTATGTGATTTTTCTGCCTTCCATGAAGCATGTCACCCGAATTGTTCTAGCCATTGATGCGGCATAGATCGGTAGTCTATAGCCGTCCGATCAAGTGTTGGTCAAATTTACTAAAAGCTGCCACCACCGAGTGAACATATACTGTTTCGTTCTTTCCGCTCGCTGCTGGCCCCCGACACCATCTTTTGGGCTGGGTGTAAGATTTGCTAACAAGGTTGTTCGTGCGAGCCCATGGGAAATAAAAGCTCGTACACATCAAGCTAGCCCATATAACTATTCGCAGTAGGTTTCCAGGGTTCGTCTTCCAATTCCGCTTGTTGCCGCCACTCTCTCTTCCGCTGCCATGAAACGACATCCACTAATACACATGAAACATCAGCATTCAATGCCCTTCAATACCCCGCCCTCCAGTACCTTGCAAAGGCAACCAGCCACGGTCTTTAAAGGGACGTCATCGACCACAAAAGGTTGCTCGGGTCCTCCTACCTTCTGAGCTAGCCTCCAGCCGTCAACTCTGGTAGTTGGATGCTACCTATTGCCAGCCACCGCCAGCCTTTCATTTCCCCGAGCTCATGTTTTTGAATTTGCCATCTTGAGCTTCGGATCCAAAGGTGTCTGCCGCTAGGAGCCCTCCCTGTTCCGGAGTTACTGTGCCACGACCCACCCTTCACCGGGCAGACGATGCCGCCCCCACAAGAAGCCGCCGCCGCCCATGCTCCCCCAACCAGCCCATGCTCTTCTTAATGCTCCCCTTGATCTGACAAAGAGCGGCTTCTCTGGCTTGGTCTTGCTTTGCTTGGACTTGACTTTGGCTCGTACTTGACGGGTCCAACTATATTGAGGTATCCACTCCCCGGCAAGCCCTGGCCATCGGGGTGGAGGCTTTTTGTCCGTGCACAAGTCAGGGGAAATAAACACCACTGTTTGTGTACCCCGACAGAAGCCCCCAGGATATGTGTTTTGCTTGGAGCGTATTTTCATTTTTACTTTCTGTTTGAATAAAATCATTGGATCTGAATTATTGAATGAAAAAGAATCCTCCCCTGGCTAGTTAATTATTTGACTACTCAGTGTTCTTCACTTGTATCTTTTTGGAGTAGTTTGTCAATAACTCACGTGCTCCACGTATATCCTATGAATAAAAGGTTGAATGAATTGAATGTCATAAATCTGAATTTATATATGTTTCATATGCTTACAACATGGGGAGTAATGACTTCACACATAATAAGTATATATAGTAAACTCATTGAAAGTTAGCAAACGTAGAATTGGTCACTTGAATAATTCATGAAGGAATATTGAAGGAAGAGAGATTTCACATATAAATATACTATCTTGGACATCTTTTGTAATTGTGAGCACTCATTAAAATATGACATGCTAAAAGGTTGATGTTGGACAAGGAAGACAACGTAATGGGTTATGTTTTCTTATATCCGAAATAAAGTATATTGTCATAGATCATCCAACAGGCTGAGCTTGCCTTTCCCCCTTATGCTAGCCAAATTCTTTGCACCAAGTAGATATACTACTTGTGCTTCCAAATATCCTTTAAACTAGTTTTGCCATGAGAGTCCACCATACCTACCTATGGATTGAGTAAGATCCTTCAAGTAAGTTGTCATCGATGCATGCAATAAAAATTGCTCTCTAAATATGTATGATCTATTAGTGCAAAGAAAATAAGCTTTATACAAACTTGTGATAGGGAAGTAATAAAAGCGATGGACTGTATAATAAAGGTCTCTATCACAAGAGGCAATACAAAGTGACGTTCTTTTGCATTAAGATTTTGTGCATCCAACCAAAAAAGTGCATGACAACCTCTGCTTCCCTCTGCGAATGGCCTATCTTTTACTTTTATCTTCTACCTTATGCAAGAGTCATGGTGTTCATCACCTTTCTTTTTTACACATTTTCCTTTGGCAAGCACTTTGTGTTGGAGCGATCCGGATATATATATCTACTTGGATGTAGGTTTTCATGAGTTATTATTGTTGACATTACCCTTGAGGTAAAAGGTTGGGAGGAGAAACTATAAGCCCATGTCTTTCTCTGTGTCCGATTAAAACCTTGAACCCATAAATATCACATGAGTGTTAGCAATTGTGAAAGATTAAATGATAGTTGAGTATGTGGAGTTTGCTAAATAAAAGCTTTGACATAGACCCTTCCTGATAATAAGATGAATTGCAATTGTTTGATGACTAAGAATATAGTTTGTTAGTTTCAAGAAAGTTTATGATCTATACTTTAACACGTGAATAGCTTGTTACTTGATCATGAAAAGTTTTATGAAGATGAGCTACTGATATGACATACAATGATGCTAGAAAAAGTGATTGGAACTATCATTGATTAAACTTGTGCACTTGCTAGCATTCACACTTTATAAATTATTTCTTTTATCATTTACCTACTCGAGGACGAGCAAGAATTAAGCTTGGGGATGCTGATACGTCTCCAACGTATCTATAATTTATGAAGTATTCATGCTATTATATTATCAACCTTGAATGTTTTATATGCATTTATATGCTATTTTATATGGTTTTTGGGACTAACCTATTAACCTAGAGCCCAGTGCCAGTTTATGTTTTTTCCTTGTTTTAGAATATCGCAGAAAAGGAAAACCAAACGGAGTCCAATTGACCTGAAACTTGACGGAGCTTATTTTTGGACCAGAAGAAGGCCACGGAGTCAAAGAGTTGGGCCAGAAGAGTCCCGGGCTACCCACGAGGGTGGGGGCGCGCCCACCCCCCTGGGCACGCCTCCCTGCCTCGTGGTGAAGGAAATATGCCTTAGAGGCAATAATAAAGTTATTATTTATTTCCTTATTTCATGATAAATGTTTATTATTCATGCTAGAATTGTATTAACCGGAAACATGATACATGTGTGAATACATAGACAAACAAAGTGTCACTAGTATGCCTCTACTTGACTAGCTCATTGATCAAAGATGGTTATGTTTCCTAGCCATAGACACGAGTTGTCATTTGATTAACGGGATCACATCATTAGGAGAATGATGTGATTGACTTGACCCATTCCGTTAGCTTAGCACTTGATCGCTTTAGTATGTTGCTATTGCTTTTTCATGACTTATACATGTTCCTATGACTATGAGATTATGCAACTCCGTTTACGGAGGAACACTGTGTGTGCTACCAAACGTCACAACGTGAAGCTGGGTGATTATAAAGGTGCTCTACTGGTGTCTCTGAAGGTACTTGTTGAGTTGGCGTATTCGAGATTAGGATTTGTCACTCCGATTGTCGGAGAGGTATCTCTGGGCCCACTCGGTAATACACATCACTATAAGCCTTGCAAGCATTGTAACTAATGAGTTAGTTGCGGGATGATGTATTACGAGACGAGTAAAGAGACTTGCCTATAACGAGATTGAACTAGGTATTGAGATACCGACGATCGAACCTCGGGCAAGTAACATACCGATGACAAAGGGAACAACGTATGTTGTTATGCGGTTCGACCGATAAAGATCTTCAGAGAATATGTAGGAGCCAATATGGGCATCGAGGTTCCGCTATTGGTTATTGACGAGAGGTGTCTAGGTCATGTCTACATAGTTCTCGAACCCGTAGGGTCCTTGACGCTAAAACGCGTTAGATTGTGATATAGTATTATATGAGTTATGTATGATGGTGACTGAATGTTGTTCGGAGTCCAGGATGAGATCATGGACATGACGAGGAGCTCTGGAATGGTCCGGAGGTAAAGATTGATATATAGGATGTTATGGTTCGACCAAGGGGTGAAGCCCACGAGGCTTTAGGTCGGTGCAAAAGGAGTTTTGCGGAGGCCAGGGGGCCAAACGCCGGAGACTCTGGAGTCTGGCCTTGGGCCAGACGCCGAGGCCCATGGCGTTTGGGCCAGACGCCAAGGATTGTGGCGTTTGGTCCTGGAGTCCGAGTGGGACTCTTGCCTTTCGGTCAAAACCGACTTTGAGAAGGCTTTTGCTCCAAGTTTCGACCCCAGGGCTCAACATATAATTAGAGGGGAAGGGCTCGCACCAAAGACACATCAAGAAACACCAAGCCGTGTGCCGGCAACCCCGTCCCCTCTAGTTTATCCTCCGTCATAGTTTTTGTAGTGCTTAGGCGAAGCCCTGCGGAGGTTGTTCTTCCCAACACCGTCACCACGCCGTCGTGCTGCCGGAACTCATCTACTACTTCGCCTCTTGCTTTGGATCAAGAAGGCGAGGACGTCATCGAGCTGAACTTGTCTTTGAACGCGGAGGTGCCGTACGTTCGGTACTTGATCGGGACGGATCGTGAAGGTGTACGACTACATCAACCGCGTTGATAAACGCTTCCGCTTACGGTCTACGAGGGTACGTAGATTACACTCTCCCCTCTCGTTGCTATGCATCACCATGATCTTGCATGTGCGTAGGAATTTTTTTTAAATTACTACATTCCCCAACAGTGGCATCCGAGGCAGGTTTTATGCGTAGATGTTATATGCTCGAGTAGAACACAAGTGAGTTGTGGACGATACAAGTCATACTGCTTACCAGCATGTCATACTTTGGTTCGGCGGTATTGTTGGATGAAGCGGCCCGGACCGACATTACGCGTACGCTTACGCGAGACTGGTTCTACCGACGTGCTTTGCACACAGGTGGCTGGCGGGTGTCAGTTCCTCCAACTTTAGTTGAACCGAAAAGTGGCATACGCCGGTCCTTGAGAAGGTTAAAACAACACTAACTTGACGAACTATCGTTGTGGTTTTGATGCGTAGGTAAGAACGGTTCTTGCTCAGCCTGTAGCAGCCACGTAAAACTTGCAACAACAAAGTAGATGACGTCTAACTTGTTTTTGCAGGGCATGTTGTGATGTGATATGGTCAAGACATGATGCTATATTTTATTGTATGAGATGATCATGTTTTGTAACCGAAGTTATCGGCAATCGGCAGGAGCCATATGGTTGTCGCTTTATTGTATGCTATGCAATCGCATACATAATTGCTTTACTTTATCACTAAGCGGTAGCGATAGTCGTAGAAGCAATAGTTGGCAAGGCGACAACGATGCTACGATGGAGATCAAGGTGTCGCGCCCGGTGACAATGGTGATCATGATTGCTTCGGAGATGGAGATCACAAGCACAATATGATGATGGACATATCATATCACTTATATTGATTGCATGTGATGTTTATATTTTATGCATCTTATTTTGCTTAGATCGACGGTAGCATTATAAGATGATCTCTCACTAAATTTCAAGGTATAAGTGTTCTCCTTGAGTATGCACTGTTGCGAAAGTTCTTCGTGCTGAGACACCACATGATGATCGAGTGTGATAAGCTCTACATTGAAATGCAACGGGTGCAAGACAGTTTTGCACACACGGAATACTCAGGTTAAACTTGACGAGCCTAGCATATGCAGATATGGCCTCGGAACACTGGAGACCGAAAGGTTGAGCGTGAATCATATAGAAGATATGATCAACATAGTGATGTTCACCATTGAAAACTACTCCATCTCACGTGATGATCGGACATGGTTTAGTTGATATGGATCACATGATCACTTAGATGATTAGAGGGATGTCTACCTAAGTGGGAGTTCTTAAGTAATATGATTAATTGAACTTTAATTTATCATGGACTTAGTCCTGATAGTATTTTGCATATTATGTTGTAGATCAATAGCTCGCGTTGTTGCTTCCCTATGTTTATTTTGATATGTTCCTAGAGAAAAACTATGTTGAAAGATGTTAGTAGAAATGATGTGGATTTGATCCGTGATTTGAGGATTATCCTCATTGCTGCACAGAAGAATTATGTCCTTGATGCACCGCTAGGTGACAGACCGATGGCAGGAGCAAATGCAGACGTTATGAATGTTTGGTAAACCCAATATGATGACTAGTTGATAGTTTAGTGCACCATGCTTTATGGCTTAGAATCGGGGCTTCAAAGACGTTTTTGAAACGCCACGGAACATATAAGATGTTCAAGAGTTCAAATTAGTATTTCAGACTCATGCCCATGACGAAAGGTATGAGACCTTTGACAAGTACTTTGCCTACAAGATGGAGGAGAATTGCTCAGCTAGTGAGCATGTGCTCAGATTGTCTGGGTACTACAATTGCTTGAATCAAGTGGGAGTTAATCTTCCAGATAAGATAGTAATTGACAAAGTTCTCTAGTCACTATCACCAAGTTAATAGAACTTTGTGATGAACTATAATATGCAAGGGATGACGAAAAAAATTCCCAAGCTCTTCGCGATGCTAAAATCGGCGAAGGTAGAAATCAAGAAAAACATCAAGTGTTGATGGTTGACAAGACCACTAGTTTCAAGAAAAAGGGCAAAGGGAAGAAGGGGAACTTCAAGAAGAACGGCAAGCAAGTTGCTGCTCAAGTGAAGAAGCCCAAATGCGGACCTAAGCACGAGACTAAGTGCTTCTCTTGCCAAAGGGACTAGTCCTTTGGAAGCGGGCCCGAAAGTGCTAGTTATCGACTAGAGGGGGGTGAATAGGCGATTTTTATGGAAGTCTTCAAAACATGAGAGTTTCGAAGACAAACAATAGAAATGAACCTATTGATATGCAGCGGAGGGTAGACTACACTAAGCAAGCCATAGTAAAGTATGCAATGAAGTGAAAGCATGAAGACTAATAGCAGCTAGGTAGTAAAGATCAGGATGGAAAATGGTATGAAGCCAAACAACGATAGTAGTCACACAGTGAAGTCAAACAGGTAATGCAAATAGACAATGACTTCAGAAGACAAACTGTAAATAAAGAGAGGGAGACGATAGAACCAGTCGCTTGGCGAAGACAAGGATTTGTTCGACCAGTTCGATTCTTTGTGACAAGCTGTATATGCAGTTAGGGAGGCTGAGATTCAACTCAGAAGACCGTGTATTCACCTTATTCCCCTTGAGCTAAGGACACCCAGTCCTCACCCAATCACTCTGGTAAGTCTTCAAGGTATGCTTCCAAACCTTCACAGACTTCGTTCACCGGCGATCCACAATGACTCTTGGATGCTCAGAACGCGACGCCTAACCGGCTGGAGGATTCACAGTCCTCAAGTGTAACAAGTCTTCAGGTCACGCGGACAGAAAGACTTGAGTGATGCCTAACACTCTTTGGCTCTGGGTGTTTGGGCTTTGTCCTCGCAAGGATTTCTCTCTCTCAAAAGCTTCGGAGGTGGGTTGCTCTCAAACGACAAAAGCCATGCACTAACTCTGAGCAGCCACCAATTTATGGTGTAGGGGGTGGGCTATTTATAGCCACTAGGCAACCCGACCTGATTCGTCCGAAATGACCCTGGGTCACTAAGGAACTGACACGTGTTCCAACGGTCAGATTTCAAACACTGGCAGCTTGACTTGGGCTACAAGTAAAGCCGACTCATCCAACTCTGGATAAGATTTGCTCTCATTGTCTTCACTTTCGAAGACATAGGATTTAGTTGAGCATCACTTGATCCACTCGACTTTGTTCACTTTGGGACCCCACTTAACAAAGACGGTGGTTCCTATGACTCAACAAAGAAGAAAAGGAAACAACGAAACAACTAAGTCTTCGCGCTACATAGTCTTCACGCAATGTCTTCTCTTGTCATAGTCTTCAATGTGAATATCTTCACATACGACCATTGTCTTCAATGTTTTCATACATTTTTAGGGGTCACCTCCGGTAGGTAAACCGAATCAATGAGGGACTACTACTTGTGTTATCCTGCAATTCTCACAAACACATTAGTCCCTCAACGGGTTTGTCGTCAATACTCCAAAACCAACTAGGGGTGGCACTAGATGCACTTACAATCTCCCCCTTTTTGGTGATTGATGACAAACTGGTTGAAGTTTTCAACGGGGATAAAAGTATGTGAAATTGTAAAGGATTTAGGTATTGTCTTCATAAGTAGCAAAAGGCTCCCCCTGAAGATGTGCATATAAGTAATTTGCTTTTGGAATGCAAATGCACATGGCGAGTTGTACTTGTGGAGATCCTCTTCAACTTATGAAGACAATTCATCATGCATGATTTGATATAACGAAGATAATGACATGCATAATGAAAAATGGACGTCTGCAATATGACTTCGTGCGGGATTTATCATCGCACATGCGGAATTTATCATCGCATCATAGAATAGCAAACAAGTAGCACCATCAAGTTTAAGTGTTACAACTCAAAGAACCAAATGTATCAAAAGCGAGAGTTGTAAAAACTAGGTAAAATATAAAGCAACCGACCATATGGACCCGCTTGAAGACTATCATCTCATATGCTTCTCCCCCTTTTGTCAGTAAGGACCAAAAAGGTTTGAAGACATAGAGTCTCTACTCGTTCCCAGAAGGAGTAGGAGAAGATGCAGGGTCGGCGTCGGGGTTTGGCGGTGCAGAAGAACTTGGTGCAGTGTCGATACGCGCTGAAGTTGGAGGTGGTGAAGTAGCATCATCTTGATCATCTATCACTCTGGCATTCACCGTTGCAGCTGAGGAGGAATAGCTTCAAGAGACGGAGTTCGTCGCAAGACAACATTCCTTGGAGGAGCGGAGTCAAACTTGAATCTTTCAGTGAAGCCATCGTCTTGAAGATCTGCTTCAGCACTCAGCAATGTCAAACTCTTCCATGACCTCCGACATGTTTCATGAGTAACAAAGGCATTCTTGGTGGCAAGATTGCGAATGCGATTGACGTCCACCAAGAGGCTTTGCATCTGCCGCTTCAGCCAGTAGTGATGCTTATCCTATTTCTGATGCAGGGCAACGAGAAGCTCTGGATCATTGAGAACACGAGATCGCTTCCGAGGCCTTTGAGCAATAGTGCTTTCGATGGCTTCAGTTTGAGCACGGTGAGGTAAGCGTGTATTGCCAGCCAAAGGATAAACACGAGTGACTGCCTGGACTCCTTCAATGGGTTGCGTGAAGCTTTGGTGATCAGCATTGTGAAGACAAACATGCTCCTTGGCAGGCTCTGGGTATATGGCTTCAACTGACATATCAACCTCTGGCAGAAAGATCAGATGGTTGCAAGCAAAGGGCTGATAGTTGACAGCTGAATGTAGCTTGATGAGGCGCATAACCCATGGAGCGTAGAACTTGGTCCAAAGAGATCGAGCTGATGCAGCCAAGCGCACGATAAAGAAGTCTTGAGCATTGAAGCTGATGCCGTTGAAGATATAAAAGACCAAAGTCTTCATTGCTCCTTCAAGTTTTGCTGCTGAAGAATGTCCTTTGATAGTCCATAGAGTTCGCCTTATGATATGATAAATGGTGCGGGGCAGATACTCTAGGTCTTCAACAAAGAATTCTTTTGGGTAATCAGCGTCATGTGGCAAAGGTTTCATCATGCTCAGCACTTGGCTCATGTTGGGCTCTGGCTTCTGAAAGATGCTCTCCAAAGCATTGCGGTGAAGCTGACAACCAGGTTCATATAGTTCACCTGGAGTGGGCAGACCAGTGAGCTCAATAATGTCAAAAGCTTTAGCTTCATGGTGTACGTTGCCTGTCATCCACTCAAGGACCCATGTCTTCGGATCCCTGTTGTAGCCGCAAATGTGGAGGGTGGCATAGAATTGCAGCAGAACCTCTTCATTCCAATGCTCCTTATCAGTCACAAAATTCAGCAATCCAGCATCACAGAAGCATTCAAGGGCTTCTTCAAGGCATGGCAATCCAGCAATGGCTTCGCAGTCAAGACGCATATGAGGGAAGATGCGCCCTTGATCATAGAGAACACATGAGTAATAACTGCGCTGCTGATAGCTCCAGAACCGATCTGATGAAATCCTTGGCTTGGAATAGGGGTTCTTGGCGCTATCGGAGAAAGTGTTGAAGCCAATGAAGCCATTTGCATTGAAGGACCCCGGTGAAGTGGCGATGCACGAAAACACAGGCGATCTTGGCTTGGGCTTACGGACTGAGGCCTGTGCTCGACATGGTAATCAAATTGCGGACCAGCGGCGGTGGAGGAACGAGAATAGGCCATCGGCGGTGACCGGTGACCATAATTGTATGCTTGCTCAATAGTATGTGGCACAGGAGGTGATGCAGGGAGGCGATGGCAGTGACTTCAGGCTGCAGATTTTCATCAAGTGCAGCATTGAATTCAGGTGCTATCACTTCGGGCACTACATTGACTTCAGGCGCCACATTAGCTTCAGCCATGACAACGTCATTGGCTTCATTGTTGGTGTTGGTGTTCGCCTCAATGTTGTTAACCTCCACTTGAGGAGCTGGAGGGTCGGACGCGTTCTCCTCGAGAACAACTTCAGGGTTGGACGGGGGTGTAGCAACACGAACTTCTTCAACTCTTGGTTCTTCTTGGTCATCGGCTGATGCAGCCGGAATATCTTCAGCCACGTTGGCTTCAGACTCAGGGTTGTTCACAGTTGGAGAGGCTTCAGGAAATACTTGGCGTGAAACCGATTGGCGCTCTTCTCCTTCTGGAACACTCGACAAGGTGACTTGTGGCCTTGTTCCTTTGCGAAGCCTGCAGAACGCTGTCGACGTTTGTGGAGAGGGAGTTGGTTGGGCCACAAAGTCTTCATCTTCAAGCACCGGAGTGGTGACTTGAGTTGGGGGAGTAACTTGTTGGGGAACGTAGTAATTTCAAAAATTTCCTACGCACACGCAAGATCATGGTGATGCATAGCAACAAGAGGGGAGAGTGTTGTCTACGTACCCTCGTGAGACCGGCAAATGAAGCGTTATGACAACGCCGGTTGATGTAGTCGTGCGTCTTCACGGCTGACCGATCAAGCATCGAAACTACGTCACCTCCGAGTTCTAGCACACGTTCAGCTCGATGGCGATCCCGGACTCTGATCCGGCAAAGTGTCGGGATGAGTTCCGTCGACCGCAGCGGCATGGTGACGATCTTGATGTTCTACCGTCGCAGGGCTTCGCCTAAGCACCGCTACAATATTATCGAGGATTATGGTGGAGGGGGGCACCACACACGGCTAAGAGAACAATCACGAAGATCACGAAGGGAAAAGGAGAAGGAAGGAAGGGGGCGCCCCCTTCCCTAGTCCAATTCGGACCAGACCAAGGGGAGGGGTGCGGCCACCCTTGAGGCCCTTTTCCTTCTTTCCCGTATGGGCCAATAAGGCCCAATACGTATTCCCGTAACTCTCCGGTACTCTGAAAAATACCCGAATCACTCGAAACCTTTCCGATGTCCGAATATAGTCGTCCAATATATCGATCTTTACGTCTCGGCCATTTCGAGACTCCTCGTCATGTCCCCGATCTCATCCGAGACTCCGAACTCCTTCGGTACATCAAAACTCATAAACTCATAATATAAGCATCGCCATCGAAACCTTAAGCGTGCGGACCCTACGGGTTCGAGAACTATGTAGACATGACCGAGACACGTCTCCGGTGAATAACCAATAGCGGAGCCTGGATGCTCATATTGGCTCCCACATATTCTACGAAGATCATTATCGGTCAAACCGCATAACAACATACGTTGTTCCCTTTGTCATCGGTATGTTACTTGCCCGAGATTTGATCGTCGGTATCCAATACCTAGTTCAATCTCGTTACCGGCAAGTCTCTTTACTCGTTCCGTAATGCATCATCCCGCAACTAACTAATTAGTTGCAATGCTTGCAAGGCTTATAGTGATGTGCATTACCGAGTGGGCCCAGAGATACCTCTCCGAGCAATCGGAGTGACAAATCCTAATCTCGAAATCGCCAACCCAACATGTACCTTCGGAGACACCTGTAGAGCTCCTTTATAATCACCCGATTACGTTGTGACGTTTGGTAGCACACAAAGTGTTCCTCCGTAACGGAGTTGCATAATCTCATAGTCATAGGAACATGTATAAGTCATGAAGAAAGCAATAGCAACATACTAAACGATCAAGTGCTAAGCTAACGGAATGGGTCAAGTCAATCACATCATTCTCCTAATGATGTGATCCCGTTAATCAAATGATAACTCTTTTGTCCATGGCTAGGAAACATAATCATCTTTGATAAGCAGGCTAGTCAAGTAGAGGCATACTAGTGACACTATGTTTGTCTATGTATTCACACATGTATTATGTTTCGGTTACAATTCTAGCATGAATAATAAACATTTATCATGATATAAGGAAATAAATAATAACTTTATTATTGCCTCTAGGGCATATTTCCTTGACCTCCCACTTGCACTAGAGTCAATAATCTATTTCACATCATCATGTGATTCAACACTAATATTCACATCTGTATGTGATTAACACCCATAGTTCACATCGTCATGTGAACAACACCCAAAGGGTTTACTATAGTCAATAATCTAGTTCACATCGCTATGTGATTAACATCCAAAGAGTACTAAGGTATGATCATGTTTTGCTTGTGAGAGAGGCTTAGTCAACGGGTCTGTCACATTCAGAGCCGTATGTATTTTGCAAATATTCTATGTCTTCAATGCTCTGCACGGAGCTACTCTAGCTAATTTCTCCCACTTTCAATATGTATCCAGATTGAGACTTAGAGTCATCTGGATCAGTGTAAAAGTTTGCATCGATGTAACTTTTACGATGAACACTTTTATCACCTCCATAATCAAGAAACATCTCCTTAGTCCCCACTAAGGATATTCTTGACCGATGTCCAGTGATCTACTATTAGATCAAAATTGTATTCCTTTGCCAAACTCAGAGCAAGGTATACAATAGGTGCAGCATCTGACATAGCATACCTTATAGAACCTATGACTGAGGCATAGGGAATGACTTTCATTCTTCTTTTCTATTTTCTGCCGTGGTCGGGATTTGAGTCTTACTCAATTTTACACCTTTGCAACACAGGCAAGAACTCTTTCTTTGACTGTTCCATTTTGAACTATTTCAAAATCTTGACAAGGTATGTACTTATTGAAAAACTTATCAAGCGTCTTGATGTATCTCAATAGATCTTGATGCTCAATATGTAAGTAGCTTTACTGAGGTCTTTCTTTTTAAAGAACTCCTTTCAAATACTCCTTTATGCTTTCCAGAAAAATTCTACATCATTTCTGATCAACAATATGTTATATATTTATCAGAAAGGCGGTAGTGCTCCCACTCACTTTATTGTAAATACAGGCTTCATTGCAAGTCTGTATAAAACTATATGTTTTGATCAACTTATCAAAGCGTATATTCCAACTCTGAGATGCTTGCACCAGTCCATAGATGGATCGCTGGAGCTTGCACATTTTGTTAGCATCTTTAGGATTGACAAAACCTTACGGTTGCATCATATGCAACTCTTCTTTAATAAATCCATTAAGGAATGCAGTTTTGACATCCATTTGCTAGATTTCATAAAATGTGGCAATTGCTAACATGATTCGGACAGACTTAAGCATCGTTACGAGTGAGAAAATCTCATCGTATTCAACACCTTAAACTTGTCGAAAACCTTTTGCAACAAGTCGAGCTTTGCAGATAGTAACACTACTATCAGTGTTCGTCTTCCTCTTGAAGATCCATTTATTTAACTTGACTTGCTGATCATCGAGCAAGTCAACCAAAGTCCACACTTTGTTCTCATATATGGATCCTATCTCAGATTTTATGGCCTCAAGCCATTTCATGGAATCTGGGCTCATCATCGCTTCCTCATAGTTCGTAGGGTTTATCATGGTCTAGTAACATGACTTCGAATAGGATTACCGTACCACTGCAGTGCGGATCTTGCTCTGGTTGACCCACGAGGTTCGGTAGTAACTTGATGCGAAGTTTCATGATCATCATCATTAGCTTCCTCACTAATTGGTGTAGGCATCACTGGAACTAACTTCAGTGATGAACTAGTTTCCAATTCGGGAGAAGGTACAAATTACCTTATCAAGCTCTACTTTCCTCCCACTCACTTCTTTCGAGAGAAACTCCTTCTCTAGAAAGGATCCATTCTTAGCAACAAAGATTTTGCCTTCGGATCTGTGATAGAAGGTGTACCCAACAGTTTCCTTTGGGTATTCTATGAAGACGCACTTCTCCGATTTGGGTTCAAGCTTATCAGGTTGAAACTTTTTCACATAAGCATCGCAACCCAAAACTTTAAGAAACGACAACTTTGGTTTCTTGCCAAACCACAGTTCATAAGGCGTCGTCTCAACGGATTTTGATGGTGCCCTATTTAAACGTGAATGCAGCTATCTCTAATGCATAACCCCAAAATGATATTGGTAAATCGGTAAGAGACATCATTGATCGCACAATATCCAATAAAGTGCGATTACGACGTTCGGACACACCATAACGCTATAGTGTTCCAGGTGGTGTGAACTGTGAAACTATTCCACATTGTTTTTATATGAAGGCCAAACTCATAACTCAAATATTCTTCTCCACGATCAGATCGTAGAAACTTTATTTTCTTGTTACGATGATTCTTCACTTCACTCTGAATTTCTTTGAACATTTCAAATGTTTCAGACTTGTGTTTCATTAAGTAGATATACCCATATCTGCTCAAATCATCTGTGAAGGTCAGAAAATAACGATACTCGCCACGAGCATCAATACTCATTGGATCGCACACATCGATATGTATTATTTCCAATAAATCAGTAGCTCGTTCCATTGTTCCGAAGAACGGAGTTTTAGTCATCTTGCCCAAAAGGCACGGTTCGCAAGCATCAAATGATTCATAATCAAGTGATTACGAAGATCCATCTTTATGGAGTTTCTTCATGCTCTTTACATCGAAATGACCCAAACGGCATTGCCACAAATAAGTTGCACTATCATTATTAACTTTGCATCTTTTGGCATCAGTATTATGAATATGTGTATCACTACGATCAAGATCCAACAAACTATTTTCATTGGGTGTATGACCGTTGAAGGTTTTATTCATGTAAACAGAACAACAATTATTCTCTGACTTTAAATGAATAACCGTATTGCAATAAACATGATCAAATCATATTCATGCTCAGCATAAGCGCCAAATAACATTTATTTAGGTTTAACAGTAATCCCGAAGGTATAGGGAGTGTGCGATGATCATATCAATCTTGGAACTACTTCCAACACTCATCGTCATTTCCCCTTCAACTAGTCTCTGTTTATTCTGTAACTCCTGTTTCGAGTTACTAATCTTAGCAACCGAACAAGTATCAAATATTCTGGGGCTACTATAAACACTAGTAAGGCACACATCAATAACCTGTATATCAAATATACCCTTGTTCACTTTGCCATCCTTCTTATCCACCAAATATTCAGGTATTTCGCTTCCGGTGACCATTTCCTTTGCGATTGTAAGCACTCAGTTTCAGGCTTTGGTCCAGCTTTGGGCTTCTTTGCGGGAGTGACAACTTGCTTGTCATTCTACTTGAAGTTCCCTTTCTTTCCCTTTGCCCATTTTCTTGAAACTAGTGGTCTTGTCAATCATCAACACTTGATGCTCTTTTCTTGATTTCTACCTTTGTTGATTTCAGCATCACGAAGAGCTCGGGAATCGTTTTCGTCATCCCTTGCATACTATAGTTCATCACGAAGTTCTAGTAACTTAGTGATGGTGACTAGAGAATTCTGTCAATCACTATCTTATCTGGAAGATTAACTCCCACTTGATTCAAGCGATTGAAGTACCTAGACAATCTGAGCACATGCTCACTAGTTGAGCGATTCTCCTCCATCTTTTAGCTATAGAACTTGTTGGAGATTTCCTATCTCTCAACTCGGGTATTTGCTTGAAATATTAACTTCAACTCCTGGAACATCTCGTATGGTCCATGACGTTCAAAACGTCTTTGAAGTCCCGATCCTAAGCTGTTAAGCATGGTGCACTAAACTATCAAGTAGTCATCACATTGAGCTAGCCAAATGTTCATAACGTCAGCATCTGCTCCTACAATAGGTCTGTCACCTAGCGGTGCATCAAGGACGTAATTCTTCTGTGCAGCAATGAGGACAATCCTCAGATCACGGATCCAATCCGCATCATTGCTACTAACATCTATCAACACAGTTTTCTCTAGGAACATATCAAAATAAACATACGAAAGCAACAACGCGAGCTTATTGATTTACAACATAATTTGCAAAATACTACCAGGACTAAGTTCATGATAAATTTAAGTTCAATTAATCATATTACTTAAGAACTCCCACTTAGATAGACATCTCTCTAATCATCTAAGTGATCACGTGATCCAAATCAACTAAACCATAACCGATCATCACGTGAAATGGAGTAGTTTTCAATGGTGAACATCACTATGTTGATCATATCTACTATATGATTCACGCTCGACCTTTCGGTCTCAATGTTCCGAGGCCATATCTGCAAAACTGGCTTGCACCCGTTGTAGATGAACGTAGATCTTATCACACCGATCATCACGTGGTGTCTGGGCACGACGAACTTTGGCAACGGTGTGTACTCAGGGAGAACACTTTTATCTTGAAATTTAGTGAGAGATCATCTTATAATGCTACCGTCAATCAAAGCAAGATAAGATGCATAAAGATAAACATCACATGCAATCAATATAAGTGATATGATATGGCCATCATCATCTTGTGCTTGTGATCTCCATCTCTGAAGCACCGTCGTGATCACCATCGTCACCGGCGCGACACCTTGATCTTCATCGTAGCATCGTTGTCGTCTCGCCAACTATTGCTTCTACGACTATCGCTACCGCTTAGTGATAAAGTAAAGCAATTACAGGGCATTTGCATTGCATACAATAAAGCGACAACCATATGGCTCCTGCCAGTTGCCGATAACTTGGTTACAAAACATGATCATCTCATACAATAAAATATAGCATCACGTCTTGACCATATCACATCACAACATGCCGTGCAAAAACAAGTTAGACGTCCTCTACTTTGTTGTTGCAAATTTTACGTGGCTGCTACTGGGCTTAGCAAGAACCGTTCTTACCTACGCATCAAAACCACAATGATAGTTTGTCAAGTTGGTGCTGTTTTAACCTTGCAAGGACCGGGCGTAGCCACACTCGGTTCAACTAAAGTTGGAGAAACTGACACCCGCCAGCCACCTGTGTGCAAAGCACGTCGGTAGAAACAGTGTCACGTAAGCGTAAGCGTAATGTCGGTCCGGCCGCTTCATCCAACAATACCGCCGAACCAAAGTATGACATCTTTGGTAAGCGATATGACTTATATCGCCCACAACTCACTTGTGTTCTACTCGTGCATATAACATCTACACATAAAACCTGGCTCGATACCACTTTGTTGGGGGCGTAGTAATTCAAAAATTTCCTACGCACACGCAAGATTATGGTGATGCATAGCAACAAGAGGGAGAGTGTTGTCTACGTGCCCTTATAGACCGGCGGTGAGCGTTATGACAACGCGGTTGATGTAGTCGTGCGTCTTCACGGCCCGACCGATCAAGCACCAAAACTACGACACCTCCGAGTTCTAGCACACGTTCAGCTCGATGGCGATCCCGGACTACGATCCAAAGCAAAGTTTGAGGATGAGTTCCGTCGACCTGACGGCGTGGTGACGATCTTGATGTTCTACCGTCGCAGGGCTTCGCCTAAGCACCGCTACAATATTATCGAGGATTATGGTGGAGGGGGGCACCGCACACGGCTAAGAGAACAATCACGAAGATCAACTTGTGTGTCTATGGGGTGCCCACTGCCCCCGTATATAAAGGAGTGGAGGAGGGGGAGGGCCGGCCCTCTCTATGGCGCGCCCTAGGGGAGTCCTACTCCCCAGGGAGTAGGATTCCCTTTCCTCGTAGAATTAGGACCCTTCCAAGTAGTAGGAGTAGGAGGGAAGGAAAGGGAAGGGAAAAGGAGAAGGAAGGAAGGGGGCACCCCCTTCCCTAGTACAATTCGGACCAGACCAAGGGGAGGGGTGCGGCCACCCTTGAGGCCCTTTTCCTTCTTTCTCGTATGGCCCAATAAGGCCCAATACGTATTCCCGTAACTCTCCGGTACTCCGAAAAATACCGAATCACTCGGAACCTTTCCGATGTCCGAATATAGTCGTCCAATATATCGATCTTTACGTCTCGACCATTTCGAGACTCCTCGTCATGTCCCGATCTCATCCGAGACTCCGAACTCCTTCGGTACATCAAAACTCATAAACTCATAATATAACTGTCATCGAAATCTTAAGCGTGCGGACCCTACGGGTTCGAGAACTATGTAGACATGACCGAGACACGTCTCCGGTCAATAACCAATAGCGGAACCTGGATGCTCATATTGGCTCCCACATATTCTCTGAAGATCTTTATCGGTCAAACCGCATAACAACATACGTTGTTCCCTTTGTCATCGGTATGTTACTTGCGAGATTTGATCGTCGGTATCCAATACCTAGTTCAATCTCGTTACCGGAAAGTCTCTTTACTCGTTCCGTAATGCATCATCCCGCAACTAACTAATTAGTTGCAATGCTTGCAAGGCTTATAGTGATGTGCATTACTGAGTGGGCCCAAAGATACCTCTCCGACAATTGGAGTGACAAATCCTAATCTCGAAATACGCCAACCCAACATGTACCTTCGGAGACACCTGTAGAGCTCCTTTATAATCACCCGATTACGTTGTGACGTTTGGTAGCACACAAAGTGTTCCTCCGTAAACGGAGTTGCATAATCTCATAGTCATAGGAACATGTATAAGTCATGAAGAAAGCAATAGCAACATACTAAGCGATCAAGTGCTAAGCTAACGGAATGGGTCAAGTCAATCACATCATTCTCCTAATGATGTGATCCCGTTAATCAAATGACAACTCTTTTGTCCATGGCTAGGAAACATAATCATCTTTGATAAACGAGCTAGTCAAGTAGAGGCATACTAGTGACACTATGTTTGTCTATGTATTCACACATGTATTATGTTTCCGGTTAATACAATTCTAGCATGAATAATAAACATTTATCATGATATAAGGAAATAAATAATAACTTTATTATTGCCTCTAGGGCATATTTCCTTCAGCCTCCCACTTGCACTAGAGTCAATAATCTAGTTCACATCATCATGTGATTCAACACCAATATTCACATCTGTATGTGATTAACACCCATAGTTCACATCGTCATGTGAACAACACCCAAAGGGTTTACTATAGTCAATAATCTAGTTCACATCGCTATGTGATTAACACCCAAAGAGTACTAAGGTATGATCATGTTTTGCTTGTGAGAGAGGCTTAGTCAACGGGTCTGTCACATTCAGAGCCGTATGTATTTTGCAAATATTCTATGTCTTCAATGCTCGCGGAGCTACTCTAGCTAATTTCTCCCACTTTCAATATGTATCCAGATTGAGACTTAGAGTCATCTCGGATCGGTGTAAAAGTTTGCATCGATGTAACTTTTACGATGAACACTTTATCACCTCCATAATCAAGAAACATCTCCTTAGTCCCCACTAAGGATATTCTTGACCGATGTCGATGATCTACTATTAGATCAAAATTGTATTCCTTTGCCAAACTCGAGCAAGGTATACAATAGGTTGCATACAAAGATAGCATACCTTATAGAACCTATGACTGAGGCATATGGAATGACTTTCATTCTTCTTTTCTATTTTCTGCCGTGGTCGGGATTTGAGTCTTACTCAATTTTACACCTTTGCAACACAGGCAAGAACTCTTTCTTTGACTGTTCCATTTTGAACTATTTCAAAATCTTGACAAGGTATGTACTTATTGAAGCCATTGTGGGGACCTTAGGCTTCATGCCTGTCATAATAGCGAGGAAGACAATGTGAGGTTCTTCCCGCCTGGATGGTTCAGCTTGGTCCACATCAGGCTTCTTCTTCTGCTTGTCAGCCATCTTAGTGTCGATGCCAGGATGCCCAAGCGCCTTGCGCTTCTCAGCTTCATTGTAAGCTTGAACACACTTTGCAGCCAAAAGCTTCACGCGCTCTCGAGAACCTTTGGCTTCTTCACGTTTCTTGTGAAACGCTTCCTTGAGCTCATGCAACATGACCTTGAAGTTCTGGACGTCTGTTACGCTGAGCTTGGCCACATGCTTCTTGAACTAAGCCTTTTCATAATCAATCTTGTGCTTCAGCTCAACAATTTTCTGAGCAAGAGCCATCTCAGGAGCAATGGCTTCATGGAAGGAGACGCTTAGGCCGACGGGAAGTTGCAAATCATCAAATCTGAGATTGGGGGTATCAAACCACTCATCAATGAAATTATTCAATACTTCCACGTCAAAGAGAGGCAAATCATTGAAGATTTCCGCCTCTTGCTTGCTCTTTATCAGCTGCTCAAGAGCGTCATCAGCAAGATCGTCGTCACTTGAAAGATCAATGGCATCGTTTTCATTCCTCAGAACAGCAGCAGGGGGCAGAGCTGGACCAGTGTTGTGCATGGGCTTCTTTTTCTTCTTCTCAGACTTGGAGATGCGTGAGAGATCTTTAGACTGCACACTTGGTGCAGGAGGAGCAGTGGTCAGAGGCTTCACTCATGAAGCTTTTGGTGCAGTGGAAGGCTTCGAAGCCTTGGGTTTCTTCAGCTTCTTAGGCTTCGGTGGTGCAGGAGCTTCGTCAGAATCAGCGTCGCCTGCAGGTTCATCCACGGCTGTCCCTTGAACCATAATATGAGTGATGAGACCTTCTAGGTTGTAGAAGGGCCCAACAAGATTGGGTTCAGCTTCACGTGTCCCATCGGTACGAGGAGTAGAGGGACCGGGGTTGAAGTCTAATCCTCGTGACTTCGTGTTCTCTTTGGCTGAGTTCTTGGCAAACTGAAAGTTGCGCTTGAACAGATTGTCGTCACGACACCATAGCAATGAAGATGGGTCGGCATCAGCTGGCTGTGGTCCACGGACCATGCAAGGGTAGAAGCCTTGATCAATGGCTTCAGCTCTGGACCTGGGTGGAAATTTTTTGTACAAGATGTCTCCCCAGGGTCGCTTGATGGCATTCTTCTCAGCATATTCCTGGGTCACAAACCTGTACTTGTACCATTGTTCTGCCCAATATCTTCGAATCCATTGGATTCAGGTTTTTCGTTGATTGTAGTCCTCCTCTGGATCTGTCTTGTACAACTCATAGAGGTCTGGTGGCAAATCCTTCGATGTGTTCCCACAACGCTGTTTGCCACCCTTCCTTGCAGACTTGTCTGTTGCCATGAAGTTCAGACTGAATGGCTTCAACACTGTCAAAGGCTACCGTCTGAGTCGACAGAGGCGCTTTGGGAGAGTTCATATGATCTTTGTAAGAATTACGCAAATGAATGTAGACTATGAGAACCAAGGGATTCTCCACGGACATGTACTGTGACAAAGATTAGAGATGTGAGGGAAGGGGAGAGGTCATATGCATTCTCAGAAGATTTTGAAGATAAATCAGTTTAGAAGACATTGACCTCATAGCGCAAAGACATTCACTTATATGTTGAGAGTTGGTTCCAGATTTGTACGAATCCAAGAATAAGTACAAGTGGGGAATCTAACTACATGTGAAGCATAAGTGAATATACTAGCCATCATATGAGATGCTGAGCAGGATAGATCCAAATTTGTGGAGGCGAAACCACTTTTGGTAGAAAGGATGAATCTATAGGATCAAAAGGCGGTAAAGAGGATTTTAATTTACCACATGATGAACTGCTAGATGGAGTAGAAGATGAGGCCGAGCAGTTCGATCTTCCGTGCCCTAACTTGGCGACGAAGGACACCTACGGCAGCGGCGGAGAAGATGATGTCCGCGGCCGGCGTGAAGACGTCGTCGGAGAGGTCGTGGCAGCTAAGCGCTTCGTCGCCGGCGTTGTCGAGAGCTAGCGGTGGCGCTAGGGTTTGTCGAGGTGGAGAGGTGGAAGAAAGATTTTGACCGCGATTGGATGTGTATTTATAGGGAAAGGGACGTCACAGCGCAATTACGCAGGTGCCCCTGGCGGTTCACATCTGAGGGACACGTGGCGTACATGCAACACATTGGGAGTTGTCCCACGTTCCCACGCCCGCCTGGACTGTCGGATGGTCATTCCGGCTTCTCCTGGTTTCAGGCAATAAGAATTGAGCATTTAATACAGATTTAATGTTTGTCTCTGTATCTTCTGCTGACAAGGACGCAGAGAAGACATTCGAAAATTTCATCAAAATGCATATGATTTGGATAGATAGAGTTTGAGGTAGAAAGCATAGAGAGGTTAGGGTCCGATCACATTCACTTAGTTCAAAAGATTCAAACAAGAAGACATAGCTATAAGTGAATGTGTAGAGGATGTAACACTAATATATGTATATGTATATATCGAATAAAACCAAATCAACATTGTGAAGATAAACATGAAGTCATGTTGATAATGAAGACAAACCAAATGCGAAGACATAGCAAATGTAACGCCATGAGAAAAACACTTCAAACAGAAGAATTTGGTGGTGGCTTTACCCACCGTATAGGAAGTATTAGACCAAGACACGGCGCACAATTATTGTGGCGCTCCGAAGTCAAATTCCGCGTTAATTTATTCACACTTAGAGTGTAAGTCTTCATTCATTGAAGATATACTTTACTTCGTGTGTTGCACATCTAAGTCATCAACATGCATAAGTGTTAGGATGTGTGCCTGCTTACAGGACATTCGGGGATTCCAAGATATTTACCTCACACCGCAACTTGCAAAACCTTTTCTCATCCAAGGGCTTTGTGAAGATATCGCGATTGCTCTTCGGTGTTGGCGTGTATGATATCAATATCTTCCTTCATGACATGATCTACGAGAAAGTGATGACGAATTTCAATGTGCTTTGTCTTCGAGTGCTGAATCGGGTTGTTGGCAATCTTGATGGCGCTTCGTTGTCGCGATGAGAGTGGTACTTGTTTCAGATGGATGCCATAGTCTTTGAGTGTTTGCTTCATCCATAGAAGCCGGCGCAAAGAAGATCCGACATCGGTGTATTCAGATTCAGCGGTGGAGAGTGATACACAATTACGCTTCTTTGAAGACCAACGGACAAGTGATCGTCCTAGAAAGTGACATGTGCACGATGTAGACTTGCGATCCACCTTGTCACCAACATAATCAGCATCTGAGAATCCAACTAGATCAAACTCTGAGCCCTTTGGATACCATAATCCTATTGTTGGGGTGTAAGCCAAATATCGAAGAATTCGCTTCACAGCTAAGTGATGCGATTCCTTTGGTGCCGCTTGAAATCGAGCACACATGCAAACACTAAGCATAATATCTGGCCTAGATGCACATAGATAAAGTAAAGAACCAATCATGGAGCAGTATACCTTTTGATCGAACTCTTTACCATTGGTGTCAGGACCTAGATGACTCTTGTTTGGCATTGGCATCGTGTAACCTTTGCAGTCTTGCATTCCAAACTTCTTCAGGCAATCTTTGAGATATTTCTCTTGAGATATGAAGATGCCATTGCTTTGTTGACGGATTTGAAGACCAAGGAAGAACTTCAGCTCACCCATCATGGACATCTGATATTGCTCTTGCATCATGTGTCCAAATTCATCACTGTATTTCTGGTTGGTGCAGTCGAAGACAATGTCATCCACGTATATTTGGCACACAAACAGTTCACCATCATATGTCTTCGTGAAGAGTGCGGGATCCAGGGAACCATGTTTGAAGCCTTTGCTCTTCAGGAAGTCTTTGAGTGTGTCATACCAAGCGCGAGGGGCTTGTTTGAGGCCATACAATGCCTTGTTTAGCTTGTACACCATATCAGGATGTTTTGGATCTTCAAAGCCAGGAGGTTGTGCGACATACACTTCTTCTTCAATCTTCCCGTTGAGAAATGCACTGTTCACATCCATTTGATATAGCAGGATGTTGTGATGATTTGCATAGGCTAGCAGTATGCGAATAGCTTCAAGCCTAGCCACAGTAGCAAATGTTTCATCGAAGTCAATCCCTTCAACTTGAGTGTATCTTTGAGCAACGAGACGAGCCTTGTTTCTGACAACTTAACCATGCTCATCTTGCTTGTTGCGATATATCCTTTTGTGCCTATTATGTTGTGCTTGCGAGGGTCAGGACGTTTGACAAGTTCCCAGACATTGTTCAGCTTGAACTGTTGAAGCTCTTCTTGCATAGCTTGAATCCATTCAGGTTCCATGAAGGCTTCAGCAACTTTCTTGGGTTCAGATATTGAGACAAATGCAAAGTGCCCACAGAAATTTGCTAGTTGTGTTGCTCTTGAACGAGTGAGTGGACCAGGCGCATTGATGCTATCAATAATCTTCTCAATCTGTACTTCATTTGCAACACGAGGATGAACTGGACGAAGATTTTGTTCTTGCTGATCATTGTCATCGTTAGGGGGATTGTCCTCGGGCTGAGCATTGTCTTCTGGTTGATTAGGTGCAGAAATGATAAGTTCCTCTTCAGGTTGTTTTTCATTTGGTATGATTTCTCTAGTTCCCATGAGCTTGATGGATTCACAAGGTGTAACTTCATCTAGCACATTTGGCAGGTGCTCTCTTTGCGAGCCGTTAGTCTCATCGAACCGCACATCCATAGTTTCAACCACTTTATAGTGAAAGAGGTTGAAGACTTTGTAGGAGTGCGAATCCTTTTCGTAACCAAGCATAAAACCCTCATGTGCTTTCGGTGCAAATTTTGAAGTGTGATGTGGATCCTTGATCCAGCATCTAGCACCAAATACTCTGAAGTAACTGACATTTGGTTTCTTACCAGCGAGGAGTTCATAGGATGTTTTCTTCAGAAGCTTGTGAAGATAAACACGATTGATGACATGGCATGCAGTATCAATAGCTTCAAGCCAGAACTTTCTTGGAGTCTTGTATTCATCGAGCATCGTCCGAGCCATCTCAATGAGTGTTCTGTTCTTGCGCTCCACGATGCCATTCTGCTGAGGTGTGTACGGAACGGAGAACTCATGAGTGATTCCCAATGTATCCAAGTAAAGGTCGAGGCCGGTGTTCTTGAACTCAGTGCCGTTGTCACTCCTGATATGCTTGATCATGACGCCATAGTTGTTCATGGCACGGTTGGCGAAGCGTCTGAAGACATCCTGCACTTCAGTCTTGTAGAGAATTATGTGCACCCACGTATATCTTGAATAATCATCAACAATGACGAAGCCATAGAGACAAGCAGTAGTAATGAGAGTAGAGTAGTGAGTAGGGTCAAATAAGTTCATGTGTAGCAGCTTGAAGGGTTGAGATGTCGTCATGATTGTCTTCAAGGGATGCTTGGCCCTTGTCATGTTTCCAGCTTCGCAGGCACCGCACAAGTGATCCTTCTTGAACTTGACACCCTCGATGCCTATGACATGCTTCTTCTTTGCGAGAGTGTAAGTTCCTCATGCCAAAGCATGCCCTAGCCTTCGATGCGAGCCAAAGACTCTGAAGCTTTTGGTAGAAGACATACGGCAAGCTGTGGTCCTGCTGAGAAATCTACCATGTACAGATCATCTTTTCGATACCCTTCAAAGACTAGAGATTTGTCAGATTCCATTAGTACAAGGCAATGATATTTTCCAAATATCACAATCATGTTCAAATTGCAAAGCATTGAGACAGACATTAAGTTGAAGCCAAGGGATTCAACAAGCATCACTTTATCCATGTGCTGATCCTTTGAGATTGCAACTCTACCCAGACCCAATACCTTGCTTTTACCAGTGTCAGCAAATGTGATGTGACTCTTGTCAGATGGACGTAAGGTTGAGTCCATGAGAAGACTTTGATCACCGATCATATGATTATTACATCCGCTGTCCATAATCCATTCTGAAGCATGAGGTGTCATACCCTACAGTACAATTAGGGGGATAGGCTTCACAAAGAGTAATGTGAAGCATAAACATTTGACGGGCAAGAGGATTATCAAAGCTTAGATCAAGATTAGGTCTGATAGGATGATTGGCAAGCGATTCAGGAACAAAATACATAGTGAGACCATTTGGGCATTTGATCTTGCGCCCTACAAGATGTTTTAGGTCCCCAGCAATAGCATCAGACGCCTTTGATTTCTGGCTGGAGACCTTTCCTGCAAAGAAAGTTAATTCTTCTTAACCACCCACATCTTGAGGGGTGGCTTAGAAGCAATGAGTCTAAGTGCAGACATTCGAGAACTTCGGCTTTGAAGCCCTAACAAATAGCCTTGCAGGAGGTGAATAGTACTCATATGAATAAGCAGAAAAGTTCTTAGTTTTATGAACATAGCGGTTTGAAGAAGCACGCTCATATTCATAAGTCTGAGTATGGTTTCCCTGCAAAACATTGGCGTTAGGGTGAGTCAGTTGAGTCCTCTGTCTGTATGAAGCCTTTGGACCATATGAAGCCTTTGGTCTAGGATTTGTCTTCTTCCCAGGCGGTGTCATGATGACATTCACAGGAAGATTCTCAAGACAACTTTTGGGAACCCAGATCTTCTTCATAGGTGGCCCATTCCTACAGTTAGTACCAATATATCGGCAAACACTTCACCATTACGATTCTTAAACAGTCTATAGTTTGCATCAAAGGATTCATTAATGATAATAGGGTTAGCACAAGTGAAGCGGATAAGGTGGATGGATCCACTGAAGGTTCCTTTGCAGCAACCCATGTGGTTTTGGGGTACTGCTCAGGCTTCCAGTAAGAACCATCAACGTTTATTTTCCTCTCAAACCCAACACCCTCTTTCCTAGGGTTTCGTTTCAGAATCTTCTTTTTGAGGACATCATACGATTAATCGATGCCCTTTGAGACTTTTGTACATCCTGTTTCAAGCAATGTCTTCAACCTAGCATTTTCATCAGCAATAGTAGTGGTATCCTCAGCAGAGGGGTTAGTTACCACATCAGCAGTTGAAGATATTGCAACAGTAGCAGCAGTAGAACATTCAGCAACAGAGGTAGCGTTATCACGCTCAAGGCATTTTAGACATGGTGGTTCAAATCCTTCTGGCGGGGACTGATGCATTGGCCTTGAAGTGACTCATTCTCTTTTTGAATATCTTCATGAGCCGCTCTCAATTTCTCAAGCTCTTGCTTTCTTTGAAGATAATCATAGGAGAGCTTTTCATGAGTGGTTGAGAGCGTTACATGACGACTTTCAAGTTCCTGGTACTTAATATGAAGATTTTTTATGTCTTCAATTAAGGGTGAGAGCAGGTCATTTCCGCGTCCAACAGGTCATCACTTTTGTCTAACAGTTTTTGAGTATGTTCCATAGCTTTCTGTTGTTCAGTTGCAATTTTAGCAAGTGTTTTGTAGCTGGATTTGGATTCGCAATCAGATTCATCTTCACTTGATGTTTGAAAGTAAGCATCACGTGATTTTACCTTGGCACACGTGCCATGAAGCAGTAGGTGGGAGCAGAGTCGTCCTTGTCATTAGCATCAGCGTTGGTGACGGGGCCATTGTCTTCAGTGTTGAAGATGGACTTGGCAACGTAGGCTATAGCTAGAGCCAAACTTGCAACGCCAGAGTCGGACTCCTCCTCAGACTCCACCTCCGCCTCCTCAGAAGCAGACTCCTCCTCTGAATCCATCTTGTCGTGGAATTGTCACGGCAGATGTCCTCTTGCAAGGACTTAGTCGTGGAGCCATCACAGCTAGGAAGCTTAAAGGGGTTAATCGGGACAAGGGACAGGAGAGAGTTTATACTAGTTCAGCCCCTTACAGTGAAGGTAAGGCCTACGTCTAGTTGGGTTGGTATTGCTAAGGTTTCGATGACCAGGGAGCGAGATACGCTATGCCCGGTTCTTGATGTGTTGTTTCTTGCCCTAAGCCGCCAGCGGGTCGTCCCCTTATATACACGGGTTGATGCCCTGCGGCCTACAGAGTCCCGACCGGCTTATAGACAGTGTCCGGCTCGGTGGCTAGTTAATTCTACCTTATAATACAAGTCATGCCATCATGGCGGTTTATCACTATGGGCCTTAAGTCACCTATGGGCCTTAGACCCTTTATTGAACCGCCATCTTCATGTTTGGTCTTGGGCTTCTGCTGATGAGTCTCTCTTTGCGTAACACGGCCCCTCCTGGGCGGTTTACACAAATAGTCATATCCCCAACATTAGGCCCCAGATTGATTTGAACCGGTTCATGTCAATCTTAAAATACTATGACAACCCGGTCCTTACATCTTGATCCTGCGAAAAGGTCATAACCCGTCGTGACGTCATCTTCTGGATCCGTGTTAACCCGCCGTGACGTCATCTTCAATTAAATTCATATTTTACTCCGTCGTATCCTCCAACGGATCTTTGCCTTTACTGACCCTTCCGAAAACCGAGGCGTCGGGGCCGCTGGATAATGATGTTTGGTCTCCTCGTTTCTCGCGCCGTCTCAGTCGGCCTTCCCTTATAAATAGGCACGACCTAGGTCTTCCATTCTCCCCTCTTTCGATCGTCTTCTTCCTCTTGCTGCCTCTCTGTCTCTCGAGCTCCGCCGCCGCCGTCGAACTCCTCGTCTTCACCGACTCAGGCCGCTACATCAACCTGACTCTGACCAGAAATCAACAGCGAACCTCCGCAGCTTGTCCACATCCATGAGTTCCTCTCCTTCCCTTTCTTAGATCTACATTGGAACTTTTTGAGTTAAATGCGTGTTCATCGCCGCATTGCAAACCCTCGATAGTTTTTGACTATAAGCGGTAGGGTAAAACCCCCTTTGCAATTTTTATTAAATAAAGTAGAACAACAAAGCGATCTGAAAGGCTTGAGATAAGCCCAAGAAACAAAACAAAAACTATAGACCTAAAAAGACTAGAAAGAAGCTAAGCAGTGAAAAGACTAAGAAGAAAAAATTACAACAGGCCATCAAGCCAAACTGAGAATTGCCTCTCATGCTACGCCTCATCCTATATTTGAGAAGCTTGGGTTCCTCCGGAAAAATGAACTTCCACCCTTGGAAAGAAGGTGCAATATTCTCAAAGATTTTATTGTTCTGGTGATCCAAATGGCCCATGCTCCAAGAATGATTATCTCCATGTAAAATGGGTATCTTATCTTATCTTTGAGGTCTTGGGATGCTTCTAAAACAGACAGATTTGGAGCTCTTGTGGGGCAAATGAAATCCCAACATTGTTGAACAAATGGACATCCCAAAAAGAGATGATGCAATGTTTCTTCTAGAGGACAGCCTCCAATAGCACAATTGTGATCTTCTAACACGAACTTCTTCCTTCTAAGTAAGTTTCTGGTGTTCACTCGATCATGTAGAAGTTGCCAGAAGAAAACTTTATGCTTTGGTTGGCAGGAACTTTGCCAGATCCAGTTGAAATGAGGGGGTGTCTGTTTGTGACCAATTAAGACTTTATATGCTTTGATGGAGGAGTAGTGCTCAGTTCCCCAAATGTAGCTCCAAGTATCTAAAGAGTTTAAATGTTCAGATTGTCTCATGGCTAAACAAATGTCTTCCATTTGTAAGAATTCCTCATAGGCCTCAGTTGTCAAGGGGAGGAAGAATAAATCCTGTAGGTACTCAGTCTGCAAGACTTGTTGAATATTCAGTTGGGGATTTTTGACAAAAGAGAACAGGTGGGGAAATTGGTGTTTAAGAATTGCTTGGCTCCACAGATCATCCCAAAAGAAAGCACTAACACCATCCCCCACATTACATCTAGCAATAGCTTTGTCTTGATCAATGAGGGCTAAGTTGGACTTCCACGAATGATCCAATCATGTTGTCCTGGTAATTTCCCATCATTATAATATGTCTCCCGGATCAAGTTTACCGGGGAATATCATGTACATTGAAGAATTTGTGAAGGTTTTTCATGAGCGAGGTCTTATTATGAGTGAAGATATCTAAAACACCTAGGCCTCCACTGGTCTTTTAGTGCACTGCTTGTGGTCCATGATACCAAAGCAGGCCTTTTGTCCTCCATATCAGGTCCTCTCCAAAGGCAGTGTCTCAGGTATTTGATGATCTGCTTTTTTATTGTAACCCTTGATAGTTTTTACCTCCAATGCCCTGTTAGATTGTAAAAATAACGTAGAACTGCTGCGGTGATTGTTTGTGCTTAACTTGCATAGAAACAGATCTCATTTCCCTTGTCCGGAAGCCCTCTTCGAGTGTATGAGCTTCTCTGCACTGTTTTAGGTCTAGAAATTTTTCTTCTCAGAGCAACCGTTTGATCCAAAATAATAACTGCAACTTGTGAAACCTGTTTGTTCCACACTTAGCAAAAAATTGCATCTGTTGAATCTGTTTTTAGCCATAGTAGTCCATGTGACCGGGTTAAGACAACACCGGCTGTCAGTCTTGCTTGCTTGTGGCGACTTAAGAAAATTTTAACTACCTTTGATACCTGTAGCGACTTAAATACCATTGCATAGTTACCCATATGTCACTAGGCCCCTTCTTAAGCCGCCACCTTGAATAAATTAATAATGCTCTCCTCCGGGTTATGAATTGAGCCAGAAAAATTCTTTTATCTTTTCATAGGCTTCGATTTACACAATGGCACCCAAAGCTCCCAAACCTCCGGTGACCTGCAACTGGGTCAAGTCCATTGTCACAGAGAGCACATTTTCTGAATTTGTGAAATCCGGCTATCTGCCCAAGAAGGAGATCATGTCTTATCGCGCTCCTGACCCGTCTGAGGAGAAACCTCATCCCAAAGAAGGGGAAGTGATCATTTTCACTGATCATATGAGCCGGGGATTTGCTCCACCCGGTTCAAGATTCTTCAGGGATGTTCTGAAATTCTTTGACCCGAGACCTCAAGACATCGGGCCCAATTCCATGTCAAATATTTGCAACTTCCAAGTCTTCTGTGAGGTGTACCTTGGAGAAGAGCCAAGCTTGCTTTTATTCAGAGAGCTATTTTACTTAAACCGTGAGCGAAGCGTGCCAACGGCCCAGTCTAGAACTTGGTGGTATCTCGATTCAGCGGCGGAGAGATTGCCTTTTCCTTATCTTTGAGCTGCCGAGTCATCCAAAAGATTGGAACCAGACATGGTTCTACTGCCAGGACACTTCTCCGGCTGGTGAGAACCCGCTGCCCGTCTTCCGTGCCTTGCGCCTTGAATCCAACCACCCGCTGCCGGACAAGTTGACTGCTGTTGAACGTCTGCCACTCACCCCCACTATCAAGAAGATCAAAGCTCTTTTGGGGAACGGCTTAGACGACATCGACCTGGTCCGAGTCTGGGTTGCTTGGCGAGTGATTCCGTTAAGCCGCCGCCCCGGCTTAATGTGTACTTACTCAGGCGAGAAGGATGATCCCTTGCGTCATAGTCCTGACGACTTACCAGATGACGCGGTGGAGGCTACAACCCAGTCCTTATTGAAAGAGGGCACGGTGACCAGTAATGCCTTCGGCTTACTGCCTTTCTGCAAGAAGAACCCGGCCCCTGCAGTGAGTCATCAGCCTCAATGATTACTCTTTACTCTATTATACCTTATTTTTACTCATAACCCTTTATCATTATTCACAGGGAAATGACAACTTCTGGAAGGTCAAGTATGACCATGAGGCGGCTAAACAAGCCAGAGCAGCCAAGAGAGCCGAAAGAAAAGCACCAAGACTGGAACCTCAAAGAAGAGGAAGCCAAGCGCCTCAGAAATGTTCAAACTTGATGATTCTGACGACGATGAAGAAGAGGTACTTTTAACTTCCCTGACTCTTTATCATCACCTTACTGACATTACTTCCCTTTCAGGAAGACACGGGAAACAGCCAACCCGTCGAGGAAGAGGTAACTATAATCTCCTCCGACTCCGAGCCTTTGCCGCGGCAGAAAACTCGATGAGTGACCCGGAAAATAAGTTTTTCACATCCTTTGGCTTACCAAGATCCTCAATTTCTTTTGAAGCGACAACTTTATGAAAGCCGGAGGCAGACCCGGACCAGCAAGGATGCAGAGCTCTCCTCCGGCTTACCTGACGTAACCAGGAAGCGTCGGAATGAGGTTATCTCCGGCTTACGTTCTGTTTCACCTTTGGCGGGTTTAATTCGCCAACCTCTCAATTCTTCTGACTCCAATAATCAGGATACCTCTCCTTCCTCCGGCGAGTCTATGCAGTCCAACATGCCGGCTTTTAAAACTGCACCCGGTTAATGTAAAATTTGTTTACCTTATACTTTGTCTTACTCATGCTTTGTACTCATCCTTCTGCCTTGTCCACAGCGTGCAAGTGAAGCCCAGGAAGAAAGCAAAGAAAGATAAGCCGGCCCAGGACCCTGTTGTAACAGAGCCAGCGCTTGGAGCGGCTGCTCCTGATGCCTCTGCTCACGAGCCGCCGCTTCAACCGTCTCATGATATTCCTGTAACTTCTTCTGACCCGCCTGCTGAGCAAGCCATCAATGATTCTGATAACCTGGAGGCTCCTAGCCCTGCCAAGGCAGACGATCCGGAAGTGGAAATCCTCAAGACTCAATTTGTTGAGCCGGCACAGCCCACTATACTCGCCAAGTGTTCTGCTAAGGAGGAATTATTAGAACGCTGAAAGGACAAGCTGGACGTCGCTGACTATGCTCATTTGAGCATTGGAGAGATCATTTCCGGCTATATTAATCAAGTACATAGCAGCCGTGACCTAGAAATTGACATGGTGAAGCAGATACAGCAAAAATCTGAGGTATGAATTATGCTACTTTTTCTCAATCATACTTACTGTACCAGCCCCCAAGTCTATTGCTTATGAATAAGTATGCTGTAGACTTTAGAAAACTGCCTAGCATTGCTTGTCCGGCTTTAGAAAGAAAATATTTAACCCGGCTGTAGCATAATGCCTTGAACTTTGCAATACACATTAGCCCCCAAGTGTCAAGTATCTTTGCTGGCAAAGTGCTTGGGACTTAATTTTCATGAACTGGCGTAGCAATTTTTGAGTTCTTCAGCATACATTAGCCCCCAAGTGTCAAGTATCTTTGCTTGCAAAGTGCTTGGGACTTAATGTTACTTTACCATGATCCTGACTATAACCCGGCATCAATGCAGGCCACCATAAGTCAATTTGAGTCGGAGATTGCTGACCTAAAGAGCCGCCTGACAGCCCAGGAACTTGAAATTCAAAAGGCCAACTCCATGTTTGAATTCAGCGTCTCTGAACAAGAGAAGTTGAAGAAGAATTTTGAGGCGGAAAAGAAAACTTGGGCTGATGAAAAGGCCTCACTGGTGACTCGGGCCGAGACAGCAGAAGCATCACTTGCAGAAGCAAAAGTCGAGCTGTCCGGCTTAAAGCACCATATATCTCAAATGGTCTCAGCCATCTTCGGTAAGTGATGATATATAAACCTTAAGTACTGCAAGCCTTCCTTTGATGACCACTTTAATTATTACCTCCGGCTCACCTTATGTTTAATAATGTAGGCCCCAGGAGCACATACCTCAAGCAGAACATGCTGATCAAGCTGAAGGTAGTGTATACTCTGGTGGAACAGCTCTACGCCGGGTCACAACGTGCTCTGGCTGTTGTGGCTTTATCAAATGACGTTCCTCATCTCCTGCAGGATGTGCTGAAGCGGCTTGCTGTGCTCCCTCAGCGGGTTCAAGAACTAAGGCGGGCATCTGCAAGAGCCGGAGCTATAGTTGCGTTGAGTTGAGCTAAAGCATGGATTCCAGAATTAAACCCGGCCGACCTCACTCTTGGATACCCGAGTCTGAAGGAGGATGGAACCTTGTTTGATGAAGCAGACTTCACCGCCTGTGTGAAAGACATACGCCCTGTGGCTACTCTCATTGGGAACGACACTGATCTCACCAAGTATCAGCCGGGTTATGACAACGAGAACCGGAGGATTCCAACACCTCATTATGATGAAGTCAGCCTGATCCCTCCAACTCGTAAGCATACCTTTGCCCCTGAAGTCGACCCAACCGGTTTAATAGATGACGAAGCCAAGTTTGAAGCCTTGAGTGGCATTGACTGGGCCTCATCAACCTTCCAGGACAGGGCAGCCGACGGAGAGGCGGAGAAGGATAACCCGGAATCTTGAAGCCAACCAAAGGAGTAAAGACGCCGGGCGTCATATATTTATGTCTTTGTGAAAACAATGCCTCACTATTCAGACTTGGGGAGTCTTGTAATAGGGTAGAAAAACTCTCGATTTTTGTCATGCCTTCATGCATGTTTATGGAGCTCAATACTTCCTTAAGCCGCCATCGCTATATACTTCCAGCTTTTATTGATCTTCCAGTTCCTTTATGTTTAAAAAAAGTTGCTTGCCTTATCCTGCATATGAGACAAATGAAAATCCTTTGGCGACTTATCGCATCGGGGATCACATAAGGTATTGATAACCCGGAGTGTATGCAAACAATCTTAGGAAGGCCGACTTACAATTAGACCTATTAGACATAATCATAACAGCATACCTGTGATTCTTGCAGTTATCTCACCGGCTTATATGACCCAACCCATGAGGGTAAGTTTAACTCCTGAAAGTTAGCATATATAAAGTTCACCTGGCACTTAACAACCTGAGGCAACCAATATTAAACCGGTGGAACGAAATCCACTCCATAGTACTTTCAAGAGGGTCTCAAGATAGTCAAATATTTACTCTTGCAAAGTATGATAAATAATAAACAAAATTTAAAGGCCTCTGATTCGAATACGATCAGTGAACCGTTCCAAAGGGGTTAAGCTAAGATTCGGATACGATCATATAGCCCCCAGTGGCTTTGGCGATGCCGATCAAGTGGGTATCGACAGCTATGTTCTCTTTGGTTCGAATACGACCTATGTTTGAACAGGAAGCCCCCAAGTGACCATAAGAGTTGTTTAATGACGCTGATTCAAATACGATCCACGTCAGACCCAAAGAGGTTAAGCTATGATTCAAATATGATCAAGAAGCCCTCAAGTGGGTTTGGCAGTATGCCGATCAAGAGGGTATCGACAGCTATGTTCTCTTTGGTTCGAAGACGACCTATGTTTGAACAGGAAGCCCCCAAGTGATCATAGCTAGATTCAGATATGATCTTAAGCCGGACCAAAGGGAAAGCCGGATTCATATATGACCCGCTCCCTGTTGGTTGTTTCCACCACATGAAAAGAAGAATACATGTAAATCTTTGAGGGTGAAAAGGACAGAGGTCCTGCTTTATTGCTTTATATAATATATACATTATTGAAATATATACATCCTGAGAGCTAGTGGCTCAAGTATAGTACGGCCGAAGATGAGCGATATTCCACGGCCTGCGGGTCTCCTCCTCCGACTTATGTGAGTCTTTATGCTCTCGAACATCGATAAGGTAGTATGACCCGTTGTTCAGATTCTTGCTGACCACAAAGGGTCCTTCCCAAGGAGGAGATAGCTTGTGCATATCTGATTGATCCTGGATGAGCTGGAGCACCAAGTCGCCTTTCTGAAAGGTTCTACTTCTAACCCGGCGGCTATGATAGCGGCGCAGGTCTTGCTGGTAAATCGCCGAGTGGGCTATTGCCAAGTCTCGCTCCTCATCCAACAAGTCAAGTGCATCCTGGTGAGCTTTTTCATTATCAGCCTCAACGTAAGCCGCCACGCGAGGTGAGTCATGCCGGATGTCACTTGACAGCACCGCCTCTGCTCCGTACACCATGAAGAAAGGTGTGTAACCCGTAGATCTGTTAGGTGTAGTGTTGATGCTCCAAAGTACAGAGGGTAACTCCTCCACCCAACAACCCGGTGTCCGCTGTAAGGGGACCAAGAGCCGGGGTTTAATACCCTTCAAGATCTCCTGATTTGCTCTTTCTGCTTGACCATTGGATTGAGGGTGAGCAACAGCCGAAACATCAAGCCGGATATGTTCTTGTTGACAGAACTTTTCCATGGCACCTTTGGAGAGATTGGTACCATTATCAGTTATGATGCTGTGTGGAAAACCAAAACGAAAGATCACCTTCTTCATGAACTGAACCGCCGTGGCTGCATCACACTTACTGACCGGCTCTGCCTCAACCCACTTTGTAAACTTATCCACTGCCACCAGGAGGTGTGTCTTTTTGTCCTTAGACCTTTTGAAAGGTCCAACCATGTCAAGCCCCCGGACTGCAAACGGCCAAGCAATTGGAATCATCCTCAACTCTTGAGCCGGCACATGAGCTCGTCGTGAGAATTTTTGACATCCGTCACATTTGCTGACTAGATCCTCCGCATCAGCATGAGCCGTCAGCCAATAAAACCCATGACGAAAGGCTTTGGCCACAAGAGATTTTGAGCCGGCATGATGACCGCAATCCCCTTCATGGATCTCATGAAGTATCTCCTGACCCTCCGCGGGTGACACACAACGTTGAAACGCTCCAGTGACACTGCAGTGATGTAACTCGCCATTAACGATTGTCATGGACTTGGACCGCCGGACGATTTGTCTCGCCAAGGTCTCATCCTCAGGCAACTCTCCCCGGGTCATATAAGCCAAATAAGGCACTGTCCAATCTGGGATGACGTGGAGAGCCGCTACCAGCTGCACCTCCGGGTCTGGCACTGCTAGATCTTCTTCTGTGGGTAACTTGACAGAAGTATTATGCAAAACATCGAGAAAGGTGTTAGGCGGCACCGACTTACGCTGAGATCCCAGCCGGCTTAAGGCATTAGCCGCCTCATTCTTCCTTCGATCAATGTGCTCCACTTGATAACCTTTGAAGTGCCCAGCCACAGCATCAACTTCACGAGGTAAGCCGCCATAAGGGGATCCTTGGAATCCCACTTGCCTGACACCTGTTGAGCCACGAGATCTGAGTCGCCCAAACACCATACCCGGCTAAAATTCATCTCCTTGGCCATCCGGAGACCATGGAGTAAGGCCTCGTACTCAGCTGCATTGTTAGTACAAGGAAACATAAGCCGGAGCACATAACAAAATCTGTCACCTCGAGGGGAAGTTAACACGACTCCAGCCCCCGAGCCTTCCAACTGCCTGGACCCATCAAAGTGAATAGTCCAATACGTGTTATCAGGCTTCTCCTCAGGTGCCTGCAGCTCTGTCCAGTCATTGATAAAATCCACCAAGGCTTGAGACTTAATGGCAGTACGTGGCATGTACTTCAGACCATGAGGCCCGAGCTCAATGGCCCACTTGGCGACTCGTCCTGTGGCCTCTCTATTCTGGATGATGTCTCCCAAGGGGGCAGAACTTACCACAGTGATAGAGTGACCTTGGAAGTATTGCTTCAGCTTCCGGCTTGCCATGAACACCCCGTAGACAAGCTTCTGCCAATGTGGATATCTTTGCTTAGACTCAATGAGCACCTCACTGACGTAATAAACCGGTTGTTGAACCGGATGCTCCTTGTCGGCCTCCTTGCGCTCCACCGCAATCGCAACACTGACAGCTCGTGAGTTAGCGGCCACATATAACAGCAATGGCTCTCTATCAATGGGAGCCGCCAGGACCGGCAGCTCAGATAACTGTCTCTTTAAATCCTCAAAGGCAGTATTAGCAGCATCGCTCCAGACAAAAGTGTCTGTTTTCTTCATCATCTGATACAACGGTAGGGCCTTCTCACCTAACCGGCTTATGACCGGCTTAAAGCAGCAACACGACCCGCCAGTCGCTGAACATCATTGATGCACGCCGGTTTAGCCAAAGAGGTAATTGCCTTGATCTTCTCCGGATTAGCTTCAGTGCCCCTGTTTGAGACCAGAAATCCCAAAAGCTTGCCTGCAGGTACACCAAACACACACTTGTCCGGGTTAAGCATCATCTTGTAAACTCGGAGATTATCAAAGGTCTCCTTTAAATAAGATATCAAGGTTTCCTTCTCTCTGGACTTCACCACTATGTCATCCACATAAGCATGAACATTGCGCCCAATCTGATTGTGGAGACAGTTCTGTACACACCGCTGATAAGTCACCTGGGCACTCTTGAGCCCAAAAGGCATAGATACGTAGCAGAAGGCTCCAAACGGAGTGATGAAAGCCGTCTTCTCCTGGTCCTTAACTGCCATCTTGATCTGATGATATCCAGAATAAGCATTCAAAAAGCTCAAACGCTCACAACCCGCCGTAGCATCAGTGATTTGATCAATACGGGGGAGAGCAAAAGGATCATCCGGACAAGCCTTATTTAAGTCGGTGTAATCCACACACATCCGCCAGGTGCCATTCTTCTTGAGTACGAGCACCGAGTTAGCCAACCACTCTGGGTGAAAAACTTCAACAATGAATCCGGCCGCTAAGAGCCGTGCGACCTCCTCTCCGATAGCTTTCCGTCTTTCTTCGTTGAATCACCAAAGAAAATGCCTGACCTGCTTATACTTCGGATCAATATTAAGAGTGTGCTCAGCGAGTCCTCTCGGTACACCCGACATGTCAGAAGGTTTCCATGCAAAGATGTCCTGGTTCTCACGGATGAACTCGATGAGCGCGCTTTCCTATTTAGGATCCAAATTGGCACTGATGCTGAACTGTTTAGACGAATCACCTGGAGTAAAATCAACAAGCTTGGTTTCAGCAGCCGACTTAAACTTCATCGCCGGGTCATGTTCCATAGTTGGCTTCTTGAGGGAGGTCATATCTGCCGGGTCAACGTTATCTTGATAAAATTTCAGCTCCTCTGCTGCACAGACAGACTCGGCATAAGCCGCGTCGCCTTCTTCACATTACAGGGCTACCTTCCGACTTCCATGCACAGTGATGGTGCCCTTGTGACCCGGCATCTTGAGCTGTAGATAAACATAACACGGCCGTGCCATGAACTTGGCATAAGCCGGCCGCCCAAATAGAGCATGATACGGGCTCTTGATTTTAACCACTTCAAAAGTTAACTTCTCGGCCCTGGAATCATACTCATCTCCAAAGGCCACCTCCAGTTCAATCTTACCGACATGGTATGCCGACTTACCAGGCACCACGCCATGGAAAACGGTGTTGGACGTCTTTAAATTTTTGTCAGTTAAACCCATGCGCCGAAAGGTCTCGTAATAGAGGATGTTGATGCTGCTACCTCCATCCATGAGCACCTTAGTGAACTTATATCCACCGACCTGAGGTGCTAAAACCAAGTCCAACTGACCCGGATTATCAACACAGGGAGGGTGATCCTCTCTACTCCACACAATAGGCTGCTCGACCATCTCAAATAACGGGGAACTGCCGGCTCAACAGAATTTACGGCCCTTTTATGAATCTTCTGGTCACGTTTGCATAAGCTAGTAGTGAACATGTGATACTGTCCACTGTTCAGCTGCTTCGGATGACTCTGATAACCCGACTGCTGCTGCTGTTGTCCCCCTTGACCAGACTGCTGCTGATTATAGCCGCCTTGATTTCCCTGAAAGCCGGAACTTGAACCGCCGCTCGGGCCATGAAAGCCGCCGGCACCTGAGCCGCCACCCGACCCATGATTGCCATCAAATGTGTTGGAATTCTTGAAAGCCTTCATGATTGCGCAATCCTTCCATAAATGGGTGGCTGGTCGCTCCCGGGTGCCGTGTCTCGGGCAGGGCTCATTGAGTAGCTGCTCAAGAGATGGACCTGACCCGCCAGATCGAGGGGGCGATTTTCCCTTACGTCTCTGATTGTTACCCTGCGCATTAGCGTTGGCCACAAACTCCGGGTTACCCTCCGCCTTACGCTTGTTGGCTCCTTGATTCATCGGGTTATGCTGCTGACCCTTTCCATTGCCGTTCTTCTTTCCCTTCCCTGTCTTTTCCTCATCAGACGCGGGATCCTTGGTACTATCAGAGTCGGCGTACTTGACTAAAGCTGCCATCAACGTACCCATATCATTGCAATCACGCTTAAGGCGCCCCAGCTTCTGTCTCAGCGGCTCAAAGCGACAATTCTTCTCCAACATGAGAACTGCTGAACCGGCATCAATCTTGTCAGATGAATGTATTATCTCCTTGACCCGGCGCACCCAATGAGTTGTGGATTCACCCTCCTCTTGCTTACAATTTGTTAAGTCCACAATCAACATAGATTGCTTGCAAGTATCTTTGAAGTTCTGGATAAATCGCGCTTTAACTCTGCCCATGAACTAATGGAATTGGGTGGCAGGCCCTTTAACCAAGACCGGGCCGTTCCATCCAGCATCATGGTGAAGTATTTAGCCATTGCTGCGTCACTGACCTCCAACAGCTCCATGGCCATCTCATAGCTTTCAATCCATGTCCCAGGCTGTAAATCGGCTGTATAATTTGGCACCTTCCGAGGCCCTTTGAAGTCCTTAGGGAGATGCACATTACGTAAAGCTGGTACCAGGCATGGTACGCCACCGGTTCTGGTGGCTACTCCCGCCTCAATGGAAGTCGCCGGGTAATCCGGAAGAGCCTCCTGAGCCATCAGCTGAGCCGCTAGTTGAGCCGCCCGCTCGTCCTCCTGACGTATTCGGTCTTGCACCGGGTTATAACCGCCGGGCTGGTTACGGCGCTAGGCGTTGCTTGACAAGGCTTCTGACTCCATGTGCCTGCTATAACTCGGACTCCGGTTTGGACGAGGCGGTGCTAACCAAGGCGGAGGAGTTGAACGAATCATGTCCCGGCTATAAGAATAGGTCTCTTGCTGAGCCAGGGCCGTCTGAACAAGATCTCTGATCCTCCATGTCTCCACTGCTGTCGGATCATCACCGTCCGCTGGAAGAGCCGCCAAACGTGCCGATGCTGCAATTAAGTTCTCCATGGGGTTGGAGAAGTGACCCGGTGGTATCGGTACATAACGGGGCGGTGCCATGTTCCCATGAGGAGGTACCGTCACCTGAGGTTGAACCGGTCCCCTGGCTGTCATGAACCGATTGACCTCTGGCGGGTTACTTGGACCGGCTCCGGGTGTTGCGAAGAGGTTCCGTGGATCGTAGACCGGAGGTAAACATGATTGAGTTTTCTGATGCCTTCTCCTCATCACCTCATTAGACGCGTTCAGGCTCATCATAAGCTGAAAAGCCTATGATTGAAGCTGTTGTGCCCGAGCATCCAAAGCTGCCCGTTCTGTGGCCAATCTGGTATCCTCAGCTACTAAGGCCTCCTTGGCCCGAGCTATTTACTCACGAACCTGTGCCACCTCTGCATTATGCTCATCTTGATTCGCAGGGATGACTGTGGCGGTTAACAGGGCCGTAAGCTTATCCATGAGATCTATCAGCGCCTGAGCCAGCGGGCGCACGGGGCCTCCTGCCCCGGCTGCTCCTGACCCGGACATTATCGCTGCTGCGGCCGTAGAATTTTGGCCGGGTTGAGTACCAGCCATGAAAACTCCTGTCCAGCTTGGCGGCTCATAGGGGTCCGGAATACTGCTGCCATCAGAACAGCCCCCAAGCCCACCATCTTGCACTGGATATAGCGAATCTGTTGAACCGGCGGACGAATCACCATCGGAGAGGACGACCGTCTCACCACCACCTTCAGATCCTTCAGAAAGTTCCCCTCCGTGGATGCAGCCCATGAAGGCACGCTTCACGACGGGTTGAGCTCGGGCGGGTCTCGCACGCCGAGCCGTCTCGATGAGGTCGGTGCAGTTGTCCGGCTCAGGGCTCGGTTCACCGATCCGGCCGATGAAGGCGTGGATTCCGCCAAAGGGGACCCGGTACCCGTACTCAATTGAGCCGGCGTCGGGGCCCCAACCTTCATCGTTGATGTAGATCTTGCCGCGACGACTCTTGGTCATCCGGCCGACTGCGTATCCCTTGAGCCCTTCGAAGCTGCCCTTCAAGAACTCAAATCCACCGTGCGCTGACCCCCACGGTGGGCGCCAACTGTCGTGGAATTGTCACGGCAGATGTCCTCTTGCAAGGACTTAGTCGTGGAGCCATCGCAGCTAGGAAGCTTAAAGGGGTTAATCGGGACAAGGGACAGGAGAGAGTTTATACTAGTTCGGCCCCTTATGGTGAAGGTAAGTCTTATGTCTAGTTGGGTTGGTATTGCTGAGGTTTCGATGACCAGGGAGCGAGATACGCTATGCCCGGTTCTCGATGTGTTGTTTCTTGCCCTAAGCCGCCAGCGGGTCGTCCCCTTATATACACGGGTTGATGCCTCATGACCCTCTGAGAGTCCCGGCCGGCTTATAGGCGGTGTCGGCTCGGTGACTAGTTAATTCTACCTTATAATACAAGTCATGCCATCATGGCGGTTTATCACTATGGGCCTTAAGTCGCCTATGGGCCTTAGACCCTTTGTTGAACCGCCATCTTCATGCTTGGTCTTGGGCTTCTTCTGATGAGTCTCTCTTTGCGTAACCTGGCCCCTCCTGGGCGGCTTACACAAATAGTCATATCCCCAACACATCTCCTTGCCAACAGAAGTACGAGCCTTGCCAGTTGAGCTCTTCTTGTGTGATGAAGACTTGGAAGAAGACTTTGAGGATTTCTTCTTCTTGTCATCAGAATCATATTCCTTGCTCTTATTCTTCTTATTCTCATTGTCCCACTATGGACATTCAGAGATATAATGTCCAGGTTTCTTGCACTTGTGACATGTTCTCTTCTTGTAATCATGAGTGGAAGCTTCATCATTTCTTGAGCTGGATCGTGAAGACTTTTTGAAGCCCTTCTTCTTAGTGAACTTATGGAACTTCTTCACAAGCATAGCAATCTCCTTTCCAACGTCTTCAGGATCACCAGAACTACAGTCAGATTCTTCTTCATATGAGGAAACAACTTTTGCCTTCAAAGCACGAGTTCGGCCATAGTTGGGACCATAGATATCTCTTTTCTCGAGATAAATTTGGAACTCATGTGTGTTGAGCCTCTCAAGTATGTCAGATGGATCGAGTGTCTTGAAGTCAGGGCGTTCTTGAATCATCAGGGCAAGGGTGTCAAATGAGCTGTCAAGTGATCTCAGCAGTGTCTTGACGATTTCATGCTTGGTGATCTCAGTGGTGCCGAGCGCACGAAGCTCATTTGTGATGTCAGTGAGGCGATCAAACGTGAGCTGGACATTCTCATTGTCGTTTCTCTTGAAGCAGTTGAATAGGTTGTGAAGAACACTGATTCTTTCATCTCTCTGGGTAGAGACACCTTCATTGACCTTGGAGAGCCAGTCCCAGACTAGCTTCAACGTTTCCAGAGCACTCACACGGCCATACTGTCCTTTGTCAGATGACCATAGATGATGTTCTTGGCAGTAGAATCCAGTTGAACGAACTTCTTGACATCAGCAGTGGTGACACCTTCACCGGTCTTGGGAACACCATTCTTGGCGACATACCAGAGGTCGACATCAATGGCTTCAAGATGCATGCGCATCTTATTCTTCCGATAGAGGGATATTCAGTTCCATCGAAGGCCAGGGGCAAGCAGCGGAGACTTTGATTATCCTGCGATCGACATAGCTAAAACTCCGGTGGTTAAACCGAATCACACGTAACAAGGGAGTACCTTGCTCTGATACCAATTGAAAGTGCTAGTTATCGACTAGAGGGGGGTGAATAGGCGATTTTTATGAAAGTCTTCAAAACATGAGAGTTTCGAAGACAAACAATAGAAATGAACCACTAAGCAAGCCATAGTCAAGTATGCAATGAAGTGAAAGCACGAAGACTAATAGCAGCTAGGTAATAAAGATCAGGATGGAAGATGGTATGAAGCCAAACAACGATAGTAGTCACACAGTGAAGTCAAACAGGTAATGCAAACAGGTAATGGCTTCACGAAGACAAACTGTAAATAAACAGAGGGAGACGATAGAACCAGTTGCTTGGAGAAGACAAGGATTTGTTGGACCAGTTCTAGTTGTTGTGACAACTGTACGTCTGGTTAGGGAGGCTGAGATTCAACTCAGAAGACCGTGTCTTCACCTTATTCCCCTTGAGCTAAGGACACCCAGTCCTCGCCCAATCACTCTGGTAAGTCTTCAAGGTAGACTTCCAAACCTTCACAGACTTCGTTCACCGGCGATCCACAATGACTCTTGGATGCTCGAAGCGCGACACCTAACCGGCTGGAGGATTCACAGTCCTAAAGTGTAACAAGTCTTCGGGTCACGCGGACAGAAATACTTCAGTGATGCCTAACACTCTTTGGCTCTGGGTGTTTGGGCTTTGTCCTCGCAAGGATTTCTCCCTCTCAAAAGCTTCGGAGGTGGGTTGCTCTCAAACGACAAAAGCCGTGCACTAACTCTGAGCAGCCACCAATTTATGGTGTAGGGGGTGGGCTATTTATAGCCACTAGGCAACCTGACCTGATTTGTCCGAAATGAGCCTGGGTCACTAAGGAACTGACACGTGTTCCAACGGTCAGATTTCAAACACACGCGGCAGCTTGACTTGGGCTACAAGTAAAGCTGACTCATCCAACTCTGGATAAGATTTTCTCTCATTGTCTTCACTCGAAGACATAGGATTTGGTTGAGCATCACTTCAGTCACTCTGACTTTGTTCACTGGGACCCCACTTAATAGTACGGTGGTTCCTATGACTCAACAAAGAAGAAAAGGAAACAAAGAAACAACTAAGTCTTCGCGCTCCATAGTCTTCACGCAATGTCTTCTGTTGTCATAGTCTTCAATGTGAATATCTTCACATACCACCATTGTCTTCAATGTCTTCATACATTTTAGGGGTCATCTCCGGTAGATAAACCGAATCAATGAGAGACTAGCTACTACCTGTGTTATCCTGCAATTCTCACAAACACATTAGTCCCTCAACCAGGTTTGTCGTCAATTCTCCAAAACCAACTAGGGGTGGCACTAGATGCACTTACAGGAACTACCCCAAGTATTTGGCGGATAAGAAGGATGGCAAAGTGAACAAGCTATATTTGATATACATGTTATTGATGTGTACTTTACTAGTGTTTATAGCAACCCCTCGGTATTTGATACTGGTTCAGTTGCTAAGAGAAGTAACTCGAAACGGGAATTGCAGAATGAACAAAGACTAGTTAAGGGTGAAGTGACGATGTGTCTTGGAAGTGGTTCCAAGGTTGATATGATCATCATCACACACTACCTATACTTCCGGGATTAGTGTTGAACCTAAATAAATGTTATTTGGTGTTTGCGTTAAGCATGAATATGATTTGATCATGTTTATTGCAATACGTTTATTCATTTAAAATTAGAGAATAATTGTTATTCTGTTTACACGAATAAAACCTTCGATGGTCATACACCCAGTGAAAATAATTTGTTGGATCTCGATCATAATGATACGCATATTCATAATATTGAAGCCAAAAGATGCAAAGTTCATAATGATAGTGCAACTTATTTGTGGCACTGCCGTTTAGGTCATATTGGTGTAAAGTGAATGAAGAAACTCCATGCTGATGGGCTTTTGGAATCACTTGATTATGAATCACTTGATGCTTGCGAACCATGCCTTATGGGCAAGATGACTAAGACTCCGTTCTCCGGAACAATGGAGCGAGCAATGACTTGTTGGAAATAATACATCTTGATGTATGCGATCCGATGAGTGTTGAGGCTCGCGGCGGGTATCATTATTTTCTGACCTTCACAGATGATTTGAGCAGATATGGGTATATCTACTTGATGAAACATAAGTCTGAAACATTTGAAAAGTTCATATAATTTCAGAGTGAAGTGGAAATCATCGTAACAAGAAAATAAAGTTTCTATGATCTGATCGTGGAGGAGAATATTTGAGTTACGAGTTTGGCCTTCAGCTAAAACAATGTTAAATAGTTTCACTACTCACGCCACCTGGAACACCATAGTGTAATGGTGTGTCCGAACGTCATAACCGTACTTTATTGGATATAGTGCAATCTATGATGTTTCTTACCAATTTACCACTATCGTTTTGTGGTTATGCATTAGATACAGCTGCATTCACGTTAAATAGGGCACCATCTAAATCCGTTGAGACGACACCTTATGAACTGTGGTTTGGCAAGAAACCCAAGTTGTCGTTTCTTAAAGTTTGGGGTTGCGATGCTTATGTGAAATGTTTCATCCAGATAAGCTCAAACCCAAATAAGAGAAATGCGTCTTCATAGGATACCCAAAGGAGACAGTTGGGTACACCTTCTATCACAGATCCGAAGGCAAGACATTCGTTGCTAAGAATGGATCCTTTCTGGAGAAGGAGTTTTCTCTCGAAAGAGGTGAGTGGGAGGAATGTAGAACTTGATGAGGTAATTATACCTTCTCCCGAATTGGAAAGTAGTTCATCACAGAAATCAGTTCTAGTGATCTCTACACCAATTAGTGAGGAAGCTAATGATGATGATCATGAAACTTCAGATCAAGTTACTACTGAACCTCGTAGGACAACCAGAGTATGGTTCGCACCAGAGTGGTACGGTAATCCTTTCTGGAAGTCATGTTACTAGACCATGACGAACCTACGAACTATGAAGAAGCGATGATGAGCCCGGATTCTGCGAAATGGATTGAGGCCATGAAATCTGAGATGGGATCCATGTATGAGAACAAAGTATGGACTTTGATTGACTTGCCCGTTGATCGGTGAGTCATTAAGAATAAATGGATCTTCAAGAGGAAGACGGACGCTAATAATAGTGTTACTATCTACAAAGCTCGAATTGTCGCAAAAGGTTTTCGACAAGTTCTATATGTTGACTACGATGAGATTTTCTCACTCGTAGCGATGCTTAAGTCTGTCCGAATCATGTTAGCAAATTGCCACGTTTTATGAAATCCGGCAAATGGATGTCAAAACTACATTCCTTAATGGATTTCTTAAAGAAGAGTTGTATATGATACAACCAGAAGGTTTTTTCGATCCTAAAGGTGCTAACAAAATGTGCAAGCTCCAGCGATCCATCTATGGACTGGTGCAAGCATCTCGGAGTTGGAATATACACTTTGATGAGTTGATCAAAGCATATAGTTTTATACAGACTTGCGGTGAGGCCAGGGGGCCAAACGCCGGAGACCCTGGCGTCTAGCCCTGGGCCAGACGCCGAGGCCCATGGCATCTGGGCCAGACGCCAAGGATTGTGGCGTTTGGTCCTGGAGTCCGAGTGGGACTCTTGCCTTTCAGGCAAAACCGACTTTGAGGAGGCTTTTGCTCCAAGTTTCGACCTCGGGGCTCAACATATAAATAGAGCGGCAGGGCTAGCACCAAAGACACATCAAGAAACACCAAGCCGTGTGCCGGCAACCCTGCCCCCTCTAGTTTATCCTCCGTCATAGTTTTCGTAGTGCTTAGGCGAAGCCCTGCGGAGATTGTTCTTCACCAACACCGTCACCACGCCGTCGTGCTGCCGGAACTCATTGATACGTCTCCGTCGTATCTACTTTTCCAAACACTTTTGCCCTTGTTTTGGACTCTAACTTGTATGATTTGAATGGAACTAACCCGGACTGACGCTGTTTTCAGCAGAATTGCCAGGATGTTGTTTTATGTGCGAGAAAATAAAAGTTCTCGGAATGACACGAAACTCCACGGGATGTCTTATTAAAATAATAAAAATCCTCGCCAAAGATGAAGACCAGGGGCCACACCACATCCCACGAGGGTGGGCGCCCCCTAGGCGCGCCCCCTACCTCGTGGGCCCCTTGGAGACCTTCCGACGCCAACTCCAACTCTATATATTGGCTTTCGGGGAGAAAAAAAATCAGAGAGAAGAAATCATCACGTTTTACGATCTGAAGCCGCCACGGCAAGCCCTAAAACCTCTCGGGAGGCTGATCTCGAGTCGATTCGGGGCTCGGAGAGGGGATTCGTCGCCGTCGTCATCATCAACCATCCTCCATCACCACTTTCATGATGCTCACCGTCGTGCGTGAGTAATTCCATTGTAGGCTTGCTGGACGGTGATGGGTTGGATGAGATTTATCATGTAATCGAGTTAGTTTTGTTAGGGTTTGATCCCTAGTATCCATTATGTTCTGAGATTGATGTTGCTATGACTTTGCTATGCTTAATGCTTGTCACTAGGGCCCGAGTGCCATGATTTCAGATCTGAACCTATTATGTTTTGTTGAATATATGTGAGTTCTTGATCCTATCTTGCAAGTCTATAGTCACCTATTATGTGTTATGATCCGACAACCTCAAGTGACAATAATCGGGATACTTCTCGGTGATGACCATAGTTTGAGGAGTTCATGTATTCACTATGTGCTAATGCTTTGTTCTGGTTCTCTATTAAAAGGAGGCCTTAATATCCCTTAGTTTCCAATAGGAACCCGCTGCCATGGGAGGGTAGGACAAAAGATGTCATGCAAGTTCTTTTCCATAAGCACGTATGACTATATTCGGAATACATGCCTACATTACATTGATGAATTGGAGCTAGTTCTGTGTCACCCTATGTTATGACTGTTACATGATGAACCGCATCCGGCATAATTATCCATCACTAATCCGGTGCCTACGAGCTTTCCATATACTGGTTTACGCTTATTTACTTTCCCGCTGCTACTGTTACAATCACCTTATTTACTTTACGTCGTCGTTCTTTGGAGGAATTTATGCAACCCGCTTAGCTAAATTTCTTGAGATTAGACATTCGCGAAGGAGATTCGGAGTTGCCTCCTGCATATTTAGATTATAACTCTATGGCTTCACACCAGTTTATCGAGAGGCCTGAATCACCTCTCTTGTATCGTTTAATTTTTAATAAACGACATGTTGTCCGTATTACTCTCCCTTCTCCTGCCTTCTTTGATTACTAGGCAAACGAAATATATATTATTACAAGAGAGGAGGCAGATGAGTACGAGAGGAGGGCAGAGGCAGCCCGACGCCACGCTGCAGCTCCGGAGGCGATAGTTGCTGCATCACAGTACGACCCCAGCTACACCTACGGGTATCCGCCAGGCTATTCCTGGCAATAGACCAACTTAGGCCAAAAGCCCAAGCTTGGGGGAGTACGTATTTCTCACCGACATTACATTTTTGTTCACGCACACTCATTGCTAGATGTCGGTGCTCATACTCTTTCACTATAATATCATTGCTAGTTTATTTTCTTTTTCCTGCTTTCTTCTTGTGTGTTAGTTAAACCTTAAGAAAAACAAAAAAAATTAGTAGTAGTTTACTTTACTGCCGTAGTAGTAGTAAGTAAAAAGAAAACCCAAAAATATTTCCCATTCTTCTTTTGCTTGTTGGGAGCTTTCCCGTGTAAATAGTTTTATTTCTTTTCTTTTCTTTGGGGGTTAGTAGGAGAAGACCATGATTAAATTGTTGAAGTGGCTCTTATTTGCATTATTGTTGATTTAACCAAGAGCCCATATTGCCTTGTCATCTCCTATTTATTGAATGCTCGCAGATTCCAGCTTAGTCCAATGCACGTGCACTCTTATTATTATTCACACCATTCGGTCGTGCAAGTGAAAGGCAATAATGATGATATATGATGAACTGTCTGAGATGGGAAAAGCTGGTATGAACTCGACCTCTTTTGTTTTTGTAAATATGATGAGTTAAATCGTTCTTGATTCAGCTTATTATGAATAAACATGTTTGCAATGACAATTAGAGATCATAGTTGCTTATGCCATGCTTGATTAGCTATGAGTTATAATGGTTTACCTTGCGTGCCAACATGCTATTGAAATGGTTATTATGTGGTATGATGGGGTGGTATCCTCCTTTGAATGATTTAAGTGACTTGACTTGGCACATGTTCACACATGTAGTTGAAACAAATCAACATAGCCTTCACGATATTTATGTTCATGGTGGATTATATCCTACTCATGCTTGCATCCAATGTTTATTAATTTTAATGCATGTACATGGCTGTTGTCGCTCTCTAGTTGGTCGCTTCCAGTCTTTTGCTAGCCTTCACTTGTACTAAGCGGGAATACTGCTTGTGCATCCAATCCCTTAAACCCCAAAGTTGTTCCAGATGAGTCCACTATACCTTCCTATATGCGGTATCTACCTGCCGTTCCAAGTAAATTTGTATGTGCCAAACTCTAAACCTTCAAATAAACATTCTGTTTTGTATGCTCGAATAGCTCATGTAACAACCAAGGCTGCCCTTATCTTCCATGTTAGGCGGGTTATTCTCAAGAGGAGTGGACTCCGCTCCTCACTCACGAGAAAATGGCTGGTCACTGGGATGCCCAGTCCCATGCTTTATGCAAACTAAATCAAAATTAATTGCAAACAAAACTCCCCCTAGGACCTGATGTATGTTGGAGGCACTCGTTGTTTTGAGCAAGCCATGGATCGATGCTTGTTGGTGGAGGGGGAGTATAAACTTTACCATTCTGTTTGGGAACCGCCTATAATGTGTGTGACATGGAAGATATCGCCATCTCTTAGTTGCTATGTTGACAATGAAAGTATACCGCTCAAAATATTATTTATCTCTATTTCAAAACCGAGCTCTGGCACCTCTACAAATCCCTGCTTCCCTCTGCGAAGGGCCTATCTATTTACTTCTATGCTGAGTCATCACCCTCTTATTAAAGAGCACTAGCTGGAGAGCACAACTGTCATTTGCATTCATCACTGTTAATTGATATTGGGTGTGACTATGAATGGATCTCTTTTACCATGAATTACAATGTCTAGTTATTCCTTGATCTTTAAAAGTGCTCTGCATTTATGTTTTGCGGTCTCAGAAAGGTCTAGGGAGATACCATCTTGTTATATCATATTATGATTGTTTTGAGAAAGTGTTGTCATCCGAGATTTATTATTATCGCTCGCTAGTTGATTATGCTATTGATATGAGTAATTGTGAGACCTGAGAATTATTGCAAATGTGGTTAGTTATGATATTTGCTGAAAACTTGAATGCTGGCTTTACATATTTACAATAACAAGAGCAAATAGACTTTGTAAAAGTTTTTCTTTCTTTCTTTCAGTTTGTCAACTGAATTGCTTGAGGACAAGCAAGGGTTTAAGCTTGGGGGAGTTGATACGTCTCCATCATATCTACTTTTCCAAACACTTTTGCCCTTGTTTTGGACTCTAACTTGTATGATTTGAATGGAACTAACTTGGGACTAACGCTGTTTTCAAGAGAATTGCCGTGATGTTGTTTTATGTGCGAGAAAACAAAAGTTCTCGGAATGACCTGAAACTCCAGGATGTCTTATAAAAAATAATAAAAATCCTCGCCAAAGATGAAGACCAGGGGCCCACACCTGTCCCACGAGGGTGGGGCGTGCCCCCTCAGGGCGCGCCTACCTCGTGGGCCCTCGAGACCCTCCGACGCCAACTCCAACTCTATATATTGGCTTTCGGGAGAAAAAATCAGAGAGAAGAAATCATCGCGTTTTATGATCACGGAGTCACGGCAAGCCCTAAAACCTCTCGGGAGGGCTGATCTGGAGTCCGTTCGGGGCTCCGGAGAGGGGGATTCATCGCCGTCGTCATCATCAACCATCCTCCATCACCAATTTCATGATGCTCACCGCCGTGCATGAGTAATTCCATCATAGGCTTGCTGGACGGTGATGGGTTGGATGAGACTTATCATGTAATCGAGTTAGTTTTGTTAGGGTTTGATCCGTAGTATCCATTATGTTCTGAGATTGATGTTGCTATGACTTTGCTATGCTTAATGCTTGCCACTAGGGCCCGAGTGCCATGATTTCAGATCTGAACCTATTATGTTTTCATGAATATATGTGAGTTCTTGATCCTATCTTGCAAGTCTATAGTCACCTATTATGTGTTATGATCCAACAACCCCGAAGTGACAATAATCGGGATACTTCTCGGTGATGACCATAGTTTGAGGAGTTCATGTATTCACTATGTGCTAATGCTTTGTTCCGGTTCTCTATTAAAAGGAGGCCTTAATATCACTTAGTTTCCAATAGGACCCCGCTGCCACGGGAGGGTAGGACAAAAGATGTCATGCAAGTTCTTTTCCATAAGCACGTATGACTATATTCGGAATACATTCCTACATTACATTGATGAATTGGAGCTAGTTCTGTGTCACCCTATGTTATGACTGTTACATGATGAACCGCATCCGGCATCATTATCCATCACTAATCCGATGCCTACGAGCTTTCCATATACTGGTTTACGCTTATTTACTTTCCCGCTGCTACTGTTACAATCACTACAAAATACCAAAAATATTTACTATTGCTTGCACTACTCTTTCGTTACCGTTACGACCACTATCATATTACTTTGCTAGTAAACACTTTGCTGCAGATACTAAGTTTCCAGGTGTGGTTGAATTGACAACTCAGCTGCTAATACTTGAGAATATTCTTTGGCTCCCCTTGTGTCGAATCAATAAATTTGGGTTGAATACTCTACCCTCGAAAACTGTTGCGATCCCCTATACTTGTGGGTTATCACTCATCTACTACTTCGCCCCTCTTGCTGGATCAAGAAGGCGATGAAGTCATCGAGCTGAACGTGTGCTGAACGCGGAGGTGCCGTACGTTCGGTACTTGATCGGGACGGATCGTGAAGGTGTACGACTACATCAACCGCGTTGATAAACGCTTCCGCTTATGGTCTACGAGGGTACGTAGATTACACTCTCCCCTCTCGTTGCTATGCATCACCATGATCTTGCGTGTGGGTAGGAATTTTTTTAAATTACTACGTTCCCCAACACGTGGACAACCCGGAGACCCCCCTGACTTGTTCTCGACGCCAACACCTCTCATATATACCGAAACTTCCAGAAAGAAACCTAGATCTGAAGTTCCGCCGCCGCAAGCCTCTGTAGCCACGAGAAATCAAACTAGGCCCTCTCCGGCACCCTGACGGAGGGGGCCATCATCACCGGTGGCCTTGGAGGAGTATCCTGGAGAGGCCATCATCGCCATGAAGGCCAAGGACCAGAGGGAGAACCTTTCCCCATCCATGGGGGAGGCCATGGAGGAGGAAGCACAAGGGGGAGAACCTCTCCTCCTCTCTCTTGGTGGCACCGGAGTGCCATCGAGAGGGGAATCATCGCCGCGATGATCGTCTTCATCAACATCACCACCATCATCACCATCCTCATCTCTTTTACGCGGTCCACTCTCCCGCACCCCGCTATAATCCCTACTTGAACATGGTGCTTTATGCCATATATTATGATCCAATGATGTGTTGCCATCCTATGATGTTTTGAGTAGATATCCTTTGTCTTTGGGTTGATTGATGATCTAGATTGGTACGAGTTGTATGTTTTATTTTGGTGCTGTCCTATGGTGCCCTCCGTGTCGGCATAGCGTGAGGGATTCCCACCGTAGGGGTGTTGCAATACGTTCATGATTCGCTTATAGTGGGTTGGTGAGTGGTGAAACACAAAACCGAGTAAGGGGTTGTTGCGTATGGGAATAAAGAGGACTTGATGCTTTAATGCTATGGTTGGGTTTTACCTTAATGATCTTTAGTAGTTGCGGATGCTTGCTAGAGTTCCAATCATAAGTGCATATGATCCAAGTAGAGAAAGTATGTTAGCTTATGCCTCTCCCTCATATGAAATTGCAATGATGACTACCGGTCTTGTTAACAATTGCCTAGGACAATTCCATACACCGATCCACCATTATTCCACACTCGCTATTTATAATATATTCTAACTTTATGATAACAGCACCTACTTTTATATTTTAGCTCTCTGATATCATGCAAAGTTATCCTCTTCATACCCACAACGTAGTTTTATTTCTTATTGCTAGTTGGAAGCAAACGTTCGGTGTACGTAGAGTCGTATCAGTGGCACATAGGGCTTGAGAGAATATTGATATTACCTTTAGCTCCTTGTGGGTTCGACACTCCATACTTATCACTTCCACCTTTGGAAATTGCTACGATGATTCCCTGCACTTGGGGATTATCACCTAACATGTTCATCACATATTCTTTTCTTTGTAGCATGGACATTTGGACTTTTATATGATTCAAAGCAATAGTCTAGTTTTGACATGAAGATTTCAATACTCAAGCATATCAACAAGCAACCATGTGTTTCAAAATATCAACACTAAAGCAAGTTATCCATAGCCCATTATGCTCAATCATTGATCCATTCATGAAACACACTCACATATTAGCTACACCCAATGCTCAAGTACGATCATAGTTCCCCTTAGTTCGTGCTTTATAAGAGAAGATGGAGACTCAATTTTTTTTGCATAAAGTAAAATAAATGCCCTTCGCAGAGGGAAGTAGGGATTTGTAGAGGTGCTAGAGCTCAAAGCGAAAAAGGTAGAGAGAAAACATTTTGGGTGGCATGCTTTTCCTGTCAACGAAAATGATCGAGTAGTTCCCAATACTTTCCATGCTAGATATATCATAGGCCGTTCCCAAACAGAAAATAAAGTTTATTCCTTTTTCCACCATACTTTCACATTCCACGGCTAACTGAGTCCACGGGTGCCGTCCGTACCAACACTTTCCAAGGAATTTATTATTTGACAACATAACGTAAATTCATTTTTCATTTCGGGACTAGGCATCCCTAATACCTTTGCCGTACTCTCGTGCAATGACAAGTGAATAAACACTCATCTTGAGAATAACACATCTAGCATGGAAAAATATCAGCCACCCCCTTCCGTTCCATGAGCGGTATGAGCACACAAATGAGAAATTTATTTTGAAAATTAGAGATGGCACATACAAATTTGCTTAGAACGGCACATAAATACCGCATATAGGTAGGTATAGTGCACTCATGTGGCAAAACTGGTTTAAGGATTTTGGATGCACAAGTAGTGATCATACTTATTGCAAATGAAGGCTAGCAAAATATTGAGAAGCATCCAACCAAGAAACGAAAAAATCTCATAAGTGAGCATTAAGCATAACTAACACGAATAATGAACCACAAGTAGGATGTAATTTCATTGAATAACTATTGACTTTCGTGCTTGCATAGGGAATCATAAACCTTAACACCAATATTCTTACTAAAGCATAATTACTCATCAACATGACTCACATATTATATCAACATATCACAAAACTATTGCAAGGAATCAAGTTTATTTTGTCCAATGATCTTCATGAAAGTTTTTATTATATCTCTCTTGAAGATCTATCACTTTGGGACTAATTTCATATGTTTCTTTTGATAGCTCAAACAAATCTAAGTGAAGAACATGAGCATAAAAAATTTCTTCTCTCAAAATAATCTAAGTGAAGCAAGAGAGAATTTCTTAAATTTTGTACTAACTCTCAAGTAAATCTAAGTGAAGCATGAGAGAATTTCTTCAAAAATAATAAAGCACACCATGCTCAAAAAGATGTAAGTGAAGCACTAGAGCAATTCCATAGCTCATAAAGATTTAAGTGAAGCATAGAGAGAAATTCTAACAAGTCATAGCATATTTTTGGCTCCCTCAAATAGGTGTGTCCAGCAAGGATAGATGACTTAAAACAAAAGGCAAAACAAGCAAAGACTCATATCATACAAGACACTCCAAGCAAAACTCAGGATATGTGACGAATAAAAATATAGCTCCAAGTAAAATACCGATGGTCGTTAGAAGAAAGAGGGGACGCCACTCGGAGCATCCCCAAGCTTAGTTGCTTCCTTCTCTTTTAGATAATAGCTTGGGATGCCATGGGGCATCCCCAAGCTTAGGCTCTTCTTACTCCTTATTCCTTCATCCATCGTGATCTCACCCAAAACTTGAAAACTTCAATCACACAAAACTCAACAAAACCTTCATGAGATCCGTTAGTATAACAAAGCAAATCACCACTCTAAGTACTGTTGCAAACCAATTAATATTTTATTTTTGCATTATATCTACTGTATTCCAACTTTTCTAGACCTTATACCTCCAATACAATCCATAGATTCATCAAAATAAGCACACAACGCAAAGAAAATAGAATCTATCAAAAAACAGAACAGTCTGCAGTAACCAGGGAACTTCGTATGCTTCTGTAACTCCAAAAATTCTGAAAAATTAGGACAACGCGGCTAATTTTTATATCAATCTTGTGTAAAAAATTCAGAGCAAAAGAATGTTTCTGTGATTTATGAAAATTATGTTTCTGAGCACAAAAGTTTCTGTTTTTCAACAAGATCAAATCAACTATCACCCAACATGATCCCAAAGGCTTTGCTTGGCACAAACACTAACTAAAACACAAAAAACACAATAATAACAGTAGCATAATTGTGCAAACACTCAAGAACAGAGAGACAAAGACAAAATTAAATTTTATTCATTGGGTTGTCTCCCAACAAGCGCTATAATTTTATGCCCCTAGCTAGGCATAATGCAAATGATCTAAGTATTGTCATATTTAGTTTCCAACTCTTCAATCAAACACTTGGAATTCTTCAAGGATTTAGCATACAAATTTTCAATAGCAATACTTCTAGGAAAGATATTGAAAAATTCATTCTTGTAAGTAGGATCTCTTATAACTTCAACAAAATCAGGGTGAATACTAATCATCTTAAGATCTTCTTTGTTACTATTAGAAGTTGCACCCTTGTTTTTAGTGGCTTGAGTAATCCTGCCTATTTTTATTGGAGTTTTTTCAATAGTTTTAGCAGAGGTAAAAGTTGTGCTTAGATTACTAAAAATTTCCTCCAACTTATCAATTCTAGCGGGGCTCTCCTCTATTCTTTCATTGAATGCGGGTTCTTTTTCTTTTAATAATTTAAGAGCATCTTCCGCTTTTGATCCAATTCTATAGCAAGATTGTGCATCCTTTTATCTAACTTTTCAATATTTTCTTCTGTGAGCATTTTCTTTTCAATAGCATCTAGCCTCTCCATAACATCCTCGAGAGTTAAGGTTGTTTCGTTTACCAAAAGAGGTGGTGATCCCACTAAATTCCCCATAGCATTAAAATCATCAAGAGAGGGGCACATCAAGAAATTCCCACCGGTAATCGTATCAAGCACGAATCTATACCAAGTGGTGATGCCCACGTAGAAACAATGAAGAAGAACAACTGTAGATTGCTTGCGAATAGATCTATTATGAGCATTGCAAATCCTATACCAAGCATCTTTTAAATTCTCCCCTCCCCTTTGCTTAAAGTTGAGAACCTCGTTCTCGGGGGTGCATGCAATAGAAGAAGAGCTATCCATGATGGCAAAAAGTGATAAACGAGAGTGCACACAAAAATAGATCTGGCGAGAAAATGGCTAACGAAAAAAGGCGAAGAAAACGACAATTTTTTGTGAAGTGGGGGGAGGAAAACAAGAGGCAAATGGCGAATATTGTAAATTGCAAGGAGATGAGATTTTTGATTAGGAACCTGGTACATGTTGATGATGTCTCCCTGGCAACGACGCCAGAAATTCCTTTTGATGTTGGCTTGAACTACGTCGGTATTTCCCCAAAGAGGAAGGGATGATGCAGCACATCAACGGTAGGTATTTCCCTCAGTGATGAGACCAAGGTTATCAAACCAGTAGGAGAACCACGCATCACCACGTAAACAACTCCTGCACACAAAGAACAAATACTTGCAACCCGACGTAAGAGAGGGGTTGTCAATCCCTCACGGGTAAAAAGATAAGTAAAATTGTAGTAGATTGGATAAATAGATCTCGCGGGAATGTGAGATAAAATAAATAAATAAAAATTGCAGCAAGGTATTTTTGTGTTTTTGGATTAATAGATCTGAAAATAAAAGCGAAAAATAGACCTCGAAGGCAAATATAATAAAGAACCCAGGGGCCGTAGATTTCACTAGTGGCTTCTCTCAAGAAAAATAGCATACGGTGGGTAAACAAATTACTGTTGGGCAATTGATAAAACTTCAAATAATCATGACGATATCCAAGCAATGATCATTATATAGGCATCACGTCCAAGATTAGTAGACCGACTCCTGTCTGCATCTACTACTATTACTCCACACATCAACCGCTATCCAACATGCATCTAGTGTATTAAGTTCATGGAAAAACAGAGTAATGCAATAAGAACGATGACATGATGTAGACAAGATCTATTCATGTAGGAATTAGACCCCATCTTGTTATCCTTAATGGCAACGATACATACGTGTCGGTTCCTTTTCTGTCACTAAAAAAATCGATCTAGTTGGCCTAACTAAACCAAAGATTCAAAGAAGAAATACGAGGCTATAAGTAATCATGCATATAAGAGATCAAAAGACTCAAATAACTTTCATGGATAAAAACATAGATCTGATCATAAACTCAAAGTTCATCGGATCCCAACAAATACACCGCAAAAAAGAGTTACATCAAATAGATCTCCAAGAGACCATTGTATTAAGAACAAAGAGAGAGAGAGGAAGCCATCTAGCTACTAACTACTGACCCGAAGGTCTACAATGAACTACTCACGCATCGTCGGAGAGGCACCGATGAGGATGATGAACCCCTCTGTGATGGTGTCTAGATTGGATATGTCGTTTCTGGAACTTGCGGCAGCTGGAATTGATTATCGTCCACTCCCCTAGGGTTTCTGGAATAATGGGGTATTTATAGAGCAAAGAGGCAGTGCGGGAGGCGGCCGAGGTGGGCATAACCCACCTGGGGGCGCCTGGGCCCCTAGGCGCGCCCTGGTGGGTTGTGCTCCCCTCAGAGCCCCCCTCAGGTACTTTCTTGGCCCATCGTGTGTCTTCTGGTCCAGAAAAAATCACCAAAAAGTTTCGCTGCATTTGGACTCCGTTTGGTATTGATTTCCTGCGAAGTAAAAAACAAGCAAAAAAAAAAAACAACAACTGGCACTGGGCACTATGTCAATAGGTTAGTCCCAAAAAATGATATAAAGTGGCTATAAAATTATTGTAAAACATCCAAGAATGATAATATAATATCATGGAACAATAAAAAATTATAGATACGTTGGCGACGTATCAGTCACCCTGGAGGGCGTGCAATTGCAGCTTTTCTCCAAAAGCCAAGACCTTGAAACTGCCGACGGCACCATCTCTAATATGAAAGCCAGACTTGGATCTCTGGAGAAGGAGCTTGAATCTGCCAGTCGCTATGAGAAGCTGCTGATGACGGATTTGACCAAGGCGAGAACTCTCCAGAAGGACACGGAAGACAAGTTGGAAAACCAAATCCAGCAGCGTGACCTCTGGATCAAGAGCATGGTTGACATCGCCGAGCGCCTCACTTCACAGATTGCAAATATGGACATGAAGAGCTGGGCCTTCTCTGTCAGCAAGCATGAAGTTCCAAGTGTCAAGCTGACGCTCTTCTTTGAAGGCCTGATTGAAGGGTTGAAGATGTACGAAGATGACATGGACGCCTACTTCACTGTCGAATCCCAGAAGCTTGCTTGCGATGCTCTCTTCCTAGTTTTGAGCAACCTCGCCTTCTTCCACCTGAACGTTGACCTCTCCGATGGCTTCAAGAAGCTGCCTCCAGGTGCCTATGTCTCTGCCTCCGCGGAGAAGGCCGGCTCCCTTGCTGACAGGGTCCTCTCAGTCCCAAGAGTCCAAGGAGGTCGCCGCACCCAGTCTTAAGTCAACCCTACTGCCATGCTGCCCTGTACTAAGGCACAATGTGTATCTCGTATTAGGTTCCGCACTATTTTTGTTTTAATGCTTGCTGAAATTATGTTTATATGCAAGCGCATGCTATCCCCTTTGTTTATCCACTGGTATCTGTATGGTTGGTTTCCTTGCGTACTTTGGTTGCCCGCCAACAACATGCTTTCGCGATTGCTTTGAGGAACGGGTCCTTAGCATTCAGCTGGCAAGGACACGCTGCCGGTGGGTTTTTCCTTAACAGTCTTTGACGCAGCCACCTGCTTCGTTGAGCGGACTCAAAACAAATCAAGGGCGCAAACAAATACGGTAAGGTTCCATCGCATAGAGGGCTCTCCATACGGACCCTTGGTTGTTCGAGGTATGTGCAGGTGCGAGCTCTGAGGAAAGTTTACATGCATGTCAACTTAGCTTTTGTCACGATCCCCTCTTGCCGAGGTGCATATTTGCTCATGCATATCAACCCCTCCTTCAGGCGTGTTCGTCCCTCCTCTTCGTGTCTCCTAGCAAAATGACGCTCATATATCCTCTTTCGCCCTACAAAGAGGGAAAAAGGAAAGGGACAAAATGGAGGAACTTGGCGGTTCGTTAGTCACGTGCTCACCCTCCACGTGGGCCGAGGGGTGAATGTAAATATTCGCACTAATGAAACACCACGGAAAAAGGAAGAACTGGCCCCTCTCTTCTTTCCCTTCCTTACAATGATCCCTCAGCGATCTGCGTGATGGACACGCTGGCGCACAGGGCCTCTCCGTGGTTTTGCTTGCCGGGGGTGCCAACCGACGGATTTGCTTTATCATTTTTCTCAGGATTTACCCTCGGCAGGACAAATGCAGGACTGAGCTTTCATGCGAGCTCATCGACACCGTTAGCATCACTGCCGGGCAACCCGATCATTGGCGAGGAAAGAAGGAAAGCGAGGCCAAATATGCACCATTCTCTTACTCGTCAGATCGAGCAGCACCTCTTGGAATCAAGTGTGCTCGGTCGAGGATCGCGAGAAGGACACAGCTGCCGCTCGACCCATCCCACCTTCTGACCACGGATGGCATGGCGGCCACGCTATCTGCGCCAGCGTGCCAACCGTGGCGCCGACGTCCCCCGCTTTCACCGCCGTTGCTACTGCGGTGGAGACGTGCGAGGGAGTCTCGGAAAGAGGAGGATAGGGAGCAACATTGCTCATCTTCTTCGAAGTCATAGACGAAGAAGGTTATGATGAAGATCACCGCACTGTACACAACTTCGGGTTTGCGCAAGCGATGCCCCCTACCTGGCGCGTGAGCAGGATCACCTTTGGGGCCACAGGCCCCTTGTGGTTTGGCAGGGGGAGATCACGTTGCACAAAGAGCGGAAGCCATGAGACAACACGACGAGGAGACTCTGGCAATTTTTACCTAGGTTCGGGCCACTGTGAAGCATAAAACCCTACTCCTACTTTGGTGGATTGGATGGAGGAACACGAAGACGCGCAGCGCTCAAACCCGGCAAGGTTTCCTCGGGGAGAGCTGCTATGCGAATACAAGTGTGTAAGGGTCTGAATCCTTCTCTAGGTCGCCTTGGACCTCCTTTTATAGCTCAAGGGGTTACCACAGTGGCAAAACAGTCATTATCTCGTGATTAGATAGCCAATAGTGCTATCATACCTAACTCTGGCACTTAGGACAAAATGCCATAAATGCTACCTTAGGTGGTGCGTGGGGGTGCACCCCCGGCAAGCTTATTCCACCGCTTAGTTAACTTCTACTTATTATCTTGACACGCCTCTAGATGGGTGTTAAATGGGTGTGATCTGTCTTCCAGTAAGCTGCCACATTGTTAAGGCATGTCTCTCTCTAAGTACTTTTGGTGATTGATGACAACGCTTTTGTGGACTAATCATGTGCATTGAGTATTTCAGAGATTTATCATTTGGCACGAGGCGATTCCTTCCCTCGGAGTTTTAAGCGAAGACGGTGTTGCTATTTCGTTTCAGTTTTGGTGGACTTGTTTCGTAGGAGTCACCGTACTATCAAGAGGGGGTCCGCATTGGTAAGGCTAGGGTGGAATCAACACGTACACATCCCCTTTGCACCCACAGAGCCTTCCCGCTTCGATGGAGGATCCTTCATTGCTTCCTCTGGGAGATCTGGTCCCAGCGGTAGTACCGCAAACCCCAGTGGTAGTACCGCTCAAGAGCCACAGGCGGTAGTACCGCTCCACAGTGGTAGTACCGCCTGGGGCTCTCAGCCGTAGTACCGTTGTTGTTCTGAGCTTCTACCGCCTCTACTCAAGGGTGTCGCCTCTCGTGTCGGGTTTTGCGGCACTGGCAGCGGCAGTAGAGGCGGTAGTACCGCTTGCAAGCGGTAGTACCGCCCCTACTACCACTGCTAGTACCGCCCTGGGTCCAGACCTTGCTCCGCCTTAGGCCTCCCCCAGTCTGCACGGTAGTACCACGAGGGGGAGCGGTAGTACTGCTGATCCCAGCAGTAGTACCGCTGCCCCCAGCGGTAGTACCGCTCTGTGCGGGGATGAATGAGGGATAACGGTTGGATTGTTTCCCCCCTTATAAAAGGAGGTCTTCTTCTCCAAGTTGACCTACCTCTTTTCCCCCAAGCTCCATTGTTGCTCCAAAGCTCATTTTCACCCGATCTCTCTCCCTAGCCAATCAATCTTGTTGATTTTTTAGGGATTGGTTGAGAAGGCCCGGATCTACACTTCCACAAAGAGAAAATTGATTACCCCCACTAATCCCTTGCGGGTCTTGTTAATCTTGGGTGTTTGAGCACCCTAGATGGTTGAGGTCACCTCGGAGCCATATTCCATTGTGGTGAAGCTCCGTGGTATCGTTGGGAGCCTCCAATTGAGTTGTGGAGATAGCCCCAACCTTGTTTGTAAAGGTTCGGTCGCCGCCTTCAAGGGCACCAATAGTGGAATCACGACATCTCGCATTGTGTGAGGGCGTGTGGAGAATACGGTGGCCCTAGTGGCTTCTTGGGGAGCATTGTGCCTCCACACCACTCTAACGGAGACGTACTTTCCCTCAAAGGGAAGGAACTTCGGTAACACATCCTCGTCTCCACCGGCTCCACTATTGGTTATCTCTCACCTTTACTTGTGCAAGCTCATTTTGCGTTGTATTCTTTGCTTGCTTGTGTGCTTGTTGTTGTTGCATCATATAGGTTGCTCACCTAGTTACATATCTAAACAACCTACTTTGATGCAAAGTTTAATTGGGTAAAGAAAAGCTAAAAATTGTTAGTTGCCTATTCACCCCCCTCTAGTCAACTATATCAATCCTTTCAATTGGTATCAGAGCCTCGTCTCTTTATTAAGGACTTTGCCGTCCGAAGAGTATGGTTGACACCGTATACGGTGGGGAGGATCACTCTAGTGTGAATCCGTTCTCGTCTACGGCCGATGGGGGAACCGCGGTCTCTCATGAGGAGTTCAATTTGGCTTTGGACACATTGAAAGCCTCCATGACGTCCGAGGTTGAAAGCATGTTTAATAAGTTCTTAGAAGGCCTTAAATTATCCACCGCACCGGCGAAAGTGGGTGATCCCGCTAACAAGGTGACGGATTCTAACTCCGACAAGGGGGAAGCTACTAGTGACAAAGTTCCTTTATCTAGTGGTAGAAATGGTAGTGGCATCTTTGCCCAAGTTGAACCTCCACTTACTTATGGAGGACTGGTTCCCTCCACTCATCTAAATCATGCCGGTTATCCTCCTAAGATTGTGAAAAATGAGGATTTTAACTCTTGGATCTATCACTTTAAACATCATTTAAATCATGTTAGTACTAATCTTTGGAGAATCATTGATCAAGGTTTCTATCTGCATGACCCAAGCAACTTCACCCCTAGAGAAGCCGTGGATCATCAATTCAATGAGAATGCTCTCTTCATCATCCAAGATGCAATTCCATCCGAAGATATTGCACATCTCCGACCTTTCATCGTGGCCAAGGAAGCATGGCACCATGTTGTTTCTCTTTACAAGGGAAACGCAAGCATTCAACGCTCCAACTATGAAATGATGCAAGATGAAGCCGATGAGTTTGCAATGAATGAAGATGAAGAACCTCGTGAGCTTTACCGGAGATTAAGCACTCTCGCGGCCTCACTCCGAGATCATGGGAGCAAGGATACGGATGACAATTGGATCAAGCGCAAGTTCCTCAAGGCCATGGTGCCTTACCACAAGGCCATGTCCTCCGTCATCTGTCAATGGTCGGACTTCCACACCTTGTCCTCAAGTGAAGTGTTTGATGAGTTTGTGGCGATGAGGATCTTGGACAAGACCGCCGACAATGCCGTGTTGCGTTCTCAAAGAGCAAAGAAGCCCAACCTTGCCTTGAAGGCCAAGTCTAGTGTGGAAGAAGAGGATGAAGAGGAGAGCAACCCCAAAGATACAAAATATGCTTATCATGAGCACATGGCTCTCGCTTCAAGGCAATTTTGGAGCAGGAAGAACACACGGCCCAACTTCAACAAGAAGAACTCAAGTGACGCGAAGGGCAAGCAACGTGTGAGGACATGCTATAATTGTGGCAATGTGAGCCACTTTGTTGCGGAATGCCCATATGAGAAGAGGGAAGACAATGGTGGCAAGCTCATCCGAATAGACAAGGCCAAGTCCTTCCCCAACAAGAGCAACTTCACCAAGAAGACTCCTCCCAAGGGGTTGGTGGCACAAGAAGAATACAATGAGGATGATGATGAAGATGAAGACGGTGAATCGGTTGCCATCGCCTCCGTTGCCATTGCGACAACTCCACGGGTGTCCCTCTTCGACTCACCCAATGAGAACATCATCGCCAAGTGCCTCATGGCTAAAGCCACCAACAAGGTAACCCCCAACATCAAAAATGCCATCATTACTAATACTTCTTTGATGGATTGCATTGATGAAAGTGAGGGGTCTAATGAGGAGGAAAATGAATTTGAGTCTTTTATGAGTAAGCTCAAGGATAAATCCAAGAAGCACTTTGTTGCTCTCTTGGAACAACTTGGTGAAGCCAATGACATGATCGAGGCTCACGAAGGAACCATCTCTAAGATGGAGGGGCATAGTGGTGACCATGCCGATGAGATATCAGATCTCTCTAATGTGCTTGAGGAAGAGCGCGGTCATCGTTTGGCTCTTTAGGAGTCATACAACGATGAGCATGCTAAATTGAAGAAAGATCTTGATCATGATTTTGTTGTATCTCGTGTGCTATATTCCGAGAAGGCCAAACTTGGGGTTGATCTTTCTAGACTCAAAGAGGAGTTTGATATACTTGACAAGGCTCACAAGGCCTTGAAGGGTACTCATGCTAGCCTTAAAGAGTCTCATGATCAACTCCAAGTGAAGCTAACCAAGGAGAAAGCCACTTTTCCTCATATGGTTTTAATTGATAATGCAAATGCTACTAACCCATGTTGTGAGCATGTGCATCTTGTGGAGGAGAATGCAAAGTTGAAGGAGCAACTTGAGAAAGGCCTTGTGTCTTGCATACAAGGTGAGAAGAACCTCAACGATCTTTTGAGCAATCAAAAGGAAGTTGTGGCCAAGGAGGGAATTGGGTTCGCACCCAAGTCCAAGAACAAGAAGAGGAATGACAAGGCCAAACGACCTCCTCCTCTCAAGCAAACTTTTGTGAAGGAGGGAGAGGGTGCTTCTAAGGAGAAGAAGAACAATGTGAAGGGTGGTGGTGTCAATAAGGGCAATACCACCCCTTCCAACAAAGCCAGTGACTTTAACCCTTCTTATGTGTTATGTCGTGCTAGTGATGGGCATGTTTATGCTAAATTTGTTGGCTCTCCTTATGAGTACATTGAATGGTCTATTTGGGTTCCTAAGACCCTTTGTCACTAACATCAAAGGACCCATTACTAAATGGGTACCTAAAACTAAGCATTGATCTCTTGTAGGTGTTTGCTTCCGGTGGGGGGGTCATGGTTGCTCGATAGTGGAGCCACAAATCATATGACTGGAAGCAAGGACTTGGTGGTGGACGTGCACAAGATTCCATCTATGCCCACCAATGTCGAGTGGGGTGATGCCTCGTCTTCTAAGGTATTGGGTCTTGGCGAGGTTGTCATTTCTCATGATCTCACGGTCGAGAAGGTCATGCTTGTTGATTCCCTTGCATACAATTTACTTTCCGTTCGTCAACTTGCACTCATGGGCTTTGCCACTTTCTTTGATATTGATACCGTGGCCCTCTTGTGGAGCAAGACTCTTAAAGTAGCCTTTGTTGGGCATGTCGAGAATGGTCTCTATGAGATTAACTTTTTGGAGTGACCCACTAAGACCGCGACATGCCTAATGGCTATAGTTGACGTGGGATGGCTTTGGCATCGCCGTTTAGCCCATGTCTATATGAGGTCTTTGAAAAGTCTTCTCAAGGGGGACCATGTCCGTGGACTAACAAATGTTAGTTTTGCCAAAGATCGTGCTTGCAGTGCTTGTATCGAAGGAAAGCTACATGAGAAGGCTCACCCTCCCACGACTATCATCTACTCGAAGAGGCCCTTGGAGCTCGTTCACTTGGATCTCTTTGACCTCCATCCTTTGATAGTCTTGGGGGTAGAAAGTATTGCTTGGTGATTGTGGATGATTATTCAAGATACACTTGGGTATATTTCTTCAAGAGGAAGAGTGAGACCCAACAAACCGTCATCGACCTTGCAAATGAAGCTCAACGCCAACACAATGCAAAGATCTTGATGATAAGAAGTGACAATGGCTCCGAGTTCAAGAACTACACCTTGGATGAGTTTCTTAGTGATGAGGGGATCAAGCATCAATATTCTGCACCATACACCCCTCAACAAAATGCTGTAGCGGAGAGGAAGAACCGGACGTTGATGGATGCGGCAAGGACCATGATGGCGGAGTTCAAGTCTTCATACAACTTTTGGGCCGAAGCCATCAACACCGCATGTCATGCATCCAATCGGCTCTATCTCCTCAAAGGCTTGAACAAGACTCCATATGAAATACTAAACGTTAACAAGCCCAACGTCAAGTACTTCCGGGTGTTCGGGTGTAAGTGTTTCATTCTCAAAAAAGGTGTTCGTTTGTCTAAATTTGAGGCTAGAGCTCATGAGGGCATATTTGTTGGTTATGCTACAAACTCTCATGCTTACCGTGTCCACAATAAGTCCATGGGACTTATTGAGGAGACATGTAACGTGGAGTTTGATGAGAATAACGGCTCCCAAGTGGAGCAAAGTGGTACTTGTGATGTAGGTGATGAAATTCCTCCCCAAGCCATAAGAAGAATGGGTGTTGGTCATATCCTACCCATTGAGGAACCCCTTGTGGCCGAAGGAGAAGGACAATGTTCCACTCAAGTGGAACCATCACCAACCCAAGACCCACATGCTTCCGAAGAACAAAGTGAAGGCCCTCAACCAAATGAACAAGACCAAGGGCAAGATCAACCCTGAGATGGTGGTGAACCACCAAGTGATGCCCAAGGTCAAGTTCTCACCACCGAGCAAGTTCAAGATCAAGAGCAAGATCAAGATAAAGAACAAGCTCAAGATGATCAAGTTTCCGCTCCTCAACTCACTCCTGAGGAGGAATTGGAGCGTCGTGCCGCTAAGATTGCATCCAAGCTCAATTCCAAAGAGCATCACATGAAGAATGTGCTTGGAAGCTTAAGAAAGGGGGTAAGCACTCGTAGACAATTAGAAAACTATTGTGAACATCACGCATTTGTTTTTTATGTTGAACCACAAAAGGTCTATGAAGCGCTCTAGGATCTAGATTGGCTTAACGCCATGCATGAAGAACTCAACAACTTCGAGCACAACAAGCTGTGGAGATTGGTGCCAAGGCCAACGGGGAATCATAATGTCACAGGAACCAAGTGGATATTCAAGAACAAGCAAGATGCTCATGGGATTATCATTCGCAACAAGGCTCGGTTGGTAGCACAAGGCTACTCCCAAGTCGAGGGTATCGACTACAATGAAACCTTTGCTCCCATTGCTCGCCTTGAATCCATTCGTTTGTTGATTGCTTATGCTTCTCATCATAACTTTAATTTGCAACAAATGGATGTGAAGAGTGCTTTTATTAATGGTCCTATTAATGAGTTGGTGTATGTCAAACAACCCCCAGGGTTCGAGGATCCGCATTTCCCGAATCATGTGTACCAACTCGATAAGGCACTATATGGCCTTAAACAAGCCCCACGTGCATGGTATGAGCACCTTACGAAGTTGTTGCAAGATCGTGGGTTTGAAATTGGGAAAATCGACCCCACTCTTTTTTACTAAGAAGGTCAAAGGGGAGTTGTTTGTATGCCAACTATATGTTGATGATATTATCTTTGGTTCCCCTAACAAAGCTTTCAATGAGGAGTTTGCCACTCTCATGACCTCAAAGTTCAAGATGTCCATGATGGGAGAGTTGAAGTTCTTTCTCGGGTTCAAAATCAAGCAAAGAAGAGAAGGAACCTTCATCAACCAAGCCAAATAAACTCAAGACATGCTCAAGAGATTCAAGCTAAGTGATGTCAAGCCGGCTTCCACTCCAATGCCCGTCAAATGCCAACTTGACATAGATCCCAATGGTAAAGCGGTGGATAAAATGGTATATTGCTCCCTGATTGGCTCCTTGCTTTACCTTTGTGCATCTAGACCGGATATCATGTTGAGTGTGGGAATTTTTGCACGGTTTCAAGCCGCACCTAAGGAAAGCCACTTTGTGGCGGTCAAGCGAATCTTTCGATATTTGGCTCATACCCCAAACTTTGGCATATGGTACCCAAGAGGAGCTAACTTCAACCTTGTGGGCTTTTCGGACTCGGATTGGGCGGAGACAAAGTGGATAGGAAGTCAACTTCCGGAGGGTGCCAATTCCTTGGTTGCTCTTTGGTGAGTTGGTCTTCTAAGAAGCAAAGTTGTGTGTCTCTCTTGTCCAATCAAGGCGGAGTATGTGGCCGCCGGTAGTTGTTGTGCACAACTTCTATGGATGAGGCAAACTTTAAAGGATTACAGTGTCATTTGTGACAAAGTGCCTCTTTGGTGTGACAATGAAAGTGCCATCAAGATTTCTCTCAACCTGGTGCAATACTTAAAGATGAAGCATATTGAGATTCGGTATCATTTCATCCGGGATCACATTAGGCGAGGGGAGATCGAGCTCAACTATGTCAACACCCATGATAAACTTGCAGATATCTTCACGAAGCCCTTGGATGAAGCAAGATTTCGTGAGTTAAGGCATGAGCTAAATATCATTGATTCGAGCAATGTGGCTTGAACCTTTGCACACCCCACCATACTCATCATGATGTCTTGTTTAGGTGTAAGCATGGACATAGGGGGAGTGTTGTTCTCTCAATGAACTCTCCCTCCCCCCATTATGCATAAATTGATCAAGTTTTTCACATTAGCCATTTTTTATGGTACTTGTGCTTCAAAGATGAGTTTTGGTCATGGGCCCAAGGTTAAAATCTTCGCGGTGCCATACCTCTTGACTCAAACATAGGTGGCCTCAGCCACCTCCCTCTCCTGGAGAGGAGTGTGTTTCTTGTCCTCTCGTTGGTGTTTTTCTGCCTCTGTGTTTGCTCTCTCTTCTCGTAGGTTCTTTCTCCTTCTTGAGCTAAGCCCTTTAGTGTCTAGTCCTTGAGTTCGTGGCTGAGCGGTACTACCGCTGGTGGAGCGTGGTACAGCCGCTGATGGTCAGTAAACGGTACTACCACCCACCCCAGCAGTAATACCGCTGCGGGGCGGGACTTGGGGGCTATGTCGGGGCAGGGGGAGTTTTCTTTCTCCCTCATACCCATTCGCACAACCCACTCTTTCTCTTCGTTTCGCCAGCGCCGACTCGCCGCGGGAGGGCTCTGGCGGGCCGCCGTCTCCGGGCCGTCCCTCTCCATTTCCTTCGGTGGAATCAATCCCCACCCTGTCCTCTTGCCATGGATGCCGGTATTGCCCCCATTCCCCTTCTCTCTATGCCTAGGTTTCAGATCTAGTCTTTAGGGGCAATAGTTGTTGCATTTCTCAATTTTTGGCTAAATCAAGGCTTGAGTAGGATGGAGAAGGCGTCTAGACTATTTGGATTGATATTTGGTAGGACTATTTTTGAATTTGGCATCCCGGTAGTGCCGGATTTGACCACGGCAGTAGGGAACCACCGTTCCCCCGCCTGGAGCGGTACTGTCGTGCTCGAGCGATACTGCCGCTTCCTGATCGCGGTACTACCGCTGGATGCCCACTTCCATCATACTCGTACCAAATTTCGATCCATGTTGTTTTCTTTGGTGGCTTATGCTCTTTCTTTCGTGTTGTTTCTTCTGTCTGTGTGTTTTGTTCCAGGTGATGGCCCTTCTGAGCAACACGTCCGCCGTGTCAACCCCGGGCGTCCAACTTCAAAGCGCCATCGAACCTCTGAGACAGCGGCTGCCTCCTCAAGTGTTCCTCCTCCTTCTCAGCACAAGAAGACTATTGCTCACAAGCCAAAGCCTAGGGGCAAGACTGTGACAGAGATGAATGCCAAGGAATTCTGGGAAAGGCGTCGGCGCAACCCGTATGCGGAAGATCAAGAACCCACTTTGGTCAACCGCTCGTTCTGGAACTGTTTTCAGTTTGCCATCTACTTTGATGTGATCAAATCAAAGAAGAATCTCTATGTTGATGTTCGCACTATCGACATTGAATTTATGGAGAAGGATCCTGCCTACTTTGGCGAAGCCCTAAATATGTGTTCTCATCTGAACATCCTCAGGATCATGCAGTTCAACAAGGACTTTGATGCAGATTTGGTGGCTCAGTTTTATGCCACGGTCCATCTTGGAACACATGAGGAAAGGACTCTGACTTGGATGACAAATGGCAAGCTACTTTCTGTCAAGTGGAAGGCCTTCATGGAGTTACTTTGGGTTGAAGATCAAGGACTTGAGAACCTAGTTGGCTTTCGCCCTCACCGCAATGCAACTTCCACTCACAAGCAATCTCTCTGGCCCTACTGTACTTTGAAGATTCACCCCGTGACTCAGAAGGAGACCTATGAGTTGCCTGCCTATCTGGACATACTTCATCGCATCTTCTGAGAGATTCTCTTCCCTCGCATTGGGAACTTGGATATGGTTCACTCCTTTCTCATGGACATGCTTCTTTTTTGCTAGCATGAGAAGGAAGAAAACACTGGAGAATCCTTGGATATCTCTCATGTCATGTGGTCTGAACTAGTCTCCGCCATCTCTGAGCGCAAGTGCCCTATCTATGGTCCGTTTATCATCACTACAAAAAAAAGACACATCCATGACATTTTGGGCCAAACGAATTTTTTTTCTGTCATACATATGACACTTCTATGACGATAATTGTGACAAAACCCAGTATCATCATAGGTGTGGTGGGCTCCAACTTCTATGAAAAAATCATGATGTAAAATGGGCTTTTCTTCTGGGCGGGCCGGAGACGCAGCTGCATGACATTCTTTGGGCCGTCCATGACGGAAAAACCATGGTAGAAGCAAGGGCGAGGAAAATTTCGGGAGTTCCAGTTACGGTGGGAGGTCGGGGTTGAGCGATGCACGCTTTCTCGTGACACGCATACACGTGTAAAAGCGAGGCGTTATTATAATCGAACCCGGCGAGGCATTGGGCTCTAATCGAACACGGCGATTGCACTGCAGTTACGCGTTCATCGAACCCGAGCGATCGATCGATGGCTGTTAACTGAACCCGATCGAGCGATTCCTTCGCTACTGCTGCTAACTGAAGCCGATCGATTGGATGAACAGTGAGCGTTGTGGGGGGGGGGGGGGTTGGATGAACAGTGAGCGGTGGCGTTGCCTCTGGATGAACAGGACCCCGTGGTGTGGAGGGCTGGATGAACAGTAGACGGTGGAGGGGTGCCCGTGGAGGGGTGGTTGAACAGGACCCCGTGGTGTGGAGGGCTGGATGAGCGAAACGGTGGAGGGGTGGTTGAACGATGGCCGGTGGAGTAGCGCGGTGGAGGCTGGATGAACAGAGCCCGTGGAGGCTGGAGGAGGTCGACGGTGGAGATGAACAGTATCCCGTGGAGTCCTGCTTTTGCGGCACGCCACACCCTCCCAATGAACAGGACCCCGTTGACCGTAGGAGGTCCGTTTCGTCTGCTTATGCGGTACGCCACACCCCTCCCGATCAACAGGACCCCCGTTTCGACCGTAGGAGGTCCGTTTCCTCCGTTTTGCGGTACGCCACACCCCTCCCAATCAACAGGACCCCCGTTTCGACCGTAGGAGGTCTGTTTCCTCCGTAAACAGGACCCCCGTTTCGACCGTAGGAGGTCCGTTTCCTCCTTTTTGCGGTACGCCACACCCCTCCCAATCAACATGACCCCATTCCAAACGTAGGAGGTCTGTTTCCTCCGTTCTGTGGTACACCAGGCCTCGTTTCCATCGCCTGTTCCGTCCAAGCCCTCCCAATGAACACGACCACGGATTCCGTTCCGACCCAGCCGGTTGGCTCCCACGCGTTCCGTTGCCTCCCGATGAACACGACGCATTCCGTTGCCTCCCCATGAACACGACGCATTCCGTTGCCTTTCCATGAACACGACACATTCCGTTGCCTCCCCATGAACACGACGACGACGCTGTTTCTCAGTTCCGACCCAGCCATGTACACGAGCCCTTGCCGTACGTATGCGCGAGTAGGCGTTCGAGACCCCGCCTGTATGTACACATACGTGGCCATATTTTCTTTCTTGCACCACGGCGTATGCGTACGTGTACATGCTACGTGCGCGCCTCTACTACGACACGTGCGCGCCTCTACATCCACCAGTATATATGTACGTACACGTTCGCGACCAGAATGACAACGCTATGTATGCTTCGACCAGGTGGGTCCCGACTGTCAGGCACTTCCTTGCGTGCGAAGATGTAGCTGGTGGGTCCCAGCTGTCAGGGGGAAACGTTTTTTTCGCGAGATACAGTGGCCCGTCCGGTGGGTCCCCACCGCCGGTGTGGAGGAATAATTATTTTGCACGTAATAAGGAGGCACTTCCTTGCTGCGGCCATGGACCCGGTATCGGCCTCTCCACATACTGATTCACGTCCGATGGAAGCCGTTCCTTGACCATATTGACCACGCCAAGACCGAGAGCACACGGGCGGTGGACGACGGCGAGGCATAGGAAGGGACGACGCGAGCCGGGAAGACGCGGCAGTGGATGTCCACGCATAGAGGAGTACGAGGTTCACCGGTTCGCTGCGGTGTGAGGCTCTTTGTCGCCGCTTGAGAATAACAGGGGGTGTGGGTGAGTAGAGGGATGGCCTGGCCAGCGGTGGGAGTAGTAGGGGGCGGTGAGGCCTCTGCCGCATCACAGCCGGCCATGGGAGGCAGGAGCGCGAGGCACGACCGGCGCTGGTTTGGGCGGCTGGAGCAAGAAGACCAGAGGTTGAAGAAGCACTACGGTCATTGGATGGACATCGTACGGTCACCAGAGCTAGAATCGTGCATATTGACTAAGTTGACAAAGCCCTCCGTCCCCGTCAACTTAGTAGGCCCACAAGTCAGCCTGCCACTATACTGGGTCCCAGCTAACAGGGGGAGTATTCATTTTTTGTGCGTAATAAGGAGGCACTTCCTTGCGTGCGAAGATATAGCTAGTGGGTCCGAGCTGTCAGCGGCGGTAACATTTTTTTCGTGAAATACAGAGGCCCTTTCGGTGGGTCCCTGTTGTCAGGTGGAGGAATCATTATTTTGTGCGTAATAAGGAGGCATTTCCATGCGTGCGGCCGTGGACGCAGCTGTCGGCCTCTCCACGTACAGTCCACTTCAGATGCATGTCGGTCGTTGACCACGTTGACCAGGCCGCGCCGAGAGCACCAGGGCGGTGGACGACGGCGAGGCCTAGGAAGGGAACAATACGGAGGCAGGGAAGACTCGGAAGTTGTTTCCCACGCGGAGAATCTGTTGACTGAGGGTTTACTTGTTCGTCTGTCGTCGCCGGAGAATAACAACAAGTGTGGGTGCGTAGAGGGATGGCTAGGCCAGCGATGGGAGTACGGTGGGGCGGTGAGGCCTGCGCAGCAGCAGAGCCGGCCGCGGGGACGAGGGAGTAGGCAGTCCCGCTGGCGCTTGTTTGAGCGGCTGGAGCAGGAAGAGCAGAGATTGAAGAAGCACGACGGCCGTTGGATGGCCATCAAACAGTCACTGCTTGTGCGTCAACCTTTTTTCAGGAAAGCCTCAAATCTGTGGAAAACAACATACAACCCATCTGCCATTATTTCTAATAATTTACATCCCATTTGCTAATTATTAAGGTTTTTTTGAGCCAGTATTCTTTTTGTTAGCATTACAACCCATATTGTGGCCACGGTTAAAAAATTATACTAAATTTTGCATATTTCAAAAGTGCGATTTAACTGTTTTAATCCCGAAATTTCGACTCACCTTCAAACTGATTATAAAAATAAATGTATATCAATATAAAATCCAACAAATTCTCCATGCATAAAAATTAATGTAATTTAAAATCTCGAAATGAAAAAAAGATATTTGAAACTAATTGCCGGTTTGATGTGTTTTAAAATGTACAACCCATTTCTCATTCTTGATGGGCCATTTTCTCACCAAATTAATGAAAGCTCTCCTCGTCTTAAAAGATTTGCAGCCCAACATGCCTGACAAAGCGACTTACTTGGCAAATCACAAAAAACTGGGTTGTGGCCGTGGACCCAGCTGTCAGCCTCTCCATGTACAGTACTCTTCCGATGGAATGTCGTTGACCACGTTGACCATGCCGCACCGAGAGCACCAAGGCGGTGGACGACGGTGAGGCCTAGGAAGGGGACGACGCGGAGCCGGGGAATACGCGGCAGTGGATGCCCACGCGGAAAGGAGTACTAGGGTTCACTGGTCCGGCTGCGGTGTGAGGCTGCTGTTGCTGCAGGGCCTGGCTAGTTGTGAGAGTAGTAGGGGGCGATGAGGCCTCATCGGCAGCACAGCCGACCACTGGAGGCCGGAGCAGGCGGTCTCCCCGGCGCTGGTTTGGGCGGCTGGTGCAAGAAGAGCAGCGATTGAAGAAGCAGCAGGACCGTTCGATTCAAATCCAACGGTTACTGCTGCTAGAATCGTTTGTTGACTAAGTTGACAAGCCCTGCGTACGCGTCAACTTAGTAGGCCCACAGGTCAGCCTCCCAACCGGTGCGCCCCAGATGTCAGTGGGAGGAATCATTTTTTTCGCGTAATAAGGAGGCAGTTGATTGCGTGCGGCCAGGCCAGCGGAGGGAGTAGGGTGGGCTGGGGAAGCTCAAGGCATCACAAAGAGCCACAAGAGGAGGGAGCAGGCAGTCCACCGGGCGCTAGTTTAGGCGGTGGAGCAGGAAGATCAGAGATTGAAGACGCACGTCGGCCGTTGGATGGACATCCAACACTAACTGCTGCTAGAATTGTGTGTTCACTGACAAAGCCTTGCGTAAACAAGTTAGCCTCGAAATCTGTGGCGTGTACAGCCCATTTGCTATTATTTTTACAATTTTTACTCATTTTCTAATTCATATGGAATTTATTGCAGCCCTTTTTCCATTTTTAGAATTGCTGGCCATTTTCTGGTCAGTACCAGGGTCAAAAAATTAACTAAATATGTGGGAAATTTTTGAAAATTCGCAAATTTTTGCTGGGACGAAATATTCTTAATCCAAAAATTAATAGCCATACTAAAACAAATTTAAAAATAAATTAGTACTATGTCATGTTAAATCCAATGAAATACGTATAAGATATAAGTGAAGAACAAAAATAAAAAAAACTAATATAACATTTGCAATAAATTTTTTGGAATTTTCAACCCCTTTTGATATTACTTTTAACAGACATTGACCATACTCTTAAGCCAGGCCGGAGTGCATCCCTCGTCGTCTTGAAAGATTTGCAGCCCAGTAATTCGGAGAAAACAAATAGGCCTAGCTTGGGTATTCTTCAAAAAGAAATATTGGGCTACCTATTTTCCCAAAGAACTGGTGCATGAGCATTTAGCTTTATTTATTTACTTATTTATGTTTAGGGGACCATGAGCATGTACCTGGGCCGGATTCTTGTGAGAGCCTCCCTTCCAGTTAATTATGGGCTTCTCTATCGGGCCTTCATCAGTGGGCTGCATGTTATCAACAAGTGGAAAATGTGTTCCGTACGAAAAATAGTATGTGCTACGTATGGTACGGGGCACTAAAGGATCGAACCGTGCAACGACTTCCAAAACATTGTGTTTGTCGTTCTAACAACACATTTATTCAACCAATGCATTTAAATATACTACTGATTGTACATTGAAAACAGCAGCAGCAGCAACCAGGGCTGGGGGTGCAACATAAGCAGTAAGCAGGCCAGAAGAGTGAAGACACAACTCTCTCTTCCAAACCAAACATCAACCATCATTACAAAAGGGCTACCAAAAAAGAACATGTGTATGCATCAAACTAAATAAAGATCCTACTACACCAAGTGTACGCATCTAACTAACTAGCTCAATTAGATGTTACTATTTATTAAGCTGTGGAGATTGGCTGACGGCTTGAACCAGGTGGGTGCCTGACGGGGAAACTCCAGCCAGGAGGTCGAAGTCTGATACTTGCGACCCTCTCTCCTACTTTGGGCTGCAGAGCATGGCGCTCTGTTGCAAAAGGCAGTGCCTAGCAGGCGCTTAGGCACGCCTAGGCGCTAGGCAATGGCCAAACGCCTCGCCTAGGGCATAAATGGTAGTCTAGGCAGTGCATGCAACAAATTGTTTACCCAAGCGAGAAATCATGCCATATTGCACTGAAATGCCAAACATCACATATTCAAATGGTAGTAGCTGGTAGTTAACTTATTTATCTGCCCTAAATTAACATTAGTACAATATAATAACCACAAATACACCCTGATAGTAGAATCTATATTACCGCCTAGGCTGCACCTAGGGCGCTTAAGCACCGCCTAGGCACTAGGCGAAGGCCAACCGCCTCGCTTACGCCTACCACTTTTTCCACCCTTGCCATGGCGGCACATATCAGGGTATGGTGCATGCAGAGACGCATGGTACACTGTGTACACACCGTTTTGCCTGATGAACGAAACCGCGCTGCCATCATGATCCTTGCCGTCGGTTATCTCCTGGTTAATCGGATAATTCAGTCCAACAAACAAAGAGCGTGTACCAAGGCTACTTACCAGCCTCCAGTCAAAAATTCCTGAAGGCCCAGAGAAGCCGGGATCCTGCTCAAAGACCTTGCGGTGGATCGTGATTGTATTCCGTGAAACAACACGTCCGCACGTCGCGTAACGATCATCAATCTTTTCATTTGTCGTTACGATCGAAAGGAACCACCTGCAATCGCCATGCCGCTTTTCTTTGAAAGGTTCTAGGATTAGGAAGGGTAGGGACACCAGCGGCCTACAACATCATATCAAGTTGGAGTCAAATAAAAAGGGCTCTTGATTTAGTCAATCTTAAGAACAACATGTTATGAGCATGAATATTTTTCAGCAAATGTTGACAGTAATATAAGCAAGCCATCATGATATCATAGGAAAGTAACATACTGCTGTAACAGCCGTTTGTAGCAATGACTGGAGTAGGCCAGCAATATGTCCAGCCATAGAAGGAGTTGTAATGCCCTCGATGCGGCTATATCTCCCACGTGTCGAAGCACGACTTAGAGGCATAACCGCATTGAAAGCAATGTCGCAAGTGAGGTAATCTTCACACAACCCATGTAATACATAAGGGAAAGAGATACATAGTTGGCTTACGATGCCACTTCACACAATACATAAATAAACATCCATCATCCAAATTACACTCAAGGTCCGACTACGGAACCAAAATAAAAGAAGACTACCCCAAATGCTACACAGATCCTCGATCGTCCCAACTGGGCTCCACTACTGATCATCAGGAAAAGACACATAGTAACGACCACGTACCTCGTCGAACTCCCACTTGAGCTCGGTTGCATCATACGCACCGGAATAAATCGCCGGCACCTGCAACTGTTTTGGTAGAATCTGAGTCACGGGGACTCCAGCAATCTCACACCATGAGATCAAGACTATTTAAGCTTATAGGAAGGACATAGTTGTGAGGTGGAGCTGCAGCAAGCGACTAGCATATATGGTGGCTACATTCGCAAAAGAGAGCGAGAAGAGAAGCAAGGCACGGTCGTGAAGCTAGTAGCGATCAAGAAGTGATCTGAACTACTTACGTCAAACATAACTCCAATACCGTGTTCACTTCCGGACTCACGAGAAGAGACCATCACGGTTACACACGCCGTTGATGTGTATTAATTAAGGTCAACTTCGGTTTTCTACAACCGGACATTAACAAATTCCATCCGCCTCATAACCATGGGCACGGCTTTCGAAAGATAATACCTGCAGGGTGTCCCAACTTAGCCCATTATAATCTCTCACGATCAACGAAGGATATTCCTTCTACCGGGAAGACCCGATCAGTCTCGGAATCCCGGACTACAAGACATTTCGACAGCAATAAAACAAGACCAGTAAAGCCGCCCGATGCGCCGACAAATCCCGATAGGAGCTGCACATATCTCGTTCTCAGGGCACACCAGATAGGTTAGCCTACGAGTAAAACCAGCCCTCGAGTTGCCCCGTGGTGGCCCCGCAGTCTGCCCGTTTCGGACCAACACTCGAAGGAGCACTCGCCCGGGGGGGTTAAAATAAAGATGACCCTCGGGCTCGCGAAAACCCAAGGGAAAAAGGCTTAGGTGACAAATGGTAAAACCAAGGTTGGGCCTTCTTTGGAGGAGTCTTATTCAAAGCGAACTGTCAAGGGGTCCCATAAATCACCCAACCGTAAGGAACGCTAAATCAAGGAACATAACACCGGTATGGCGGAAACTAGGCGGCAAGAGTGGAACAAAACACCAGGCATAAGGCCGAGTCTTCCACCCTTTACCAAGTATATAGATGCATTAATTAACCAATAGATATTGTGATATCCCAACAAGTAAACATGTTCCAACAAGGAACAACATCTCCATGTTCCAACAAGGAACAAACTTCATCTTCACCGCAACTAGCAACGCTTATAAGAGGGCCGAGCAAAGCGATAACATAGCCAAACAACGGTTTGCTAGGAAAGGATGGTTAGAGGTTTGACATGGCAATATGGGTGGCAAGATATAGCAAGTGATAGGCATCGTAGCATAGGCATAGCAAAAGAGCGAGCATCTAGCAAGCAAAGATAGAAGTGATTTCGAGGGTATGGTCATCTTGCCTGCAAGGTTCTCAGAGTTGTCGAAAGCTTAATCCTCGTAAGCGTTCTCAACAGGTTCCTCGTTCACGTACTCGTCTCCCGGCTCTATCCAAAGCAAGAACACAAACAATGGAACCACAATAAATCACGGTGCAATGCACAAACAACATGATGCAAAACATGGCATGATATGCGAGATGTGAGATGCAATGCATATGCGTGCTCCAGAAGGAAAATGATGAACAAGGCATCAGATTGGCAAACCAAGTATGCCGCTGGAAAGGTGAGATGATTTCGGTTGAAATCGATATAAAGATCACCGGAATCGGATGCACGGTTTGCAAATGACAAGCAAAACAAGAATGGCACAAATCTGCCATTAACAGCACGATGCCACATAGCAAGCAACAAGAAATGAAGTTACTGTACCCAAATGTACCAACAAAGCATATGGTAGTGATCTACTAAAGATGCTTGACAAAATATGAACACTGAGCTATGGCTAAATCACACCATGACAGGTCCAAACAAGCATGGAAAAAGTGCAAAATATATCAGCTTCACAGACTTGGGTGAAATTACTGAACATGGCAGAATCAGCATCAAGAAGCAATGTTCAGAGCAAGAAAACAACATGCTACAGGAACTTATAATAGCAAAACAAGGCATGGCATGAATCTACTCAAGGCATAGAACAAAAGTCCCTTACTGACCATGAGCCAAAAGGGATCATAAAATGTAATAGCACCCATGTCAATATAGCAAGTTTCATTAACAGATTCAGCAATCAGGGCATGACATTGACAGAATTATGAAGGCATCTTCGCGAGCTCGATGCACTCACTACAGATAATTTCATGATAAACTAAGCATACATCCATCAAGAAGACATGGAATAGAAGCTATACATGGCAAGAACAACATCATAGCATACACGGATCAACTACAACAACCTTGGCAAAATTGAATAACATGTAAACAATCTGCCAGGAAACATTTTATAGCAAAAGTAGAGCTCGATTGACTCAAGCTATGGTACTCCATAATTGCAAACAAGGGCATGGATGGATAGAGAATAACCATATGTTCAAAACGTCCTTACTGAAGTATCTCAAAATATGCATGGATATCTCGGTAGCATCAAGTTTACATGGCATAAAAATATCAGCAAAACAGGGGCTGAAATCAGCAACATCATGAAGCCTAGTTTGCATGCTTGTGCTAGTCACCATAGAGATCACAAAAATACATGGCATACGCTTCTATAAAGATGGCATTGCATATTACAAAACACATGTAGGACTCAAGTTCATAGGGTGCACACATCAATCATGACAAAAATGACAAAAGTGCATGTTCTGATAAGAAACTGAAACTAACATCACATAGCCCTCTTCTAACAGCATTTCGGGCATCAATATGAGCTCAAATGAAAATGATGCAATGAGATGAAATGATGTACACATCGAGGCGAACATTTCGGTATGCTGCACGCCCAAAATGGAGCCACGGGTGCAAAGTTATGATGCAATGAACATGCAACAAAATATCTGCAGAAAAATGACTTCGAGGATAATCGGGGGGGGGGGGGGGGGGGAATTCAACCCAGACCGGATATGGATCCGGGGCGCGGGAACCGAGGCGCGGCGCGGCTCCCCGGAGAGTGAGGGAGGGGCGGCCGGCGGAGCTCCTCCGGGCCGGATCCGCCTTCCATGGCCGGATCTTGCGGCGGCGATGGGCGCGTGTGGGCGCCGGAGGAGCGGGTGGCGGCCGGCGAGAGGGCGGCTGACGGGCGAGGCGGCCGGCTGGCGGGATGGCGACGGGCTCGGGCGATCCGGGCGGGCGCAAGGAGGAAGCCGCTGGGGAGGCGGCGGCGGCGTTCCGGGCGGGAGGGCCCCGCACGGGCCTCGCGCCCGCGGGTCGGTGGCGAATCGGGACCGCCCGGGTCACGTGGCAGCTGCGATTCGTCCGTGGCGCTGGCGGACGTTTGTCCGGCCGTCTGGATTTCGGCCCGCGACGCCAAGGAGCGGAGGAGACTAGGGTTTAAATGCGGATTTCGGGGAAGGGATCTATATTTATAGGTAGAGGGAGCTAGGAGGCTCCAAATGGAGTGTAGTTTTCGCCCACACGATCGTGATCCGACGACGGAGAGCATGGAACTGACTTGGATGGGTTATTGCGCTGTTTTGAAGGGGTGTAGGACTGCAACCCAAAAGAGGCCTTCGCGGTTACCCGGTTAACCGTTGGAGTATCAAACGAGCTCCAAATGACTCGGAACTTGACAGGTGGTCTACCGGTGGTGTACCAAGGCCACTTGACAAACCTCGGTCCATTCCGAGAAAGTTTAGTACCCGCTCACGGAAAAATGTAAAAGGGGACGCCGGGGAACATAGGAGTGCCGGATTGCAAAACGGACAACGGGGAAAATGCTCGGATGCATGAGACGAACACGTATGCCAATGAGATGCACATGATGACATGATATGAGATGCATGACATGGAAAAAATGCAAAATGAAGAGAAAAACCCAACCACGGAGGGAAAATCATAGCACATAGCCGAAAATGGCAAGAGTTGGAGTTACAAATATGGAAAGTTACATCCGGGGTGTTACAGGAGTCGACAACGTAAATGAAGCCCTTGTGTTCAATGGCATCAGAGAACCATGGAGGATGTATGATCCTGCGATGGACGTGCAGATTTATCCACTTACCGCAGTGACCTGTCAGATAGGCGAGACCGCGGTTGAAGAACGCATAATTAGCACAGAAGTCTTTATAATTCGCAGATCTTGTGGGCACTTGGAAGATTACAACCTTGAGCAAATCAAACTTGGTATCATGTTGGCTCTTGTAAGATTCCAGTATTCTGGGCAGCGGTGCCAAAGCGGTCAAAGTGTTAATCTAAGTAAGGGGGATCAATTGTCTGGTGTATACCTCCACGATCAAACAGCTGCAGCGACTCTCAACGAGCACCATCCAAGACGTGTTCATGCCGACCAAAGACATACCGTTAATGTAGTTGAGGCCGACGGGATCGGATCGCGATCAAGGGGTTGATGCTCGCCACCCTACAATCGTTATGCTGCGTGACATGCCGCTTACGAAGATCAGCGGCATCGGCAAGCAAGGAGCTAGCTTAAAAAGCTCCAGCCTGAGGGCTTTGAGTAAACGGTACAGCCCCGACGAGCACGCGGCGAGCGGCGTGGTACTGAGATTGTGCACACACGGAACAATGAGCTTGATTACCTCTGTGGGGAGCGAATTCCAACCACTCTTTCAGCGGACGCTGCTCTGTTCTGCCATTGTTAGTGCTTGGGTTTCGTACGAGGGGGGAGGCGCCTTAGCGGGGATGGAAGAGCGGACAAAGATGGAGAAGCGAATATGTGCTGTGGGAAGTGGACAGGTGATGACTACTACAGCACGCCGCTTGACTTACGAGACACATACCAGCAGCGTAGGGTCATATTGAAGTCAGAAAACTTGCTTGAGTGATCACAGTACTGGTACTCCCTATAGTACCTGCTACTATGCCCTAACTTGCTTGAGTAGAGTAGTAGTGGAGTAGGACTCTGCTCTACTACTAGCACCGGAGGAGTAGTATGTTCTAATCTAAAATAGTTACAAACTTCAATGCCCGAGCGTGGAACGACTACGAACCGCCATCGTTGCTAACTCCAATCCTGCAAGTCATGGATTTGTTTCTTTTTAACTTTCTGTACGAATCTGTAGCCAGCCTGCAAGTCATGTACACTGTACTGACAGTGGAACCTAAAGTACTTAGAATACAAGATTAAGGATGCAATTAACTTTTTATAGAGGGAGAATCATACACGCAATTAACTCAAATGGATTGGACGTGACTCTATTATTCTCCAACGGCAACCGGCAAATTTCCTCCCGCGGGCCGGAGTAGGTTTCTCGGTTTGCATGCGGGTTTAACAGAGGGGTTTGATGGAGGCGAGGAGGCGTGCTCAGCCGGGCGTGCAGTGGACGGCGCAGTACTATTCGATTTGACAACTAAAACCAGTATATTATAAAAAACAAAGAAGAGTAGTAGAGATAGAGATAAGAATAGAGACTAGGGAGGAGCACCACCTACTATTTTGTGGGCTACTCTTGCGCTCCATTCGGCGGCAGCAACGTCCCCTACAGCCACTCCCTCCCGCGTTCCATTCGGCGGGCGCTCTTGAAATTTGGGGAGCGCACTTTCGCGACTGCTAGCAGCGACGACTTCACCGACGATGACTTATTCCCCGACCTCGGCAACCTCTTCCTCAACGACATGGGCGACAACCTCAACGCCAATGGTGCTGCTCCCGTTGCACCATATGTGTTTCTGTCCTTCCTGCTTTGAAATCGTGGTCGAATTCATGTGTCTAGTCTGTGTCCTAGATTCGATCTGTTCATCTACTATGCTAGTCCGCATGATTAGTTTAATCTCAGTTATATACGTCATGATTTATTTTGTAGTAAATCTCGTAGTAACTTGCTCATATATTCAATCAAGTGAACGCCCCTACAGCCACTCCCATTTCATGGACAGCCTGGTCGATTCCTCCAAGGAGCCCTTCGCTCATCGCTATGAGTGCCCGGTGCCGTTTTGGGGCTCGCCCGGCGGACATCGTGCATCACCGATGCGGCGCGGCAATCACTACTGGCCCTTGGCGAAGAACATCAAGTACGAGACGTGCTACCCGTTCACCGTGCCGGAGTCGCTGGAGGATCAACGCCGCCTGCTAGTCTCGGAGGAGGACGACAGCGTCTTCCTCTTGATCGTGGCCACCGGCGAGGCCCGTGCAGGCCGCCACCACATCTCTGTAGTGTGCGTCAGGGGCGACGCCGCTGACGCTGACACTGACACGAGGCCTATGTACGCGTGCATGGTCACTATTACTACCCCTCGGAGGTACGTGGGCGGCGACACTGGCTACGCCAAGCATACTTGGAGTCTGCCGAGCTGGGACCTTCCCGCCGACGTCGACATGGAAAACCCATGGTGTTATTTGAACTCCAACAATGTGCACGGGGACTCCAAGGAGGTTCACCTGGACATCTGCATTTTCAAGTTAAAAGTTGATCATTAGTCTTCGCTCAATGTAATCCGCTGTCTAAGCATGTGGAGACTTCCATGCATGATCTTGCTCTATTGGAGTATGGCGCATGAATAAAAGTGTATCCATTTATGGTTTAGTCTAGAATCTTCCATGTATGAATTTTTACTACAGTACTGGTGAAAGACTTATGATGAACCATTTCTTACATATCCTCTACCCCTCCCAAGTCATCCTAATTTAATCCCTCCGCCTAGGTGTATAAGGGCATGGTTAATACTTAAATAGTATAGCTAACTATTGGCTATAAGAAAGTGCCATGTCATCTGTAACCAACATGTATAACAATGGATACTCAAAACATAATTCTTGAAGATCATTTCCTGCAAAGCACAATAAGAGTTATTTCTTCACAAGTTTTGGACACAGGTTGAACAGTTGAACGCTTTTGTTTGCAAAACATTCTTTTTATCTATTTCACCCAGATGTTTGTGAGCTCTAGAGATGAAATAATATCTGAACAAACCTATCGATACTCGTTACACATGAGATGACCCCCACATCCTTTGTCAAAATAAACAACTCCCCGATCAATGCATTTCACTCTTTTGTGCAACGCACGGGTACCTTACTATAGATTAGTATGACAAAAAATTGAACTAACATTATATATAGTACGATAAATGATGATGCATGTCACCTAAAATTATATCATTGAAAACTATGTTCAAATACGAATCCAACGATATTGTTTTTGTTGACATGCACTAACATTTTGTCAGTTAAATCTTCAGTCAAATTCAATGTTGGATAAACCATGACCGATGTAGTAGTACTAGTGTAGAGGGCAGCGCTGCACGGGAGTCTCACCTCTCACCCCGCTCGTGGCGCAGCAGTAAAGCCGTCATATCACAAAACCCAACCACCCCTAGTAATAAGTGGCATGGTAAAATAAACGGACAAGCAACCATCACATCCCTCTGTCTTTTTTGCATTTCATCTCTCTGCATTTACTTTCTCCGGTTCATCTCACACACTCGATCTCTAGCTACTACTCCTAGGGCCGGTTCTTTTGGCGGCTTCCCCAGCTTTTCCCACAAGACTAGTCACAATGGAGAGTAACAATAAGGCGCCTCACTCATTTATTTGGGCTTCTAAACTACTATTCCATCCTGGTTTATTCCTCACCATTGTAATTTGTGCAAAACTTTGACCAAATATTTAACTGGTTTATTCCTCACCATTTTAATCCCTCCGTCTAGGTGTGTAAGTCATCTTACGAAAACCAAATAATCCCAAAACACTTAGGCGCGGTGCATTAACTTGTACCTCGTTTCTTGTTTCTTGACATATCAACCAATAAGATATAAAGAGTGTGCATGCTTTTAATGACTTGAGATATCAAACACGACATGCAGTGGTTAGTTCATTGCATACAATACTATTAATTAGCAAATAAACATTAACGTTTCTCGTTTTCTCCTCCTCCTTGGTCACGGTGCACAGCCTAAGATGACTTACTCACCTAGACAGATGGAGTAGTGCATGTGACATGCACTAACATTTCATTAGTTAAATTTATGATCAAAATTTGACACAGATTACAATGGGGACCAATAAACCATGACGGAGGTAGTAGTTATGGGATTACTAATCTAGAAGCCTAAAAGAATCGGCCCTGTTACTCCTACTAGTAGTAGTACTCAAGTTGGAATTCCAATTGCACGGCACAACTTGTTAGGCAAAAAATTGATACAGGGTGTAGGAAGCGGTTTGGGAATTTGCATGCCTTTCCAACCTGAGATACTCCGCATAAAGTATGACAAAGAAATAACCACAGAGAAGGAAGCTAAAAGTAAACAATCAAACGGGCATTTTTGCATTTGTTTTGCATTGAATCGTTTCACAAGCTTGACTAGTGTTGTTTTTCTACTTTTACAAAAACCGCATCATAATGCTAAAACGCGTGCTTTGCACGTACATAAGTAATAGTAGTACTCCCTCCGTCTAGGTGTATAAGTCTTCCCTCCTTCTTGGTCACGGTGCACAACCAAAGATGACTTATTGACCTGGATGGAGGGAGTAGCACAGTCTGCAAGCATATATCGAGAGAGACGTGTAGTGCGATAGTATATAGTAAAGTTTGTGCTATATGCACGTACTTGCAAAATGCATACGAATACACAAGGTTTCCAAACTTTCCCTTTTACATACTTAATTAAGGACGCTAAAAATTCCTGAACGTTCGGATTTATCATTTCGTCCCAAAACTAATGAGATCGCTTTACGAAACAAAATTATACTCCTCCTAAAAGCCACGACGCTCGCAGGAGCGCTTGCGGCGCGCCACGAGTGCCCTGGTGCGCGGCCGTTTCCCAGCACGCCGACACAACGCCTCTTCCTCATCCTTGGAACTCGCGAGGTGCTGATTGGCGGCTTGCCGGCGGGCGAGCGCAATCTCACCGGTGTGGTGATCCGGCGCCAACAGATACTCCTCCTCGCTGGAAGCGTGCACCCGGTCCACGTACCGCCAAGCGTAGATGAGGCGCTTGGGCCCGACTGCACTCAGGGCGTCGACGGGCGCCCTCCGCCACCCTCACGGCCCTCGCACGTGCCTTCTGCCAAAGAGCCAATTGCCTGACTCTCTTGGACGCGACATAGGCCTCCCAGGCAGCTTGTTCCGCGGTGCGCTTCTCTTCCTCGGCCTTCTTCTCCGCCTCTATTTTGGCGCGCTCTGCTGGAGGCAAAGCCTCCCACAAGGCGATATCCATTTCTTTCCAAAGCTCCTCAAGGCTAGGGGGCTCGGCGGGCGGCGCGGCGTTCTCCTTGTAGCGGGGAGCCGACGCGTCCTCCAACGCGCGTGCTTGTGAGATTGGGAACGCCGACGTGTCCACCTCGACGCGTCGCAGCGAGTAGCGGAACGCCGACGCGTCCTCCTCGACTAGTGGCGGCGAGGAACGGAATGGCGACGAGCGGAACACCGACGTGTCCTCCTCGACTAGTGGCGGCGAGGAACGGAACAACGACGTGTCGCGTAGCGGTGAGGAGCGGAACACCGACGCGTCCTTCTCGACTAGTGGCGGCGAGGAACGGAACGGCAACGCGTGACCGTCCGCGCGGTGCAACGAGGGGCTCCTAGGGCTTGGGAGGGGCGATGCCATGGTGGTCGACGTGAGAGGGAGGGGGAGGAGATAGCGATTAACGTGAACGTGAGGGGGAGGAGATAGCGATGTCGTGGGAGGCGCAGTATTTATAGCGAGCAATGGCACACCTATGTAAGATATGGATCGAAGTTGCATCGACTTAACTGCAGGTCGATTCGTCAGCGACATGTGGGCTGACCCTGTTGGGCCCATATGTCAGTGACCCAATGCACCTGCAGTTAAGTAACAACTATGTGGGCATATTTGTTGGAGTAAATTATGGGGGAGCGAAGGGGTGGAAATATTGCTGGTCACAACGGATTGGACGAGCGTGGGGGGAGGAGAGTCATGCATGCAGATTTTTTCACACGGGTGGAGTGGTGGGACCGCCGGAGGGAGAAGGAGAGTTTGGCAGGCATATTGTTTCCACACATGGAGAGGAAAAGATTTGGAGACGGATGGGCTTCCTGTAGGTATGGGGAACAGTGCATAATAAGTCATCTTGCATGCCGGGCTAGGTATAGTCTCAAGTCATTAAAAACATACACGCCCCACACATGTTCATATTTCAAGGTGCACTAAATTATTGCATGCGATGATGAAGGCTGGCCATAATGGTGGTATCTTAGCCGGTATCATGCACACGGGAATAGCAAACATGTTGATGTGGCAAAGAATTAAAGAAGAGAGGGGGGTTAGAGTAACTAGTGTTCATGCATGCATTGGTAAACACATTTTTTTTGTGAAGAACGACAACACTAGAGTACTTTTGCAGACTTCAAAAACTATTCCACCGCCTCTACTATCTTGCTAAGAGTAGGTGAAATTTTTGAATCGAGCCCTTTAAAATAGAAGGGAGGTAGTGGTACTCTAATAGCTAACCTTGTTGTGATGACAAGATAGGACATGGCACGCACCTGGACGGAGGAACAAGTCTGCATTGTGCATTTAAGTTTTGTGCAAGTCAATGTACCTCTACTTTCACCAGACTTATAGAAAAATGTGTCAACATTCACAATGTCAAATCAATATTTTTACACTCATTATAAAACATAGTTCTTATACTCATTATAATCAGTATTGTAGATATTGATATTATTAGTATAAATTTGGTCGTGGGATTTCATAGATGCTTTTCAAAGCGTGGACGAAGCGGAGCTAAGGTCTTGCATTTGCGGTCTCTCAATAGGTATTTATCTTCATAATCCTGTAATTTTAGAGACTAATTGCGCTTTTGTGGTAGCGTCTCTTGCATCGGGGACTATGACAGGTCTGCTATGCGTGACACGAAGATGAAAGCGTTGAGCATCTCGAAGTTGATCAACAATCTTCAATTGTCAAAGATTAGCCGCTCGGCGAATAAGGTGGCACACTTAATCGCTAAGTATAGCTTTGACAATAGATTAGATGGTATTCTTGTAAATAACGTGCATACTGTGTGGTGAATATTGTATCGAAAGAGTGTACTGGTGTGGCTGGTTAATTAATATAAGGTGGTGTTAAAAAAAAGTATAAATTTGGTCAAACACTATGCAAACGGTTGACAGGAGTAAAAAGGACCAGAGGGAGTATCATGCATGCGGAGTAGGAAAAAAATTGCCTGTCTAAAAAAAGGCAAATTTTTTTGCTCATTTATAGCCGGTCGAAGTCTCAAAGGGCGCGACTGCGTGAAGGAGGCGAAGGTCGTGGGAGGCGTGACTTTTGATGAAATTAAGTGAAGTTACAACCACGCGCCGGCATGGCGTGCGAACAGGCAGAAGCTATACCGCCAGGCCTACGATATGGGTCTAGTGGACATGACACCTAGTGGGTCCGCATAGTTCTCGAGAACTCTTTGGGGGCTTGCAGCCGTTTATCCACCGGGCAAGCCAGCAAGCCCACGCCATTCGCACGTCCTACTCGTCCCCGTCTTCTACCTTACAACAGTTCACTCCCAGTCGTCCCATCCTTTCACATTAGTTCGCTCCCAGTTTTGTTTGCGGGGTACAATAGTTCAACTTCTCCTAACCCTCCTCCAAACTCCATGGCCTCCCAAATCTCCATGGTCGCCGCTGAGTACCAGGTTAGAGCCATCACCGGTGATCAGTTCATCGTCATCTACACACGTGGAATTGAGACGGTGAAAGCATGGCTTGATCGCTTCCTACGCATGTTCAACAATTCAACGGATGAGTGGGTCCCTGGGCTAGATGTTGAGTACACCACAGTCCTGGGACGAGAGAAGGATCTAAAGGACGAAGAGAGGAAGAAGCCCGCCGTGATCAAGGTTTGCGTACATAACGTTTGCTTGGTCTACCACATATGCCATGGCGACGTTGAGTGCCAGGATTTTAAGAACTTCCTCAAGGACAAAAGAGTAAAATTCGTTACTGTAGGCTTTAAGAACGACAGGGATGTCCTGCGTCGGATAGGTCTCGTTGTAGGCCAGCCCTTCGATCTCTAGAAGGCAAGCATGGTGTCCTCCTCTCAACCTTCAATGCTGACCACAGCGGCAGCCATGATTGATCCTTCAGACGCTAAACTGAAGAAACCTCATCACGAGTTTCATCATGCATCGTAGTCGAAGACATTAGATGAAGATCACATCCTGACGCAGCAATGGATGCCTACCTTTGTTTAAATATCTACAAGGGTTGGATGAAGAAGCGAGCCCAAAGGTCCGGTTCAAGCAAAGAAGTGTCGGCGAAGAGGAAGAGGAAGAGGGACGAGGACGAAGTCGAGGACGTGGACTCGCACTCCGAGTAGGTGGCAGTGCCGTCGCTCATGCTGGTTCTACTGCAGTGTCAAGCGGACTAGTTACTTAGTTTATTTTCAAGGGTGTGTTGTGCTGAGGCCCCAGCAGAACTATGTTTATGTTCTTTCTCGTTATTTGAACTCTTTAGTATGTACAGTAGTACTAGTACTATGTCTTACTACTGTTCTTCTTGCCGTTGGTACCATCGTCAGATCTTCGTGTTCCTACTGCATTTTTAATACGTTCGTACTAGTAGTATAATTTGAGTCAGTCAATTTGTGAAAGAAGTTCGACGGAGCGAAGGAAGAAGACAGCAGAAGAGGTGGAAGAAGCCCTTCTAGCCATCCATGTTGCATCAAACGGCTCACATGAGTCGACTGGCCCAAATTGCTCCTTCAGATTGCAGGATCCACATGGCATTCAAGGTCTCGAAGGTAGATTCCGCGACCGCACCCGGTTTGCGGGCTCGACGCGCGCGCGACTAGCTTCCGCCGCGACAGCCACCATGCGCGCCTCCTCCGCGCGGGCGGAGACGACAATGACATGCTAGTTCCTCCTCGCCGGCATGCTGGAGCACGCGCTCGTCCTCCTCTTTGTATGCTGCATGCATAGACGCGGCTCCACCAGCTGCTCGCGTCCTTGGCAGCGCGGCGGCATCGCGAGGAGGGACTGCAGACAACGTGAGCGGGCGAGCCTTCGACTTCATGGCATAGGGATGGCGGCGACACGGCGGTGATGGGCGAGAAATTGTTGGCCGGAGCAGGCGGGCGCCGGCATGCGCAATGGCGGCGGCGGCATATTGATGAGTGCGCGTGTGGGAGCTTACTTTAGTTTTATATATAAGGTTGGTCAAACTTAAAAGAAAACCGTACTAGTACACATAAACATTAGACTTAGGCAGCGCTTTTATTAGTTTGTACCACAGCCACGATATGGAATCCTGTGCAAGCGCGTGAACCGCGGCCGCGCGGTCGATCAAACGGTGCATCACCGTGTCGCGCTCGAAGGACATCCACCGAACCTTTTTGTGTGTGTGAAAACAATCCTCGAATATTACTCAACTTTTTTCCTGTGAAAGTTCTTGACGCTGCAATATTTCCATATATTTGAATTTAGCTCCAGTTCGTGTTTATTTGGATTGGACATTTTAGGTGCGCCCTAGTTTTTTTAATACTGATTTTGTGTGTGTGACTAAGAGAGAACGTGTGTCTGTGTCCATATGTGTGTTGTGGCGGAAGGGCAATGTGGAGACGGTGTGCGTGATATGAGACATAGAGAGGTGTGAATGTGCAAATGATCATGCATGAGTGAGACATACACAAATGCCGATACATTGTGTATACATGAGAGAACGGTCTTCTAGTTTACTTGTGTGTGTGTGAGAGAGAGAGAGGGAGAGAGACAGAGAGAGGAGCATCCGTAACACAACAACCATCTCTCTCGATTCATCCGTCCCTTGCACAGTCGCATGCAACACATGCATCAACGCGCACATTTTGACACCCTCACCCGGCCTCTGCCCACCTCAAGGCCCGCACAATCTCTTCGTGAATACCCATTTCTCTCCTTAGGTTTGTTTTCTCTCAATATCTGACACACACGCACACACACATAGAGAGACACACGCAGCACAACACACACACACACACACTCCCCCAAGCACACAATTCATCCCCATCCAAGGTTATACGGCGATCACTCTCGCTTGTGCTTCTTTGCACCCCAACATGCACAACACCTCAATCTTCAAAGAGGGCATCGAGCAGATCGAAGACGGCGACCACACCACGCAATAGAAAGCGGTGTCATTAGGAATCAGGGTGATGTGACTACGGCTGACTGACTCCTCCCCACCCTCTCTCTCTCTTGCACAAAATTACCAATCCTCTCTCCCCGCACAAAATTGTCAATCCCTCAACCCACGAGATCCTTCCCTCTCTCCATGTTTTTCCAGCTCTCTCATCAAACATGTTGCCTCTTCTCCTTCCACGATATCTGAGAATCCAGATGCACACGCATCTCATGTATATTACATGTATCCATCTTTGTCACAGACCTAACTTCTTCCTCTCTCTTTCTCTCTCTATCTCTCTCTCTGTCTCGTTAGGTTTGTCTCCTACTCTCTCCTCCACATACATACAATCTTTCCCGCCCTATCTGCTCCATCTTCAAAAGCTCTCTCTGCATGTTTCATTGACACATTGGGATATGTCAAAATGTTGCTTCTATAATGGCTGATGTAGAGTTATGGTTGTTTTTGTTGCATCCTACAAAGTAATAACTATGAAATGCATTTAGATTCTCATTTGACCGGGATTATGTGAGTTTGAGCATGTTGTGAAGTACTATAGACCTTGTATACATCTTGGGATTCGACAATGATTGTAACTATTGAATTGTATAGACCATTACATTTGAAGTCAATAGCCTAATATATTTATTTCACAATTTCAACAAATGATTAGTTCACTACAAACTAAGAAAACAAATGTGTACTCCTCCGTTTTTATTTAAGTCCGCGTATTAGCATTGGTCAAAGTCAAGTTTTGTAAACTCTCGAAAGTTTATAACAAAAATATTAACATATACAATAACAAATAAATACCATTAGATTCATTATTGAATGTACTTTCACATCATACATATTTGTTATGGTAAATGTTTATATTTTTCTATAAACTTGGTCAAAATTTAGGAAGTTTGACTTCGGTCAAACCTAATATGCAGAGTTTACTACTACTACTCGCTAGTTGCTTAGACGAATCACTCAACACGCCACACCGGGAGTCTAGTGTCACAAAATTTTGAGGTCGGCGGGAAAATCTCCCGCGCCCCTGATTCGAGCAGTGGGAAGTTACCATCATAGCCTTCGGAACAGGCCTACGGATGACGCTTGGTAGGGGGCTGTTTTCGTAACTTTAGGTTCACCCTACCCAGCCAACCCCACCCGGCACCTGCAGTAGTACACCTGAATACTCCCCATTTTCTATCCCCACCGCAAAATAGACTTCTCCACGGCACCGCAGCCTTCGTGCTCCTCCCCTTTACATCGGCGCACTCCTCCACCGTAGCGCATCTGCCTCATCGACGACCTCGTACACCGCACAGGATCCGGTCCACCGTCGTCGTCGTACACGGAGCCTCTTCCCCGACATTGTCTTCCACGGTCTTGGATCTGCTTCCCGGAAGCCGACGCCAAGCGCAGAAGTACCACCGTCGTGGACAATGAACTGACTCGCGTTGCCGACCATGACCCACAGAGGCCGCCGCGACCATCGTTCTCCTCCTCGATTGGTAATGTGTGTATTGAATCACTTAGCAGTACATGTGCAGTTCCAATTTTGTTCATACCTACCCTTCAAATTTCCTGGTGCTATTGTTCCGGTGGGCGTGCGCTAGTTTTGGCGGCGGCGTCCGGCAGCGCTTTATAAAATCCAACGCCCCACCGCTACGTGCCTTGCGCTGCTCTCTCCCGCTGTGCCTCGCCACTTTGCTCTCTCCCGCTCTTTTTCGCCTCGCCGCGCCATCATGCCGCCCGGCGTCGCCGAAATCTTGGGGATACCGCGGCGTCCGCGCGCGCCCCTCCGGCGGCTTCTCCGCCGAGATCCGGTTCCACGGGATGTGCCTCGGCCTCGGCAATTTCGACACCGCCAACGAGGCCGCCCGCGCATACGACGTGGCGGTGTGGCGCCTCAGGTGGCCTCATAGAACATTGAACTCCCCCAATGTGCCGACGTGGGAGTGGGCGTAGGAGCTCGCGCCTCTGCCGTGGCTTAGCACGGACGAGGATCGTCGCGACAACTGGAGGCGGGAGCACCGTCTCGGCATCGCCGAGATGGACGAGGAAGCCATGGCGTTGTGGCGCCAACACTTCCCGCAGGACATCATCAACGAGCGCGAGTTCTACGCGCAAAGGAGGGCGGAGAGGGATAAGAGGAGGCCGGAGCGAGCCGCCTATCTCGAGGACAAGCGTAGGCAAAAAGCGGACGCTCAATTCAACATGAGGCTAGGAGCAGCGTCGCCCTGGGAATCCGACGACGATCGGTATCTTCACGCCTACAGTCAGACGTCGGAGGAGGACATCACAGATGAAGAATCGGACGACGAGGAGTAGTTGAATTATCTTTTTTTATCTATCTATGCTGAGAACTATCCTCTACTCTCTAGTATCTACTTCTTGATCTCAGCACTGTAAACACTTTTTTAAAGCGACGAGTGCTTTAATGTTGCCCACAAGATGCGCGAGTATTACTAGTAGTATATTTTTCTTTCCATGTTGAGATTTTAAAACCACGAGTGCGAACATGCAGAGGAGCAATGAAGACCAAACACGGGATATTCGGGACATCTTCAAGGAGCGTGGCAAGTTAAAGAGGAGCTGCACCGAACCTATAAAACGAGCTTTGGTAAGTAACACCCTTTCAATTACTTTCGTAGCCTCGTGTTCTTGATGTGTATATGTTGTAGTTTCTGCTTCTCTTAAGGGTGGTGTTCTTGATGTGTAATAAGAAGAGTCTTAATCGTCCTAATGCTTTCATTTTTAGCTTGATGTAGGAAGTGGGTGTTCTCACCTTGTAGTCTGTTTTATTTATTTTTTTCCTTTTGAATTCACTTCTCCGAGTTCTGTTTATCTGGCTTCTACTAAATGGATCTAGGTTGCTCTGAGTATTGATCTAAAAAAGAAGTAACTTCATGTCAGGATGCAGTTCCTGCGAGGAGGGAAGTATGGTCAACCTCGAGATCATGTTTCCAAAATGAGACTGAACTACACACAAGGTGACAGTTCCCTAATGATGCTGGATTAGACACAAGGTGCAAATTCCCAGATGATGCTGGATTACACACAAGACAGGTGGAGTCGTCAGCTGTTCGTGTCCTCGTGGCATTAGTAAATGTTGTAAGAAAGCATGCTGCAACCCTTGAGAATGTAGCTGAGTTCCTGAAGAAGCAAAAAGAGCAATCAAATGCTGTCTTCACCCAAGCCAAAGAAGAGATGGAAGAAGCCAGAAATAAGCTAGCAGAGGCAGAGCAGGCTTGGCGTCTCCTGCTATCTAAAACTGTTGTCAATACAAAATTTCCTTCATAATAGCTAGGTTCAAATGTTTATCCAGTCAGCATGCCTGTTGTGATGTCCGTGCATCTACTGATGTGGCACAAACTGGTTTTTCGGGTCATGTAATAACATCAATTACTTTCCAAACAATAACAAACGAAGCATTGGACATGGTATAGTTCACGCGCAAGCCCGACATTCCAAGTTCAACTTCCACATCAAACTCATGTTCATAGATATCTGCACATTCATACATAATGTCCACAACCATGATTCACTTCAAAGCCAAAAAAAATGTGAGGGGAGTTATAAATAAAGAAAATCCTCTACTAGTTCCTACTACCAAAGGCGAGCACAACAAGTCAAGACCATGCGTAAATTAATTATATTTTAGTCATTTTTGTGTTCTAAAATGCCCCGGCTCATGGAAGGACGTGTTGCACACGCGCAGCAGATTCAATGAAGGCAAAGCGGGCAGTCTTAAGCTGGTTGCACGCGTGGCGAGGAGGCGTGCTTTCAGCCGGGCTGCGAAAAGTGCGGCCCTCTTGGCCGGCCCGGTTCAATGCCTGCGCTTATGAGAGGTCGCGTCCGTGTCAGAGCAATCACTCCCTCCAGTCCTTTTTTTTTGGTATAACAAAATCTCGTTTTCCATTCACATTTTACAAGTAAAATTCATGGACAAACTTTGACCCAAAGTACGATGGGGACTAGTAAACCAGAATGGAGGTAGTACTTTTTTTTAATCAAAGAAGGGTTTCCCCTTCCGATTTTCATTACTGAAAACCAGCATCTAAATCTAAACCATAGTATTTTCCCTAGAACTACCAGGTTCAACATCTCGCAACATAAACCAATACAACCTCCATCGTAAAAAAAAACATACAACCATACGCCAAGGAGGTACGTAGTACTATGAATTCCATTTTCGCTCCATACCAATCGTTCTAAAAACTACTTACTACTTATAACGCGCCATTGAAAATTGGAACTCTTAACCCCGCTAAAAAATGATATTTTAAACGTGGCTACTCGATCTGTGGCAACTGGCGAGCCACCGCGCTCCAAGTCGTTCACCTGTGGTCCCGACCATCAACTCCTACGGATCAAATTATCACGCGAGCTGAATATTCCTACAAAGGTGCTCCACCACGTACTGCATTCGCCGAATGCAGCAATCGTGCACTTAGGGTTTTAGGGTTTATTTGTTAACATCGCCTTTACGTAACAATCATGTGTGCGAGACATCAAGAGGCCGACTGCGTGCGTGCGCCTCTTCTCTTCGTATATGTACTCCACCGTTTGTCTGGTGTCCAAAAAATTATAATAACAACTAGCAATGTGCCAATGCATTGCCACACGATCAAAGTAGATTAATACATATTCACCGATTTGATAGAAAAAAGTCTAGTTTTGAAATACGTATATCACTAAAAATATGGTATGTTTCACTCAAAATATATTCCTTTGGCGGTTTTGATGAGATAAGGGAGGAATGTTGTTGGTTTCAAGATTCGAGAAGTGGTATATGTCTAATTTCTACTCTTACTAGCAAGATGCCCGTCGTTGCGGAACATCAAGATCTTGTGGGAGAAAAGGATGAACGAGGGAAGGCCTTATCTGCAAATGTGGTGAGGAGTGCGGGTAAATTGCCATATTTTCCTTCTTATCCGTCAGATATAAATCAGACGACCTACATTGCAGGATGGCAGGCCCACCATCATCACCAACTCTATTTTTTATCCCTACTCTTATAAAAAGCATTGTCGGTGATGATCGTGTGCCTGCCATCCTGCAATATAGGCTGTCCGATCTATATCTAACGGATAGGAAGGAAACTATGGCAATTTGCAAAAAGATACCCACACCCTCTCCACATTTGCAAATAAGGCCTTCCTCGCTCATCCTTTTCCCCACAAGATAAACTACTCATACAAATGCATCTTGATGTTCAGGCAACGCATGTGCATCTTGCTAGTTGTTGCAAAAAGCCCATGTGCGTGTGAGAGAGAGGGAGAGTGGAGGAGGACGGAGTGCATGTGTGACAAAGACACAAGGAGTGTGTGTGCGATATGTATCAGCTTAAAATGAGGCGATAGTGTGTGTGTGCACGATCGAGAGGGCGTGTCTCAAGGGAAGAAAAATCTACATAGATACAAGTATCAGGAGAGAGACATGTATGCGATGGTGGAAGCACGAGTGTGCAGGTGTATAAACCTATCTGGAGGCTAGCTAGTCGATAAATGTTTGTGAGAGAAATACGAGTCGGGGTGCGAAAGTGAGAGTTGTGTGTGTGAGAGAGAGACGGTAGTCGGGAAGGGGAGTGGAAGCAGGAGTTGTGTGTGTGTGTCTGTGTGTGAGAGAGAGGAGACGGTAGTCGTGGTTGTCTGATCGGTAAACAAATGAATAATGTCAGCCTGGGATGGAGACGAAAAGGAGACCGCAACAAATGTTGTGTCTACCGGAGAGAGAGAGTAATTTTAGTGGTATGAGTCATATGTAAAGACATATAGGGTGTGTGAGAGAATCCCATAGAGAGAAAGTCAAAGTGAAAGACGAGTGGAGACTGTGCGTGGCGGTGAAAAAGAAAGCTCAGGTACCGAGTGATACCAGAGAACAGTAGAGATGTGAGAGATAATGAAAACCGTGTAATGTATAATGATAGGGAGAGTGTGACACTTCTCAAGGGAGACGCCGAGAGACCATGTTTGTGAGGATAGGAGAAACATGAAGTGAGCGTATGGGTGAGCTGGAGAAAAGAGAGTGATAACTACACGAAGGAGCATGCATGCGAGAGAGAGATGGGCGTGAAAGGAGTGAACAAAAGGGATTCAAATATTTGAATTGAGATGATGATACATGTACTCCATACTCGAACCAAAATTGATCTATCAAACATGCATACTCATATGAATTCATGCACATCTATGTTATTTAATATGTAGATATTACTGATCCATACATTTTAGTAGAACATAATTTGGTTAAATTTTTTTGAATTCAACCTTAAGATTTCGAGATCTTTGTATTTGTAAATCATATTATACATATAAAGGAGCAGAATTCTTTGTTGTGCTTCTGAAAGTATATATATAGAAAAATGATGTATATAGAATGTAATTCCAATTGAAAATGGATCCCGCCTGAAAAAAATAGAATACAAACGGGATTCGAATTGAGTTGGCACGGTAAACGTGCACTCTGCAAAATTTGAACGAAGCGGGAAAGTCGCAAGAACCGCCGTAAACCAAAATCAGCGAGATGGAAATCACTACTGCCTATCCCTACCACGCAAAGCCTATCTGCTGGATTTCTATAGGTTTTGACAGGGGTAGGTTTGTAATTTCACCCAAACGTGACGTAACCGCCTCTCACCCGGATTCATACACGGTGGGCGCCAAAACACAGTGTGTCCTCGGCCAAAATCGACTCCCTCCCCGATTCCCGCCGTCCGCCACCCCATCCACCGCCGTCCTCCTCCACCATGCCGGAGTTGATACCTCGACGCCGCCATCCATTACAAGAGAGCGACCTCTCTCATCCACGGCTTCGGACCGGGATCCTTGCATCCCGTCCTCTCACTTCATCCCCGCCGTCGTCCACCTTGCCGGCGCCGCTCCTACGACCGTCTCGTCCACCGTGCCCCGCCGCCATCGTCTACCCTCCTAGATCTGCTTCCACGCCGCCGACAGCCATCGCTACCGCAACACCGTCAAATTCTCAGCAGACAAGACATCGGCGCCGCACTGTGAGGCGGTACTCTTTCAGATTCTGCTCAACTTATTTATCACAACAAGAAAATAGATCGCCACTGCTTTACTCTGATTTCCTGTCTTGGTTGCGAAGTTACCTTTGTCTGGTTTGCACCTTCAGATCCGCCATGGCACGCTCAACACTATAGTCGCAATGCTTATGGTTTTCCCCTTTTATATTCCACACTAGTTATATCATAGTAGATTAAATTTCAAAATTGGGTCGGTCGATTTTTGAGAGTCACGGAGTTCGGCCAAAAGGAAGGGGCTCGTGGGGACGGTGGTTGTGGGGGTGGTGGTGGGGGCCTCTTGAACGAAGAAAACTCGACGCAGGTGGGGGCAGGGTGGGGTGGCGGAGGAACACAAGCGGTGGGGCGGTGGTTCGCCGGGCGTCTGCAAAGGTTCTGTATGGGAAGCATGATGTTCCTTGTCGGGAAGGGGAGCAGGGACATCTGCCAACAAATGATAGATCTGGCTCAGACGTGATCGATAGGCTTTCAATTAGTAGCGACAATACAACACCGTAATTTCCAGCCAGTTCCACTTTCCCGATTTATATATCCCGGTTATGGTGTACCCTTTTATGTACACTACGATCTGCCTAGTTCTTGTGTGCTCTTGTTATCATGGTTTGGCAATAAACTCTCTATACAGTATATTATGAACCTATCATCTGCCAACTATCCTTACTTCTGGAGCCTATTTTTTTTATAATTGTGCCAGATTATATTAATGCACACACCATATTACACCACACATGGGCTCTCTCACCAGAATCCGGTGATAGCACACAAGGGTTTACAGGGGCGCCCCTATATTAGAATATCCTCTGCGTTACAAAGATAATCTCACTACTATTTATGTTTTCATGCTTCTCAGATATTATACGTAATCATAGTGAATATCAGAATCCGCGCATTAGAATTGAGTGCCATTCTGGATGCAATGAAACTCATACGCTCCTAATGACTATTCTAACCTTGAGGAGTCAAAGGCAGATGGCCTGTCATGTTCACCCATCAAGGTGCCTGTTCTAATTTGTCAAGGTTTTATTGATTGCGCGTATCTTGCATAAGTTGTCTTGCATTTCCTCTACTTTGTAGCACCGCCATTTGCTTAGTTTACTCATCATATATGTCAAGATACCATGCCCATCCATTATCAATACATATTCCATCTGTCATCATACCATGTTTTTTCACTCAAATGTTGTTCTTGTGCATCAGACATCAGAAAGGAAGAGGGTGATTGCGAACCTGAAGGAGCACCAAAGAAAGTCCTTGAAAAACGTGGTGGTGCCGGAGAAATCAGACGGCACCCCACTTATATCGGATCTACAACCAGTGACACAAAACGTAGGACCGACTCCAGCAGACTGTACCCATACTTCACTAGCTACACCACTAGCCCCACCACATAGGACCTGCACTCCTGCAAAAGGTATGCCGATTTCAGTTGCCATAGCACCAGCTGCACCACAGAAAAATCCCACTCCAACAAAAAGTATAGCAAGTCCACTGGCCGAAGACCTATCCCAACTGCAGAGACAACCAATTCCTGCAGATTGGAACCCCATTCCAATTATTCCCAGTTTAAAAGACAATGCTTTCAATGTTGTTAGGGACTACGTGCATATATTCCCATCATGGGAAGATTATAGTGAAGACAAACACCATTTTCACATCTTCATCTCCCACTTACATGTTAGTGCTATAATTCACGGTGATTATTTTCCTATTTTCTGCTGATTGAACACATCAGTGATTTACATTACATTGTTGTAAGTAGGTGAGGGTCAATCTGGATAGCCATGACGAGCAAAGATTGCTTGCGCTTTTCAAGGAAGCATTGCAGCAAAGATCGATGTTACCCGAGGAAATCACACTTCGATGGCAAGTCTATAAACGAATTTCGGTGAAGTCTCACGTGCTAAATTCGGAAGACATTGAATGGAAAACCCTTGTTATGCAATCGGTCTCGTTCCCGTAATGAGGTCTTGTCTATGAAATCACATGACAATTTGAACTTCTACTTTTACGCATGTGCCTTACGGATCTTTTTTGCGTGAAATCTGCTCGAAGAAGAATTCGGTTTGACAAGAACGACAGGATATCGCAAATATGCTGCCCGCTGCTTTGCTCTTGTTAGTACTGTTGTCTGTATCATTGTACTTGCATACATACCTGGTTCATTATTTGACAGCAGTATGCATGATAGCTTGCTTATCAATTGTTCGCTCCAAATTATCTGATTTGTATGAATGGTTACATTAGTGTAGAATATATCCAATGCCAATGTTTTTTTAGCTCTGCATTGTTCTTGAAGTTACATGCTGTCCTTTATCAGTGTACTTATAATGACATGTAGTTGTTCATGTACCATCACTCTGCAACTTATTTTCCTTTGCCCTCCATTTTCTACACATCAGATCTTACCATAAGGTTGGTACTGAAGAAGTTTAGCTGTGCATTGCTCTTGGCTGTACCTTTTGCCTCAGACGCTGCACTTACATTTATAGCTACTTGGTTATGTAGCATCACTCTTCATCTTATCTTAAATATTCTCCATTTTTTCGTATATTATCACATCTATATTTACTCTTAACGAAATGTAGAATAAAGGCAATGCTTTTGAAGAAGATTCTGTGGTAAACTTCTTGAATTGCCCCCCCATCAGCATGGACAAGGCCTTTATAGAGCCTGTCTTCACCAATATTGTAAGTTTGTCCATCTCAAGCCTTCAAACTTTGTTGTATATATTTGGTTAGGCATGACTGCACACTACAAAAAAAATACACTTCCGTGATGATACATGTTTGTCACAGTAGGTCGCTTTTTTTGTCATGCATGTACATCCATGACAAATTTATGACAGAATCAAGATAGTCATACTGGCCGTCAGAGAAGTGTTCCATGACATTACCAAAATTATCATCACGGAAGTGTCCACTTCCATGACAATAAATCGCGCGTCACAGAAGTGCTTTCGTCAAGGGTGACCGACACGTGGCATCCACCATAACGGAACGCCGTTAAGCTATCGGGTCGGGTTTTGGATCCGACAACCCGTTAACAGCCCCGGCCAATGGGGATTTTCCACGTGTAAAATCATCATTGGCTGGAGGAGACACGTGTCAACTCATCCAATGGTCGAGACGCTCCTATGATATGTTGACACGTGGACCGGCCCATCAAGTTTAAATGGGCCGGCCCAACTGAAGGCCCACAAGATTTTGCGGACCATAATGGGCCAGCCCAGCTAAAGGCCCACGAGATTTTGCGGACCATAACGGGCTGGCCCAGCTAAAGGCCCACAAGATTTTGCGGGCCATAACGGGCCGGCCTAGGTAAAGGCCCACAAGATTTTTGTGTGCCATAATGGGCCGACCCAGGTAAAGCCCACAAGATTCTTGCGGGTCATAATGGGCCGGCCCAGCTAAAGGTCCACGAGATTTCGCCGACATTAATGGGACGGCCCCCCTGTAGGCCCACAAGATTTTGAGGACCCTAGTAGGCCGGCCCATTAACTGGCTGCCATGTTTTGGGCCAAATGTCGGCCCATATTTGATCCGGTCCAATAATGGCCTTCCACGCTCCGGGCCTAATAGTGGCCCATATGAGATCCGGCCCGTTAAAAGCCTACAATGTTCTGGGCCAAATTACGGCCCAGATCAGGTCCGGCCCTTTAAGAGGCTTTGGGCTCAATTATGGCCCATATCGATTCGCCCGCTAACTGGACACTATGCTTTTGGGCCCACTTGCTAAAGGTCCACTTAGTAATTGACATGATATTAGTTTTGGCTGTTAAGGTCCCGCTTAACATTTCGCCCTATATTAATTTCGCCTGTTAAAAGTCCGTCATATAGTTGGGCCTAACTACGGCCCTGTTTGCATCCGCCCGCTTGCAACCGATATCCGATTGGGCCAAACAAGGACCGAGACAATTTTGGCCTGTTAAAAGCCCGTGATTTGATTCGCACAATCATGGGCCGGGGTTCATTTCGGGCTGCTGCGTAACTAGTATGAATTAAGAACAAACATACTCTATACAATAAAGAAATTACAGCATAGTAACTTAGAATAAACCTACACTATACAATAAAGGGTTTAAGGTATATGACATCCACTGGGCATCGAAGTTCGCCACCAGTGATCATAAAGCGCAACGAAGAAGCAGATTACAAAAACTGGGCACCATGCGTAACAAAATAAAATAATACCGAACCGAGACCACTTCCAAGACAGTTCAAGAAAGGTTAGCCTTGCGAGGGAACTATCGCAAGAAGCCGAGAAAGTGTGAGACCGCCTAGCATGTCGGTCATAGCTTCCTGTGTAGCTGTTTAGCGATGAGGTTCTCATTGGTGTTCTCCGCAATCTTTCATAGAGATAGGACTTCAAGTTGAAGTTGAGTTGCGTAATGCCTTTACGCTAGAACTTGGGACCAAGAAGTCGAACTGATTCGCATAACGAATTCTGTGAGCTTGTCTGACTGTTAGTCTCAAGTAACTTGAACACTGCATGAAGACAAGACTTTGGGGTTGTCTCGCTATCTTCAAGATGTTTTGCCTTCTTTGCTGCAATATATGTTGGGTTTGTCTCACAGCCTTTCAAGCAGACTTGTGCATGCCATCATGCATATCACCCTGAAACAAAGCAGAGAGATGACAGGTTTTCCACGTGTATAAACAAAGATGATAACTGTTCTGTCAATTCTATCCAATTTCAAATTAGAAAATAAAGAGTATGTTCAAAATATCAATAGCATAATTTGGCATTGTTCATAATGCGGGGAGCTTCACCACACTCTTTGGATTACCATGTCAACATAACAAGCATAGATGAAGGGCAAAGAAAATCATTGTATCTATTTTGGATAATGTGCATGGCATGTTGTTCATATCATCAGCCACATCAGTAAGATAAAACAGGAGATGACAAGGTGCAGGCTGCTTCACCACACACTGGATTATAGATCCACAAAAACAAGCATGCATATAGGGAGTACTAAGTAATGTGCATGGTATGAATTAGGAATTTGGTTTTACAAGTAAAACTTAGAACTTACGGTTCTTATGAACATGCATTTTGGTAGAAACAGCAAACTAAACAGCAGTAAACGATAGGGAGTATGAGCAAATTAAACAGCAGTTGAGGATAAAGGCTTTAGAAGGACTGACTTACATTAACAGTTAACACCGCTTTATAATGCCCTTCTCCATGTCAAGGGAAGGATAACTCAAGAATTTCAAAGACGTAATCTTCTTCATAAGCATTGCCTGTACTCTACATTTTGTAGAGAGTAATTATAGATATGATAATACTGGAAGGGATAGAGGATAATGAAGATAAGATGCAGATTGATGGTACATAATAAACTACCAATCCCTGGAAGTACAAGCGTTACAGGACAAAATGTACTGACAAGAGCAATGGGCTACACTTTTGCACTGGCATTGTCTGTGTATTCTAGTTGTTGGTAAGATTAAATATAGATCTGATCTTTTTTAGTAAATGGTGGGCGAGGGAGATAAGATGCAGAATGCTACAAAATGAACCAATCCCTCTTCCCATAATACAAGAGTGTTTTGAACACTGGTGTACTGTACAAAACGTTCTTATATTATGGGACGGAGGGAGTAGCTGTTAATGTAAGTACAGTGATAGACCACATTCAGTCCTTACAAGACGACTGCAGATCTAAACCTCTTCAAAAGCATTGGGTTGATTCTAAATTTATGTAAGAGTCCATACGGATCTTACAATGTCCACCAAATGGACGATTACGAGGCTAACATGTGCAGTGATGCTACATAATCAAACAGCTATGAAAGTAAGTATGGTCATACAGGCAAGAGGTACTCACAAGAGCAATGCTTAATGCAGTATCGGTGCAAGATTCTGTGGTCCCTTGAGAACGATTGGTCTTCTGCTAACGGTTTTCGTACGAGTGAGACATTAAGGCAAATGCAGAAATGTAGTTCAAATTTTGATGTGAGATCATAGACAATACCTTACGCCGCAACCGAGACCAATGTGTAACAAAATTATTCCAGACACCGTCGGATAAATGTAGCACCGGAGACTTTACAGAAATTTCGTTCAGAGGCTTGCCATCGAAGTGCGCTTGCCTCATGTAGGAACGATACTTCATCAACGAGTGCTTGAAAAGCGCAACCAACCCTTGCTCGTCATCACAATCCAGTTTGCTCCTCGCCTATTTGAAAGAATGAAATCTTGTGTCTTCGTCAGCAGAAAACATATGCGTAATGACCATGAATAACATTAGTACATTACTTACGCGTAAGTTGTGGAGGAAGACTGGAAATTGTTATGTGTCTGCGGTATAATCTTTCCATGAAGGAAAGATGCGCACAAAGTTCCTGACAACAACATAAGCTTCATCTTCTAAACTGGGAAGAAATGGAACAGGGGTCCTATTTGCTGCAATTGGAGCTCTCTCTGGTTCGAAAAGGGATTTGGCAGCTGGATTTGGTGTACTCTATGCTGGAATGAGGGTTTTGCGTCGTACAGCTGGTGCTATGTTAACTGGCAATTGGGGTTTGCTGAGTTGGGGCATCAGAAATGACCAGTGTAGTAGGGCTAGAGTCTGCTAGAGTTGGGGTATTTTGTGGGTCAGGTGATATTGCAACTACACCTAATGGGCTATTTGATTTATCAGGTGCCACTACCTTTTCCAAATACTTTGCTTGTGCTCCTCCACGATCAGCAATCGCCCTCTTCCTTTTGAACGTCGATACACAAGAACAGCATTTGAATGGATAAATATGGTATGATGACGGATGTAATATGTAATTGAAAATGGATAGGCAGTATGTATTCACATACACGATGTGTAAACTAAGCTAATGGCAGTTCAACAAAGTAGAAGCAATGCAAAGCATCGGTTGCAAGATATGTGCAAGCAATGTAACCTTGGAAAGTTAGAGCAAGTACCTTGATGGGTGAATAAGATAGGGCATCTTCCTCTGACTCCTCCACTAGAGAGCTACATTGACTTAGGTCTCCCTCTAGCTCAGAATCACTGTTAGGATCATATTCTGACCATGAATCTGTAGGTGGAGAGTGTTTGCATTGCATTGCATCCAGACTTGATTTCAGTCCCTTGATGCCAAGTTTGACAGCCATAGCATTGTTCTACTTTATTCTTTTCATGCGCACAAGCTCATAATCATTATGATGCTGTTCAGAATCTGAGATTCATGAAAACATAAAAAGTAGTCAGATTATCTATGGAATGCATTGCGGTTTCAACTCGGAGAGTGTCTCCCTATAAACCCCTGCATATGCAAAGTTCACCTCCACAACCGTGCTGACTAGACCACACACAGAGATACACACCCGAGCGGCGAACATGCATTTTCGAAACTAATTAGGAACATTTAGCTGACCAATTAAACAACTATGTTTTAATAATATCATATTTGTATTTGAACAACGAAGCTTGTTTAGCTTGATAGGTGGAGCAGTGTTATTAGGACATGAAGCACATATTCTGATCGTATAGTGATCATAAAAGGGGGAAACTCTAAGCATATATTTTTTAGCAAAAGAGGGTTTCTCCTCTGATTTCTATTAAAGAAACCACCACGGAACCAACATGATCAATTAAACCCTAAGCATGATCAATTAAACCGTATTATGGCTGTGCCATGGCAGATTTGAAGCCGCAAACCGGAGAAATGATATTTAGCATCCATTGTTTGCTTCGAACTAAGAACTAAATTCTAAGAGCTGAAAATAAAGTAGAGTAACCAAGTTAAGATCTATTTTCTGGTTGAGATCAAAAAGTTGAGGAGATATGAAGTACCACCTCTCGTGCGGCGCCGTGTAGGCATCGGGGGTGCGATGGCTGTCGGTGGCGTTGAAGCAGATCTGCGACGGTTGATGGGTGCATCGGGGGATAAGTCCCGTTGCGGTGGAAGAGAAGGTCGTGTGAGCGGCCCCGTCAAAGAGGACGACGGCACCGATGAATCGAGAGGACGCGATGCAAGGCTATTGGTCCGTCACCGTGGATGAGAAACGTCCATCTCTAGCAGTGGACGACACGGTCTTGGTAGGCGCTCCGGCATGGTGGAGGACGGTGGCGATGGATGTGGTGGAGGACGGCGGCGATGGATGGGGTGGCGGACGGAGGCTGGCGTGGGAATGGGGTGTTCTAGCTGGACGGTGTATGAATGGGAAAATGGAGGGAGAGGTACGGGAACCATGTTTTTGGGACGCTACCGTCTGAAATATGGGAAAGTTACAAACTTATCCCCCGTTTCAATTTTGGACGTCTCGTCGGTTGGGGATAGGACGGTAATCTCGCATCTCACAAATATTTGATTGTAACTATTTCGGGAGAGGAGAGGGTGTTCTGCCGCCCATGGTTGGCGCCTACGGTGTATGAACGGGTCGACAGTAGGGCGGTTGTGTCACGTCTGATGGAAGTTACACATCTGCCCCTATTTAAAATATTAGCCTACATCTATTTCGGACGAGGAGAGTTTGTTTTGCCGCCCACCGTGTATGAATGGGGAATGGAGGGAGAAACAGAGGTCTTTCGGACGAGCTTGAATCAAATGAGTTTTGCCGCCCATGTTTGACGCCCACCGTGTCGGAATGGGCTCAGAGGTGGCCGTGTCACGTCTAATTGAAGTTACTAACCTACCCCTATTTAGAGCAGTGGAAATCGGGCCGATGGATTGTCCGTCTAATGGGTAGACAGTAATTTCCATCTCCCAAACACTTGCCTTCGGGCAGCCGATGTGGGAGTGGACATTTTGCTGTTTCTTTCGATTTTGGGACAATAAGCATGCACGTTTACCCTGGCAACTAAATTCGAATCCATTTTGTATTACTATATGAATCTTTATAAATCATTCTATGTGTTTTTATATATCTTCAAAAGGACGACAAAGATGTATTCCACTGTCATATATGAATATGGTTTACAAATGCCGATACTCAAATTCGTAAACTAGAATCCAGTTTAAGGTGAATTGAATATTTGGAACACTTCATGTCCAACTCAAATGTCACACGCAGCATAATGCGTACTCCCATTTAGATATGTACACAAGCGATGTATCAAGATTCAAATACCGAGTCAATCAACCAAGAATATACGGAACTAACAGACATATAAACACTTATAGAGTATATGGATCAATAATATCAACTAACATACATAAGCCAGGCCGCTGTATTATTTTTTGGCTACAACAGCATCCGTTTTTTAGCCAGCATCTTCGCCCTTTCCGATGCGTGCCACTTATGGTCCATCTATACTACTATTGTTGAATGCACATTCAGCCCGATTGGCATATTTCTAGGTCTGGCATAGCAATCCAAATGAAATGTCTCCAAGTCTTATCAATTAATACAGACTTGGGCTCAAATAAAATTACAAACAAAAAAAAACAAAAAAAACATTTATTACATGATCTCTAAAACAAATGGTTTGATTGATTACATGAACATACAACACAAAGGTTATTCAACTATGGAAAGAACATTTCACCTATGATTTACCAAGTAGGAATTTAATTTCCTTTTTTCCTTCAGGACCTTAAGAATCTAGTCAGTCTCAGGTTGCTTCGTTTTGAAATCCACCAAATATTTAATGGTTGTCTTGAGTACTGCTTGTGATTGTGCTGTTTGCTTCCTCAACATGTCAACTTCATCTCTAAGTGCGTATGTAATCTCTTTCTACCACTAGTTTAGCCTCTAGAGCATCAGCAGTTGGCAATTCATAATGCACGGTTCGCCTGTACATCATTGTGGGATGATGCAACGTCCATGGGGACCTCGCTCTTTGATCTTGGGCTAACCTGTTTTGCCATTAAAGTTCCGATTGGATTCGTAAAAGTTGAAGTTAGCATAACATCTCAATCGGAGTTATAACAACAAACCAGTTAAACAAACAAGGAATTAAAGAGTTTCAATTGGATGCTGAAAAGTAGTTATTAACATCATTGTAAGTCATTGCAGCAAAGAAAAGCAGTTCAACAAACAAGTAGATATTTAAGTTAAGGCAAACAGGTAATTCTTAACAAAGAAGTATCAAACACATAGATAGGCGCAGTCTACAATATGATTAACAGGCTGTGCCATTATGTAATAAGTAGCAAACCAAATTAAGCCACGCAACGTAATTGAACAATTTTGCAATAAGTGGCTAACTAAAATTCGAGAAGTGTAACCGAACTTACGCTAGTTCTTTGTACAGCACACTGCAACTTCTTTTTTCGCCATACAAGGTTGTACGAAGGAGTCCATGGCATCAATTGCTTGGATACGCAGTCCCAATACTTCTTTCTTCCCACAATCGCATGGGTAAGTCAAATGGTTAATCTGGTAAGATGGTGCGCCCTTGATATGTTATATGAGGACGTGTAGTCGACTACTTGTAGCCAAACACATCACAATCGGCTTTTATCAGATATTTCATGCGATTACTTGTGGCATATCGAGATCTAAGCAATCTACAATAAGATGAAAAGACTGGCATCCTTCACATTATTGGCGAACTCAGTTCATAGAAACAAGCAATTCAACCATTCTGTGGGTAAATCAAAAGCGCCACTGGAATATATTTCACTATCCAATCATACACGCAAAAAGGGGCGACGCCACCATAGGGGCTGGTATGGGCGGCCGCCGTGTGGCTGGAAAGTGTGCACCTAGTTTGAGTCGCCCAGGTTGGCCCACGCTAGTTTTGTTCGTCCCAACGCACGAAAGGTGCAATGTAAAAATGAAGAAAAATGTTTCAATTTGGATGGGCCAATAACATAAGTGCAAGGCATGCCCTATAGCAGGCTCGCGGCCCAAATGAGCGCCTCCCATATCGATCGACAGCAGGAAAAATCCCAATTCATTCGCTCCAGCCTCCAGTCTGGTTTGCTCCTAACCTAGCCGCCACTGGACAGACCGACACGGCACTTCCTCGCGCCCTCGTTGGAGGGCGGTCACCGGGCTTCAAGCGAACGGAAGGACAAGAAAATGAAGATCCAACCCTGGGTGTAGCCTGCGTGGGAGGCAGCGGCGGCAACACGGGCATGTCATCGAGCTTGCGCAAACGGACAGTCGCTAATTGCAACAGTAGCATGCGCAACGAGCAGGTACATCACATCCCTGATTATATCTAATTCGACTCTTCAATTTCTGGCCAATAGTTAAACCTGATGGTGTTGTAAAACTGCTTGTATGTAGGGAATCTATGAGAAACTGAAACCAATTTCTACTTATTTTATAACTCCCCCAATCAATACTGAACTGACTGAATTTGATGTATCTAATCAAGTTTCCGGTGCAAACATACAAGCTCATGTTGTTCTTGAGCTTGAAGTGTCTAATGAACAGACTGCTAATGAAGGATTTGATGCAAACATTTTACATGCTCCGGTGATGAACATATAGTGTCTAATGAGGGATCTAATGCAAGCATTTTGCAAGCTCATTGAAGGATTTAGTGTCTAATGATGATCTACTATGTTGAGAGAGACAGAGATTTGCAGGCATTGATGACAAGCAAATTATAGTGCATTTTCATAGCTTGAGGAAACGTCGAGGCCATCTACCAGAAAGTACACGTATCATGACAACATAGCATAAATACTTTTCTAATATGTTGTTTGAAACTATTGGCATACTTGTGCAGGATAGATATATTGATATGCAGTTTGCGCACTGGTTATACGTGCAATTACACTTTGATATTTTCAGCCGTAGAACGAATAATTCAAGCAGTATGCACCATGTTTGTAGTCCTTGTACACCATGTTGCATTTTGTGTTTTTTGGTGCTTGCATCATTTAGTGTTTATAATCTGAACTACTTTGGTTCATTAGCTGGTTTTCAAAGTGCATGTAGCTTCACATTTCTCAAGTTATGTTTATTTCCGGAGTGCAAGTGCCTTCGTATTTTTTAAGTTAGATGTTCACCCCTGGTAACTTGAATTCGTGGATCAGCCACTGCACACAAATCATACACGAATGCCAAGACGAATTAAATGAAATGCGTGGACTTACGCTTAGCTCGCTGTATGTGCTCACTGCAGCTCGCTTATGCTTGGGATGTTCCATGTACAAGTCCATGTTACCACTTGCTTGGATGTGCAAGCCTTGTGCTCCTTGCATCCCCCCTCTGCATTTTTGACACGGCGAATGGTTGATCAAATAAGAGGAATCGACCTTGATGTTGTACCGGAGGACAGATACTTACAAGGTTATACGGGTGTGCAAGATGTGTACCAGATCCCGTAGCGCCGTCATGCTTCGCTAAAATATGGATTTGCTTGTTTCAGATGATATCTCCAGAAGAAATAAGAGTTAAGGTCAGAGTTGCATAGGCGTGTAAGCTAAGAGAGCAGTGAAAGGATATCCAAACATCGTCGGAACAGTGCACAAGGGAGTGATGTGTGGATGCCTAGTTTGGGCCGGCGTTTGGGCATGCTCGCCTAGCTAGAGTGCGGGTCACTTGAGCCGTTGAGGATGATGCGCCGGCGTTATTGGCCGCGCACGGATGCAGATCTTGAGTGGCAGCGGAGCGCTACGATCCGGTGGATGAGACCGTTGGTGAAGCCCCAACGGCCTCGGGGGGCAGAGGTGCGACGATGTGCTCGGTGAAGTAGCCACGGTGAGCTGGGTGACGACGTCGGTGAAGCGCACCTGATGCGGTGGAACTCGGTGTCTGTGAGGCACGTCGGTTGCGGCGGCCAACATTGTCGGTGGACCACCCGGTGCGGTGGATGAGGGCGTAGATGAGGTAGCTCCGGTGTGGTGGTGAAGCGCGACCGTCGTGTTTTTCGTCGTTGTCCGGCATAGAGGTGGGGCACGGTGGGGAAAGAGACGAGACGAGGGGCGATTCGAGGGTTGGCGGCAAATTAGGGATTTGAGCAATCTGGGCGCGGAAGGGGACGGTGGAGAAGAGAGATTTTGCAGGGATGGAATTGGGGCCGCCAGATATTTCAATCCGAAACGTGGAAGCGCGAACTTATATTGTCGTCGTCCTTTTTTGGGGGGGGGGGAGGGGGGTGGGTGGCTGGGTGCTATGCGTCCGTCCGACACACACGACCACCCCGACACGACCCTGGTTTGCCTGGTGCACCTACATTTGAGAATGCAAACGAATCTTCTTTCATTTGCAAACGAATCTGTATGTATTACCATGCCCGTGTTTTCCTTGCAATAATTAGTCATTCAAAAGGAGATACTCCATCCGTTCACTTTTGTAAGTCGTTTCAGACAGCTTAAAATGAACTGTTTTGCACATTGTCTGAAATGTCTTCAAGGTCTTATAAAAGTGAACAGAGGGAGTAATATAAATTAATTAATGAGGATTTATTTGAAAAAAATCAAAACGGTACCCACGCTAACGTGGATTAGAGTGTGTCTCACATAATTAGTTATTTGAATTAGAGTGTGTGTCACGTAGTTAGTTATTTGAATTAGAGTGTGTGTCACGTAGCGATCTCCAATTCTAACGTGGATTTCGCATTTCACTGTATCCAGGCTACTTTTTTAATACAAATTCATATGTATATGATGAACACCATGGTAGTGAGAAAACTTTTGTATGGATTCAAACATATGACCTACAAAATAGCACAACAAACTGAGTCAATGTCAACTTTTTGAAACTTAGTATGACACGAATTCAAAATAATTACCCGTATGCCTGGTCCTCGGTTCAAATCTTACAATGTACAATCAATTGAAACATCGATATTAAGTCTCGTACTATGTACATTCAAATGTTGTTTTTAGCCCCCTCGCACAAACGCTTACATACTTCCTCAGACGGGTCAATCTTCCTCTCCTAACCACCTTAGGAAGCTATCGGTTTCCAACACACGCTCATTCTTTCTCTCCATGTTTCGATCTCTAAGTCTCTCAACTACACAACCCATTTTTCCACTCTGTTACCAAATGTATTTACCTCACACACCCGCCATTGCACCCCATGCCGAGCTCTCTCTCTCTCCCCCTCTCCCTCTCACCCTCTCGCGCTAAATACATGCATTGCCTATCTAGCCCCCCAACCTCTCATGCATGCGCACGCACGCACGTTGTGTATCCAGGTCACTCCCTCGAGACTGTCTCACTCTTTCTTCCGCACGGCGGGCCACACTCGCTCAATCTCACTCTCTTTATCTGAGTCTGGTTTAACCTTGTTTTCTTTCACACACAAATGATATATCTCCCTGTTCGGGCCTCGATCGACACACTCTATACTCTCTCACACAGATTGTCTATCTAGGTCAGTCCATCCAAGCCGCCACCACTCTTTCAACCTCATGGTGGGCCACACTCACTCAATCTCTCTCTCTCTCTCTCTCTCTCTCTCTCTCTATCTATCTCTCTCTCTCTCTATCTCTCTCTCCGTATGTCTCGATTGACCTTGCTCTTTCTCGGACAAAAATGATATATCACCATGTTTGAGCCCAATTCGACCTATTCACATTGTATACTCTCTCACGCACATCGTCTATCTAGGTCACTCTCTCCAACCCGTCCTCACTCTTTCGATCGCGACGACGACCCTATGTGATCGGTTGACCTTGCTTCCTCCCACGCACAAAATATATCTACACGCCGTGATCGGATCATCTCTCAAGCTCTATCTTACAGCCCTCACCCTTGCCAAAAAGCTCAATTGGACAATATCTCTCCAGAGCATATATATTTGTTCAACGAATGTCGGACCACACTCACTTTGTCTCTCTATCTATATGTCTCTCGATTGACCTCACTTTCTCACACCGTATCTTCCACGCGTTGAAGCTACTACCTCTCCATCCCTCGCAAAGCCGGAGCTATTTACATTGCGAGGGGCACTCCAACCTTGGATTAATTTGTGTAGGCATTTATTCCGGTCGGTTTAGATTATATTTTCGTAGCATTCGGCCCACAACTACTCCAAACACCGTTGCAACCCACGCAACTGCCCTAGTTGATTTCCCTCTAGCTCAATCATCGCTCTCTCGCACGTACTTTCTCGCCTTCAACGTCACACCATGGTATTATTGAAAAAACTATGTTGTTCTCTTTAATTATTATAAATAAGCTACAAAACTACAGAGCGATAGTCCACTTGGAATGGAACAAATTTCGACCCACAAATTAAAGTGGTACAAACTACACACCGAGGGGCCCACATGTCATGAAACAAATTTCGACCCATATACAAATTAAAAAATAAAGGACGAGGAACGAACATGCGACCGGGCCTTCAAGCCGCACGTCAAGAGTAGGCAACATAATGAGAATAGCAATGTTTGTTGTACCCCTTTGTTCACATAATGTTTTTATATTACCGCAGCCTAATTAATGGATAACATGTAATATTATTTTTAGTACTATTCTCCTTCACTTCATCGGTGGGTTCCATGTGTGCTCTCTCTCTCTCCTCCCTTCTGCGTTTAGACGCATCGGGCAAACAGGAAGAACTTCATGGGCGATGTTGCCGCTGACCATATCCGGACGCTGCTCACAAGTCACGGCACCAGTTTCCACGTACTAGCAGCACTAGTCAAGGTACGTGCAATGCACGTTAATTTGGAAGTATATTAAGTGCATGCGGATATTAACTACTAGGATATTATTTGCGTGTTGGCATGTGATTAGCACTATTTTTGGCATGAAATTAACTGCACGCTAAACGTGTTGAGCGCTCGACATTGAAGCAGTCTAGGTCGTTGGATGACAAGGAATACATGTGGCTTGATGACGTTTTATATTTAATTTGATACGGCTCTAGCAGAACATTCAATCGATCAAACCATACATTTCGTTATGTCTGACTCCGACTTTAAATTATACGATGATCGATATAAAATAAACGGAAATGATAAACGTTCGGATTTTAAGCATGGCAATCCGAACGTTTTTCATGGCAAATTTAGATTACGCGGCGGCGGCGGGGGCGTCTCGCGGTGGGAAGCGGCTCCTCTGCCGTGCTCTATGTGTCGTCAGCCCACTGACTGACGGCGACGGCGGTGTCTCCGTTGTTGGCGTACTCCTGGACGTAGGCCTAGCTTCAAGGAAGGCCAAAATGTTCTGGACTTCGGAGCGAGTCGACTGGCGGGAGGAGGCGACTGGCGTTGGTGCAAGGAAGCGATCGACGGCGGCCATCCATGCCGCTGAGGGGGGCACTGGCACCCACGCGGGCACAGGCGCTGTCAACGGCGCGACGAAGACATTCGTGTGCACGGGCACCGGCACGGGCGCGCACGTCAGTGCACACGCAGGCGCATGCGTTGGCAGGTGCACGGGCACCGACCCGGGCGTGCGCGTCAGTGCACGCGCAGGCGCATGCACTGGCAGGTGCACGAGCGCATGAAAGTCGACGGGCACCTCGTGGAACCCCGTGGGATCAAGCTCGGCGACAATGTGCGGCTCCTAGCCCATCAATGCCACGGGGATGGGTGCTGGCGCAGTCGAGGCGACGAGAGCAGGAACGGGAGCGGGGACAGGCACCGCGTCTTCCCGCTAGGCCAGTTCAAGCTCGTCCCAAAGCGCCTTATGTTCTTGAGACTCCGGCTAGTTGTCTTCCTCAGGAAACTGGAACACTAAGGGCAGACCATCGTGATGCGGCATGGAGTACGTTTAGGTCAGGCTAGTTGCAGGTAGACGACAGGAGAATCGGAGAGGAAGAGAGAGGATTGTAGCGATACTCCCTCCTTTCCGGTTTATAAGGCTCAATTCAAAAATCTCACCAACCAAGGTAGATGGTGAGTGGTGGAATACTTTTTGTAGTTTGCAAAAGCACCGAATTAATGCTCTTGTTTTTTCTCAAAACAATATGTTTACCAATGCATTAATTACAATGCATGCATGTATAAATTACATGCATTGGTCAATTTTCTCTTAATACTTGCATGCAATGATTTAATTTACCTTGGAATCTGAACATGTGATGGGAAACAACAAAATTGAGCCTTATAAAATGGAAAAACTAATATTTTGAGATAAGCCCTATAAACCGGAAAGGAGGGAGTACCGGGTAGTGCGGGGTTGATTATAAACTGCGGCGCCGGCGATATTAAAAGTCGGAGCAGTTGGGACGACGGTGTGCGGAGGAGCCTGGTCAAAGGGCTCGCCTCCCGGTGAGCCTACAGAGCGGTCTGCTCGCACGCTTCCCTGACAGCCGGCGCAGCGGTCTGCTCACATGCCTCGCGTCGACTCACAAGCTAGCTCGGACGGCACCTGCCGATTGCCGATGAGAAGCGGGGACTCGTGGCGGCACGTAAACGCCCACGGTTTCAATAGTGAAAGCGTCATTTTAACATGATGTGTCTTTCTTCCAAAATACCTTGGCTCTTCATTTGTGCAACTTGTCATAAGCAGCTTGTCTCAAATTGAAGAAAAAACTTACGAAGTAATATTTATGCCATATCAGGTGACCATGCTTAGTTTCAAGAATTTATGCTCACTTTTGGATTTTCTGAAATTTAAGATCCAGGATTCGAAACAATATCATAACCTGCATCATGCAATAAATTTTCAAGCCGTACATATGTCCTGTTGTATTTATTAAGAAAGGATTTGGTCAAACTATTGCTTAGTTAGACTTCGCACAAGTTATATATGCAGAGTAAAAGGATAATCCTCCGCATCAAAGTGCATTGCCCGATATATTAACTCAAGTACTAGGCACGAACAAACGGGCTCAATTACGTGCTCATCCCGTGTAGTAGTAGTAGTAATAGGCAATGCAGTTGATGGGTGACCTTGACGAGCGGCATCGAGGTAATTGAACCGTGCTCGGCACGGTAGGTAACGTTGTCTAGTTACTAAAGCATCCCTCCGTTGTTCATTGGTAGTCATTATGGACCGGGGACATGAGGGGAGTTTCCTAGGGCTGGAATTCTGGCCGCCAGATATTTCGACTTGAAACGCTGAGGCTCGACTGGTTGGGGTAATGGGGTCGCCTAATGTGCGTACCACGCACGCCACCGAAGGACACGAGCCCTGTTTTTTTAGGATCAACACGAGCCAAGGTCTGGCTAGTACGCCGTTGGGTCCTACCATTTGAGAATACGAAAGGAACCTTTTAAATTGCCGAACGAATCTATGTGTATTACAATACCCGTATTTTCCTTGCAAATACTAATCTCAACGTGGTAATTGATTTATGACGAGTTGTTGAATTAGAGTGAGTTTGTGATATAGTGATCTCAACGTGGATTTCACATTTCATGGTATCCCTAGTAAGTTTTCCAATGCAAATTTAAATTTAAAAGATGAACAATATGGAGGTAAGAAAACTTTGTATGTATCAAGTATATGACCACACACACACACACACACACACACACACACACAGACACAGACACACACGCACGAACACAACAACAATCCAATAAGTATAGTGCATCTATTTTTCCAAACCATGCATGTATGACACGAATTCAAAAATACTCCTTCTATTCCTAAATATTAGTCTTTTAGAGAGTTCAACAAGTGACTACATACGGAGCAAAATGAGTGAATCTAGACTCTAAAATATGTCTATATACATCTGTATGTGCCAGTCCATTTGAAGCCTAAAAAAGACTAATATTTAGGAACGAAGGGAGTAAAATGTAAGACATCCATGGTCCTCAGTTCAATATTTAAAATGAACAGGAAGATGAAACATGAATATTAAGTCAATTACTACAAAGACATGCAAATGTTCTGTTTAGGCATAGCTATGATTGTCGGGGGTCAACCCCTCGACCTTAGATAAAATTGTGGAGCTATGTTTAGGGTTGTTTAGATTATATTTGTCCCCACCCTCCCAGCCACCGATTGGTTGTGCACCCCCACCCCTCCTCCCCGGGAGAATATCATGTGCCCCCATACCTTAGATGCTATTTGCCGATACGAGTTGCTTGGAGCTTGTAGATCTGAGATATAGCAGCTCACATGGCGTGTCTTAATATTTCTGCAGGAAACCTTGATGAGTTTGAGAATTGCACATAATTTGTACAAAAACTACTTAGATGCCCTTTGATCCCATATCCAACGACCTCAAAGCTCGTATCACCGTAGCATCTAAGATGAAGGAGGACATCATAGTCTCCTGTATGTAAGAATATCATGTGCTACCACACCTTAGATGCTTTGGTGATACAAGCTCTTCGGAGGCGTTGGATTTGTGACCCAACACCTCCTTGGTGGTTCGAATGGTTTCTTGCAGAAAAGCCCCAAAAGAGTTTGGCCACCGCCATAAGCACAAAGACTGCTCAGATGCCATTGGATCTCAGATCAAACGACCTCCAAGCTCGTATCACCGTAGCATCCAAGCTGCGATAGCACCTTATGTTTTCTCGCATGAGAGAGTATGAGGTGCTCCCGCACCGTAGATTCTATGGTGATACGAGTTCACTGAGACCTACCGGCCCACAATAGGAGGTTTGAATGATTTTGCAATATACGGCTGATAGAGTTTGGGAAATGCGCAGAAAGTACAAGTACTACGCATGTGCCATCTGATCACTAATCATGCGACCTAGATGCTCATATCACCGTAGCGGGTAATTAAGCTACGGGGAGCACCTAATATGAGCACCGGGGAGCCGTTGGATCGAAGATGCAGCGGCAAACACGAGGCCTGAATGTTTTATTTGCAAAAAAAACCTCTGAAGAGTTTGGAAATTGCGCATAATTACAAAGACTACTCCCAAGCCATTGGATCTCACTTCCAACAGTGTAAAAACTCGTATCACCATAGTATCTAAGCTGCGGGGTGGATGTGATATTCTATGCCGCTGTCATTTTTGTTCGTAAACTTGCAAAATACGTGTAACGCGTGCCGTTACTTGTCTAACCGCGCAAAGTGTTTGTTCAAAAAACCCATCCTACACTGAAATATCGGAACAACACACGAGGGTCCCACTCGTCATTAATCAAATTTGGACCTAAAACTAACAAATCTGAAAGACGAGATTCGAACTGGCAACTTGGACTACAAAGCGTAAGTCGATAGCCTGAAAAACGAACGGTTGTTGGCTTTGTCCCATAACTTGATTTTATTTATACAGTACTTTCGTTGAGTAGAGTAGACGGAGTGCCTCGTCAACACGTGCATGACCGTTGTCTCACTTCATCGGTGGGTCCCGTGTCTGTGATCTCAATCTCTCTTCTCTCCATCGCCTAACTTTTGCACGGGCACACACGTAAGAGCGGCGCTTAGCTTGCCGTGGTGTTATTACAACTAAAAAAAGCTTGGAAAATAGAAGAATCGCCTAGAACAAGAGACGTTGTGGCTGGTCGAGACGAAGCTAACCACATCTATCCTCCGTGCCATGTTTGCATGATGAAGCTGTGTGGCTAGTGGGGTGTTTTCGACCGACTGGCTGGGTCCCGAGGTCGAACCATAGGTACTACGTCTAATACAGTATATTTTTACACGCACATTTTTCCTCCGTGCCGAGACGTGGCACACCCTACCGCGCGGTTTCGGGTCCTCCCGGTGGTGCACGACATATTCTTCCTCGATGTGGGACGCCCTACCGCTTTTCGGGTCCTCCTCGGTCAGAAGCGCCAAAGCAAGTAAATGAGTCGTCAAATCACGAAAGACCACCTTTCCCACCGAGTACATCAGTGAAGCACGGTGGCTAGCTAGTTGGGCTAGTTCGACCGATTAGCTAGGCCGCCGCCACATTTGTTTTTTCACCCCTTTTTTATCTACTTGCCGCGGTGTAAATTTAAATATCCACCGCGGGCGTTGTTCGGTGTTTGGGTGCAGCAGGATTTTTATTTTTTGATTGACGGAGCAAAGCGGCAGGATTTTTAATTTTTTGATTGACGGGAGCAGGCGCTGCAGCAATTAGTCATGATGACTCCGCCTGTAAAAACCCACCGCTCCCTGATGTGAGAAGTCGTCGACTGGTGTTTTACTGTGGTGAAAACCAAAAGATGCCCCGCTCCCTCCGCCTTCCCGTAGATTGCATTGCCTTTCAGCCGTTTCGCCCCCTTTGCTTACTCTCCCCATTGCTTCTACCTGGTGCCATGGCGGTGTAGCAGATCACGGAGTCCGAGGTGAGGCTCCTGACACAGGAGCTCCATGCCAAGGATGCGGAGCTCAGGGCCAAGGACGTGGAGCTCCGTGAGCTCAAGGAGGAGAGGAGTGCCATGCTCCTCCGTCATGTGTGGGCGTTCACGGATCTTCAAAAGTGGCAGGCGTCCACCACAAAGATGCTCGAGGCGTCGGCGGTGTTGCTGCAGAAAGCAGGAGATACGATAGGCCATCAGGGGAGCCGGCCTGGAGGCGGCGCCCGATCGTGACGAGGTCCAGATCGCCTCAACCACTGGTGAACCAAGTTGCCACGCGACGTGTTGCGGCTGCGCGATGCCTACCGTCGTGCTGTAGCGACGATGTCGGGCCGTCGGGCTAAACCTGCTCGCCACCCGTCGACTTCAACGAGTTGCGGCTTCCTCGACCTGGTCTCCTTCTTCACCTATATCTCCGAGGAGCCGAGCCGCTCGCGCGATGGTGGGGGCTGAGCTGGACAAGGAGGGGTTGCGGGCTGCCGTCGCCGCTGCCGGGTGAATCCTTTTCAGGCTCCGGCCACCGAATCCATTCGTGCCATTGACGCCGTCTTTGATGAGCTGGCTCCGTTGACCGGAGCATGCTCAGAGGGCGGTTGCACCCTGCATCACCAACGTCAGGCGCCTCGAGAAGCGAAGGACTTGTGGTGTTTAGGCGCCCTCTGCATGGGCATGTACATGTCTCGGCGCAACATGACCGTTGGATCAAACTTCAGACGGTGCAGATCACCATCAGAGCACAAAGCTTAATGGGTGTGTTTGGTTGCATTCTCATCTCAATATAGTTTTTTCCTCTTCGTGTATTTTTGTCAACCTACTAGTGTGGACTCATGCACCCTTCATGCCCTCTGCCAAACACCCAAAAGTGGGTCGAGAAGGGAACTTTTGCTCCCATCCCGTGCACCCTTCATACACCCTGCCTAACACTACTCGTGCTTCATATGGTTCATGTTTGGTGGAGTACTGTAGCACCATACTCTCCGTGCGATGTGGACCTAGTTCTGTTAACATTGATCTCACCATTCATTCTCGACCGGACAGTCGAAAAAGCGGTACTATGTTACATATAGGAGTAGTTGACATGCGCACAACATCATTTGTTATCGCCATATCTTACTACACTAGCAACAAGATTGTGTAGTACTGCCGTATGAACCACTGCACATGCCTAGTAGTAGGAGCACTATGTATGTTCAAGTGGTTGTCGTGTTTCGCACTCCTCCGTCGTAAGAGTGGAAACGCTTGCTGTAATCATTTTCTTCTTCTGAAAAACAGTGGACACGCTCTACCGTGCGGATCCTCCTCCAGCCATGCACTAAATTACTCACTTTCACCGACATGTGGGACAGCCAGCATCGAGGTCCACCAGCCATGCACTAAATTACTCTGTAGTAGAGTGACGGTAGACTAACCCGATTGAAGCGCCGCAGTAATGCCCAATGAGCCTTCAAATCACAAAACCCCCTCCTTTCCAGCAGTAAGTTGGACGGACGAAGCAACCATCATTTCACTCTTCTCTCTCAGCTTCCTCTCTACCCAACCCTCACTTCTACCTCATCTTGTTCCTCATTTCTTCAAGAAAACCCCGACCTGCTTCTGCCATTGTTCTTCTCTCCCAAAGAAGAAAGGTGAGCACATCAATGGTGTTGATTCCGGCCAAGGCCCGGTCTTGCAACCCTGAGACTGATCCTATAACTCCCTCTCTTTTCTTCTTTTGGGTTTGTGATTATGGTTTATTTTCTTTTATTTCTATTTGACAGTTTCTTGATGGACGCCGAGCACCGCCAAAGTGATGTCTATGGCTCCGGCCCAAAACCGTCGAGGCTCATGGTACGAAGAAGCGCAAGCACCCCGCCGAGACTACCGCAGACAAGCTCAAAGCCATCGCCCTGTCCAAGCCCCCCTCTCTGGGATCCCTCATTAAGCAAGTCTAGGTAATATCTCTTATTGACGATCTTTTTCTCGATCTTGATCGTGTTTTTTCATCTAACACGCAGTACTAGTACTAGTAGTACAACTTTCTGGGTGATCTTGCATGTGATTTTTGTGTGCCAAATGATGGTTCTAAATTCCTCTTTTGACCAAAACATGCGATAGGTTGACACTGATTTCTTATAGAATACTTTCAACTACTCCCTCTGTCCCAAATTTCTTGTCTTAGATTTGTCTAGATACGGATGTATCTAATACTAAAATGTGACTTGATACATCCGTATCTAGACAAATCTAAGACAAGAATTTTGGGACGGAGGGAGTACTTTATGAACATCAATGCTACCTTTTAAGAGGGTTTATTTGCCTCAGTAACTTGTGTTATGGATTTTTCATGTAATCCCTCTGCTCTCATGCCTTTGAAGACATGTTCTAGTGTCTTTGTTCACTCATTTCTGTGTGTATATGTAGTCATATATGGAGTATAATATCGAAAATCATCTTATATTTATGAACAGAGGTAGTAATAAAATATGGTTTCGCTTTGAATTAGAACTAGGTCCATGTGGAGATGAAGTTCTCAAAGTCATGCCGTGTGAAATGGAAGACCTGATGATGAGTTCTCTTGATAAACTATCCAGCTGTGTCCTTGTCGCCACGTGTCCTGAACTAGTGTTTTCCTCAGTAGCATTGTTGTCACCGTGTTCTCGAGGCTGTACTTGACCACAACAATTTCCTGGTTGTGCCTTCGATTATGAAGGGTGTGGTTCTTGTAAAGCTTCCCAACAAATCTGATGCGGCCTTTCTTCATCATCATGTTTATGAGTGGAAAGACCACTCTGTTAGGTTCTCCAAAGTTGACAATATGGTGATGGTGCGTGTAGACATCTCACACGAAGTCCATGGCCTAGTCAGTTATGCGGGGTTCATCCCGTAGGTCGGTGGCAAGAAATAGTCTGCAGAGTTTAGTTAGTGCAACTTTGCTTGTCTGTAGTAAGTACTATTGTTCAGTACTTGATTTTTGTTTGTGAACCCTGTATTGTTTATTCGTACTGCCGCTTTTGGTGTGTGGTTAGTCCTGAGAATGGTCTACATTAATGTCTGTCCACTCAATTCAGTCTGTATATTTTGAAGTATCTAGATCATATTTTTGTGAGGACGGTTTATCAATTATGGTTACACTCCAATATCTGTATGCATTGCAGGGTTTATCGCACCCACCAGGATTTCCAGTCCCATGGATGTTCGGTCCATATGATTTTTCACGACCTTTGGACTGTCCTGCTTGTGGGAGTAAGCGGGTGCCCTGCATGCCACACATAGTTGGACGATCAATCTTACATTTAGTACTTCAACATAGTGATTTCTGGTAAGGATTCACTCGTGTCACATCAAGTAAATCTTATTGATTTACTATCTAAATCTTATTGATTTAATGTCATGTTTTCTTTCTTTTCCTGCAATTTTACGATGCAGGTTTTGCCATGTGACATTCATCACAGAATAAACCGTTTATGCTCTACGATGGCTATTTTTGCAGGTTTCACTTCTTATGTCGTGTCAGTAACGAAGGCACTATCCATCACTTATATTACTGGAAAAAATTGGATCAGTCTGTTGTCTGAGTACAAGCTGAATCCCTATGATGAACTGCAATTTGATTTAACAAAAACGCCACAATTAGTCCTTCTCGCGTTTAAAAGAAATGAAGAAAAAAACTGGACCACGGTCACGGATCCTAGTCAAGTTAGAAAGTTGATCATAGCAGACCAGACACGATCGCCGCTGTCTCGCATAGATCGAGCACCGGCAGTTGCTCTAGCACTGACAGCGGCAGCAGCTCACCGATCCAAATTGAGGATTGGGCACCGACCGCGTCAGCGGATCAGTCTGATCTACCGGAGGATCGGGCATCGACACCGGCACCAGCTCTAAAAGGAGCACCATCTCCGGCAGCAGCAGCGGCTTCGGCACATGCACCAACTCTTGCACTTGCATCTGCTCTAGCCCGTGCAGTTGCACCGGCAACAGACTGGGCTGCAGTTCACACTTAATATACCAAAGTCCTTACAAAAACCGACATGTCCACCTTCTTGGTAAGCATTGGCCGCCCAAGTGCTTCGTTCTTTTTTCTTTCCATGTTGTTTCACATGATTCACTGTGTTGATCTAACTGTTTGGGCATGTCTTCTTGTTTGCAAACAGAGAATTCCTAGAGCAACGAGGGAGTCGTTCAACAATCCGGGCGCATCGTGGGCTAAGTTTCTCTTACCATGCGCAGCCTTGGTGTGAATGAACCTGCTCAATATACCGTAAGTACAAAGGATGGTCGCATGATGATTGATGCTAAAGGATGGTCAAGGTTCAAATCTAAATCATATCTTGTGGTAGGGGATGATGTGAAAATCGAACTTTCTCGACAAGGAGAGCTGGTCCAAATCAACTTTGAAATTAGCAGCACACAACTACCATGAGATTTTGATGTAATAATCTGGCATGGTGAAACAAGTGTCCTGTGTGTATAAGTAGTATGAAAGTATTATTTATCACATGGTATATCGTTGATAGAATTGCAACTCTGATTGCTGGTTAGGAACTGTCATTCGATTTCATTCCAACGCTGCCGTGCTTTATTCAATTTTGTGTATTCTCCTTGCGACAACATCTAAAACCAGCTACTGCATCGATCGCTTGCAATATGAAAAGCTACTGAGGTAGAACACATGGGCCCCCAAACATGCAGGGTCGGCTCATGCCCAAAGTCCAGAACCGTGAGCCTATCTGAGTATTATATTCTCAGCTGAACCCCATAAAAAAACTGAACCCCCATAATGCCTGTGCGTTGTAGAGGGAGTATATTTCTCGGCAAGGTGAGCCTGTGATATAAAAGATTTATATATTTCTTTACAGAGGGAGTATCTCTCTGTCAAAAAATATTTTTATGTGTAAATAGTCACTCCTGTCTTTCTACTTCCTTTCGCTGATATGTGGGGCAACCGGCAACGGGGTCCACGTGCCATATGCACAAATTAGAGTGCACAACTTCACGGTAGACACAGCCCGGTTGTAGCGCCGCAGTAATGCCCAATGAGCCATCAAATCACACCCCCCCCTTTCCAGCTTTAGCAGTAAGCTGGACGGACGAAGCGGCAGTATTTCACTGGGCCTGAATCCCCTTCTCCCTCGTCTGCTTGTTCAGAGAAAACCCCCTCTCGGCGATTGCATAGGGTTTTCTCATGGAGAACCATGTACGAATTCTTCATCCATCCCCGATAAACCCAAGTCCCTTGGTCGCAGGTAATCCTAGGATGGCAGCCGCTGCCGTTGATGCATTTTTCTTCCTACTGAATCTAGTGTGTTTCATTTGCAGTGCCCAAAGTGCGAGTACCCTACAGGTTTCTGCGCCCTCGGCGAGACGCCACACTTGTTCCTTCTCATCCTAACACAACATTTTGAAACACGCACAGTATGTTCCTAGAATCCTCTTTTCTATCCGGGAGGGTGGGTTTTTTTTAATATGATGTGTTCTCATATTATTTTTCCTGCAGTGTATTATTTGCTCTGCCAGAACACATGTACTCAAGATGCTCGGCCTTGCCATAACTGAATACACTAGTTTAATGGTCGCAGTGAAGACAAGCCATGGATATAATTTCCGAGTTGGGTTCATGAACCAAGAAGATCGCTGCTTTTTTATGGTCAACTTGGATAAACTTTCTCAAGTGTTATGGACTGAAAGTTGGCGCATTTAATGTTGATGGAAATAGCAGAACCTGGTCTCATATTCACCGCGATCTTCCACCCCGACGCCGCTCCAATTGTTCATCCATGTTAGTTTTGTATCTGGTTCTTGCTTGTTGCCTCGATTACTTCTTAATCCACCTATTCTGTCTAACTAATCACAATTTAACTTTAGAATTAGCAACGAATCTCTCACGAAGATGCTACTTCTAACTAATATTTTCTTATAATTGGTGGCACGTGTAGGTTTTTTTAGAGTTAACCAGTATGCTCGTTTGTTACTCTGTAATAACTCGGCTGTTACTAATGGCACTGAAGTTGACTGGATCGACATCCACAAGTTCCTACACTTTATTGATCGTCTTGAGGTCCTTGGGGTGCGTTTCAATGGTGGAAGGCCACGTGGGATATGTGTGCCACTGTTGCACTCGTTGAACAGGTCCAACTGTGTCGAGAAACTTATGGTATGAGCTGTTTTCTGTTATATATGTTGTTCATAAACTATTGCTTATACACAGTTTTACAGCTGTGATCTTCTTGAAACAGGAATTGCCGAGTTCTATTGTTCCTATACTGGATGCTCTAACATGGTCGGGTCAGACTTGGCGCTTGGTCACAACATGATGTTTATGTCGACCTACTCAATTCCCCTTGGAGGTGAAAAGATACTTATTCATGGGTGGTCTCAAATAATGAAGGCCCGTCCATCTTGGAGAACAGGACGGAAGATTATGTTCATGCTTTTCCATGGCTCTAAAGCGAATATCCTGTTTATTGACCACGTTGCGAGATGAAGCCGCTTTCAGAAGGTTGTGGATGCACGGGTGGCGCTGGGCTTTGTCACGGGGCTTGGCGGCCTCACCCTTGGTTAATCAGAGGCAAAGTAGCAATCGCTCGAGGCGTGCTTTGTACTGTTGAACCTGTATAAGTACTCATACTGCTTTCAGCTTTGGTTGTTAAGTGCCCCTGCTGGTTTCAGTTAAGGTTGTTAAGTACTCCTGCTGCTTTTACAGTCTATCATGTTTCTTTAGTCATGTCTTCATCCAGCCGCCAAAACCAAACCAGCGCCGGCGGGGCCGCCTGCTTCCGCCTCCCACGGCTGGCTGCGCCTCAGCGCACGCATCGCCGCCCCACTGTCTCCTAAATCGTTAACGCCGACGTCCTCCGCGCGCTTTGGTGCACTCGCCGCGGCGCCGCCCTCTCGCGTTGTCAACATGGTCAACAAACAACAGGAATCGGCAGAAGTACGTGGAGAGGATGACAGTAGGGGCCCAAAGACGTCAACAGATGGAAAAATAAAATGCTTCCTCCTAGTGTTTTCCTCGACATCTGGGACCCACGACATTGTGAGCGTATATAGTCAATAGACAAGAGAACATCACAAGATCGGCTGACACCTGGGACGTAGCTACTCGAGCAGTATTTTTTTGTTTGGTATTGTTGAGACGGAGTAGGGTTTGAACTGGGTTGTGGCCCGTCTAGCCCAGGCTTATATTTTATGTTCACCATGTGACCAACCCAGCTATTTTTTCTTTGTGAAAACGAGCCCATTTTATTTTTTCTGAAGAATACTCAATCCAGGCCTACTTATTTTTCTACGCCCTGATGGGCTGCAACTCTTTCAAGACGCCTGCAAATCTTGAAAGCAATATGAAATGGGTTGTAAATATAAAAATAGATAACAAATTGGCAATTACTTTATAATTTCTGAATTTTATCACATTTTCAGATTCCTATTTCACTAGGCATTAACCTAATTTAAATATATCTTCAAACTACTTTAAATCTGGCTGGACATTTCGGTATTAAAAATAGTTTGGAACCCATAGAAATATGCTAAATTGGCCCTCGCCAACTAAAAACGATCGCAATAAATTGCATAAGAAGTTGCCATGAGCTATATATAAATTATTAAAAAAAGAGGGAGTGGACTGACTTGTGGGCCTGTTTAGTTGACACGTATGCAAGATATTTTTAGTTATTATATACGTCAACAAACGATTCTAGCAGACGTAACTGTTGGATGTCAATCCAACGGACGTCTTGTTTATTCAATCTTCGATCTTCTTGCTCGGCCGCCAAAAGCAGCCGGCGGGACCGCTTACTCCCGCCTCCGTGGTCGGGTTGTGCTGCCAGATAGTCCTCGGCGCCCCCTACTACTCCCACCGCTGGCCAGGCATCCTCTACTCACCCACACCCTGTTATTCAAGGGCGACGGCAGCCTCACACCGCAAATTAACCGGTGAACGCCAGATTCTCTCCGCGTGGGCATCCACTGCTGCGTCTTCCCCGGCTCCACGTTGTCCCCTTCCTATGCCTCGCCGTCGTCCACCGCCGTGGTGCTCTCTACGCGGCGTGGTCAATGTGGTCAATGACTGACTTCCACTGGAAGAGTATCAGACGTGGAGAGGCCGATACCGGTCCACGGCAGCCGCAAGGAAGTGCCTCCTTATTACGCGGAAAATAATTATTCTTCCACCGACAATGGGGACCCACCGGACGGGCAACCAGTATTTTGGCGAAAAACCGCTTTCTCGACCGCTGGGACCCACCAGACGGGCCACCAGATTTCGTGAAAAAACGTTCCCCCTAATCGTCACTCGACCCACCGGAAGTGCCTCCTTATTACGCACAAAAAATGAATACTCCCCGCTTAGCCGGGACCAACCTTGGTGGGAGGCTGACTTGTGAGCCTACTAAGTTGATGGGGACGAAGGGCTTTGTCAACTTAGTCAATATGAACGATTCTAGCTCCAGTGACCGTACGATGTCCATCCGACGGTCGTAGTGCTTCGTCAACCTCTGGTCTTCTTGCTCCAGCCGCCCAAAGCAGCGCCGATCGTGCCGCATGCTCCTGCCTCCCATGGCCGGCTGTGCTGCCGCGGAGACCTCACCGCCCCCTGCTATTCCCACTGGCTGCCAGCCTCGCGGGCGACGGCAGCCTCACACCGCAGCCGAACCAGTGAACCCTCGTACTCCTCTCCGTGCGGGCTTCCACTGCCGCGTCTTCCCCGGCTCCATGTCGTCCCCTTCCTAGGCCTCGCCGTCGTCCAGACCACCGCCCTGGTGCTCTCGGCGTGGCATGGTCAACGTGGTCAAGGAACGACTTCCATCGGACGTGGACTGTACGTGGAGAGGCTGACTGCTGGGTCCACGGTTGCAGCAAGGAAGTGCCTCCTTATTATGTGCAAAATAATTATTCCTCCACCTGACAGCGGGGACCCACCGGACGGACCACCTCATTTTGCAAAAAAAAACGTTTCCCCGTGACTGCTGGGACCCACCAGCTACACCTTCGCACGCAAGGAAGTGTGTCCGGCAAAAAACAAAACGATTCGCCTCGATCGCTGGGACCCACCATCTACATCTTCGCACGCAAGGAAGTGCTCGATACCGGACCCACCTGGTCGAAGCGCACGAAGCGTTGTCATTCTGGTCGCGAACGTGTACGCATATATATACCGGTCGATGTAGAGGCGCCGCACATGTCGTAGTAGAGGCGCACGTAGCATGTACACGCACGCATAACGCTGTGGTGCAAGAAAGAAAATACGGCCACGTATGTGTACATACGGGCGGGGTCTCGAACGCCTACTCGCGCATATGTACAGCGAGGTCTCGTGTACATGGCTGGGTCGGAACGGAGAAACAGCGTCGTCGTCGTCGTGTTCATGGGGAGGCAATGGAATGGTCGTGTTCATGGGGAGGCAACGGAATGTGTCGTGTTCGTGAGGAGGCAACGGAATGCGTCGTGTTCATCGGGAGGGCTTGGACGGAATAGGCGATGGAAACGAGGCTTGGCGTACCGCAGAACGGAGGAAACGGCCTTGTGTTCGACCGGCCACGTTCGAAACGGGATCCTGTTCATCGGGAGGGGTCTGGCGTACCGCAAAACGGAGGAAACGGACCTCCTACGGTCGAAACGGGGGTCCTGTTGATCGGGAGGGGTGTGGCGTACCGCAGAACGGACGAAACGGACCTCCTACAATGTAAACGAGGGTCCCGTTGATCGGGAGGGTGTGGCGCATCGCAAAACGGAGGAAACGGACCTCCCACGGTCAAACGGGGTCCAGCCATCGGGAGGTGTGGCATACCGCAAAACGGGACTCCACGGGATCTGTTCATCTCCACCGTCGACCCCTCCAGCCTCCACGAGCCATCGCTCATCCACCGTCCGACCTCCTCCGGCCTCCACCGCGATTGTTCATCCACGGGCTCCTCGCTCATCCAGCCTCCACCGCCGCTACTCCACCGGCCATCGCTCAACCAGCCCTCTCCACGGGCTCCTATTCAACCACCCTCCACGGTCTCATCGCTCATCCTGCGCTCCACCATCTACTGTTCATCCAGCCCTCCACTGGGTGGTCCTGTTCATCCAGCCCTCCACGGGGTCCTGTTCATCCAGCCCCAACCGGCTCGATCGATCGGGGTCCTGTTCATCCAGAGGCAACTCCACGGGGTCCTGTTCATCCACCCCCACCGGGAACTGTTCATCTAGAGGCAACATCAATCGGCTTCAGTTAGCAGCAGTAGCGGGCGAATCGCCGATCAGTTCGATTAACATCCATCGATCGATCGCCGGGTTCGATGAACGCGTAACTCGCGGTCTGTCGCCGGGTTCGATTAGAGCCCAACGCCTCGCTCGGGTTCAGTTAGAGCCAACGCCTCGCACACATGCGCGTACGTGTACGAGAGAAACGCACATCGCTCGGCCCCCGACCTCCCACCGTAACCGGGAACTCCCCGAAATTTTCCTCCCCCTCGCTTCTACCGTGGTTTTTTCCGTCATGGACGGCCTAAAGAATGTCATGCAGCTGCGTCTCCGGCCCGCCCAGGACGAAAAGCCCATTTTCTGTCATGATTTTTTGTCATAGAAGTAGGAGCCCACCACATCTATGATGATACCGGGTTTTGTCACAATTATCGTCATAGAAGTGTCATACGTATGACAGAAAAAAATTCGTTCGGCCCAAAATGTCACGGATGTGTCTTTTTTTTGTAGTGGCAATAGCTGTTTATTTTTGGTGTTTGCATCAAATTGCTTGTTTAAAGTTTATTATGTAGTTCATAAACAAAAGTTTGTCCTTTCTTAATTTAAGTTTTCAGTTGTACAACCAAGTTCCTTCTTCATACCATGTAAATTAAACTATACTGAGCAAGTGATCTTCTTTTGCACCGCATGTATGCTTCGTTCTTCATCCGTAATCCAAAGGGTGTGGTGAACCTACCCACTACAAAGCACAATGTCATATTCTGCAATGTCTTAACTATGAACAATGTCATATCATTCTACTATTATTTAAACCGTCTCTTTATTTGCCAATCTGAAATGGTATAAATTGACAAAGACACTAACCATTGATACTTATGAGTTCTTGATCTCAGAATCCAATTGGTGTCGTGAAGCTGCCAACTCCTTCACAATGTCATTTCCTGCCATGTCTTGACCTGAACAATACCATATTGTGTTAATGAAATTTTAAACTATGTCACTTTATTCGTCAGTAAGAATTGTGATGAATTGTCAGCACTAATACTTCTATGTGCAAAACCTGTCATCTGTCTGCTTGTTCATCTTTCAGAGTGAGGAAGATATAAGTGTTGAACAAGCGGAGTCTCATCATCTTGCTCAACTGCTTGTGCTGCAGCTCCCCAGCAGGGCTAACCTTTCTTGAACTCTATTGAAGTGCTGTCGGTTTTGTATATTATTTTGTCGGCGTGTTTATTTGCACTGGTGGCGATCTTTGATGCCCAAAGTGTATGTAATCTGTTCGCTTGTGCTTTGTTATCATAGTGGCGAACTTTGATGCCCAGTGGATGTAATATGCCATAATTTCTTTATTGTATAGTCTAGGTTTTTTCTTATTCACGATGCTGCAGTTATTTTACTGTATATATATCATGTCTTCGTAGTAAACCGGCCAAACCGTAAAAGTACGGTACATGATCGGGCCGTCATGCAATCACGATGTAGGTTGGGCCCAAACGCGAAACAGCTCACGGGCCGGCAAAGAGGCGAAATGAACCCCGACCCATGATTGTGCGAATCAAATCACGGGCTTTTAAAAGGCCAAAATTGTCTTGGTCCTTGTTTGGCCCAATCAGATATCGGCGGCGAGCAGGCCGGATGCAAACTGGGCCGTAGTTAGGCCCAACTATATGACGGGCTTTTAAGAGGCCGAAATTAATATAGGGCCGAAATGTTAAACGGCCCTTAATGTGCCAAAACTAATATCAGGCCAAATTACTAAGTGGGCCTTTAGCAAGTGGGCCCAAAAGCATAGTGTCCAGTTGACGGGCCAAATCTGATATGGGCCATAATTGAGCCCAAAGCCTCTTAAAGGGCCAAACCTGATCTAGGCCGTAATTTGGCCCAGAACGTGGTAGGCTTTTAACGGGCCGGATCTCATATGGGCCACTATTAGGCCCGGAGTGTGGCAGGCCATTAATGGACCGGATGAAATATGGGTCGGCATTTGGCCCAAAACATTGCAGCCAGTTAATGGGCCGGCCTACTAGGGTCCTCAAAATCTTGTGGGCCTACAGCTGGGCCGGCCCATTAATGTCGGTGAAATCTCATGGGCCTTTAGCTAGGCCGCCCCATTATGATCCGCAAGAATCTTGAGGGCCTTTACCTAGGCCGGCTCATTATGGCACACAAAAATCTTGTGGGCATTTACCTGGGCCGGCCCATTATGGCCCGCAAAATCTTGTGGGCCTTTAGCTGGGCCAGCCCATTATGGTCCGCAAAATCTCGTGGGCCTTTAGTTGGGCCGGCCCATTATGGTCCACAAAATCTTGTGGGCCTTCCACTACTAGGAAAAGGCCTACTAATGGCGCACTGGTTTTGCCTATTAATGGTGCATTACCAGTGCACCATTAGTAGCACGCCACTAGTATTTCCTACTAATGGCGCACCAAGCAATGCGCCATTAGTATGTAACACCATGCGCCATTAGTGTGCCTCCCGGGGGGGCATACGTAAGCATGTGCTTTGTCATACTAATGGCGCATTCTGTGTTGATGCGCCATTATATCCTTTGGCATACTAATGGCGCACCTGGTGGTGATGCGCCATTAGTATGAATATTTGGTTTTTTTTTCTTTTCTAATTTTTGCACAGGTTACAAAATATATTATTGCACAGAATATAGACAGCAGCACACAGCAACATCAGATTCATCGAATACAATAGAAGATTAGTCTCCGAATACAATTCATCATATTAGTCTCCGAATTCAAAAGACCGAACAAAGATAAAAACAAGTCTCAAGACCGCGAGTATCGAGTTTGTCTTCACATTACAAGTCGATATCGATCATCTAAACTACCATCACATAGAAGAGAGCTGTGGTCATCACGATGAGCATCATCGCGATCAAACCGGTCTTCATCCTGGTTCCTCCAACGCCCTCCTCTCTCCCGCTAGATAGCGGGCGATCTAGATTTGGCCTCCGCCCTAGTGGTGTACCCTTTGTAATCATATCGCTGAAACGGTGAACCTACTCCAACACTCCTCCCGATTAATCCGTCAGAGACTCCGGGAACCTTACCCTTGTACCCACGACATCTGGCGGCATCTCTATGCACAAGCCAAACAATGGACAATACATAAGCAATATGTAAGTATGCAAAAAAAGGATCGGAAGAGAAAAGCAAGACATTAATAGCACGATTCATGGTCCTACTAATAAATAGCATCGATTACATCTAAGTTGAACGACTGTCCAAACCAAAGAGACATACGAATTCACTAAAGTATAATTACAACATGAGCCAATCAATGTTTCGGAACTACACATCACTACTTTCATTTGGACTCATCGGACAGAGGCGTGGATGAAGCCGCCGTCTGTCGTGATGGTCATGAAATCGCGGTTGTTGTCACCTCGCATTTGTAGCATTTCATCTATCTCACCGTTGGACGGTTGATATCTCGAGGAAGAACTGCCCGAGGTATGAAGGACATCTTGATGGATGATGTCCGCAAACTCCGACTGGATGCAAAAGAATTCTTGTCTGAGGTCCGCGTCCTGGACTACCGACAAGCTCGCGGCCCAATCTTTGAGATTATCTGGTAGAAGAAGTTGATGATGGTCCCTTACGATCGCCTGCATGTGATGGAGGGCGTAGTAGGCATCCTTCCAACCGCAAGGCGGCTGCTTGACGCAGCAGAACTTCGTATTGTGTGAGAACATGTGCTTGCCGTACTTACGAACTGCCCTGGTGAAGGTGCCTCCAGATTTGGCGTAGCCGGGAGAACATCATCAAGAACTTTCTTGACATTTGTGTAGTCTATATTGGAGTTACGGTTCGGGTCGAAATACGTGGCCATGGAATATTTCGGGCTTAAGAGGATGAGTGTGCAATGTGTGTCAACGCACGTAACACGGAATGTTAGAAAAGAACGATCGAAATCTAAGAAATCATATGTTACGGGCGGTTAAGGGATGACTTACTCGGGAAAGTAAGCCACAAGGAAGTTATCCTTATCTGGGTTTGCCAGAATGACACCTTCGAGGTGTGAACTCGCAACTTGGCGGTCCCCAGCGCTGCTCAAGTGCTTGACACGCATGTAGAAGGGGTCGACTATCACGATGTCCGGGGTCTTGTCTCTAATGATCCGCATCTCCATACTCAGCAAAAACAGCCGAACGAAGGTGTAGTGCAGCGGATGAAGGTTAAACATAGCAAAGATGTCATCAAACCGGGGACGATCGCATTACCCCGATGTCGCCATCCACAAAGCCCTTGCTCTACGGCACCTTGGCCACGAAAACCGGTATGCCACATCCTTCTCTCGAGACGCCGCTTCTCCAAAGAAAGAACACTGTCGTGCAGACTCCGCATAGCACCGGTTTGCAGCATTCAGCATATTTGGCGGTAGCATCGCCTACCCCCACATGCACCCTCCTCGAGATATCCTTAGGTGAAGGTGGCCCGCCCCGAGCACGGATCGAACTTCGGTGCCGGGCCGGCTCGCACCGGCGCCTTTTTTAGTGTTTCTGCTTCCGCCCCTTCTTCTTGATCTCCGTAATGGGACCGAAGTTACGCTCCATGCACCGCCTTCTTGAGCGTGTTCGGGCTGATAATATTTCGCACCTCAGCTATCTCGAGGCTCGGTGAAGGCGGAGCCGGAGGCGTGTCTCGAGAACTGAACGCCGACGACGCTCGCTGTAATTGATTTCTCCGCCGCATCAGCCTAGATCGTGGTCGTCTTGGTTGGGTTCTTGAGAAAGAGGCCCGCATAACTCGTTAAGCGTAACCATGTTCGGCAAAGTACTTATCAACTTTGGTAAATGTACCGTCGTCGTTGTCGCCGCCGCCCGCATCCTCGTGCCATAGGGCTGTCCGGATCCTCGTGCCATAGGGATGTCCGGCAGGTCCGTAGCGCGGCGGCGTTCTTGCCATGGCTTACGCCGCACGACCGGGCGGTCTTGTTCAGGGGGTGGTGTCCCCACCCCCAAACGAATCGCTCTTCGCCAAAGCAGGGCCAGCTTACGCAGCGCCGAGGGTCATCTCATATTCTTCGCGCTTCAGCCGGTCGAATCGGAGGTAACAGCTCGTCGCGCAGCTGGCAGCACCGAACCACTTCAACCCTATACACCGTGGGTGGCATCGGATTACCGTGGAACATGGGGTTGCCGGTTGAACGATTACGCCTTTGGCGACATCGACCAACTCGGCGCCCACGGCGCGTAAGAGTGCAAGGAACGTCGGCGGTGACCTGCGAAAACATGTACAGGCGTCGAGGATGCCCACCAAAGGCAAGGAGATGAAGTCATCACCGAGAGGCTTAGTTACCGTGATGCCGCCGAGCTCGGCTAATGTCGAGGCACCGCCAACGGCGGGCGGTAACCGACGGAGGGGGCGCTTCTTTGGCGAGGTGTCGGCCGCGTACACCCGGTGCATTAAGCTCAATGCTGCGCCGGCGCCGGAGACACCAATGGCGCCGCCGCTGCCAGGCGAAGTTCTTGGCCGTGAAGCTGGGAACCGGGAGGCCCTGGCCGCCCGCAATCCACGCCTCACCCATGAATCAACGTAGGCACCATGGCATTGAGATTCGTTCCGCTTGTTGTTCCACTTGCTCTTGGACAAGCTCTGGAATCCGCACCACTTGTGCCTTGAGTTCTTCAACCTCGCGCGTCGGCTTTCCGAGCTGGCCTTTTTCTCCTTCCGCACACCAGTGTATAGTATGACCCCATTTTGTGAACAAGCCTTTGCCGCCACACGACCAAATGACGCCGGCTTCATCGAGCTTATCCTTGTTTTTCATTATGTTCAACGCCCTATTTAAAGGGGTGTCGAAAGGGGAGCTCGAGACGACCCGCCATCGCTTTCGGTGTCTCCGCGGAAGGAACGTGAACCATTTAGAAATATTGGGGATTAATTAGAGTGCAACCATATGGACCTAATTACGGGGTGTATTCCTTACTGTAACAAGCTCAAGCGCTCGGTCTTCGGATCTGTGGTAAGCTCCTTTGTTATCGGGTCCTCCTTGTACAGGCCCCGACAAAGTTCCCGGTCCGCTTGTCACCGCTGTATTTCTCAAGCGGGCGGTAGGCCTTGCTCGGCACGCCCACGCCCTCCTTGTCCCATATAGGCTCCGCCACTCAGAATCACGGGACCGAGTTTGTGTTCCCCTAAGTTCAACTCCCGCATTTCTTTCCCCCACTGACTTGATTCGTAGGTTGCATTGCTCTCGCACTTGATCTTGAACTCCTTGTACTCATCTTCGCTCATCAAAGGATATTTCGCCTTGATCTTCTCATAACTATCACCTTTATCAATCATTCTCTTCACCGCGCGTCTCCAAGTAGACAGGGCCGTGCTCATCCTCGTGAGGGCGGCACTGTTCACTTTATTCCCTGAGAGGCGTGTGTTTCCAAATTCGGCGGGGAACTTGTATCGTTCGTGCAACTTCGTGAAGAGGAGGTTGCGCAAATTCCCGTGGTCCTTATGCCTAAGGTTATCGGTGTTGATCGAGACGGTGCTCCGGAGAATGCACCCGAGTTGAAGCGACTACCCCTTGACTATATGTTTGGGCTCCGTTGGATGCCCGTCGGAGTCCACTTGAGTGAATTCCTCCTTGAGGGTGCGGAGCGCATTCGGGCGCCGGTCCTTCCTTTGCTTCTTCGGTTGGCTGCCATCTGTGTGTGCGCCGCCATCATCAATGGTGGCATCCTCGGCGGCACCATCAGTGGTGTCATCCCCGACGCCACTAGGGGTCGTGTAGTCGAGATCGGTGTCTTCCGCGCGCCCTCATAGCGGTGAGGTTGTTCCTCCATCTCCGGGACAGCTCCCAGAATTGCTTGCCGCCTCAACCACCGGCCTCATTGTTGTGGGCCATGTTTCGCTTCTAAATAGGAAAAAGTTTGGTCAAAAGTTGGTTATTGTCAAGGAACAAGATCATGGTCTCATCATTTAGGGTTTGTCGACGCTGAGGCACCCTAAAAGCCTAAGCTTTCATCATTTAGGGTTTGTCGACGCCGAGGCACCCTAAAAGCCTAAGCGTGCATCATTTAGGTTTTCATCGACACCGAGGCATCCGGGGCAGCCAAGTTAAGTTTTCATCATTTAGGGTTTATCGATGCCGAGGCACCCTAGGTTGGGCCTAATCACTTGGCACTAATCACTTGGCTCTATTGCCACCTATGTTGGGTTTATCATCTAGGGTTTATCGATGCTAAGGAGAATTCTAAGTTGGGCCTAATCACTTGGCTCTATTGCCACATATGGTTTATTGCAGCAAGAATAAAGGGGCAGTTGATCCTACTTAATTAAGTACTAAGATACCCCGGCCCATGCATTACTCGGAAGTACCCCATATGTCCTATTTTTAGCAAAGTCATCACGACACGATGGTCGGAGACAAAACCCAGAAAACTAGCACCACAATGTGCCTCTACTTTCATATGGATGAAAAGGCCACAGACCATATGGTCCTCTGCTTTCATATGGACAAAAATCAGCTCAACTTATGTGAGCTTCCATTCCAGATCTAATATCAGCAAGTTGATCACTTGTAGCTCAACATATCTGAGCTGCCTTCAAGAAAAGAAAACAGCAGACGCACATCTGCTATATCAATACAATGGCAATAAACAAAACAACACCTAGTACCATCCATCTGCTATGGTCAGATCATGCAGTTTAACTAAGCACTAACAGGTAATTATATAACAGAAAACTTGGCGCGTACGTGTCACTTAGCTTGGGCAAGCAACATACCTCGCCCTCTTGGTTAGTCCAAACAAGCTGTATCCTGAGCCTCAACTCACCACCTGCACATTTTACAGCACCCATGAAATGAAAAACTAAACATAATTGTCAACCAACAAAACCAAAACACAAACAGGACTTCAAATTTTCACGATCAGAAGAAAAACAGGGTTTTCAACTACTATATTCAGTTTCATGGCATCAGTTGAACAGTTGAAAAGAACAAGCTTCATTTAAATATCTTGCTGCTAACAAACATAACTAATGTCAAGACTAAAAAATAGAGTGACCACACAGGAACAAAACAAACTATTCACTTTTTATTTCTTCGTAATTGGACCGCATACGTAACAACTCCTTGGAAGCAAATGTAAACCATGCTGAAACTATACTGAAACCATGCTGAAACTTTACTGAAACTACTCCTTGCAATCAAACGGAAACTACTCCTTGGAAGAAAATTGTCTTGGAAGGAGTATTGTGTGCACAAATCTACTCCAACTAGTTGCTTTCACTTAGAATTGTTAGCACAAACAGCATGAGTCATTCTTCAGACCGTTACAAATAGAAGCAATGGCAATCAAGGTTAAAAACCAACAATCCTATATATTATTCTGAAACTTGATATATTGAAATCACTTAGCACTCTCTTTATGTGTTCATTCAACACTTAAAATTGAGGAAAATAATACCAACTAGGATCGGTATGACCTTCGCTTTTTCATTTTACGTATGATCAATTAAATCTTCCGCAAGCTTATATGAAAAGGTTCAAAGAACTTGAAACGTAACTCTTGCTTGGTGTTCCAAATCATTTCATTTATATTTTAAATAACAGTAGGAATTATTTCATAATAGAATTTACCCGATGGGGGCGACGGGTGCATGGGATAGAGGGGGGAACGGGTGGGGGTGGAGGAGGCTCACCACTATTGCAAACCAAACAAGTAAGCAGAGCACATGTATATACCTATATCACTGTCTTGGAGCCAACAAACGTCTCAATTTTTCTCCAACCGTGATCGAACCTGTTACGCAGAAACACAAACAGAGAGATACATGTAACTAACAAGGACAGACACACAAGGTAACAAGAACTCCACAGCTCAATTAAGCATATGCTTCTTCTTTCACTCTCCTGCATAAAGTTATTGTTACTACCTGGGAGGGATTATATGCTTGTTTACCACTACTAATACCATTTTTTAATATAATCTGCATTCTCCTGCTTTTTCTTTTCTTACAAGTGTTGATGCCAAAACATTGCAACCTCAGTAGTTCAAGATCGAGTCAAAATTGACCTACACGATTGTTTACCACTACTAAGACATGGATCTAATAGCTATCTCCCCTTGTTCCTCATGCCTTAGTTGAATTCAGAGAAGAGAGAGCTCAGATCCTAGAACAGGGATCTCTCCGGAAGATATGTGTTAACCAATTTCGCCAAGATAACCAACACAAAGCTCTGCTCTCAAATTGCAGATAAAACAACATAATCTACAATTTGCTAACATGTTTAAACCAAAACATTTGCTCATGAAAAATATTCAACCTACAATTTGTAAACATTTGCCCTTAGAGGCATTATCACAAACACCTATCAAGCATAATCCTTTCACATGTAAACTTGAGCATGCTCGAAAAATCACGCAAAGAAGCAAGAAATAACTATCATTATATTCCCACAAAGATCGAATCTACATCAAGTACTCATCCACTAAAAAATCAGGAAAAAAAATGAACAGAGGATGCAAGAGGAAGGAGGGAGGGGATGAGGGAAGAGGGAGGAAGGGCGAAGGAGTGGTGGCTACACAGACTGGTCGCCGCAGAGCTCGGGCGGGCAGCCGGGCAGGAGCGCCTGGAGGAGGGGGGCGCCTGGTGGGAGCGGCCGCTTGATGGGGAGGCGCTGCTGGGTCTCAGACTGGAGGCGAGGCAGCGGAGGGTTCGGCCGGCTGGGCGCGCCAAGCGGGCCGGCAGCGGTGGCGGCGGCTCGGAACCCTAGCTGTCACGCTCGGGAGGAAGGTTGACGCAGGCGGGGCCGCGGGGGAAGGGGGACGGCGAGGGCGCGGGCGCGGGCGGAGGGGGGACGGTGAGGGCGGTGGTCGGGTGCGGCGGGGAAGCGAGCACGGCCGGGACGGCGAGCACGGGGAAGTGGTGGGTGGTGGTGGTCAGCGCTGGTGAGACGAGGCGGGGAGGGATTAGAGAGAAATGTGAGAGATTGGGGATTTTAGTGTGGGGAGGTTTAGCAATGGCGCACCACCCAGGTGCGCCATAAGTACATCCATATAATGGCGCACCACCGAGGGTGCGCCATAAGTAATTTAATCTAGCCCGACTTGTCGTTATATACCACCTAACCCTATCTACAATGTAACCCGCCCACTAGCCCGACCGGTCAAGACAAAGACCACACCAGGAGGTCCTGGATTCGATTCCCAGGCTCCCCAATATTTTTTTATGCATTTTAAATCCTGTTTGATATTTATTTTTGTTTAAATATGTTCAAACTTGTTTAAATCATAACAGTAATATTTTTTTTATAAAAACAGTAATAATTTTTTAAAAAATAGGTTCAAATTTGTTACTTGAAAATATCATCGGCGGCGGCGGTGGAGCGGGGGAGGGTGCGGGGTGCCTGTTGGCGGCGGTGGAGCGGGAGGGTGCGGGGGCCGGGTGCTCACGGGCGGCGGTGGAGCGGGGAGGGTTGCGGTGGGTCGCCGGCTGGTGGAGCTAAGCGGGGAGGGTGCGGGTGGGATCGAGATCGAGATGCAGGGGAATCGAGATCGAGATGGAGGGGGAATCGAGATCGAGATGTAGGGGGATCGAGATCAAGTGTCCTCATGAATTCAAAAAGTGCCCATGAAATTTAAAAATATTCATGATATCAAAAAGTGCCCATGAAATACAATCGAGAAATGAAGACTACGATTTAAATAACTTCGATCTTAGCTAGCTATCTGTTCACAATCTTCTTGCCCTTCTTTTTTGCAGATGGAGTTCTTCTGTGGAACAGACGTCCTTTAGGTAGGGTGGTCCTGCTTCTTCTTGTGGTGTGTGCTGCTACTTCATCGTCCGCTGCCATGTTCGATCTTCGGTCGCCAGATTTGTCGAAGTCTTGCTCATTGGCTACTCCATCCATTCCGATGATCTTCCTTTTGCCTCTCCTCACGACAACACGACCGGGCTTTATGGTCGGTAATGAAGAAGCATTGGTCCACTTGGGAAGCCGCACCCATGGCTCATTTTTCGTGGTGACGCTTATACCATGGGTCTTGGATTTGGCTTCGGGTATAACCATGGTGGTGAAATACCGGTCTTATTTTAGGACGCTCTTGGCCCATCTGACACGGAACATCAGGACCTTCTCTCCAGCGTAGCTCAGCTCCCAGATCTCCTCGATCCTTCCGTAGTATCTGTCCTTGTCGTTGCCGGTGTAGGATTCCATCGTTACCCCGGAGTTTTGATAACCATCGCTCTTCATGTCCTTGTTCTCGGTGTAGAATGTGTAGCCGTTGATATCGTGACGCCTCATAGGTCATCAGGTTGTGCTCGGCGCCCTATGACAAGGCGAATATGAGTTGTTCTTCCGCGGAAGAATCCTCATGTAAAGGGTACGATAGAAGCTTCTGCTTGAACCAACGCGTGAAACATGAGTTGTGCTCTTTGATTATATCTCCGTCCGTCCTCTGTTGGCCTCGGCCATTGTACGTCTTCTCAATAAAGGTTTTGTGCTCTACCACCCAAGGATCAACCACGTCTATGTGTTGTAGCGCGACTAGGTTTGCTCTTTCAAAGTTGGTGAGTCGACCCTCGAAGTCGACATGCATTTCGCAGCGACCCTCACGGTGACCCCATCCAAATGAGCCTGCCGAGGTGCTCGCTGACGGGCAGGCCAACGGGGTTCTAGATGCCTAGATAATTCGTGCAAGAGGAGATGCACTCTTCACCGAAAAGCCCCGGCTATACTTCCTCTCGACGTGACATGTTGCGAACGTATCCTTTGATGACACCATTCATCCTTTCGAACGGCATCATGTTGTGCAGGAACGCCGCCCGAGTTGGATGATATCCTCCACGATATGGACCAGCAGATGCACCATAACGTCAAGAATGCGGGCGGAAGTACATCTCAAGCTCGCATAGTATCACCACGATCTCTTCCTCGTAGCCTTCTCGAGTTGCCTCACGCCAATCGACTTCCGAGAGATGACGTCGAAAAAGTTGCATAGGCCAAATAGCGCTTTCACGGACGTGCGCTGGCCCATGATCCCATGGATTGCAATCGGAAGTATCTGCGTCATCAAAGACGTGATGTCATGAGACTTCATCCCGCTGAACTTCGCTCACCGGGTCTAGGTATCTGCTTATCTTCCTCACAGAATCAGAAGGAAGTTTTACTCCTAGGAGGCAGGTGAAAAACTGCTCGATCTCCTCCCGACTTAGAGTGAAGCACGCGGAGGGTAGTCATTTCCGGTCTTCTTGGCCTTTTTGCCTTTGCGACGATTTACTTCTCTGCCTCGCCTCATCATCATGATCATCATCAAGAAGAAGAAGAAGAAGCAGCAGCAAGATCATTAGCGTGAAGCTCCCGCACGATGCCCATTGATTTCAAGTCCGCCCTTGCTTTCGCCCATCTTTGGTCCTCTCTCGCATGTTGAGCAGGGTACCAAGCAGACTCGCACACGTTCTTCGTGATATGCATGACATCAAGGCTGTGAGGCACACGGTGGACATTCCAAGACGGCAAGTCCCGTAAAACAGACCCGCTTTCCATACCTTCAGCAGCTGCTCGCACCTTTCGCTTCTTTCCGGCTGTGGCGCCTTTTGCTTCTTTCGGCAGTGGGCAGTCTTTCCAATTTTTCAACAGCTCGTCTATTTCCTCGCCGCTCCTCGTACACGGGCGTTTTCGGGGTTCGGTTTCACCATCGAACAGATCCTTGCGTTTCCTCCACGGGTCATCATCGCGAAGCCACCTTCGATGTCCCATGAACACGGTTTTCAAAGACCCGGATCTCTATCTAGTCGGGCGATACGTTGTGTCATCCATGCACCTTACGCATCCGTAAAATCCATGGACTACCTGCCCATGCGAGATATCCGTGAATCGAGATAGTCGTGGCACCGTCGCGGAGCAAAGGCGGCTCATAGGGAAATATTCTTTCGCGGCGTCCCCACGTATTGGCTGGCGTTTTCCACAGCGTGTCTAGCTCCTCCTTCAAAGAGCCCCAGACATGATTGATGTCGCTCCCTGGTTGTTTCGCCCTTCAATTAGCATACTCATGTGAATGTACTTCCTCTTCATGCACAACTGTGGGGAAGGTTGTACATCCACACAAACACGTGCCAGGTGCTATGTGTGCTTCTCTGCTGCCAAACGGATTGACTCCATCGGTGCTCGCTACCAAAGACGATGTTCCTTGGATCCTTCCCAAATTCTGGGTATTCAGAGTTCAACACTTGCCACTGGCTCGCATCCTTAGGGTGACTTAGCATCTTGTCTTTTTTATTTATCTCCAGATCATTTCCATCATCTTCCCGCTTCTTCTCCTCCCTATCCGCGTGCCAACGCAGGAGCTTTGCTACCTTAGGGTCCGCGAAATACCGCTGCAGACGAGGAGTGATCGGAAAGTACCACACTATTTTCGAGGAGCTTTCTTCCTCTTCTTGTATCGAGTGACACCGCACACCGGACATATGGTAGACTCCGCGTGCTCGTCCCGATAAATTATGCAATTGTTCATGCACACATGGTATTTCATGTGCGGTAAATCCAGAGGACACACGATTTTCTTCGCCTCCTCGAACCGGTCGTGCACTTGTTCCCCTTGGGAAGACGTTCGTGCCAGAATGACATGTTCTCGTCGAAGCATGGGTCGGTCATTTTGTGTTTTACCTTCATCTCCAGAGCCATGAACGTTACTTTCAGGAGGGTATCCTCGGGCTTGCATCCTTCATACAATGGAGTAACCGCGTCTATCTCCAGTTGATCCAGCCTGGCTTTCTCTCGGGCGGCAGCTCTTGCGTTATCCGTCTGCTTGAGAAGCAGCTCTTGAATATGAGGGTCCTGCACCCAGCCTCCATCGTCATCTGCTCCGGCATCTTCATCTTCATGATCATGCCCTTCGTCTTGATCTTCCTCATCATCATATACGACATCTTCTACATGATGACTGTGTACAGCATCACCGTCGTGATCATGTCCTGGAGATTCTTCGTCTTCTCGCCCGCCCTCGCCGTGGTGGTACTTGTCTTTTTGCCCTTCCTCATTTCTTGCCCGGCCCCCATGGACGACTTCATAGTCATCTTCATCACCTTGCCACCGATAGCCATCCATGAAACCACGGAAGAGCAGGTGGTCCCGCACCTGCCCGGAATCCGGGTCCGCAATAAGGCTCTTCAGCTTCCATCTTCGACACGGACATCTTATCTCCGTCTCGTTCTTTTGAAGCATCTCGGCCTTCATGGAGCTCAAAAACCTATTCACGATGCTTTCGGTCATCGCATGGACCATGGTCGTCATGGGTAGAGCAAAACGATATTTTAGAACCAAGAAAAAATTTGGCATGACCTTCCCTAAAAATAGGACCAAAGAATGCATAGTGCCAAAATTCTCGCCAAACGGAAATGAATCAACATTCCGCAAAATATTGGCAACTATCGCATTTCAAATACCGGTACCTGCAAACACAAACATATATGCAACACCACAAACACATGCAACACCACAAACATACATAGATCTAGCTAGGCCACAAAAGTGCATGTGCACGTTGTTGGAGCGAGCTAGGGAGAAAAAAAAGTAGATCTACATCATGAAGATAGCTTTCCCCTTACTTACCTATCAAAAAAAGGTAATTTCGCCACTTAATTTTGATGAATCTATGGTGGAAATGAGGTGAGGAGGAGGAGGCAGCTGAAAGCTTGGAGAAGGAGGTGGAGGGAATGAAGTGGGGAAAGTGAGTGGGTAGGTGTGGGGCTGTCCAAAATATTGTATTGGGGTCCCAGGTTACTAATGGCGCACCACATGCAAATGCGCCATTAGTAACCCTGGTTACTAATGGCGCACCTGCATGTGGTGCGCCATTAAAGTTTTGCAGAAAAGTAAATATATATATATATATATATATATATATATACTAATGGCGCATTGTGGCACGGTGCGCCATTAGTAGTTTAAAATAGTAATGGCGCACTGTGACACGGTGCGCCATTAGTATTTTTGCAAAAAATAAAAATATATAAGAATGGCGCACTTTAGATCGGTGCGCCATTACTAGTTAGAACTAGTAATGGCACACTACGGTCGGATGCGCCATTAGTATGTATGTAAAAATGAAAAAAAAAATTATCACTAGTGGCGCACGTTTTGTATGGTGCGCCATTAGTGTCTTCCACACTAATGGCGCATCACAAACCGGTGCGCCATTAGTATATAGTAGTGGCGCACTGCTTCCCTGGTGCGCCATTAGTGTCAATCCTATCTATAGCCCTTTTCCTAGTAGTGTTCAGTTGGGCCGGCCCATTTAAACTTGAGGGGTCCGTCCATGTGTCAACATATCATAGGCGCGTCTCGCCCATTGGATGAGTGACACCTGTGCCAACGCGGACCTGACACGTGTCTCCTCCAGCCAATGATGATTTTACACGTGGAAAATCCCCATTGGTCGGGGCTGTTAACGGGTTATCGGATCCAAAACCCGACCCGATAACTTAACGGCGTTCCGTTACGGTGGATGCCACGTGTCGGTCACCCTTGACGAAAGCACTTCTGTGACGCGCGATTTATCGTCATGGAAGTGGACACTTCCGTGATGATAATTTTGGTAATGTCATGGAACACTTCTATGACAGCACATGTATGACTACTTGATTCTGTCATAAATTTGTCATGGATGTACATGCATGACAAAAAATGCGACCTGCTGTGACAAACACGTATTATCATGGAAGTGTATTTTTTTTGTAGTGCATGTTGCTCATTGAGAAGGCTTGGGCGCTCGTTTACCCTAATGTTGTGCTGGAGACTGGTGAGTTAATCTCTCATGAGATGAAGCGTCTGAGGAAGGAGAACTGGGGCACCCTGGCTACTAGGTCTGGATTCCATCTGGAGCTGCTGACATGGAGACCGAGGTTGAGGCTGATACTGACGATGATGCGGATTATGAGCCCTCTGGAGTGGAGCCCTCATGGGCAAAGAAGATCAAGTGCAAGATGAAGAAACTCTTTTGAATGGAATCTCATGGACAGTATATGGCTCATGTTTCTGAGAAGAAGGCCAGGAGCCGTCACAAGGAGCTCATGCGTTAGTTGGGTGCGACTGTGGCCAGCAGATCTGAGGGCAAGATCACCGACGAGGATGAGTGGGTTCACCAGCACTATCCTTGTTCAGACTCAGTCTATGAGCAGTTTCCTGCTGATGATGGCGGTGCAGACGATCCCGCTGGGATGTGATGATGGAGATCCTCAGCTTGCTATCACTTGGAGCCATAGATGCGCTCTTTGCCTTTTTGGTGTCTCGATGCCAAAGGGGATAGAGTTTACGGATTTGTCGTGTGTTCATGTTTTCCTTACCTTTCTCTCTCGCATTCTCTTTTCTTGTCATTTGCTTTTGTGTGGTTTGTGCTCATGTGACCTGGTACCCTATCATATGGTGTGAGACATATGCTACATTATCCCTTATTATATTTGTTTGTCGAGTACTTTGGTAGTATGTGAGTCGCATTCTTATCCTGTTATATACCTTGCTCACACCTACTCTACTGCATCCGAGCTATATATGTACCATTACTTGTTGCTAATGCTGTCGGACTATAAAATATAGGGGGAGTGTTGATCCTAATGTGTGTGCCTTGCATTCCAAAGGCGTCTCTAATTAGGTGCACACATTCAGGGCGAGCCCCGTCTATATTTTGTAGTTCTGGGATTCGTTTTACTTTCATGTCCTACCTTTATGGAAATCCCGGGTTGTCATCAATCCACCAAAAAGGGGGAGATTGTTAAGGCATGTCTCTCTCTAAGTATTTTTGGTGATTGATGACAAAGCTTTTGCGGACTAATCGTGTGCGTTGAGTATTTCAGAGATTCATCCTTTGGGACGAGACGATTCCTTCCTCTCGGAGTTTTAAGCAAAGACGATGTAGCTCTTTCATTTCAGTTTTGGTGGACTTGTTTCGTAGGAGTCGCCGTACTATCAAGAGGGGGTCCGCATTGGCAAGGCTAGGGTGGAATCAACACGTACACATCCCCTTTGCACCCACAGAGCCTTCCCGCTTTGATGGAGGATCCTTCGTTGCTTCCTGTGGGAGATCTGGTCCCAGCGGTAGTACCACAGACCACAGCGGTAGTACCGCTCAAGAGCCACAGGCGGCAGTACCGCTCTATAGCGGTAGTACCGCCTAGGGCTCTCATCGTAGTACCACTGGTGTTCTGAGCTTCTACCGCCTCGACTCGAGGGTGTCGCCTCTCGTGTCGGGTTTTGCGGCACTGGCAGCGGCAGTAGAGGCGGTAGTACCGCTCGCAAGCGGTAGTACCGCCCCTACCACCGCTGCTAGTACCGCCCTGGGTCCAGATCTTGCTCCGCCTCAGGCCTCCCCTAGTCTGCACAATAGTACCGTGAGGGGGAGCGGTAGTACCACTGATCCCAGCAGTAATACCGCTCTGCAGCCAGCGGTAGTACAGCTTTGTGCGGGGCTGAATGGGGGGTAACGGTTGGATTGTTTCCCCCCTAATAAAAGGAGGTCTTCTTCTCCAAGTTGACCTACCTCTTTTCCCCCAAGCTCCATTGTTGCTCCAAAGCTCATTTTCGCCCGGTCTCTCTCCCTAGCCAATCAATCTTGTTGATTCTTTAGGGATTGGTTGAGAAGGCCCGGATTTCCACCAAGATAAATTTGATCCCCCCCCCACTAATCCCTTGCGGATCTTGTTACTCTTGGGTGTTTGAGCACCCTAGACAGTTGAGGTCACCTCGGAGCCATATTCCATTGTGGTGAAGCTCCGTGGTATCGTTGGGAACCACCAGTTGAGTTGTGGAGATAGCCCCAACCTTGTTTGTAAAGGTTCTGTCGCCGCCTTCAAGGGCACCAATAGTGGAATCACGGCATCTTGCATTGTGTGAGGGCGTTAGGAGAATACGGTGGCCCTAGTGGCTTCTTGGGGAGCATTGTGCCTCCACACCGCTCTAACGGAGACGTAATTCCCCTCAAAGGGAAGGAACTTCGGTAACACATCCTCGTCTCCACCGGCTCCGCTATTGGTTATCTCTCACCTTTACTTGTGCAAGCTCATTTTGCGTTGTATTATTTGCTTGCTTGTGTGCTTGTTGTTGTTGCATCATATAGGTTGCTCACCTAGTTACATATCTAGACAACCTAATTTGATGCAAAGTTTAATTTGGTAAAGAAAAGCTAAAAATTGTTAGTTGCCTATTCACCTCCCCCTCTAGTAAACTATATCGATCCTTTCACACGTGCTTAGTGAGAGCCACCTAATCACCTGGGGGTCTCGACACCGCATCGATAAGTGACTGGCGGTGTTGCGGTGGAGCGGTGGTGTCTTGGCGGGGTTTTTGGTCTTGGCGGCCCCGAAAGGTCTGCCGGGGTAATTCTAGACTTGACCCTGGGGCAGTCTAGACCTGGTCGGGCTCTCCTGCCTGGCAAGGAAGCCCTTTCCAAGGTGACATTCTTCTGTCTTGTTCTTCTCAATGCTCTCCTTGATCTCTCGGAGAGCGGCTTGTCTGCCTTGGTCTTGCTTTGCTTGGACTTGACTTTGGCTCGTACTTGACGGGTCCAGCTATATTGAGGTAGCCACTCCCCGGCAAGCCCTGGCCATTGGGGCGGAGGCTTTTTGTCCGTGCACAAGTCAGGGGAAATAAACATCCCTGTTTGTGTACCCCGACAAAGTTGGCCTTGATCTTTTCAATCTCTTCCAAGGAAGATTTCAAATTTGTGAAAGTGCAACTATCCCTGGGTGGTTTTGGTAATTACTAACAACATATAGCTCATTGAACTAATGCCATTTCAAGATAAATATTTCAGGAAAGTTCAATGATTGGCATGGCATGGATTAGGATTGTGGACCCCTCAAAATGCTAAGGACAAAAGATTGGCTCAAGCTCTAAAGCTCAAGACTCTACATTTTCATTTTAGTGATCCAAGATCACATTGAGTCCATAGGAAAAGCCAATACTATTAAAAGGGGATGAGGTGTTGCTTAATGGGTTTCTTGCTCAAAATGCTTAGTGATATGCTCCAAAACCCTCAACCACTTTCTCACATCCACATATGTCCCAAACCAAAAAGTCAAACTCGGCCCCACCGAAACTTTCTATCTGGTGCCACCGAGTTCTCTTGACATAGCCATTGCCACAAACCCTAATCACTTCGGTTTCACCGATAGGGATCTCGGTCTCACCGAGATGGGATTGGAAACTCTCTGTTTCCCTTCGTAACATTTTGGTCTAACCGAGATGAGCGATCGGTCCCACCGAGTTCGCAATGCAAACTCTCTGTTTCCCCTTCGTAACGTTTCGGTCCAACCGAAATGAGCGAATCGGTCCCACCGAGTTTGGCTGACCAACACTCTGATTAGCTTATTACCAAAGTCAGTCCCACCCAGTTTGTGTAATCGGTCTCACCGAGATTACTTTATGCCCTAACCCTAATGAAACGGTCCCACCGAGTTGACATGTCGGTCCCACCGAAATGCCTAACGGTCACATTATGAACTGAATTGGTCTGGCCGAGTTTTCTGATTCGGTCCCACCGAGTTTTGTAAATTGTGTGTAACATTTAGATTTTGTGTCGAGGCTATATATACCCCTCCACCCACTCTTCATTCATAGAGAGAGCCATTAGAACATGCCTACACTTCCAACATACATTTTCTGAGAGACAACCACCTACACTTGTGTGAGGTCAAGATATTCCATTCCAACCACATAGATCTTGATCTCTAGCCTTCCCCAAGTTGCTTTCCACTCAAATCATCTTTCCACCAAATCCAATCCTATGAGAGAGAGTTGAGTGTTTGGGAGACTATCATTTGAAGCACAAGAGCAAGGAGTTCATCATCAACACACCATCTATTACCTTTTGGAGAGTGGTGTCTCCTAGATTGGTTAGGTGTCACTTGGGAGCCTTCGTCAAGATTGTGGAGTTGAACCAAGGAGTTTGTACAGGCAAGGAGATCGCCTACTTCGTGAAGATCTACCCTAGTGAGGAAAGTCCTTCATGGGCGATGCCCATGGTGGGATAAACAAGGCTGCTTCTTCGTGGACCCTTCATGGACTCGCGCAACCGTTACCCTTCGTGGGTTGAAGTCTTCATCAACGTGGATGTACGATAGCACCACCTATCGGAACCACGGATAAAAAATCTCCGTGTCTACATTGCATTTGCTCCCTCAAACTCCTCCATTTACCTTCATGTGCAATTGTTTTACATTCCGCTGCTATACTCTTAGAATTGCATATGTAGGTTGATTGCTTGACTTGTGCAAAGTTGCTAAAATCTGCCAAGACTAAAAATTGGGAAAAGGCTAGATTTTTATTTGGTAAAGTAGTCTAATCACCCCCTCTAGACATAGTTTCAATCCTACAAGTGGTATCAGAGCTATGGTCTCCATTTGCCTTGATTTCCATAGCTTTTGGTGATCATAGCCTTGGTTTCACAACCTAGGAGAGTATGGCATCTAGCAAGGGAAATTACCACCGTAGAGGTCCTTACTTTGATGGTACTAATTTTGCTAGTTGGAAGCATAAGATGAAATGCATATTCTTGGACATAACCCCGCCGTTTGTGCTATTGTGTGTATTGGGTTGCATGGTGAATTCTTTGATGGGAGAGAACCGAACCGTGAAGCTACCGTGGAAGAGTTGAAGATGTTGTAATACAATGATCAAGCTTGTGATATCCTCTTCAACGAATTGTGCCCCGAAGAATTCAACAAAATCAGCCGTCTTGAGAATGCAAAGGAAATTTTGGTACTTTGATTGATATGCACGAGGGTATCGACTCCGTCAAGGAATCCAAATTGGATGTGCTTCAAAGTCATCTTGAAAAGTTCAAAATGAAGGATGGTGAAAGTGTCGCTGAAATGTACTCTAGGCTTGCTCTCATCACAAATGAGATTGCTGGCTTAGGAAGTGAAGAAATGACCGATAGATTCATCATCAAGCAGATCCTAAGAGCCTTGGATGGAAAATATGATACCGTGTGCACATTGATCCAAATGATGCCCAATTACAAAGATCTCAAGCCTACGGAAGTCATTGGAAGAATTGTTGCTCATGAGATGTCACTCAAGGATAAGGAAGAGCTTCACAACAAGTCAAGTGGTGCTTACAAAGCCTCATGTGATGCTCCCACATCTTCAAGTGAGAAACAAGCCGTCAATGAAGAATTGAGCCTAATGGTGAAGAACTTCAAAAAGTTCTACAAGAGTAGAAGCAAGGAAAGAAGTTACAAGTCAAGGTCCTACAATGACAAAAGATCTTCTAGTCGTGAGCGTAATTGCTACAATTGTGGAAGACCCAGACACTATTCCAATGAGTGTACGACTCCCTACAAAAGAAGAGAAGATTCTCCCAAAAGAAGAAGTAGAAGAGATGAATCACCACCAAGAGAGAGAAGGAGTAGAGATGATCGTTATGAATGAAGAACCTCTCGGAGAAGCAAGGATTTGGAAAGGAAGGACAAATCATCAAAGAGCTACACAAAACGAAGACATCAAGCTCATGTTGGTGAATGGGTATCCGGCTCCGACTCCGACCGTCACTCCGAAAGAAGTTATCACTCCGACTCCGAATATACTCAAGATGAAGGTGTTGCCGGTCTAACACTTGTGTCAACCAACTCCTATGACATATTTGAATCACCAAATGAAGGAATTGGAAGATGCTTCATGGCTAAAGTCCCAAAGGTATCACACCCCGAGTATGTTGATTTCAATAGTGATGAAGATGATTTTCTAGGAGATGATGATTTACTTGTTGACAACTCTAGTGATGAAAACTATGATGAACTTGCTATTAATCATGCTAATCAAGATAAAACGAATGACGATGATAAGAAGGAGATTGAGCGTCTACTAAAGAACTAAACACTCTTAAGTTAGCTCATGAAACTACCTTGGAAGATCATCGAGAACTTTTAAAGACTCATGAGAAGCTATGCTTTGAAAAAGCTCAACCTTGAGCAAGAGCATGAGTTCTTAAAAGCAATCAATGATGATCTTCGCAAGAAAAGTTCTTCTTATATTGCCAAGCGTTTACTCTTGTCTACTTACATGCCACAAGTTAAATCTAGCAACAAGAACAATAAAGATTCTTCTTCTAGTAGTAACAATAATCATGCTAAATCAAATATTGTTGCTTCTAGTAGTTCTCTTGATTCCACTAACAATTCTCTTAGGCAAGTTACACTTGAGCAAGAAAATAGCTTATTGAAGGGAATTATAGAGAAAGGTGTCTACAAGAGCCTCGCCGGAAGTAAGCAATTTGAGGAAATTGTACGCAAGCAAGGAAGGCACCGGAAGAATTAAGGTGTTGGTTTTGAACGAAAGTTCAATGCCAATGGAGTGGGAAGAAGATCAATACCCCAAGACGAAGTTTGTTCCTCAACAAGAGAAGTATGATCCTACTTATTTCCAAGGGACACAAGCTCAAGATGATCTTCCACCACAAGACCACAAGCAAAAAGGCAAGGATAAGCTTCAAGAGGAGATTGATGCATTTGAAGAAGCTCCCAAGGCCTTGGTCAAGTGGGTTCCCAAGACTACATCAAGTTCTACTTCATCAAGTACGACTACAACCCCAAGGATTCCCATCAAGATGATGTGGATCCCGAAGAAGAAGAACTAGAGAGTTCTTGAGGGTGACTCCGCCAACATATTTCACTCATATCATTTTGGCGAGGACAAGTGCAAACAACTTCCACATCATGCACTAGTTCAAGGAGTCACAAACCCTCTTGTTAGTAAGACAAGGGACAAGGTAACCTAATGCTTTCATGGACATCATCCTATGTTAAATTCACTCTATGTCTATGGATATCCTTGTTTGTTCCTTGTGGGACTAACCCGTGTAGGTAATGAAAGTGCAACTCACTCAAATGGATTGCTCCGAATGATCTACATCAACATTGAGCGTCTACATCTTCAACAACTACATGAAGTCATCATCGACAAAACCCAAGGTTAGTTCATCCCTCTTAGGGGGGATATCACATCTAGGGGGAGCTTTACTCTAATCAATTGAGCTAAAGCAACTCTAATGGTGTGAACACAACAATGCTTCATGTAAAAGTGGTAACCCCACTTGTGCTTAACGATGAGTATGACCTATGATCAAATGTTCTCATTTGGCTCCTAAGTCAATATACTCATGCATAGATGACCTAGTCATCGCCAATTGCTTGATAGGTGCTAGAGTGATTGTGCATGCTTTGTCACATATTTCATTTGCCATTTTATTGTGTGAGCATGTTGGATGCATATTTTACTCATTCGAGGACATCCATTTGTTGCTTTGATTGTTTGGCTCTTTCTCTTTTGCCAAATGGATGGAAAAGATTGCCTAAGTACTCCCTCTAGCTATCTATGCTTTTCTCGTCTCAAACTCTATTCATGCTACATCACAAAGTTTGATCAAGTCAGATTCGAACCACTGTGTGAGGAGCACTCGGAGTCCCCGATTCGTCATAGACTTAAACTTCCAAAACCTCTTTGTGCATTTCGGTATGATCGAGTCATCCGCTTCGGTCACACCGAGTTCACCAAGTTTATCTAGGTTTTCATCTCGGTGCAACCGATTTGAACTTTTGGGTCACACCGAGTTGCAGTAACCGCTTGCAATTCTGCATCTCGGTGCCACCAAGTTGTTCCACTCAGTCACACCGACAAGGTCGGGATATATATACCCACTAGTGAGATTTTGGAAATTTCTTCAAACTCCTCAGCCCGTGCGTGTGTCCTGCTCTGCCTCCTCGGGTCTCCGGATTGTCTCCTCACCGCCAGTGACCTCCCACCACTGGTTTCCATCACCGTCAATGGAAATCTGCTCCGCTGTTTCGCCATAGCGAACTCCCGCCAAACTAGGGTATGGGTTCGACTCTTTGTGCTATTTCCCAACTCCGATTCATAGCACATTGCTTTGCCATGATCTTCACCATGTATGCAAACATTCTATCCAGAGAAAACATCCTTAGATTAGATTTTTATTTGAAAATTTAGGGTTAGGTCACCGCCGAACTGATCTCGGACCGACCGAGTTGTAGAAATCGGTCCCACCGATTTGGCTTAGGCCATTGCACATGCGCTTTTCGGTCTGACCGTAAACTGCAAATCGGTGTGACGAGTTCAATTCTCTGTGAAACCCTAGCAATCTCGGTGCCACCAAACTGTGACTTGGTCTGACCGAGTTCACTAGTTTAGGTTCTAAAAGTTGCTTCGGTATCACCAATTTTAACAAATCGGTAGCTCCAAAATGCTTTATGTGGAGAACTAAAACTAAGTTTTTAAGTCCTCTGTTTTACAAAACCTCTGCACTTTGTGATGCTCATCCACTCTACCTCATCTACATCTATTCACAGAGTCTGCTGTCAGTGTAATTGCCAAGATGTCTGACTAGAGTGACAGTCAGAACAGATCTGAGGAACAAGTGCAATTGAGTGAAGCAGCTATGATGAGGGCAGCAGGAGCACACCTAGTAACTTGCCCAAGGCAGCCACCAGGACAAGGAAGAAGAGAACCTCAGACTCTGAGGATGAAGACTATGTGGCTGTTGAGGATGAGGCCACCTCAAGGAAGAAAGTGCTAAAGAAGGAATATGGCACTGCTGCTGCAACAAAGCCTGGTATGCATAAGAAAGCACCTGCCAAGAGAGTGCCAACTTCTAAGCCTAGGAAAGCAGCCTTGGAAGAAACAATGGAGTTCACTCATGAACCCAAAGAGGCTGGAGAAGGCAAGAAGAGAAAGGAGAGGGTCAAGAAGACTATTGCCAGAGTCATTGGCAAGCCCTCCATGATGAGAGATTCAGAAGAAGAAGAGGAAGAGGATGCTGCTCCAGCACCCAAAGCTCAGAAGCTTATGGGAGATGCAATCAAGTCAGGGGCTGCAACATCTAAGCCCAAGACTGCTCCCAAAGAAACAACTCAAGCTCAGAAGCCTCCTAAACCCAAGAGAAGCACCAGAATATTCCTGCAGAAGAGAAGAACAAGGCCCCAGTGCCTGAAGTTGAAGAATAGGATGATGAAGCCCTAGTGCTAAGAAAACTGAAACCCAAGATTCCAGACCACAATGATGCTCGTCCAGTAGTTGAGGACATGAACATCAGGAAAGATGCAGGATCGAGATTGTGGAGACAGTCTGATCCCTATGCTGTGAGGAGGAGGACTGCAGTTGACTACAGGTTCCACACCAAAGAACAACAAGATTTCTATGAGACCATTCTGCTTAACAAGAAGCCATACATCAAGGAGAATGAAGATCACTTCCCAGGTGTATATGACAGCTTCAAGGCTTGTGGAGTTGATAAGTTTGTTGGACAGAAACTTACCAAATGTAATGATGAGCTTATACTGCAATTTTACTCCAATGCTCATTTGTATCCAGATGGGAGGATAGTTTGGATGTCAGAAGGTACTAGGTACCAATCAACTGTTGATGAATGGGCCAAGTTGATCAATGCCCCAGAAGCTCGTGAGGATGACTTGGATGTGTATGCCAAGAAGAAGAAAGACCACAACTCTATGGCACACATGTACAAAGAGATCCCCGATAAAGCTTTGGAGACACACAAGCTTGGATCTGTACACTATCTGTTGTCTAGTCTGCCTACCATCAACACCATCCTAAGGCACACTTTGCTACCCAAGTCAGGAGATCATAAGATTATTAGAGGACACTCAATCAACTTGCTGCACATTTTTTATGTCCCTCAAAAGTTCAAGGTCATGAGTCTGATTGTAGAGACAATCAAGAGGACAGTTGCTGGCTAGTAGAGATCTTGTGGGTATGCTCCACATATTTAGGTGCTCATCAACTCCAAGATGGGCACAGGCACATACTTGTTGGACACGGAGCATCTACCCCTATATCCTGAATTTGAAGACAACAAAGTTGTGATGGATGATAATGAACCTTGATCAGTGCAAGCACAAGAAAAGAGAGCTAAAGCAAAGACAGAGAAAGCTGCAAAGATGCCAAGTGCTGAAGAGGCATCTCAAGTTTTCCTGAAGATCAAGCAAGATCAACTGGCATATCTAATCCAATCAACCTTGAGGATTGAGCAGGGATTGGCCACCCTAACTCAGAATCAGGAGAGCTTGGAGAGGATCATAGAAACCAAATTTTATGATCTTGTTCTGAAGGTTACTGAGATACAAACAGCAGTTGAGCAGCTCCAGGAGGAAGCAGAAGAGAGGAAAGGGAAGGCAACCATCGATGCTTTTCAAATGAGTGCCTAGAGGTCGAGGTCTGCTGCAGTACCCATGGCTGGCACTAGAGCCACCACATCAGCACCAGCAGCCACAACTTCAGTGCCACCTCCGGTAGCCACTCCATCAGCTCCAGCTACCAAGGTTGTCAGAATCACAATTTTGAATCGGATTGGAGCTCCTATGGTAGGATCGCAAATCGTAGAATCTTCACTATCAGGATCGTAAAAACGTAGATTTTATGAACTAAAATCATAGAATCAGAGTGGTTTGTTTGGATCATAAACTTGTAGAATCGTATAACAGAATCGTGATTCTGACAACCTTGCCAGCTACATCAACTGATGCCTTCGTCCTTGGAGTTCTCTCTACACCATCTCCCGAAGACCAAGCCTGAGAGACGCATAGCACTATGCATATTTGAACTTTTTGGCAACTTGTTGCCAAAGGGGGAGAAATATGTATAGATCATAGGCTTTGAGAGAGTGTGTTTTGCTTCTTTGTCTCTCTTGCTTTTGGTTGAACTTTGTTGCGTGCTTGGTTTATACTTTATGTCCTTGTGTGAGATACTTGTATGATCATGTGTTTGATCATATGATACTTTAATGCTTGCTTGGATGATATTATCTTTTATATGCCTATATGATCATTCACTTTGCTTGGTGATGAGTGCATGATTTTAATTTATATCATTTTGAGTGCTCCACCAAGATGTATGTGACATGGAAGAGTAACCCATGGTCCTAACCGATAGTGCATTTGCATTCAAAAGCAAATCTTAAATAATGCACCAATTTAGGGTGAGCTCTTGCTTATCACATACTTCTCAAAGCGACGATGTACTTCAATCTTATTATCATTGGTCGAAGCTTTGATCTATATGTTGTCATCAATTACCCAAAAGGGGGAGATTGAAAGTGCAGCTATCCCTGGGTGGTTTTGGTAATTACTAACAACATATATCTCATTGAACTAATGACATTTCAAGATAAATATTTCAAGAAAGTTCAATGATTGGCATGGCATGGATTAGGAATGTGGACCCCTCAAAATGTTAAGGACAAAAGATTAGCTCAAGCTCTAAAGCTCAAGACTCTACATTTTCATTTTAGTGACCCAAGATCACATTGAGTCCATAGGAAAATCCAATACTATTAAAACGGGATGAGGTGTTGCTTAATGGGTTTATTGCTCAAAATGCTTAGTGATATGCTCCAAAACCCTCAACCACTTTCTCACATCCACATATGTCCCAAACCAAAAAGTCAAACTCGGCCCCATCGAAACTTTCTATCCGGCGCCACCGAGTTCTCTTGACATAGCCATTGCCACAAACCCTAGTCACTTTGGTTTCACCGTTAGGGATCTTGGTCTCACCGAGATGAGATTGCAAACTCTCTATTTCCCTTTGTAACGTTTCGGTCTAACCGAGATGAGCGATTGGTCCCACCGAGTTTGCAATGCAAACTCTTTGTTTTCCCTTCGTAACATTTCGGTCCAACCAAAATGAGCGAATCGGTCCCACCGAGTTTGCCTGACCAACTCTCTGGTTAGCTTATTATCAAAGTCGGTCCCACCGAGTTTCTGTAATCGGTCTCACCGAGATTACGTTATGCCCTAACCCTAATGAAATCGGTCCCACCGAGTTGACATGTAGGTCCCACCGAAATGCCTAACGGTCACATTATGAACTGAATCAGTCTGACCAAGTTTTCTGATGCGGTCCCATCGAGTGTGGTAAATTGTGTGTAATGGTTAGATTTTGTGTGGAGGCTATTTATACCCCTCCACCCACTCTTCATTCGTAGAGAGAGCCATCAAAACATGCCTACACTTCCATCATACATTTTCTGAGAGAGAACCACCTACACTTGTGTTGAGGTCAAGATATTTGATTCCAACCACATAGATCTTGATCTCTAGCCTTCCCCAAGTTTCTTTCCACTCAAATCAACTTTCCACCAAATCCAATCCTATGAGAGAGAGTTGAGTGTTGGGGAGACTATCATTTGAAGCACAAGAGCAAGGAGTTCACCATCAACACACCATCTATTACCTTTCGGAGAGTGGCGTCTCCTAGATTGGTTAGGTGTCACTTGGGAGCCTCCGTCAAGATTGTGGAGTTGAACCAAGGAGTTTGTACGGGAAAGGAGATCGCCTACTTCGTGAAGATCTACCCTACTTACATCATGATATCTTTTTCTTCCTCATTCTTATTTTGGTTTTCGTATCACGGATGTTGGTTCACGCTTTATGGCATAGTGAGGTAAGTCCTTCGTGGGCGATGGCCATGGTGGGATAGACAAGGTTGCTTCTTCGTGGACCCTTCGTTGGTGGAGCCCTCTGTGGACTCGCGCAACCGTTACCCTTCGTGGGTTGAAGTCTCCATCAACGTGGATGTACGATAGCACCACCTATCGGAACCACGGATAAAAAATATCCGTGTCTACATTGCGTTTGCTCCCTCAAACTCCTCCCTTTACCTTCATGTGCAATTGTTTTACATTCCGCTGCTATACTCTTAGAATTGCATGTGTAGGTTGATTGCTTGACTTGTGCAAAGTTGCTAAAATCTGCCAAGACTTAAAATTGGGAAAAGGCTAGATTTTTATTTGGTCAAGTAGTCTAATCACCCCCCCCCCCACCCTCTAGACATACTTTCGATCCTAGAATTTGACTCAGCCTTGGTGTGTTCAGCTTGTTCTATTTCCAAGTTTTTCTTTAAGCCGGCCATATTTGACTCACCCAGACTTAAAGCTTCTTGCCAAGGGTTACAAACAATACATGTCATTCAAATGATTGCTAAGTTGATTGAATCAGCATGGATCAGTTGGGTTATTCAAGTCCCAAACACATTGCAAGCAATATCCTTGGCACTTGGGGGCTAATGTACGATGATTTTTTATGTCCGAGATCTAGAAGAACGAACTCATCTTACAAAAATAAGTCGGCCCTTGGGTGCTACAGGCGATTCTTAGAAGTGGTTATTTAAAAGACCCGGCTCATCTTATAAAGATAAGCCCGCCTTGGGGGTTGCATTTTGGAAATCTACACAAGTCTCAAACATACTCAACGATTTTCCTACATTTAAGACTTGGGGGCTATAAGAGTATATGTGTACAAGACTGAGAGGGGTTAAGTTCATTCATACCTCATATTTTTGCTTCATCATATTTACTAAGCCGGCTTCCATATCACGGCTTGTATGAAGACGACTTAGATATCCCGCATGTAACTTGCCTGCACTGAACTCGACATAACTTTGCAGATCCAGTTTTGTCTTGCCTTTCTCCAATAAAGGTGTTTCTTCCTTAGCAGTGTGCTTAGCTAGCACTTTGGAGATTACTGGCGTCTTATAACTTGCCCCGGTGATTGCAATATCATCAGTGTTCTTCTCAGAAAGAATATCTTCAACTGGTTTGACAGGAGTTGATGACAGAATAGGGCTTGGCGGGTCATGGCTATCTGCCGGGTTAGCGCCAGTATACATGGCTTCAGAAGCTGCTGCATCAGTTTGTGGAGGCTGGTCATTTTGTTGGTTGACAGGCCCTTCAGGGTTCTAGGTTTGGCCCTCAGGGATTTCTAGCGTCTGTTTCTCTGGCTCAGAGACTTCAGGGAACTTAGAAGAGCCGCCTACATTTTTCTTACTATGTTTTGCTTTGGTCCTGTAACAAGGTAAAAGGTTTATGAGTATATGACAACAAGTTTTTTTCAACAAATGCAAATACTTACCCTGGGTTAACAACGAAGGCAGGAAGCTGAGTTTGAGATGAGCCACCTGAAGACGAAGATGACTCCTGATAATTTGAGTCAGACATATTAAGGGGTTGTCTGATAAGGCTTGCTTGGGTTAAGACAGAGTTGGGCTGTGTGGCACCTCAGTATGTTGCTTGCGAGAAGGATTACGAGTTAACTGGGTCACCAGTGACATGACATGTACCTAGGGTAGTGAGGGAGTCCTGGATTAGGGGGTGTCCGGATAGCCGAACTATCACCGTTGGCCGGACTCCTGGACTATGACGATACAAGATTGAAGACTTCGTCCCGTGTCCGGATGGGACTTCCCTTGGCGTGGAAGGCAAGCTTGGCGATACGGATATGTAGATCTCCTACCATTGTAACCGAATCTGTGTAACCCTAACCCTATCCGGTGTCTATATAAACCGGAGGGTTTTAGTCCGTAGGATGAACAACAATCATACCATAGGCTAGCTTCTAGGGTTTAGCCTCTCTGATCTTGTGGTAGATCCACTCTTATACCACCCATATCATCAATATTAATCAAGCAGGAGTAGGGTTTTACCTCCATCGAGAGGGCCCGAACCTGGGTAAAAACATCGTGTCCCTTGTCTCCTGTTACCATCCGCCTAGACGCACGATTCGGGACCCCTACCCGAGATCCGCCGGTTTTGACACCGACATTGGTGCTTTCATTGAGAGTTCCTCCGTGTCGTCATCCTTAGGCCCGATGGCTCCTTCCGATCATCAACAACGACGTGGTCCAGGTGAGACTTCTCCCGGACAGATCTTCAGATTCGGGCGGCTTTGCAATCGCGGGCCAATTCACTTGGCCATCTAGAGCAGATCGAAAGCTACGCCTCGCCATCGTGTCGATTTGGGAGTTTGAACTACACGGCCGACATCCGCCGAGACATGATCTTCGACGGATTCGAGCCACAGCCATGCGCGCCACAATCGTCTCGATGGGCACGATCTAGCTCTCACGAACAAGGCCTCGAGGCCGCACCATCGTCCGCTCCGACCCTTAGCTCGGAGCCGACTCCGCCAATCGAGGACGAGTGGCTGGACACCGCCTCGGGGGCTATGATCTCTACGGAGATTGAGCCGAACTCCATCCCTGTCCTTTGCAAAGACCGTGACTCCAAGGTACCGGACTCCTCTCCGGACTCTGAACCCTCCTAGCCCCTCCCAATCGAATCCAATTGGGCACCGGTTATGGAGTTCACCGTCAGGACATCTTTTCAAAGACTCGCCTTTGGCGACATCCTGAATTCACTAAAGTCTCTCTCTTTATTAGGAGAGCCCCGGCCGGACTACGGTCAGAAGGTTGGGATGCGGACGACGAAGAAATTCAACGCCCACCCACCACCCTCTTTGTAGCCACTGTCGATGATTTAACAGACATGCTCGACTTCGACTCCGAAGACATCGACGGTATGGACGATGATGCGGGGGACGACCAAGAACCAGTGCCTACAGGGCACTGGAATGCCACCTCGTCATACGACATATACATGGTGGACATCCCAAAAGATGGGAACGGCGATGGAACAGCGGAGGATGACCCCTCCAAGAAACAGCCCAAGCGCCAAGGCGTCGGGCGCCGCTCTAAATCCCGCCACAAAGAAAAGCGGTGATCCCGCACGGAGATAATAACACCCCTTGACAAAGGTTGAAGACAACCTCCTCCAGCAGGATTCAGCACAGGAGGAGGGAGAAGCCAGCCCTCATGATAGAGCGGCAGACAGGGAGGTGGAGGACGATAATTATATGCCTCCCTTTGAAGATGATTCTAAAAGGATTCAAGCCAGTCAAACAAGCTCTTCGGCGTTTCTCCGAACCCAAGAGACGGGCCATGGGAGAGGAGCTAGCCAAACTATTGGAGGCCGGATTCATCAGAGATATTAAACATCCGGACTGGCTAGCAAACCCGGTAATGGTACCACAGAAGGACAAATCCTGGTGCCTATGTGTCGATTTTAAGGACCTTAACAAGGTTTGCCCAAAGGATCCCTTCCCCCTCCCCCGCATCGATCAAATTATCGATGCTACCGCAGGACACAATTCATTGTGTCTCCTCGACGCATACTCCGGCTACCACCAAATTAAGATGGCAGAGCCAGACCAAGCCGCAACGGCATTCATCACTCCATACGGCCCATTCTGCTTCAACACAATGCCCTTTGGGCTCAAAAACGCCAAGCAACATATCAGCGCATGATTCGTATATGTCCGCAAAACCAGATCGGCAAAACAGTGGAGGCATACGTAGACGATGTGGTCACAAATCCAAGCATGTCGAAACCCTAGTCGACGACTTGAGGCTCACATTCGATAATCTCCAAACATATGACATCAAGCTCAACCCGAAAATGCTGCCGGGCATCAGCCGGAAAGCTCTTGGGCTTCATTGTATCCAGTAGAGGAATTGAAGCAAACCCAGCCAAGATCCGAGCTCTGTCACAATTGGATATCCCCAAAGACCTCAAACAAATACAAAAATTGACTGGATGGGTGGCGTCTCTAAGCCGCTTTATCTCCCGTTTAGGAGAAAAGGCATTACCCCTTTATCGCCTCCTCCGGTGCACCGAACACTTCGAGTGGACGGATGCCGCCATGGCCGGACTCAAAGAAATCAAAGCCATATTGGCAACAAATCCGGTCCTGGCTGCGCCCAACATGGGCGAACCAATGCTATTATACATCGCAGCAACCCATCAAGTTGTAAGCGCGGTGCTCGTTGTCGAACGAGAAACGGACGAACACAAGTTCCCTCTCCAAAAACCAGTTTACTACGTGTCCACTGTCCTAACTCCATGCAAGTCACGGTACCCGCATTATTAAAAGATAACATACGTGGTGTTCATGGCATCCCGGAAGCTGCGACACTACTTTCAAGAGTGTTCGATCACAGTAGCCTCCGAAGTACCTCTTAATGACATTATAAACAACCGCTACCGCAAGAACGGGCCGGATTGCTAAATGGGCCATTGAGCTCCTCCCGCTCGACATAACCTACAAGCCATGGCGAAGCTATTAAGTCGCAAGTTTTGGCTGACTTCGCCGTCGAATGGACCAAGTCGAACTCCCTAAAGAGTACGGCGCATATTCCAACCGGATCATGCACTTCGACAGCCCAAAATGTTGGCGGCACGGGTCAAGCTGGCGTCGTTCTGACGTCCCCAACCGGAGATACAGTCCAATACGTACTTCAAATAATGTACACGGACTCCAACAACGCAGCCGAATACGAGGTTCTTCTACATGGTCTCCGGATGGCAGTCTCCATGGGCATTCAACGCCTAGAGGTGCGCGGGGACTCGAACCTCGCGATATCCCAAATAAATGGGGACTTTGATGCCAAGGATCCGAAAATGGCAGCTTATCGCAATGTCGTCCTAAAAATATCAGCTCGGTTTGAGGGGCTCGAATTTCACCATATAGCCCGATAACAACCAGTGCAGCAGACGTGTTAACGCGCATTGGCGCCAAAGCGCGATGCCGTCCCCCAACATCTTCCTAGAGAGGCTTTTCAAGCCATCCGTATTATGGGAGGGAGAGTCCGGAAATAACAACCCGGACCCAACCACACCGCCCCACACCGAACATTTTGACATAGTTGGTGGTTCCGCCAACGAAATAACACCGTCAGCCCACGCAATAATGGTAGTCATTGCCCCGTGGACAGAACCATTCCTAGCCTACCTAACTAGGCAGGAACTTCCCGAGGACCAAAACGAGGCCCACTGCATAGTGCGGCGGTCTAAAGCCTATAAGGTCCATGAGGGATAGCTTTATAAGAAAAGCACAACCGGAGTCCTTCAAAGGTGTATCTCCGAAGAGGAAGGGCGGAATCTCCTGGCTGAAATTCATGCCAGACTCGGTGGGCACCATGCCGCAGCCCGGCCCTTGTAGGCAAGGCCTTCCGCATAAGATTTTATTGGCCGACGGCCCGGCAGATGCTCAGGACTTAGTCCAACGATGCGTCGGTTGCCAGCTCTTTGCTAATCAAAGCCACATGCCACCCACCGCCCTCAAAACTATACCCATCACCTGGCCCTTTGCGGTCTGGGGGCTTGACATGGTTGGACCCCTTAAAGAAGGAACCACAAGCAAAAATACCTATTGGTCATGGTGGATAAATTCACCATATGGATAGAGGCCAAGCCTGTAAAGACAGCCGAATCCGGACCGGTGATAGACTTCATATCAGGGGTAGTACACCGTTACGGCGTCCCCCATAGCATCATCACTGATAATGGCACGAACTTCACGGTCGACAAGGTCAAACTCTGGTGCAAAAACATGGGCATCAAGCTCAACTACGCTTCAGTCTATCACCCCCAAACTAACGGTCAAGTCGAGCGAGCAAACGGTCTAATCATGAGCGACATTAAACCCAGACTAGTGCGGTCCCTCAAGTAATCTAACACGACCGGGTAGAGGTGCTCGACTCAGACTGGGGGCTGCGGACAACGCCGAATCGCACTACCGGATTCACACCATTTTTATGGTATACGACGCAGAGGCAGTTTTGCCCTGCGACATAATTCATGACTCACCTCGCGTGTGCATGTACGAAGAAATAGAAGACGACCTCGATCGGCAAGACAGTTTGGATGCCTTGGAGGAGGAGCGCGACGTGGCAAAAGCTCGTTCCGCATTCTATCAACAGCAGGCTCGAAGATATCAAAGCAGGGAAGTACGGGCCAAAGCTTACAATGTTGGCGAACTAGTTCTACGCCTGCCGGACAAGAAAAAGGACAAACTCAAGCCCAAATGGGAGGGTCCCTTCATCATCGACCAAGTCCTCGACCGGCGGAGCGCACTGCCGTCTGCAAACGCATCGGATAACCGACTCGAGCGAACCCATGGAACACAGCCCGCCTCCTAAGATTCTACGCCTAGCGCGGATTCCGAGTTCGTCTCCTTCCTCCGCCTATATTTTATACTTTAAGCTGTCTTTTATTTCTCTCCTTCTTCCTCCTTTTTCCGAAGCCGTTAAAGGCTCGCTTATGCATTATTCGCGACACACTTGACGCGCTATCCGCGCTCATTATACCCGGGGGCTTCTCTAACAGAAGCTTATCTATACGGGCTTTATGCCCAACACATGTGTCACACTTCCGCATGTACCTTTTATTCACCATTATATGCATCGATATGACTTAAGTTTTGGCCAAGCTGGGTTGCCTGGCTCCAGTGCTTACCCCTACGTTCCCGATTGTTCGGCTAGGTGGTAAAGGGAGCACCTCTGCGATTGTTACCACCGGCCAGCCGGACGCGTACCTCAGACTGGGTGAAGCCGAAAGCTAGCGTTCTTAAGGGAATATTCGGTCGGTGAACTAAAAGACGATTTTTTATTTTTCATTTATCTGCCCCCAGATGCTTTTCTACTTTTTTCGCAGTCCGGACATGCACTTTAGGGCATGCCTCCCAGGGAAAGGAACCCCTACCGGAGTCCCTGGAAGATGTTTCTTACTAACCATGTAATATAACATAACTAGTTGGGCACTTGTCTGATAAAGCACTCATGACCCCTACACCTGGTCTCCACGCATGCCCCGGTTTGTACATAACCGCGAGGGTATTCGGACACACTCCGGACTATTGGGTCCCGAGGTTGAAGCGAAAAGGTCCGCTACAACAAACGATCTACAATCCGGCTAGAAGGCATTTTACATGTCATTTTAAATTACATAGTCAAATTGATTGATTGTATTCCTCTTCAATACCATCTAATAGGTTGTCTAGTTTACAGTCATGCTGGGAATACTTTATGCCAACTCTACTTGGCCGCACACTAAGCTCACAGGGATCTCCTTCCCGGGCCCCACAGGTCCGACCTCGGCCATGTGGTTTGGGTCCGCCGTGTACCGCGTCTTCACCATGGCCCAGGCCTCCTGGCGCCTTTGACGACAGCCGATATCTTCCATAATCGGAAGCGCCCGCGTGCTCTCAAGCTTCTCTGCAAGCTCTCCAAGGCCTTCGGGCAGGGAGATAGATGGCCACAAGGCCTGGGCGACGCCTTTCATCACCTGCCGAACTCGTTCGTGCAGTTGCAATAGCTCGGGAATAAGGTCACCGTAGAACCGGGCATTTCCTCTGCAGGACGACCCGTGATCATACCTACAGACATAAATATGTTAGTTGACTTCCTCGCCGAACTCTTTTTCAAAGTTCGCTCAAGCACTTACTATAAATGCCGCGACGAAGTCGCCGATTCTCCTTCACGGAGTCGCATACCGGGCACGAACATCCTTTAGTTCCTCACCCAGCTGGGTGTTGGCATCTTGGAGATTATTTTTCTTGCCTCACCCTTGTAAGCACATTTTCGCCGCCTTCAACCGGGCGCAAGAGTTGTTGCTTGTCCGGATCTAGTCCGCGCCATCTGCAATATTCTTGTCGATTTACACACACGCCGCACTTCACAAACTACTTATCTTTTGAAGCATATATTACCGAGGGGTCTGTGGCTCCCTCAGAGCGGCTAGTGCGGCCTCAAGTTGGGCCTTGCATTCTTCAAGCTCTGGGAGAGTTGGGTATTCTTTTTGTAAGATCTTGCATAACAAATGATCCTTAAATCAGTTATTCTAACTATTTTAAGTCTCGGGGCTACTTGGCATATATAATCACAAATTTCCTCACCCGTATGTCCTTTACATACCGCTCCGTGGCTCTGACTAGACCATCTTGAGCGGCACGGAGGTGTGCATCTCCCGAATTGAAGGCATTCAATGCCTCTTGGAAGAAACATGCGTCACGAAGAACTGTCCGGCGGCGCCTGTGATTCATGGCACTCTCCACCTCAGAGTTGGTGGTGGACAATCTGTCGGCATCCTCTGTCGGAGGAGCATCCGACGCACGCCTCGTGCTCGCCTCCGCTTCTGGACCCGGCTTTGGAGCTTGGTGGCGGAGGCTCGATTATAACCTCTCCGGACACAGTCCGGCGAGCGCTCTTTTTCCTGAAAAGAGCACCAGCGTTAGTACGCCTTCCAGGAATCAATCCTGGGAATATGGTGACGCGCCATACCGTTGCGGCGGCGTTTCGATCCGGACCGCACTTCTTTTTAGCCTGCGGGGCCGTGCTGCCCCTTGTTGGCTAGCCGCCGCGGGCTCGGCCTCCTGCCTCGAAGGCACCCCCTGTGAAACACCATTGGTATACGGTGATCAAAAATAAGCACGGATGGGTCATTATCAGAGTATTGGGACCTCAATCTCAGTTACCCGTGAGGCTGGAAGTATTCCGGGGTAATCGGCCGTAATGGCAACCAAGGCATTATCGATGCTCAGTTGGTGAAATACCCCATCAATCAGATCCACCAATATGTCCGGATCCTCTTGGGAGGCCAGATCGAGGAGCCGTTCCGGATCCTCGGGTTGTGGAGGCGGGCTGTTTATGTCTTTTACGGCCTGGCGCAGTTCCTGCGTCAAAATCACAAAATGAGATACCTAACTATGGGAATACAGATCAGATGTGCAAAAAAGAAATGTCCGCTTACCCAGCTCCGAGGATTGTTAATAGAAAATCCGTTCAATGGACTGACGCGGAGAAAATCCTCCTCTTCTCCCTTGTACAGCGCGGACAAGATCTTCACCAGATCGGTGACCGATCCCGGCCCCTTACGGCCATGACCGGTGGCATCGTCCTCCCCGTTGAAATCCCACATGGGGTGGCACCTATACTGGAGCGGCTGCACCCCCCGCATAATACATGTGGCCATGACACCGATCATGGTCAGTCCGGAATGAGCTAACAATCTTATTCGGCTCATCGTAAAAGACGCCCTGTCGTCTTCCCTCCGGGGCTCATGGCGCCAACTCAGGCGTTTCTTCAAAGGAGCATTGCTGAACTCCGGGAGACCGATCCGAACAGGATCCGGCAGCGGGACGTCTTCTATATAAAACCATTCCGAAGGCCAGTCTTCGGACGCCTTCTTCGGGGTTCCGGATAGATATCCGGTCCCAGCGATGCGCCACAGCTCGGCTCCGCCCACTTGATATATTGACCCCTCATGAGAACGGGGTACAAGGCAGAATAATCTCTTCCACAGCGCAAAATGAGCCTCGATGCCCAAAAACAGTTCGCAAAGGGCCACGAAGCCCGCGATGTGCAAAATGGATGCAGGCGTAAGGTGGTGCAACTGGAGGCCGTAGAACTCCAAGAGCCCTCGGAGAAACGGATGAATTGGAAATCCGAGTCCTCTTACTAGATAAGAGACAAAGCATACCCGCTCTCCTTTGGAGGGATCGGGGACACTCTCCGCTTGCTTTCCGCCCTTATAGGTGGCGAGTCTGGCTCGAACTGGAACCATGAAGGCCGGGGGAAGAAATCCCTTAGTTTGGAGTGTCACTAGCTCGCTATGTGGGACTGAGCATCTCTCCCAATTTCCAGGCTGAGGGCTGGGAGCGCGAGAGGAGGAGCCGCGTCGACTGTCCATGATGGAATGGATTTTTGTCAGAGGCGCTCCGATGAAAGCTCGTGGAGGGAGGATGGTGTGACTCGGATCTAGATCCTCGTCCCTTTTATAGACGGCTCATTTGCGCAGCTAGGGGGATAAGTGTAAAAATACCCTGGCTTTTCGCATTCATTCAACACGTGGAAGATGGCCATTATTGGGTGTTGTCGGTGTCAAAACCGGTGGATCTCGGGTAGGGGGTCCCGAACTGTGCGTCTAGGCGGATGGTAACAGGAGACAAGGGACACGATGTTTTTACCTAGGTTCGGGCCCTCTCGATGGAGGTAAAACCCTACTCCTGCTTGATTAATATTGATAATATGGGTAGTACAAGAGTGGATCTACCACGAGATCAAGGAGGCTAAACCCTAGAAGCTAGCCTATGGTATGATTGTTGTTCGTCCTACGGACTAAAACCCTCCGGTTTATATAGACACCGGATAGGGTTAGGGTTACACGGAGTCGGTTACAATGGTAGGAGATCTACATATCCAGACGCCAAGCTTGCCTTCCACGCCAAGGAAAGTCCCATCCGGACACGGACGAAGTCTTCAATCTTGTATCTTCATAGTCCAGAGTCCGCCAACGGTGATAGTTCGGCTATCCGGACACCCCTAATCCAGGACTCCTCAAAGAGCCCCTGAACCAGCTTCAATGACGACGAGTCCGGCGCGCATATTGTCTTCGGCATTGCAAGGCGGGTTCCTCCTCCGAATACTTCGTAGAAGATTTTGAACACAAGGATAGTGTCCGGCTCTACAAAACAAGTTCCACATACTACCGTAGAGAGAATAACTTTTGCACAGATCTGCTGACTCATCCCGCGGCGTGACATCACACCACAGCCAAGCCTTTATTCGAATCGTTTTCTTACTGTTCCACCTCAGCGCGTTTAGAGAGGCGGTTTCCTTGGCACGTCTTATCAAAGCGGAGATCGTGCCCCCTTATTCTGGGATTCCCATCAATACGGACGTGGGTAACCCAACCGCACCATTGATTACGGCGCTTGGGAGATAAGCGAAGTTTTACCAGTGGCGGGGGACGCATAGCTTCGTCCGTCCATATAAGGGGATAAGGATCCACCTTTTCACCTACGCCTTCTTCCTCCTTTGCTCATCCATTTCCGCGCACTCGAGCTCCAGCGCCCAAGTCCGCACATCCCACCTCAACCTTCTCCAACTATGTCCGGAGCAGGAGACAAGTGGATGGCCTCCTCCGTCACGAAGGGGCACATCAAAAAGCTGCGGAAGGCCGGATACTTGTCCAGCGACATCACGCACCGGCTACCCGACGAGGGGCAGCTCATTCCCACCCCTGTGCCCCATGAGAGGGTGGTGTTCCTCACCCACTTCCTCCGCGGACTAGGTTTTCCACTTCACCCATTTGTCCGGGGGCTCATGTTCTACTACGGCCAGGATTTCCATGATTTGGTCTCGAACTTCATCCTCAACATCTCGGTGTTTATCGTCGTGTGCGAGGCCTTCCTCTGCATCCAGCCCCACTTCGGCTTATGGCTGAAGATCTTCAATGTCAAGCCAAAGGTAGTGGGCGGCCGCCAAGCAGAGTGCGGAGGCGCCATGGTTGGCAAGATGGCCAAAGTCCTATGGCTCGAGGGCTCCTTTGTGGAGACCATAAAGGAGTGGCAATCGGGGTGGTTCTACATCACCGAGCCATGGCGACTCTCAATGGGCGGCGGCCCACAATTCGATCTGGCTTCCTCACAGGCTCACATCATGGAAAGAGACGGGCCTGTCATGGGGGATTCGGACGAGCTGTCCGGACTCAAACTCCGTCCAAACCTGGTGGACAAGAATCTCGGGCTTGTCAATGTAATCCAGTGATGCTCATCCGCCGGATTCTCCCATGCCAACAACGGGCCTTCAAATTGTGGGAGTTCGATCCGCACAAGACACCCAACTCTGAAAAGGCTCTTCGACACTATGTACGAAGACGCCGGAAGGTGCTGTTCAAGGGCGCCGAGGCTCCCACATCCGCTGTCAAGATCATGGATTCAGCTCGCGTCAAGCCAGCGAGGTAAGTTATTTTACCCTTTATGGGACTCTTTTTCATAGTTTGACTCTATGCGGGATCTAAAACTCTCTAACCTTTGACAGACTGGCTGAAGACGCCCACAGATTAACCGTCCGGCCCCTTGCCGAAGACCCAGCCGGACGCCCGATTGACGGGCTGCTGGCTCGGCACCTCACGTGGTGCGGAGAAGAAGGCCAAGAAGAAGGCCACGGGGACTCGAAGGAGTGCCCGACGCCAGTGTTGTCGGACTCATCATCCAAGCGACTCCGGCGGAATCCTCCTCCGAGGACGAGGAGGAGGAGAAGAAGCCTCTCCCGGTGAAGGAGAGAAGAAAAGGAAGGCCGCCCCGACTGGGAGGCCGGAGGGTCCAAGAAAGGAAGGACCCTTCCTCCGGACTTCTCCACCAACGCCGACAACGATGAGGAGGAGTGGCCACCAAGGGCCAAGCCCCTGGCGAGATCGTAAGTGTCCGGACTCCGGAATAGTTCATGACTTTTTATTTGTCACATAGTGTCTTCTAACGCCGAATATGACCATATAGCCCGCCAAAGGACGAGATTGCCGCTTCGTCGAGCGGCTCCCTGGGCTCGTCGGATGTGAATAGTACTTCACTTCCGACCGCCTCCTCTCCTCGTGTCGCCGACGACACCGCGGTGGAGTCCCAAAAGGGGCCCAGCTAGGAGGAGGTGGTCCTGGAGGCGCCGCAAGGCGACCTCCCGGACTCCGGGCGCGAAGGGGGCGAGACCCCAGAGGGCTCTAAGTCCGGCCCTGTGCCGGACTCCGTACCGGAACCTTCAGTGGTTCCGAAGTCCGACAAGCGGCCCCTTCGTAAGAAGGGTAAGACTACGACGCCGGTGACCTCCGTCCATCCGGAGGCACCGGATAGCTTGTTGGAGGCGCTTCAAGGCGCCTCCATCGACGAGGAGCACCGCACTGTTATGAGTGTGGTGATCCAGAAAGTTCAAGCGGGTTGACTGAAGCCTGTACCAGCCTTCTAACAGGCATTGAGGTAAGTTTAGAATATGTAAAAATATTACCGCATAGACAGTGGCTCTCGATGCTTAGTTCGGTGTTCGGAAAGAAAAGCCGGACTAAGGATCTAAAAAGATATGCGCAGAGTCTAACATAAGTATGTCAATATGGGAATGCAGGCTGCGCTGACCTCTGCCAAGACCGACCGCAGAGGTCAATGCATTGAAGCAGAGCCTCGAGCGGTCCGAGAACGAGCTCGGCCTTGCCAAGAAGCAGCTCGAGGACAAGGAAGGTAAGTAATACCTTATTAAAGAAATACCTTATAGAAAGGATTTGGTTGCAAAAATGACAGGAGTAACGTGGGTATTGTAGGGGCCACAAACGAGGTGGTGACCCTGAAGGAAGCGGTGTCCGCGGCCGAAAGCAAAGCGGCCACGGAGCGCACCGAGCGAGAGAAGCAGGAGGCGCGGGTGGCGGAGGTGTGACAAGAGCTCCAGGCTCTCGTGGAAAAACACGAGAGTTTGGAGCATGACTCGAAGACTCGAGAGTCCGAGCTCGCCTCGGCTCTTGAGAGTGCCAAAGCCGCTAAGGCCGAAGCCCAAAAAGCCCTCCAAGAGATTGAATCATTAAAGAAGATAGCGGCGGGTAAGGCATTCTTTATGCAAAGCAAGCATGTGAAGGTGAATTACCTATTACATACCCGAATCCGGAGCTCTCTAGGAGCATTCGCAGATCTGCCCCGTAGTGTGTCTGATGCTGCCGCGTTCTACCGCACCCAGGAGGGCAGCTCGACGGAGAAGGTGTTCTGGTCTCGGTGATCTTTGAGGCCGAACGTCCGGTTTCCCCTGAGCGACCAGCTGAAGCAGCTGGTCGAGCTCCACAAGGTTGCCGAACAGGCCATGAAGGGCCTCATAGTTCGGTGTGGCTATTGGAAGCCATGCCAGGAGCTACTTCGGGCTAGTGCAGCGGTGGTGGACGCCTTTGTCCATGGATTGAAGTCATCAAGCGCCCGTCTGCATTGAAGGTGCCTGTCGGGCCCTTGCCCGTGCTAAAGTGCACTGGGGCAAGCTGGATGCGGAGAAGCTTGTGACGGATGGGCCACCGAAGGGCAAGGAGCATAGCAAGCCCGAAATGTACTATGAGGGCGTCCTGAAGGGCGCCCGCCGTATAGCGGGTGAATGCTCCAAAGATGTAATTTTTGAATAGACTCGCATTTGTTATCATGTACGCTGAAAACTTGTTCATATGCGCTAAGCAACGCTTGTGAATTTAAAATATTACCTTCTCAGGCCGTTTATCAAATTTGAGAGATGGCAAGTCGTTGGCTTCAGCCCCCATGCCACGAAGTCTTTGGGTGTTCGGGATAAACTTGAGCGCTCTTGTTCCCATTCTTGGGTCCTTCGAGGGAGGCGCTCAACGCAACGAACAAGGCAACCGGACTTATAGTTCTTGAACACTCTCACTTAGCCATAGAATTCTATAATTTTAAATTTCAAGTGAAGCCCCTAGTATTCGAAGACCGAGTTCGGGCGCTTATCCACGCCTTGGCGGACAATGCCGACTCCTCGCTCTAAGCGGCATAAGTCTTTAGGGACCCAAAAACCTCCCGAACAGCGATCGGCTCTTGCCCTATCATGATGGTCAGTTTTAGCTTTCTCCATCGACGCGTGCTCAACCCAGCTCAACTGGGCACAATCGCAGTGGTTCTCCCAGCTACCTTCGCCGATATAACGGAATGTAAGGTACCAAAACATGGGAGCCGGGCAAACCCAACTATTGACCCAAGACATGATTCGGAGCCAATGCATATAATGCTATAAGTTCGGGGTGCTGCACTTGTGAAAGTGTTCGGACTTATCACACCATACTTTTGGGGTACTTAAGCCCCTGGTGTATTGGCCGTACCAAAGTGTACGGGTGCAACATGTAATGAAATGAACATATATATAGATAAAGAAAGGAGTGCAATAATAGGCAAAAGCTATGTATTGTTTATTCGAAAAGGTACTGCAATGGAAGCAGAACGATACAAATAGTGCGATAAGCAAGGGATGGGACTATTTAACATGTCCACCTCGAGGCTAAGCTGCGGGATGGTATGTAAAACAGGTATAATGCTCGTAGTAGAGACCACATGGACACTCGGCGTAGCTTTCGCTTCCACGGCTGTTGCATCGTGAGTTCGGCAATTCTAGTGCCTGACGGGACTTCCGGAAACGGAGTCCTAAAAGTAAGAAAAAAGAAGAAAGAAAAAGAATGGCACAATCGGAGCCCACAGTGCGGTTTAGCCGCGTGCAGGCGTGCCGTGGTCGTGCCCCTCCCCTTATGCCCATGGTATCTCCAGAGCGTAGTTATGTACGCGTAGTACTGGCTTCGCAGTTTCGCGGGGGCTGGGGTTGGGGCCGGATTGCTACGCGTGCTTGGATCGTGACAGGCGGTCTTGTTGTAGGTTACTCCGGGCGCGCTTGACGGTGGCCGGACGTTTAATATCCGGGCTCGAGAATTGCTGTGAGAGGCTGGTTTGCACCTCCGCCGCGAGGGCCGCCGTGTGCTCCTCCGTTTGGAGAGAGCGTTTGGTGTTTCCATTGACCGTGATTACTCCTCGAGGGCCTAGCATCTTGAGCTTGAGGTATGCGTAGTGCGGCACCACATTGAACTTAGCAAATGCGGTTCGTCCAAGCAGTGCGTGATAGCCGCTATGAACGGGACTATGTCGAAGATTAACTCTTCGCTTCGGAAGTTATCCGGGGATCCGAAGACCACTTTGAGTGTAACTGAGCCTATACAATCGGCCTCTACACCTGCTATGACGCCTTTAAAGGTCGTCTTTGTGGGTTTAATCCTTGAGGGGTCTATGCCCATTTTGCGACCGTATCCTCGATAAAGCGAGTTCAAAGGCTGCTACCGCCGTCCATCAGGACTCTAGTGAGGTGAAATCCGTCGATGATTGGGTCAAGAACCAATGCAGCGAATCCGCAGTGACGGATGCTAGTGGGGTGGTCCCTTCGATCAAAGGTGATCGGGCAGGAGGACCATGGGTTGAACTTCGGGGTGACTGGCTCCATCGCATATACGTCCCTTAGTGCACGCTTCCGCTCCCTTTTGGGTATGTGGGTTGCGTATATCATATTCATCGTCCGCACTTGTGGGGGGAATCCCTTCTATCCTCTATTGTTCGGCGGCCGGGGCTCCTCCTCGTCATCGCTATGCAGCCCCTTGTCATTGAGTTCGGCATTTAACTTGCCTGCCTGTTTGAAGACCCAGCAATCCCTGTTGGTATGGTTGGCTGGTTTTCGGGGTGCCATGTATTTCACGAGCGATCGAGTATTCGGTCCAGATTGGACGGGCCTGAGTATTTCTTTTGAACGGCTTCTTCCACTGACCGGGTTTAGAGCCTCTGAATCCGGCATTGATCGCCGTGTGTCTTCAAAGATCGCCGCCAAGCACGCGCGGCGCTTGTGCTTGTTGCGACGCGACCTGCCATTGTTGTCCTTGGTATCCGAACAACCAGGGTTTTTGGTCAGGTTGTTACTTCGAGCTAGCCAGCTGTCCTCTCCCGCGCAAAAGCGGGTCATGAGCGTTGTGAGGGCTGCCATGGATTTCGGCTTTTCCTGTCCTAGGTGCCGGGCAAGCCACTCATCGCGAATGTTATGTTTGTAGGCTGCAAGGGCCTCTGCATCCGGACAATCAACGATTTGATTTTTCTTGGTTAGGAACCGTGTCTAGAATTGTCTTGCCAATTCTTCTGGCTGCTGAATTATGTGGCTGAGGTCATCGGCGTCTGGTGGTCGCACATATGTGCCCTGGAAGTTATCAAGGAATGCGGCTTCCAGTTCCTCCCAACAACCAATTGATTCTGCCGGCAAGCTCTTAAGCCAATGCCAAGCTGGTCCTTTAAGCTTGAGTGGGAGGTATTTGATGGCATGTAGATCATCACCGCGGGCCATGTGGATATGGAGGAGGTAGTCCTCGATCCAAACCGCAGGATCTGTTGTGCCATCATATGATTCGATGTTTACGGGTTTGAAACCCTCAGGGATTTGATGATCCATTACTTCGTCTGTGAAGCATAGTGGGTGTGCGGCGCCTCTGTATTGGGCTATATCACGACGCAGCTCAAATGAGCTTTGTCTACTGTGTTCGGCCAAGCCGGAATTGTTGTATACGGCGTGACGGTTATCATCATGTGTCATGAGGCGCCCACGTGATCCGTAGATCGATCTTGTTTGCCTTGCCTTGTCCTCCAATATGTCTCGCAGGTCCGGGCGCTGCTTTCCGTGCCTTGGTACTTTTCGAGCGACACCGGGTACGGCTTGGATGGAGGGTCTAGAGGCCTCTATCGCGACCACGGGTGGCGGTCGGCCGCATCATGCGCTGGTGATGTAGGTTTGGGTGCTGCTTCCTCTAATTGGGGTAGCAACTGCGCTTTGGGTATCTCTTGGAGGGCGCTCGAAGTTCGTACTCTTGACTGCGAGGACTTGATCCATCCGTCTGCCTAGCAAGTCTTGGTCAGCTCTAAGCTGCTCGCTGCTTTTCTTGAGGCTGCTTGCCGTGGCCATAAGCCCTGCGTTTGAAACGCCGGTTCGGCGGGGTCCTTAGGCACGACAAATTGGCCGTCGTCGAGGCTTGCCTCATCTTGAAGGAGGCATATAATTATCGCCCTCCACCTCCCTGCCCGCCGCTCTATCATGAGGGCTGGCTTCTCCTCCTCTGTGCTGAATCCTGCTTTGGAGGGGTTGTCTTCGCACTACCCGGTTGTTATTATCTCCGTGCGGAATCACCGCTTTTTGTGGCGGGATTTAGAGCGGCGCCACGACGCCGGGCGCTTGGGCTGTTTCTTGGAGGGGTCATCCTCCGTTGTTCCATCGCCGTTCCCATCTTTTGGGATGTCCACCATGTATATGTCATATGACGAGGTGGCCTTCCAGTGCCCTATAGGCCCTGGTTCTTGATCGTCTCCAGCATCGTCGTCCATACCGTCGATGTCTTCGGAGTCGAAGTCGAGCATGTCGGTTAAATCACCGACAGTGGCTACAAAGCGGGTGGTGGGTGGGCATTGAATTTCTTCGTCGTCCGCATCCCAACCTTCCTGACCGTAGTCCGGCCAGGGCTCTCCTGATAAAGAGAGAGACTTTAGTGAATTCAGGATGTCGCCAAAGGGCGAGTGCTTTGAAAGATGTCCGCGATGAACTCCATAACGGGCGCCCAATCGGATTCGATTGGCAAGGGGCACGGAGGGTTCGGAGTCCGGAGAGGAGTCCGCACCTTGGAGTCACGGTCTTCGCAGCGACAGGGAAGGAGTTCGCCTCAATCGCCAGAGAGATCGTAGACCCCGAGGTGGTGTCCAACCACTCGCCCTTGATCGGCGGAGAGTCGGCTCCGAGCTAAGGGTCGGAGCGACTGCGGGCCTCCGTGGCACCGCTCAGCGGCAGAGCTAGATCGTGCCCATCGAGACAGTGCGGCGCGCTTGGTCGTGGCTCGAATCCGTCGAAGATCAAGTCTCCGCGGATGTCGGCCGTGTAGTTTAAACTTCCAAATCTGACCTGATGGCCAGGGGCGTAGCTTTCGATCTGCTCCAGATGGCCAAGTGAATTGGCCCGCAGTGCAAAACCGCCGAATACGAAGATCTATCCGGGGAGAAAAGTCTCACCCTGGACCACGTCGTCGTTGATGATCGAAGGAGACATCGGGCCTAAGGATGACGACAAGAGGAACTCTCAATGAAAGCACCAATGTCGGTGTCAAAACCGGCGGATCTCGGGTAGGGGGTCCCGAACTGTGCGTCTAGGCGGATGGTAACAGGAGACAAGGGACACGATGTTTTTACCCCGGTTCGGGCCCTCTCGACGAAGGTAAAACCTTACTCCTGCTTGATTAATATTGATGATATGGGTAGTACAAGAGTGGATCTACCACGAGATCAAGGACGCTAAACCCTAGAAACTAGCCTATGGTATGATTGTTGTTCGTCCTACGGACTATAACCCTCCGGTTTATATAGACACCGGATAGGGTTAGGGTTACACAGAGTCGGTTACAATGGTAGGAGATCTACATATCCGTATCGCCAAGCTTGCCTTCCACGCCAAGGAAAGTCCCATCCGGACACGGGACGAAGTCTTCAATCTTGTATCTTCATAGTCGAGGAGTCCGGCCAACGGTGATAGTTCGGCTATCCGGACACCCCCTAATCCAGGACTCCCTCAGGCGTGGAAGCCAAGGAGCGAGCATTTATCAGAAGCCGGACACTATTCGACAAGTATATGGAATTTGGAGAAGAACCCGCCTCGCAATGCCGAAGACAATCTACGCGCCGGACTCATCGCCATTGAAGCCTGGTTCGGGGCTACCGAGGAGTCCTAGATTAGGGGTGTTCGGATAGCGAACTATCACCGTTGGCGGACTCTGGACTATGAAGATACAAGATTGAAGACTTCGTCCGTGTCCTGGATGAGACTTTCCTTGGCGTGGAAGGCAAGCTTGGCGACACGGATATGTAGATCTCCTACCATTGTAACCGACTGTGTAACCCTAACCCTATTCGGTGTCTATATAAACCGGAGGGTTTTAGTCCAGAGGACTAACGGCAATCATACCATAGGCTAGCTTCTAGGGTTTAGCCTCTCTCGATCTCGTGGTAGAACCACTCTTTGTACTACCCATATCATCAATATTAATCAAGCAGGAGTAGGGTTTTACCTCCATCGAGAGGGCCCGAACCTGGGTAAAAACATCGTGTCCCTTGTCTCCTGTTACCATCCGCCTAGACGCACAGTTCGGGACCCCCTACCCGAGATCCGCCGGTTTTTACACCGACAGGTAGGGTCTTAGGCCTGACCTATATGCCCTTCACAAGGACACCACTCAAGAGGCCAGGGCCTACGAAGACAGAAAGAAGATACTGACTGAAATCCTTATGAACTGCAATCCACTCTACGGAAGATCTCACTCGGATATCCCAACTCCACTCGACCGTCTTTATTCACTCGGAAGACAAGGATCCACTCGGAGACAGAAGACCTAGAGCCACGCCTGGATGGCAACGGTCAGACATTCACTCCGTCATCATAAAGATCATTTAATACAGGCGTTACTAGTCACGTATGTGACATTATACTCACATTGAACCCTGGCGTAACTAAGGACTACGAGGGTCGGCGCACTCTATATAAGCCTCCCCTCTGGCACAAGAGTTCGCACCCCCTGTAACTCAACACTCCAATCAACAAGCCTCCGCGACACCGAGACGTAGGGCTGTTACCTCCTCCGAAAGGGGCCTGAACTCGTAAAATCGAGTGTACAACTTTGCCGTAGCTAGGACTCTGCCCTCTCCTACGTAAGTATTTCCCTCAATTTTTGAGAACCAAGCTATCAATCCAGTAGAAGTCCACGCGCGAGTCCCTCGCACCTACACAAACAAACAAGAACCTCACAACCAACGCGATAAAGGGGTTGTCAATCCCTTCACGGTCACTTACGAGAGTGAGATCTGACAGAGATGATAGGATAATGTTTTTGGTATTTTTATGATAAAGATGCAAAGTAAAATAAAAATCAATAAAAATAGCTAAGTGTTGGAAGATTAATATGATGGAAAATAGACCCGGGGGCCATAGGTTTCACTAGTGGCTTCTCTCAAGATAGCATAAGTATTTGCGATGGGTAAACAAATTATTGTCGAGCAATTGATAGAATTGAGCATAGTTATGAGAATATCTAGGTATGATCATGTATATAGTGTCGGATTTCGGGTTCCGGCAGACCCTTGAGGTTCGAACACTGGGGTGCGCGCGGAGATCTCTCCCCTACCGATCTACGTCCGATCCTCTCGTGCGAACTAAGATGGAAACAATGAACAACACAAGAGACACGAGGTTTATACTGGTTCAAGCCACCATTGTGGTGTAATACCCTACTCCAGTGTGTGGTGTGGTGGATTGCCTCTGGGGCTGATGATGAACAGTACAAGGGAAGAACAGCCTCGCGAGAGGTGTTCTTGAGCTAGTGCGATGAACTGCTGGGCGAGTTCGATCGCCTCTTTCTCTCTCTATGCTTGCCTCTCTCTCTATGTTCTGATCTCCCCGGATCCCTCTACTCTGTGGTGGCTAGCCCTATTTATAGAGGCCCTGGGCCTCTCCCCGAAATAATGAGCGGGAAGGGCGCCAACAATCGGCCATTTTGAAGGGGAACATCTAGTACAGGTTATCCTGACCAAAGGTGGTCTTCGGCTGCCAAAAGCACTGGTGATGACGCCGTCTTGGGCTCCACGGTGACCTCCATCCGGCCGTCCGGCTGGTCTTGGTCTCGTTGCACTGGAATGGTAACCTTTGCCTGATACCTTCGCCTGTGCTTGCCCCCTTTGCACCGAAGGGGAAACAAGGACACAGCGCAGGCTGGCACCCGCCTGGCACCCGCCCGGTCTTGATTGTCATGGCTTGCGTCACGGGATCCTCGCGAGGTACCCTTGCATTGATCTCTCCGCCTCCTCGCGAGCCTGCCTGATGAGGCCGCTCCTGAGGAAGCTTCTGCCGCCCGCCTCATGAGGCTTGGCCCCTCGCGAGGGTCTTGAGCTTGAGCTGATGAAGATGGGCCGCCACTGGCCCCCACTTGAGCCACGCCAGCAGCCGCAGTAGCAAGTCTGGGGACCCCTGCTCCTAGAACACCGACAGTAGCCCCGGGCCCAAAGCTGCTGGCTTGGCTTAGCAAAGAAGCGAAGGGGCAAGCGCGAAGCGCCGCGGGCCCTAACAGCCTGCGACCTTGGGCGCCGCGTGGCGGTTGATTGGACGTGGGTGTCTGCACTTCCCACGATGCCTCGGCGACCGCACGACTTGACAAGTCCCTGCATGCAGAGATATGGGTCATGATTACCTGCGATCATGGTTCTCGACGGTTGGCCTTCTCCGGCTATAAGTACGGGGCTGCATGAGCTTCGCCAGTTCACCCCTTTCTGTTGCTCCTCCTCTTCTTCTTCCTCATCCTTGCTTTCTCTTGCGCCAATGGCACCGATCCTCCAGTTTTCAGCTGAGGAGAAGGGAAAGGCCCCAGAGAGCGTCCAGACCCTCTTCCGCTGAAGAAACGGCCGGTCCCCTGCCGCCGCGACGAGGGCGCTTGGCAGGAGGAGTCGAGGCCTTGGTACGAGCGACCGCCGCCAGGGTTCCCGCTGCCCTTGTACGCCCGCGTCGTTGGCCCCAGGGGGGAGGGCGCCGAGCAACACCGACAGCGTCGCCGCCGACGCCGGCGAGTCACAGTGGTGCGCGTCGTCCCCCCTGGAGTCCACGCGGAGCGCTCCTCTCGCGAGCTTGTGCTCCACACCGCCATGCTTCCAATTTCGTGGATCCGCCTTCCTCCCTCCTTCGCCTTCGAGATGCGGGGCAGGTCTCTGGAGCTCTGGCTGCAGCACGACGACTGCAGCACCCCTGCAACCGGAGCGGAGGTCGCGGTCGTCGCTCCGGGCAAGGTCTTCATGACCCGGGGCTGGGGTGAGATTGCCCGGGTTTGCCGATCGGTGGGTGCCCTTGTAATTCATCTTGAATACGACGGCGCCTCCCTGATGTTCTTCAAGGTCTTCGACGCTGAAGGACGCCGGCTGGAGTGCTACCCCAAGGGAAGCGGCAGGGGCGATTTAACCGGCGAGGGCCTGCCCCGCCTCGGTCTTCCAGCGGCTCCTCAGGCAGCAGCGGAGGGGCTGAGGACTTCAGCGGCTCCCCGAGCTTCTCGCGACTCCGGAGACGAGCGACGACAGCTACGAGCCTCCCAGCTCTCGTCGTGCTCGGAGCAGGGCAGCCGCGTCGGGCCGCCAACGCCACTGATCTAGATGGGGTTGGCGCCGGCGCTGGGCAGCCCACTCTTGATGATGGCATCACCTGCGGAGGCGCGGGCAACTGGCGTTCCTTAGGATTAGCACCTTTTGTTTCCTGTGAGGAATCAAAGCAATGCCCCGTGGGGGTATGTAAGGCGTATGCCATGTCTTTTGTGAATATTATGTCCTTTGTATGAATCGATGTGAGGTTCTTGTCCTGTCCCGGCTGGGCTCCCCCTTTCTATCCTCACGAGGACTTGGCGCTCTACGCTGACAGGTCCCAGTCCCCAGGCAAGCTTCAGCCGTCGCTGGTATGCCAGGTCGCGATGCCGTGGTCAAGGCCAGGAGGTGAGCGGCCCGAGGTCCGGTAAGAGCCCCCGAGTCGCGATGCTCGGGAGGTCCCCTTTAGCGCTCAACCAATCCTTGCTGGGCGTGAAAGGAAGGTAACGTCACCGTGACAGAGTTGCACAGGGCGGGGATTTAGTGTTGCGTTGGTCTGGCTCTTGCGAGGGCGCGACTTATCTTGTGTGCCCGATGTAGTTCCTTGGAGAGGCGCCCGGCCCGGGAGGTGGTGGCCGAGGTACTGCTGGGCTAGGTCCTCGCGAGCTTCTTCCCACTCCCCCGCACTTCCCTTAGCGCTCCACGTCCTCAGGTCCCGGCCCTCGAGCGAGCTCAGCCGCCGCTGGTATGACAGGTCGCGATGTCGTGGGTCAAGGCCAGGGGGTGAGGGCTGGAGAGCCAGTAAGAGCCCATGAGTCGCGATGCTCAGGTACCCTCCTTTTAACGTGCAAGCGGTCCGTGCCGAAGAGAGGGAGAGAGAGAGTTCGCGATGTCCCCAACATTGTTCCTGGAGTAGGTCCTGCACATCAATCACGAGGAGAAACAAGGCATGTCGTTACGGTTGCCAGCCAACCTTCGGTCACCCCGAGGGAGCGATTAGGGCACTGAGGGCCTGGTGAGGTGGCGCCTTGTGGGGCTGCCGCGGCCAGAGCTCGACCACTCAGATTTATCAGTGTTGCAGGGACGGACCCGTGCGCACATACCGTGCCAGAGCGAGCGGCTCTATAGATAGGCGTCGATCGAGCAGGTGATTAGGTCAGGTATGTTGAGCACATAGGAGGAAATCCAATTTCAAGCAAACGCAGGTAAAAGCAACCGCCGCTGGGTCGGGCCCGAGCGGCGCGGGGATGATGCAGCCCGAGGGGCGCCCCCAACAAGGTAAGTAAAGAGCATAAGCAAAATGGATACATGCCGCGGGGACGGACCCACGCGGTCTGGGAATGGTGCGGCCCTGTGGGCGCTCCCAGCTAAAAGTAGGACTCTGAAAGATGTCACCTGATACCATCGATGATGTAGGGATGCTGAAGAAGCGAGCGATGCAAGGTGGAGATGTCGGTCCTCACGAGCCCCAGGCCCAGGGGCCTCGGGAGGCTCCGGGGGCACAGGTAGGTCTTCGAGGGTCGTCGCCTCCTCCGCCAGGACCACGCGATGCATGACCTCCTGAGCCTCCAGAATGCTCCTCAACAGGCGCTGATGAGCGGCTACCGCGCCCGGCAGGCCGAAAGGCATGCGAACGTAGCTGTGAGGTGGCCCCTCGCAGCGTCCCGCAAGCGAAGGCCAGAGGCGCTCTTGAGATGCGGCTCGGTTGAGCCCTGGTACGTCGATGCAGACGCGCATCCCGCCATCCTCGCCTGGATGTGGGGCCACGGCGGGTAAGCGGCGGCTGCCGAGCATGACTCTTGACTCCTGTAGCTCTTGGGTGTTTCTTGTGATGAACTCCTGAGGGTTTGGTCTTCCTTGACTTGTGCCTTCCTGAGGGAACCGTGCCTGAAAGCACCCCTCCAAGTGGTGCCCGAGCGCCTCCCTCGCGACCTTGGCAAAGTCGGTGGCTCTCCAAGAAAGAGCCCCCGAGCCCTGCCTGAGGAGGGCGCCGGGCGCACCTTCCTACGCGTGAGAGGGTGGCGCTCCCTGATCGGGCGCGAATCCTGACGCAACACCTACGGAGGTGCCTGCCTCCTTGTGGCTTGGGCCAGGCGAAGTCTTCTTCTTCTTGAGGGTCGCCTCGGGAAGTCTCCCGCTCTTGTGATCTAGGTCTTCGATTGTTGCGGCTTGGAACGCACGCTCAAGCGAGCACACTGCATCCTTTCTTCACAGGGTACGGTAATGACTCCACCGCTTCCTAGAATCTTGAAGACGTTGTAACCATGGTGCGTTACTGCCATGAACTCGGCTAGGGCTGGATACCCGAGGATGGCATTGTACGGCAGGCGGATGTGAGCGACGTCGAAGTCGATGATCTCGGTGCGGTAGTTGTTGCGTTGCCCGAAGGTGACCGGAAGGTGAACCTGCCCAATCAGAACAGTGGAACCATCGGTGACTCCTGAGAAAGGCTTGGTCGGCTGAAGCTGGTCATACGACACTTGGAGATTGTCGAACGTCTCGACGAACAGGATGTTGAGTCCTGCCCCGCCGTCGATGACTGGGGAGCAAAGCATCGGGAGGATTCCGGCCGTTGCCGCACACTTGAGCTGGTCTGAGGAACTGAACGTGATTGCGCACGTAGACCACCTGAGAGGGCGCGTGGCCTCAAGCTTGGGAAGGACTGCATTCACCACGTGAGCAAACTGCTTGAAGATGCGCTGTGAGGCTGGGGCCTGGGCGCCACCCAAGATGCAAGCAATTGCATGTGGCTCTTGGAAGCCCCCAGCCCCATCATCTTGGTGTTGGTCTTCGTTCCTCCTTGGTGGAGGCGGCAGAGGAGGGAGGCCTGCGTTGCCATGCGGGCGGTCCTCACGAGGCTGATCCCTCTAGCCTCCCTCGCGAGGCTGGTCCTGCCAGCGGTCCTCGCGAGGGCGGTCACGCCATCCCTGGAGAGGGCCACGGTCTTCCCATCATCCGCCGCCTCTTCCTCCTCCTTGGCCATAGCCCCTGTCGTTGCGCTCGAGGCGTCGGCCGATTCGCCCATCTCGCACGGCTCTGAGCTCTTGGCATTCGTTGGTGTTGTGGGTGTGGAGGTCGTGGTACCCGCAGTATCGTCCGCCCTTGGATGACTCAGGTTGATCCCTGCCTCGCTTGGTGTCCGGTTCCACTGCTAGCACGGCAGCCCCCTTGCGCTTCACGTCTTTGGCCTTGAGCTTCTTTTCTTCCGGGTCGGCTGCCGGGAGCTCGAGGAGGGAGAGACGCCCTTCCTCAGCCCTGGCGCACTTGGTCGCCAAGTTGAACAGCTCCAGGGATGTGCACAGGTCTTCATGGATTGCTAGCTCTTCCTTCATCTTGACGTCGCGCACGCCGTCGGAGAAGGCCGAGATGATAGCTTCCTCAGTCACCTTGGGGATCTTGAGGCGAGCGTAGTTGAAGCGCTGGATGTACTTCTGCAGGGTTTCTCCTGGCTGTTGCTTGATGCGGCGCAGGTCGCTCACGCCTGGGGGCCGGTCACGAGTGCCCTGGAAGTTGGCGATGAAGCGGGTGCTCATATCACTCCAGGAGGAGATCGTGCCGGGAGCTAGGTTCAGGAGCCAAGTGCAGGCGTCGTCCTTGAGCGCCATGGGGAACCAATTCGCCATGACCTTTTCGTCTCTGTTGGCGGCTATGATGCCCAGCTCGTAGAGCTGTAGGAACTCCGTGGGGTCCGCTGTGCCATCATAGCAGGGAGGGAGGTCAGGCTTGAACTTGCCTGGCCATGTGACGCCGCGCAGCTCGGGGGTGAAGGCGAGGCAGCCCGTCGTGGCCACCGGCGCCCTTTGCTGGTGCTGGACTTGCTCTTGAAGGTCACCATGCGCCGCCGCTCGGAGCAGCGCGGGGTCTTGTCGTGGAGGCGCTGGGGCGCGATCTTAGCGCGCCGGCGCTGGGAGCGCGCGAGCACCTTCCCGGGGACGTGGGATCTCTTGGCAGCTCCTTCTTCTTTGCGCAGCGCCGGACGTGGAGGGTCTCACCCTGGGACTGCGCCTTGGAGCCAAGGCACCTTCTTGGGGAGGAGGCGGCGGAGGCGCCTCCTGATCCTCGCCCCCTGCGCGGGACGGAGGGCGAGGCAGCGAGAGGGACCGCAAGGGGGAGCCCCCTGCGGCACTGACGAGCTCGGTGATGCGGGCGAGCCAGTTCTCGTAGAGGTCGTCGACGGGGCGATAGTGCAGGAGCTCCCGCGCCAAGAGAAGTGAGGCATGCGCATCCATGGGTGCGCGACGGGCGACGGGGAACAACGAGGGGGCCGCCCACGAGCGCTAAATGCAAAGCTGACGCAAGTGGCGCCAAGCAACCGGCGCTCAGCGAGCCGGCAGGCGTCGACCATGGACATTATGGAAGATCACACATGAACAGCGAAAGAAAGATTCCGGCGCACCCCTACCTGGCGCGCCAAATGTCGGATTTCGGGTTCCGGCAGACCCTTGAGGTTTGAAAACTGGGGTGCGCGCGGAGATCTCTCCCCTACCGATCTACGCCCGATCCTCTCGTGCGAACTAAGATGGAAACGATGAACAACACAAGAGACATGAGGTTTATACTGGTTCAGGCCACCATTGTGGTGTAATACCCTACTCAAGTGTGTGGTGTGGTGGATTACCTCTGGGGCTGATGATGAACAGTACAAGGGAAGAACAGCCTCGCGAGAGGTGTTCTTGAGCTGGTGCGATGAACTGTTGGGCGAGTTCGATCGCCTCTTTCTCTCTCTATCCTTGCCTCTCTCTATGTTCTGATCTCCCCGGATCCCTCTACTCTGTGGTGGCTAGCCCTATTTATAGAGGCCCTGGGCCTCTCCCCGAAATAATGAGCAGGAAGGGCGCCAACAATCGGCCATTTTGAAGGGGAACATCTAGTACAGGTTATCCTGACCAAAGGTGGTCTTCGGCTGCCAAAAGCACTGGTGATGACGCCGTCTTGGGCTCCACGTTGACCTCCGTCCGGCCGTCCGGCTGGTCTTAGTCTCGTTGCACCGGAATGGTAACCTTTGTCTGATACCTTGGTCTGTGCTTGCCCCTTTGCTGAAGGGAAACAAGGACACTGGTGTGAGCTAGCACCCGCCTAGCACCCGCCTGGTCTTGATCGTCATGGCTTGCGTCACGGGATCCTCGCGAGGTACCCTTGCATTGATCTCTCCGCCTCCTCGCGAGCCTGCCTGTTGAGGCCGCTACTGAGGAAGCTTCCTGTCGTCCGCCTGCAATCTGGCCCCTCGCGAGGGTCTTGAGCTTGAGTGATGAAGATGGGCCACGCTGGGCCCCCACTTGAGCCACGCCAGCAGCGCAGGCGAGCAAGTGCAGGGACCCCATTCCCGTAACGCCGACATATAGGCATCACGTCCAAGACAAGTAGACCGACTCCACCGCATCTACTACTATTACTCCACACGTCGACCGCTATCCAAAGATGCATCTAGAGTATTAAGTTCATGAAGAACAGAGTAACGCATTAAGAAAGATGACATGATGTAGAGGGATAAACTCATGCAATATGATATAAACCCCATCTTTTTATCCTCGATGGCAACAATACAATACATGCCTTGCTGCCCCTCATCCTTTGGGAAAGGACACCGCAAGATTGAACCCAAAGCTAAGCACTTCTCCCATTGCAAGAAAGATCAATCTAGTAGGCCAAACCAAACTGATAATCCGAAGAGACTTGCAAAGATAACCAATCATACATAAAAGAATTCAAAGAAGGTTCAAATATTGTTCATAGATAATCTTGATCATAAACCCACAATTCATCGGATCTCGACAAACACACCGCAAAAGAAGATTACATTGAATAGATCTCCACAAGAGAGGGGGAGAACATTGTATTGAGATCCAAAAAGAGAGAAGAAGCCATCTAGCTAATAACTATGGACCCGAAGGTCTGAGGTAAACTACTCACACTTCATCGGAGAGGCCTTGGAGATGATGTAGAGGCCCTCCGTGATCAATGCCCCTCCGGTGGAGCGCCGGAAAAGGCCCCTAGATGGGATCTCACGGGTACAGAAAGTTGCGGCGGTGGAATTAGGTTTTTGGCTCCGTATCTGGTAGTTTGGGGGTACGTAGGTATATATATGAGGAAGAAGTATGTCGGTGGAGCAACGAGGGGCCCACGAGGGTGGAGGGCGCGCCTGGGGGGGGGGGGTAGGCGCGCCCCCCTACCTCATGCCTTCCTCGTTCGTTGCTTTGCGTAGACTCCAAGTCCTCTGGATCACGTTCGTTCCGAAAATCACGTTCCCAAAGGTTTCATTCCGTTTGGACTCCGTTTGATATTCTTTTTCTGCCAAGCTCTGAAATAGGCAAAAAAACAGCAATTCTGGGTTGGGCCTCCGGTTAATAGGTTAGTCCCAAAAATAATATAAAAGTGTATAATAAAGCCCAATAATGTCCAAAACAGAATATAATATAGCATGGAACAATCAAAAATTATATATACATTGGAGATGTATCAATCATCCCCAAGCTTAATTCCTGCTCGTCCTCGAGTAGGTAAATGATAAAAACAGAATTTTTGATGTGGAATGCTACTTGGCATGGTTTTCAATGTAATTCTCATAATTGTGGTATGAACATTCATATCCGAAAGATTCAAGATAAAGGTTTAATATTGACATAAGAGTAATAATACTTCAAGCATACTAACTAAGAAATTATGTCCTCTCAAAATAACATGGCCAAAGAAAGTTCATCCCTACAAAATCATATAGTTTAGTCATGCTCCATTTCCGTCACACAAGAATGCTCTCCTCATGCACAACCCCGATGACAAGCCAAGCAATTGTTTCGTACTTTAGTAATCACAAACTTTTTTCAACCTTCACACAATACATGAGCGTGAGCCATGGATATAGCACTATTGGTGGAATAGAATATAATGATGGGGATTATGTGGAGAAGACAAAAAAGGAGAAAGTCTCACATCAACGAGGCTAATCAATGAGCTATGGAGATGCTCATCGACTGATGTTAATGCAAGGAGTAGGGATTGCCATGCAACGGATGCACTAGAGCTATAAATGCATGAAAGCTTAACAAAAGAAACTAAGTGGGTGTGCATCCAACTTGCTTGCTCACGAAGACCTAGGGCATTTGAGGAAGCCCATTGTTGGAATATACAAGCCAAGTTCTATAATGAAAAATTCCCACTAGTATATGAAAGTGACAAAACAAGAGACTCTCTGACATGAAGAACATGGTGCTACTTTGAAGCACAAGTATGGAAAAGGATCTGAACATAATGGACCCTAAACCCTCAAGATCAGAGGGGTATTAAATAGCGGAATGGATCTGAACATATAATCTTTCACCAAATAAATCATACAGTAATCAACAACAAGATGTAATCAACACTACTAGTCACCCACAGGTACCAATATGAGGTTCCAGTACAAAGATTGAACACAAGAGATGAACTTGGGTTTGAGAGCAGGTGGTGCTGTTGAAGATGTTGATGGATATTACCCTCCCAAAGATGAGAGGGTTGTTGGTGATGATGATGGTTTCGATTTCCCCCTCCGGGAAAGAAGTTCCCTCGGTGGAATCGCTCCGCCGGAGGGCAAAAGTGCTCCTGCCCAAGTTCTGCCTCGAGACGGCGGCGCTCCGTCCCGAAAGTCCTCTTTTTATTTTATTTTTCTAGGTCAGAATAACTTATATACCAGAAGATGGGCACCGAGGCGGGCCGGGCTGGCCACAACCCACCAGGGCGCGCCTGGAGGGCCTGGCGCGCCCTGGTGTCTTGTGGTCACCAGGTGGCCCCTCCGGTAGTTATTTGCTCCAGTATTTTTCATATATTCCAAAATAATTCTTCGTAAATTTTCAGCTCATTTGGAGATGTGCAGAATAGGTATCTGTGACGTAGCTTTTTCAGGTACAGAATTTCAGCTGCCAGTATTCTCCCTATTTGTGTAAATCTTGCATATTATGAGAGAAAATGCATTAGAATTACTCCATAAAGCATTGTTATGCATAAAAACATTATAAATATCAGCAGGATATTATGATGCAAAATGGACGTATCAATATGTATATATCTCATGGTAATAATTGCAGAATGTCATACAAACAAAAAACATGGTAGGCAACAACCAAAGAGCAATCTAACACACATTGAAGTAATGTGTTGGTGAGAGGCCTTATGTAGGCGTGTGTTTCCCACATAACAAGCTATCTCGGTTATCCTATAAATTTGTACTATTTTCCTGCCGATTTTTTCAGCTTGATTTCCCTCGACAATGCGCGGGGTATCATTTAGTATTAATTAATAGTCCCACCTCGCAACTTTGCAACGGATCCCACCAATTTATGGGCCAGTTCCTTTTGCAGCTTCAAAAATAAATTGTCCCCTCCCCAATTTTTTTCATAAGCCGACTTCTAAACTAGTTATGAGACATCTAATTTAGAAGTCTCAAAAAAATTAGAAAGCGGCTTATTTTTCTATTGGGGAGAGGCAACTTATTTTTAAGCCTAAAAGAACAGCCCTATATATGCCCGGGAGTAGACAAATCAACAAGCCTCTTCGAAGATAAATAAATACAAGATGAGTTGAGAGAGGGGCATAAATCGAGATGGCTGGATAAATAAAATAGAAAAATCAGAGAGAGCAAGAGAAAGAGGAGCTCAAATTGAGATCAATGCCGGCTTGTGGGCTGCCACGAAGGAATAAAGGAGGAAGAAGAGATCCTACGAAGGACTGCCATGAAGGAATAAAAGGAGGAAGAACAAACAAAACAGAAGGTTCGTTAACCGAACGTACGCGACCTACCTAGCCCCCTCCCCCAAGCTAGGGTTCTCTGCCTCCTGCCGGCGTCGGCCCGTCCTGTCTCCAGTGGCATTAGGATCATGGAAGCGGAGTGGATCTTGGCCCTTGCCGGTGGGAGGGCTCCGTTTTTAGATCTTTTTTCGAGTTTTGTTAGGATTTGTGTCCTGCTCACGAAGGCGAGACGGCGGCGACTCCCTGAAAATGGAATAAAGGTCTCCCCGCCTAGCCCCCGTTCCTGTGATGCGTCTAGCATCAACAGTGGGCGTGTGGAGGTGTTTCTCCGGCGGATCTGTCTTTGGTGGATTCGCTCGGATCTGTTCATCGTTCGTCTTTGTTCGTGTGTCTTCAGGTTGGATTATTTTGATCTACTCTTTATCTGCGGTGATTGCTGTTCTGGTGCATTGGTTCTACGGGGTGTTAGCACGACGACTTCTCGACTGTCTACTACAACAAGGTTTGCCCGGCTCTGGCAAGGGAGGGACGATGACAGTGGCGCGCCTTCGGCTCGCTTCAGTGCTTGTAGTCCTCGCTAGGTGGTCTACGGATCTAGATGTAATTTTTATTATTTCTAGTGTTTGTTGTACTATGATGATTGAAGATGAATAGATTAAAAGTTTTTCCGGCGAAAAATAAACAGAAGCAAACATGAAGAATATGAACCCATATATTAGATACGATCACACATTGATGCTGAGTGACTAAATTATGGGCGACTCTAATGCATTTTTTTCTAGATTATGTATGTCCCGTTGCAACGGGCCTTCTTGGTTCTTGCTGCTATTAGTAAGGAAGGGAAAATGGGAGGAACCGAGGGACCCCTCCCTTCACCGTCGCCGCTATCCACATCCATCCAGATCCATCCTCTCGTCTCCCGACATGGTGTCCATGCTCTTGAGGGCTTCCCGTGACTTGGCTCGCGCCGCCCGCACAATTGCGTCGGCTGGTCGCTGGGCACCCGCCGGTGACCGTGGCTCGCTCAGCCCCCTCAGATCTGAGGGGCCGCCTGTCCTTCCACAGCGGCATAGATGCTAACACCCCCCGCTCCACCAACGCAGCCCCCGACGAACTGGCATTGTCCCCCTCGTGCACCCCCACCCAGACCCAGGTTCCTCCCGTTTTATACTCCCTCCATCCGTGAATAAGTGTCTAGCTTTTGTCTAAGTCAAAGTTTTAAAATTTTGGCCAACTTTATAAAAAAACGTACTAACATTTATGGCACTAAATTAGTATCGCTAAATTCGTTTTTAAATGTACTTTCATAATATATAAATTTGATGTCATATATGCTACTATTTTTTTTATAAAGTTGGTCAAAATTTTAAAACTTTGACTTAGTACAAAAGATAGATGTACACTTATTCGCGGACGGATGGAGTATATGTATATTCTTCTTCCATCAGGATGTCCAGACGATTTAACTCAAAACAGGCTAGCTACCGTACTCTGTTCCTACAAGTAAACTAATTTATCATTTGTGCTGCTTAATCAATCAAGGATGCGATATGTTTGTTTGAAGATATACCAGTGCATCTTATGGCATCATACCCAAAATACATATATATATTCATTATAAACCCATAGTTGCGAATCTATGATTATAGTATTTTTGCAACAAAAGGGTTAGGATTCATTCTGTATCTTTTCCAGCCCATTCAGATGTTTGAAGATTAAAATTTGTGGATCATGTATCACACAGGGTAAACTTCAATTTGACAACTTTTCTCCTCATATGACTTGCGTCTGTAGGTACATATGAGGTAATCTTGCCTTCAGACAAGGACCTCGACTGAGGAAGCCCTGTGGGCCTTGTACAAGCGCTAGTGCAAGTCTTTCAACGAGGAGCGTGGCTATGATGAGATGGTTCGCCGATTTGATACATTCAAGGACTCTGTTCGGATGGTGGACAGTGTGAACAAGGCTAATTTGCCTTACACTCTGAAATTAAGTCAATTTGCTGATGGGAAGCTAGCAGAGTACGTGATGCCAAAGGTATTTGCTGAACAGCGCTATCGCCCTGATTCTGCTACTTCTGGGAAGGGTGAGGTTTTCATCTATGCAGCAGAAGATGATGTGCCAGAACATCCCCAGATGAGGTTCAAGTTCTCTGAATCTGGAGGTCCCATCATCCCCTTGGAATGAATCATACCTTCGGCAACCCTGAATAAAGTTATATGTGCCAGTGTTATGCTTATCTGTACCAGGTTGTGCTTTTGCAAGGCATCCATCAATATGTTCACTAAGCTATGCATCTTACTGTAATATATGCATCTTGAAGTAAGCCTATATATATATATATATATATATATATATATATATATATATATATATATATAGGACAATATTTTCCTACTACCGGGTGTAGTTACTCCCATTTTTGTTTCATACGTTCTAGGTAGTATCTATCATGTCGAAGAGTATGTACGCGTAGTATGTAGTATGTAAAGATGTTTAGGTAGTATATATACTATTTTTTAGGTATTATGTAGTATATTTTGAGCATACTCCTTTGTACGTACAAATATGTACGTATTTCATCAATATTATAAAAACATGGGCTCACATGCAATTTTTTCACATAACTCGCGTTGGAGTATCTTAGATATAGTATGTGAACATACTAAAAATAATAAAGCAGAGTATATACTACCACATGGTAGTATGTGAGAAATGGATGTAACTACACCCGGTAGTAGGATGCATTTTCCCTATATATATATATATATATATATATATATATATATGTATGTATGTATGCTACTGTAAGAGCATCCACAGCCGGGCGCCTCAAACCTGTCTCATAGGCCCGGTCGCTGTCCGGTCATGAAATTTCGACCCAGCCGGGCGCCTCAAACGGGCATCAAACGCTCGGGCTGATCGACACCCACCATATCTAGCCCAAATATAGAATGGATATGGGGCGCCCGTGCGCCCCAGACACGCCCACCGCGTCAGACAAATTGCACCAAATCCACCCCCAGACCTCTTAGATCCATTTGCTATCTCCTCTCTTTTCCCTCCTCCGCACCTGTTGGATCCATTTGCTATCTCCTCTCTTTTCCCTCCTCCGCACCTGTTGGATCCATTTGCTATCTCCTCTCTTTTTCCTCCTCCGTGTTGCCTGTCTCGCAGCTCCACCGCCAGGCGTGCTCCGCATTCATTCCTAGCCCCTATGCCGCCACTTGACTCCCAGCAGTCCTCTCTCCGTCCTCTTGGCGTGGGACGTTGTCGCCGGCCCAGACGCCACCGGAGTACGTCCGACAACTCTCTGGCTCCGCCTTGCGCTTGATGTGTTCGACACATTGTCTGACCGGATTTTTTGTGATTTTATTAGGGAAAACGATGGATTCCGATGCTTCGTCGGACGAGGAGGATGGACCGACGGAGCTTGATCAAATGGTTCAAGATGAGTTCTTCAATTCCTCGGATTTGGACGAAGAAGTGGACATGATCATGCTCATGAACATGCAAGAGGAAATGGACCGGCAAGTGGAGCATATTCTCAACTTCAAGGGCTCAATCAAAGGAAGAAGAGTGATCAAACTGGATAGGGTGTCAGGAGCAAAGCTACTGCACAGGAACTACTTTGCTCCCAAGCCTACTTTCCCAGACGATCCATGGTTTTGTCGCCGTTTTCGCATGCGGAGCCATTGTTTTTGCGCATTGTGGAGGGAGTGGAAGCACACGATGACTACTTCAAGCTCACAGCTGCGGACAACTCTCTTTCTCTTAGCGAAGTGCTCATCTGCTCTGAGGATGCTTGCACTTGTACTACTGCAGATGCCATTGGTGAGATCATCGGGATGAGGGAGAGCATGTGTCTAAAGACTACTGTCAAGTTTGCCCACACCGTGGTGGTGTTTGGATCTGAGTATCTCAGAGAACCAAACGTGTAGGACACAGAGCAGTTATTGGCTATTGGAGAGGCAAGGGGGTTTCCAGGAATGATCAGATCAATTGATTGCATCCATTGGCAATGGAAGAACTGCCCCAAAGGTTTGCAGAGAATGTATCAAGGTCACACCAAAGAGACCACCATCATAGCATGCTTTCTTTGGAATGTCGGGTTCTCACAACGATATCAACGTGCTTCAACAATCTCCGGTGTTCAGCAGGCTTTGCAATGGGGAATTACCGCCGTGCAACTACACCGTCAAAGGCCGAAAGTACAACATGGGATACTATCTTGCCGATGGTATCTATCCTCAGTGGGCGGCGTTTGCGAAGACCATATCTGAACCGCATGGCAATAAACAGAGCCACTTTGCAACAATGCAGGAAGCGGCTAGGAAGCATGTGGAGAGGGCATTTGGTGTGCTTCAAGCTCGTTGGGGAATTGTGCGTAGCGCTGCGATGATGTGGGAATCAGAAACTTTGTGGCAGCTAATGACATATTGTGTTATTTTGCACAATATGATTATCGAGGATGAGGGTGATGGTGTAGCCCAAACCAATGATTTTGAAGCACCTGGAGAACAAGTTGAAATCCCGGAAGATCAAGTTGCAACTCAACTTATGAACTTTCCGCAGATCCATCAGAATCTTCGAGATCATTAGGTGCACATGCAGGTACGCAATGATCTTGTGGAGCACATGTGGACCCACAATGAAAACCAAGGAGTTAATGTTTGAGTTTTGCACTAAAAATAAATTTTATGTAAACACTATTTATGCTCGGTGCCAATATTTGTTATTTACGTGCGACATTGGCTTATGATCGACGTGCATAGATTTGATAGTCTGGATTTGAGATATGTGGATACCAGGAGCGAAATATGAGGGCCCGTTCGGATGGGTCCGCGGGCGTGCCCGGGCGCATCCGCAGACGTATAGGAGGCCGGATTTGCCAAGTCCGGCTGTAAATGCTCTAAGCTATGTATATTTGACGTAGGTTATGTTTTGTAAGATATTTGACATATTAGACCTTGTTGATCAAAGAAACTAGTGCAATTTGCTATGCATGTTTGAAGTAAGTTGGAGCAGTTCCAACGCGCCGACCTAAACGGGCGCACGCTTTGTCCGCTTTTTGTCCGTTTGAGTCGGCCGTCCACTTGATGTCCGTCCCCTTTTTCGTTTGGGTCGGTGATGCGTCCAACGCGCCAACCATTTTCGCCCTCGCGGCCGGCCTGCCGTGGATTTTCAAACATAACTCAAACACAATAGGAACATTTTACATAGTTTCACAACCAAACAAATATATCATAGTTCACAAGCCAAATAAATATATCATAGTTTACAAGCCAAATAAAAATTAAATTCTCTTAAATACATTTTAAAAAGATACATATGTTGGCTGCCAATGTGAGCCCACATATGCTGAACCAAATCATTTTACAGCTGAATGTGAGTTGGTCAATCACGCATATGATGATGAAATGGGGTGAATTGTGCAAATGTTGCCGTTCCTCCATGCTCAGTCACAACACTGTCACCCTGAAACTGAAACCCTTGGTTATAGATACGTTTCGGGCGCTCATCCTCTATCATCATATTGTGCATGATCACACAAGCAGCCATCACCTCCCACAACTTCTTGATGTTCTAAGTTCTAGCAGGATACCAAACGATGGTCGATCGAGATTGTAGAAACAAATGCATGATCCACATCCTTCCTAGCACTCTCTTGCTCTTGTGCAAATCTCTTCCTCTTCTCTCCTACAGGGTTGGAGATTTTCTTCACAAGAGTAGTCCACTAAGGATAGATACCGTCAGCTAGGTAGTATCCTTTGTTGTAGTTGTGGCCATTGATGTTAACATTCACCTCCGGGCAGTTGCCTTCGGCAAGCCTTGCAAACACCGGAGAGCGTTGAAGTACGTTGATATCATTGTGAGATCCAGCCGTCTTGGGAGAAAGAGTGCCAAATCTAGACATCTTGTGAAGCCATGGCCTCGAGTATGATGGTACAAGTTCTGACATGGCCACTATACTGTCCCTGCCAACCAGAAGGGCAGTTCTTCCACTCCTAGTGCATACAGTCGATGCTACCAAGCATCATCGGGAAGCCCCTACTGGCATTCATCACCAACAAGCGGGTTGTATCTGCAGCATTTGGCTCTCTCAAGTACTCAGGGACAAACTCTGCTATCACAGCCTTGCAGAACCTATACATGGAGTCTAGGCACGTGGACTCGCTCATACGGACATACTCATCAATGTGATCACCGGGAACTCTGTGCGCAAGCATCCGAATAGCTGGAGTCCATTTCAAATAAGAGGAGAAGCCAATCTTTCCAAGGGCATCCTCCTTGCACTCAAAATACTTATCATATCCGACCACCCCCTCTCGAATACGGTTGAAAACATCCCTAGCCATACGGAAACGACGCCGGAATAGGTGATGTTTGAAGAGCGGGTTGGGTGTCTCGAAGTAGTCCTTCCAGAGAAGGAAAGGACCACTCTCTCGGTTGTGATTCAAAGCTGGAGTGTGCCCTGGGATCGAGCCCTGGAACAACGATCGCTGCCTACTAAGGTGGTCATGGATGACCAACACAGCAACCACCATCTCCTCATCGTCGGATGAGGAATCATCCGAGTCGCAAATGAAATTGTGGAAAAAGAACTCGTCGGTGGAGTCCATTTGTACCTTGCGGGCAAACCATCGAACAGCTTGCGGGCGTTGTCGAAGAAGCAGGCCGGTGAAGAGCCGCGCGCCTCCCATGGACCAGGTAGCTGGCCTAGCAGCATCAAACGAGCATGGCGTCGTCGTCGAAGGAGATGGCCAGGGGCGAGGTGGTGCTGGCGTCGACGTAAGTATGTAGTTGCGAACAGCTGGCGTGGGCACCGGAACTGGGCGGTGGCGGCAGCAAAGGCGGCCGAGTGCTTCTTTGTCGATGGGAGGAAGAGAATGGCCTATGTGCCACCGACTGGCGGGCCAGGGGAAGGAGTAGGCGGGCGCCGCGCGCGTCCGCCTCGTGTCTGCGCTTACGCAAATGAGGCCCAAATTTAGGCCTGGAATAGGTCGCCAGGCGGACGAAAAGCGGACACGCGTCCGTTTGAGCCGGCGCATTGGTCCGACTTTTGTGTCCTTTTTGACCCAAGTGGACATGCGCGGACGAAATGGGACGGTGCGTTGGAGTTGCTCTTATAGGAGATGATGACATGTTGTGTGATTATGCACAACATAATCGTGGAGGATGGGGTGAAGTTCCTGTGAAGGTTTGGATTCTGAGAACATGGATGATCCTATCCAACTCTCACATCAAAATCCGTACAAATTTGGTGAGTTTATCCAAATGCATCTAAGAAATATTTTATCGAGCAACTCATGAGCAGCTCAAGGAAGAGATTGATTGAGTATATGTAGGCGATTAAAGGGACAACTTAAACATATATGTGAGCTGAATTCGAGTTTGAACGATTTATTTTAAAACTTTAGCTGAATTGTAATATTTTAACTAGAACTACTGTCGCATTTGAATATTTTCACTCATCAAAGTTTTGATATGCTATTATTTTGAGTGTGCTGGACTTAAAAAAGCAGAGACAAACATTTAGAGGACAAGATTAGATGGCCGGCTTTCGCACTAGTGTACATGGACTGGTCCGGACCAGTCCGCGAATAAATACAATGTTTGTCTTGAGGGTTAGCGTTGGAGATTCCCTCGGTGTGTCAACTTCGATCCTACGTATACATGCGTGGACGATATATAGTTGACTCTAAATTATTTAGTTTGGTGTATATGTCCACTTGGTTTGTACACGGTTAGTTGGCAAAGTAACCATGTGATGCATATCTCAAGCTAAATATAACACATAAAACCAAAATATACAGATAGAATCTGATTCACTATCATTGAAAACTTCAAAAGTTTGGAATGATAAACTAAACAATTGTTTTTAACTCAGTTTCCTTGAAGATTTCCCACATAAATTTGTTCTCTTAATTTCTTTCCTCTTTTTTTTAGCAAAAGAGAGGCCCCCTTCCTCTTCAGTTTCATGTAAAGAAAACCATATGGTCTACTAACCTCAAACTCTAGCCAAACTAACGCGACCAGACCCAAAAGCATAATTTGTCAACACTTCAGATTTACATCACTGAGCATATCAGCAAACTTCGATGAGTGAAAATACATATCAGCAAACTTAAACAATGCCAGATTCTCTTTTTTGAAGGTTCTTTCAGCTTCGCCATCCAGTTCTACTGAAAATACATATCAGCAAACTTAAACAATGCCAGATTTGAAACCATTATGGTTTTATCGCCTCTGGTGATGTTAAAGGAACAATCTACTTTTAATCTCTACTTTCAAATGGGAGTTGCTTGTCGTACATTCGCCTCCCTCCGCCCCTTCCCGTTTGTTTTTTCCCTGTTGTATGCCACCTCACCCCATGTATTGCATTAAATCAATCAAATCAAATTAGTTTTTACCAAAACTTCAACTAAACGAAAACTTTCCTTGCGGTCCCCTAGCAATACCCAAATCAAATTAAATTTTATCAAAACCTCAACTAAATCAAAATTTTCCCTGCGTTCACCACCCAAATCGATTTTTTTAAGGCGATGCTAGGCGCGGGCGCACCGGCCGAACGCTTCGGCCGGTCCAACCCTAGCCATCAGATCGGCCCATCCCGATCCGTTAGATCTTTATCCAATCAGATCGTCCTCTTCCTCTCGTGAGCGCGGACGGGAAAAGGAACCCCGTCTCGCCGGCCGCACGCGTTTTCCCCTCGTCGCCGCCGCCCTCGCCTGCCCTCCCCCGTCTCTGATCGCCGCCCTCGCCGCCCGTCTTCGCCAGCCGCCCTGGTCGCCGGTCCCAGCCCTCAGCGGCCGTTCTCTTCACCGGCTTCGTCCATGCAACAACCCACCCATGTGGTTGTAGCTTCCGTGGCAACCGTTGTAGCTCCGATGGCAACGACTGGAGCTCACCGGCGTGCTCACCGGTATGCTCGCCGGCGCTCATCCCCCGCTTGCAATAAAAAAATCGAGCGCCCAGGGAGATGCCCTGCAACCTACGACGAAAAAAGCTACAACTAGCAATAGGAAAAGCTTCAACCGGCTACGAAAAAAGCTTCAACCAGTATACCACTGGAGCTATGGATGACCAAGAAAAGTTACAACCGGTGACAGAAAAAGCTTCATCTAGCGATGAAAAAAGCTTCATCCAACTATAAAAAAGTTTCAACCGTGGAAACAAAGCCATGGACCAAAAACGAAAAAGTTGTAACCGGCAGTTATAAAAGTTACAACCGCATTGAAAAAAGCTTCAAACTTCTTATCTCAGCTCCGACCCCGCGATGACGATGACGCTGTTTTGCTGCAACCGTAGTAGATTTTTGCTACCACCGGCGATTGAATTTGCTACAACCGGTTCCCGCAAAAATTCGCCGTGGGGTGTAGTCTGCCATGGCTGGTTGCAGCTCCGGCGTGGCCGGGTCCGGCGAGGTAGGCAGAGCTCCGATGCATGCGAGGTAGGCGTCGCCGTGGTAGCACCCCGTAGTCCCGGTTGCAGCATCTCCCGTTGTCACCGCCCGTCGGTCGCCGGCGAGATGGGATGGGCACCGCGCAGAGCCATGGCGAGCTTCGAGCGGGGAGGGGAGGCGTGGTGCTGCGACCGGGGGGGGGGAGGGGGGGAGGGGATGGGGAAGGGGGGGGGAGGAGGGGGCAGAAGAAGAGGGCGGCGCGCGCCCCGGCGAGCTGCGTGAGATGGTGGGGAGCTGCGATGAAGGAGACGCGAGGAAGAGGGAGACCGGCCCAATGTTCCGCCGGTGCCCCGGCCCCAAACGTTTCCCATTTTTTTATATCAAAAGCTCAACAAAACCAAAATTTTCCTTTACACTGCACTTAAAGTGTGCATACAGGCATACAGCCCTACAAGTGACCAAATGTGTAGGAGAGAAACAGTGTGTGTGGCAATCCAACGTGTTTGGAGTTATTCAGAGCGGAATACGAAATGGCGTGTGCTTAGCTGCGGGAAAGAGAGATCATCATCGATGACACAAGGAGACGGCACTAGTGGCCATTAACCTCGGCTGTCCCGTTGGCGGTCCCTTCGAACTTGGGCAACTGCAGCTGCCTCTTCACCAGGGCGGTGTAGATGCCGTCGCGGTCGAGGAGCTCGTCGTGCGTGCCGCTCTCCACGATCTGCCCCTCGGAGATGACGGCGACCGTATCGGCGGTCTTCACGGTGGAGAGCCGGTGAGCTATCACGAGGACCGTCCTCCCTTTCATCAAGGATTCCATTGCGTCCTGCGGGAAACAAGGTCGAGAAGAAGTAAATAAACGGCGGAAAATTTGAAACGGTTCAGGAGAGTTGGCAACAGTGGAGTCGCCATGGTACCTGAACAAGGTGCTCGCTCTCGGCGTCCAGGGCGCTGGTGGCTTCGTCCAGGAGGAGCACCCGCGGGTTCATCAGCAGAGCTCTCGCGATGGCAACCCGCTGCTTCTGCCCGCCGGATAACCTGATGCCCCGCTCTCCGACGATCGTCTTGTACTGGTCCGGGAAGCCGCATATGAAGTCATGCGCGTTCGCCATTTTCTGCACCCACAAGTTAGTCAGGTCCTGCAGTCCTGAGAGATATGCTTCAGAAGAGTTCCTAAATTCAGATACTCACAGCTGCGTTCTCGATGTCGGCGGAGCTCGCTTTGCCCTCCAATCCATAAGCAATGTTCTCTTCAATGGAGCAGTTGAAGAGCGTAGGCTCCTGGCTAACTATGCTCACCTGAGAGCATTTGGTTCAGAAAGAAGTGAACATTTGAAAGGAAAAGAAATATCTGAAGCCAGATTTACAAGTGTACAAAGGGTTGGACGACACCATACCATTTGGTGGAGATACTGATGTGAAATTTCTACCAGAGGCACTCCATTTAGCAAGATCCTTCCCTTTATAGGATCGTAAAACCTTTCGATCAAGTTTGCTATTGTAGTCTGCAGGAGCATGTAATACCCAAAGGTTATGATTGAGAGTCTCTTGTGAGAAACAATTCATATTGTGTAGCGCCAAGCTTAGGAGCTTACTTTTCCACCACCACTTGGCCCAACAAGTGCAACCTTTGAACCTGGTGCTAGCTTCAATGTGATTCCCTGAAATATTGATGACACCCAATATCAACTGAACAGAGATGCAGCATGTATGCTTATTGAAAGTGTGTTTCAGTAAGTGAGCCCAGTTATCCCAATCGCAGTGCCAATTCATCGGAAAGAGCATGAGAGATAAGCATGCAAGAATATATTTACCTTAAGAATCAGATGAGAAGGACGAGAAGGATATGCAAACCAGACATCGTCTAACTCAACCTCCCCATCATTTTCACTGAAATGAAAGAAAATGCCAATAATATAAGGTAGTGCATACTCCATACGTAGAATCAGCCAAGAAAGCTAATAGACAATGAAACTCACAGTACAATGGAAGGAAATGCCAATAATCAAAGGTAGGTATTGCATACAACATAGGCAAAATCAACCAAGAAAGCCGATGGGCGATGAAACTCACTTTTTTGGACATTTGTCCCCAGAGTTTTTCATCGAGGAAATACGGTCAAGAAGTTGAAAAACTCTACGGCTTGAACCTGATGCTTTCATTACAGTTGTGTATAATCCTGACAAGGCCGAGACCGACGAGCCAACTGCATGCTCGAGAGAGGGATGAATTGTTCAGAAAGGTCCGCATATACATAATCATGACAATAAAAACAGAGGTGCCCCTTATGCACATGATTGTTATAACCGACTTGTATATTTCCACTTGTATAAGATGAATACTGGGCTCAGTGAAACAAAATTGATAACGCTGAATTTTCAGGGTCTCTGAATCTTACCTGTAAGGCTGTATAAGATGAATGACGTAAGAGCACCGGTTGTCATCGATGGTTAATTTAGCTCCATAAATAACAACAATGACAACCGACAGGGTTGATGCAGCATTGAGCCCTCCAGAAAATAGTCCAACAACTTTCTACAAAAAAAACTTAGTCAGATCATTATGCAAAATGGTGCTATTTTCATACACGAACATTACAGTACTCACAGCTTGCTTGAGGCCAAGTTTCAGTGTCTCGTTTACTTTTCCGCTATATCGTGAAACCTCATGAGGCTCCTGAGCAAAGGCTCTTACTGTGCGGATGGCACCAAAGGATTCCTAGAATGTAGTAGATATAATTGTCAATGCACAAATACAACTAATCAAGGATTCTACCCTATGGTTGAAGTGAAAACTCAAAGTGCATATTCTGCTATTACTTTTCTGTAATTTTTATAAGTAAATTAAAGAAAGGTTTCACCAAAGTTCTCCTATGCTCGTTGACAAATCAAACATCAGATATACAGACCTCGGCTATGGATGAAGCTACAGCAGCTGCAGCCTGTGTCTGATGTGAAAGCTCACGAAGAAAACGCCCGAATTTACGCACGACGGCCGATATCACCGGAACAATTGCAAGTGACAACACTGTGGAGCAATGGTAACTGAGATATACTTGAGTTGTATGCTGAGTAAAGGCCAAGAACATGTAGCTGGTACTTACATGTTAGCTTCCATGAAGTTGAGAACATGAAGCCAAGACCAATAGCCGTGGTAGTCAGATTACGCAGCGCTTCCGAAAGGTTTGTCGTAGCGGCATTCTTTATGATTTGGGTGTCTTCAGAAAGCCTGCTTAAGAGCTCCCCTGTCCTGGTCACATCAAAAAATGCTATCTCCTGTGGAGGCACAAGACACGTGTGCCGACTTGATAATAAGAACATGGATAAATGGAAGACCCGAAAAACGAAAGCGTTTGATTAAGGCAAATTTGGACAGAGAATTAAGGCACTTGCCTGGTTTATCAGATGACTGAACAAGTCGTGTCTGAGCCGAGCAACAACTCTCTCGCTAGCAGAATTGAACACCCACGCCCGAAGAGCTGTGCAAGCTGACCTGAAAGAAGATGTAATTCAGAGAGAAATGGTTTAACCATTTGTACCAATTAACACTGCATGCTAGCAACATTCACGAAATCATAAACTGAATATCTCTCTGTAATACTACTCAAAATCAAGTCTTCAAGAAAGATATATACCCGGTCACGACTATTAGCACAATGTACAATATGGTGCCATTCACATCCGCCAAGGCTTGAGCCCTATCTTCTGGCAGCCGAACATCTCTTGACACAATATCGATTATCTTGCCGCCATATTTGGGCTGCAGGATAACACAAGGTGATCCATCCTTTAGGCATAAAAAGATCTATGAAATGTGACAAAGAACTGAAACACGTGCAACATTTATAGATGAAAGTAGAACTTGCTCTGTATGGAGTAGTATTTAATCCTGTCACATAAGAACAAGTTTACTCTGCTCACCACTACTTGATCCTGAGTTCCTGACACACATGAACAAATTTACTCTGCTCCCGGCCGGTCAAAACTGATTACTGAAATGATATCTATAGGTACACAATTCTCTTTTACACAGTTTCCAGGAAGCCAGAGTGTTGGTCAGTTCAATTAAAGCTCTTGCTGCGTAAAACCGTTTAGCATGGTAGGTTTGGAGTACGTACGACGAGGAGGTTACTGAGGGAGGCGATGATCAGCGCGGTGGTGGCAAAGATGAGCTTCCACGCGTCCGGCTTTGCCTGGAATTACCCCGTTTGCGCGTCAATTCAGAAGCGCAAACACATGAACAAAACCTTCCAGAAAACATCGAAAACCTTCAGGCGTGCTCACCAGTTTGATGACCCGGCAGAACCCCACATTCGCCGCCTGAGACGATTCCAATTAGACGATCAGAAGAGAAAGAAAATGATGAACCTCTCAGTAGTTGGCCGTTCTAGCTGAAGAAACGGAGTGGGTCTAGGATAAGGGAGGCGAACCTGGACGTTGCTGCCCTCCTCGAGGTCGGAGGGAACCCTCGCCGTTTCCTGCAAAAACAAGCGCGATCAGCCTCAGAAACTGAACGACGGAAGAGGAACTGGAAACGGATGAGAGCCGCCGGCCGCGCCTGCCTACCCCGTGATCAAGGAGCGGTGCGCGGTTGCCACGGGGCGCCGTGTTGATGCGCGGCTCCCTCCCCATCGCTGCCGCCGGGTTCGTCGTAGTCGTAGGTGGCTGGCCAATGGGGCAAGGGGAGAGTGGGAAGACGACGAGAGGATGCTGCCCTTTTTATCCCGGCGCCGCAGTGTCGACGAGTAGGCCATTGGCGCCGGCAAGCGCGAGCTGTGGCTGCCAAAAAAAAAAAAAAGGAAAAATCTGCTCTACGCATCTGGCTTAGTAGTAGTATTTCTTTCGAATTTGTTTTTGTGGTGGACTTTGTAGGTCAACTGGAGTTTCCCTGTCTCCCTCCTTCAAAACTCGTCATTGGATCGCCCAACCTAGTAGTCGAAATTCTGTTTTGTCCCTAAAGTCAGAGCGCCTGCCGCTCGTCCTCAAGAGAAAAAGGCACAGGCGTGGCCGCGTGGGCGTCATGCACCCATCACCGGGAGCACGTCGTCCACATCGAGCGAACGGGCACACTCGTGGCAGCAAGAACCATGCCTTCCAAGACCTTCAGCAGCATAGCAGTCGACTAAGTTTTTTGAGAGAATTCCTTATTTGGCCCTTTCTTAAATTTTGGTTCCCTTTTTGGCCCTGAAAATTTATTTTTTCCTTCTTTGACACCATAACTTTATTTTCTTCCTTCCACGACACTTCCGTCGTTCTTTGCCGTTAACACCGTCAACTATGACAGGAAAGGTCGTATTTACCCCTGGTTTATAGCACGCTAAAAAAAAAGAAAATAGAACCCTCCCTTCTGCCCCCGATTCCCCCATCTCCCCCCGATTCCCCTTCTCCTCCCGAGACCTAAACCTAGCGCGGCACCCCGCGGCGGCGCGGGCGAGGCACCCAGCGGCGGCGCATGGAGGTGGGCGAGGTGGACGAGGGCCATGGGCGAGGCGGCCATGGTGGGGAGGCGGTTGGCGGCCAACCCGAGGAGGACGGGCGAGGCGGCCATGGTGGGGAGGCGGGTGGTGGCCAACCCGAGGAGGACGGGCGAGGCGGCCATGGTGGGGAGGCGGGGGTGGCCAACCCAAGGAGGACGGCGAGGCGGCCATGGTGGGAGGCGGGGTGGTCAACCCGAGGAGGACGGGCGAGGCGGCCATGGTGGGAGGCGGGGCGGCCAACCTGTTGACGACGGGCAAAGCGGCCATGGTGGGGAGGCGGAGGGCGGCCATGGTGGGGAGGCCTGCGGTGGTCTCAGCCTTGCGTGGTAAAGGCGCAGACCGAGCAAGGCCAAGTATCACCCAAGGATGCGGCTACATCGGCTTCTCTAGATGGGTGAGTGATCTCTTCTTTAAATTTGACAGATTACTTAGAGATGGCCTTGAAGATTACTTAGAGATGGATCCCAAATGCAACATATTTGTTGCACCTCTCTTCTAGATTTGTTTAAATGCAACAGATTACTTAGGAGTTTCATTTCGAGATGGATATTTGCTGCAAAATCTGAATTTAGAGATGGATCCCAAATGCAACTGATGATTAAGTTTATTTGGTTTTTACAGGATGGATCAAAATTCAACTTATGTGCTGAAAATCAGTTTGCTTGGCAACCCAAAAAAGGCTAGAAAGGATATCAAATGCTTCTGTTTTGATAAGGTTATTGATTCCGACTTAACAAATTATAAGGACTTGGTTGAATCAATCGTAGAGCAGTACTCGCCTCGTTATTTGGAAGTTGCACATGTTCAGTACTATGATGATTTTCTTAAAATCTACCCTGAAGTAACATCTGACCAAGAATTGATGTTGATGTTTGAGAAACACTCTAAAACAAAGGTTGTGCACATGTTTGTTGCATATTGTGATCCATCGGAACCATATGAGCCTATAACAGAGTGGCATAGTGATGCGCATAGCCAACCTAACAACATAGGACAAGATGATGATGATTATCTTCGCAACCCAAAGACACGAGAATGAGCATGTTGGTGTTGATGAGGAAAATATTTATTTAGAGGATGAACCTGTACCTCTTATCATGGTTCCTTGTTCCAATAAAGAAAAGGACAAAGACTATGTTCCTGATCATGAGAGCTGTTGGAAATATGCCCTAGAGGCAATAATAAATTAGTTATTATTATTATATTTCCTTGTTCATGATAATCGTTTATTATCCATGCTATAATTGTATTGATAGGAAACTCAAATACATGTGTGGATACATAGACAACACCATGTCCCTAGCAAGCCTCTATTGGCTAGCTCGTTGATCAATAGATGGTTACGGTTTCCTGACCATGGACATTGGATGTCATTGATAACGGGATCACATCATTAGGAGAATGATGTGATGGACAAGACCCAATCCTAAGCCTAGCACAAAGATCGTAGTTCAGTATGCTAAAGCTTTTATAATGTCAAGTATCATTTCCTTAGACCATGAGATTGTGCAACTCCGGATACCGTAGGGAATGCTTTGGGTGTACCAAATGTCACAACGTAACTGGGTGACTATAAAGGTGCACTACAGGTATCTCCGAAAGTATCTATTGGGATTTGTCACTCCGTGTAAACGGAGAGGTATCTCTGGGCCCACTCGGTAGGACATCATCATAATGTGCACAATGTGACCAAGGGGTTGATCACGGGATGATGTGTTACGGAACGAGTAAAGAGACTTGCCGGTAACGAGATTGAACAAGGTATCGGTATACCGACGATCGAATCTCGGCAAGTCTGATACCGCTAGACAAAGGGAATTGTATACGGGATTGATTGAGTCCTTGACATAGTGGTTCATCCGATGAGATCATCGTAGAACATGTGGGAGCCAACATGGGTATCCAGATCCCACTGTTGGTTATTGACCGGAGAACGCCTCGGTCATGTCTGCATGGTTCCCGAACCCGTAGGGTCTACACACTTAAGGTTCGATGACGCTAGGGTTATAAAGGAAGTTTGTATGTGGTTACCGAATGTTGTTCGGAGTCCCGGATGAGATCCGGGACGTCACGAGGAGTTCCGGAATGGTCCGGAGGTAAAGATTTATATATGGGAAGTCTTATTTTGGTCGCCGGAAAAGTTTCGGGCATTATCGGTATTGTACCGGGAGTGCCGAAAGGGGTCCGGGGGTCCACCGGGGGGGGTCCACCTGCCCCGGGGGGCCACATGGGCTGTAGGGGGTGCGCCTTGGCCTATATGGGCCAAGGGCACCAGCCCCAAGAGGCCCATGCGCCAAGGAAACTTGGGGAGGGAAGAGTCCTCAAGGGGGAAGACACCTCAGGGTGCCTTGGGGAGGATGGACTCCTCCCCCCCTCTTGGCCACACCCCTTCCTTGGAGGAAGGGGCAAGGCTGCGCCTCCCCCCTCTCCCTTGCCCCTATATATAGTGGAGGGGAGGGAGGGCATCCATACATGAGGCCCTGGCGCCTCCCTCCCTCCCGTGACACCTCCTCCTCTCCCGTAGGTGCTTGGCGAAGCCTGCAGGATTGCCACGCTCCTCCACCACCACCACGCCACGTTGTGCTGCTGTTGGATGGAGTCTTCCTCAACCTCTCCCTCTCTCCTTGCTGGATCAAGGCATGGGAGACGCCACCGGCTGTACGTGTGTTGAACGCGGAGGTGCCGTCTGCTCGGCACTCGGATCTCCGGTGATTTGGATCACGGCAGCACGACTCCTTCAACCCCGTTCTCTTGAACGCTTCCGCTTAGCGATCTACAAGGGTATGTAGATGCACTCTCCTTCCCCTCGTTGCTAGAATCTCCATAGATTGATCTTGGTGACACGAGGAAAATTTTGAATTTCGCCACGCTCCCCAACAAAGGGCATCATGAGCTAGGTCTATGGCGTAGATTCTTTGCACGAGTAGAACACAAAGTAGTTGTGGGCGTTGATGATGTTCAATATGCTTACCGTTACTAGTCCAATCTTGTTTCGACGGTATTGTGGGATGAAGCGGCCGGACCGACCTTACACGTACTCTTACGTGAGACAGGTTCCACCGGTGACATGCACTTGGTGCATAAGGTGGCTAGCGGGTGCCGCTCTCCCACTTTAGTCGGAACGGATTCGATGAAAAGGGTCCTTATGAAGGGTAAATAGCAATTGGCATATCACGTTGTGGTTTTATGTAGGTAAGAAACGTTCTTGCTAGAAACCCAAAGCAGCCACGTAAAACATGCAAACAACAATTAGAGGACGCCTAACTTGTTTTTGCAGGGTATGCTATGTGATGTGATATGGCCAAGAAGAATGTGATGAATGATATGTGATGTATGAGATTGATCATGTTCTTGTAATAGGATTCACGACTTGCATGTCGATGAGTATGACAACCGGCAGGAGCCATAGGAGTTGTCTTTATTTATTGTATGACCTGCGTGTCATTGAACAACGCCATGTAATTACTTTTACTTTATTGCTAACGGTAGCCATAGTAGTAGAAGTAATAAGTTGGCGAGACAACTTCATGGAGACACGATGATGGAGATCATGATGATGGAGATCATGGTGTCATGCCGGTGACAATGATGATCATGGAGCCTCAAGATGGAGATCAAAGGAGCAATATGATATTGGCCATATCATGTCACTACTATATAATTGCATGTGATGTTTATTATGTTTATGCATCTTGTTTACTTAGAACGACGGTAGTAAATAAGATGATCCCTTACAAATTTCAAGAAGTGTTCTCCTCGACTGCAGGCACTGCTACAGTTCGTCGCTTCTAAGCACCACGTGATGATCGGGTGTGATGGATTCTTACGTTCACATACAACGGGTGTAAGACAGATTTACACAACAAAAACACTTGGGGTTAACTTGACGAGCCTAGCATGTACAGACATGGCCTCGGGAACACAGAGACCGAAAGGTCGAGCATGAGTCGTATGGTAGATACGATCAACATGAAGATGTTCACCGAGTCGACTAGTCCGTCTCACGTGATGATCGGACACGGCTTAGTTGACTCGGATCATGTAATCACTTAGATGACGGAGGGATGTCTATCTCGAGTGGGAGTTCATAAGATGAACTTAATTATCTTGAACATAGTCAAAAGACCTTTTGCAAATTATGTCGTGAAGCTCGCGCTTTAGTTCCACTGTTTAGATATGTTCCTAGAGAAAATATAGTTGAAAGTTGAAAGTAGCAATTATGCGATCAGAAAGCTTATGTCCCTAATGCACCGCTTTCAGTGTACGAACCCCAAACGTCGTTTGTGGATGTTGCGAACATCGGACATACACGCTTTGATAACTACGTGATAGTTCAGTTAAGCGGTTTAGAGTTGAGGCACGAAAGACGTTTTGAAACATCGCGGAACATATGAGATGTTTCGAGGGCTGAAATTGGGATTTCAAGCTCGTGCCCACGTCAAGAGGTATAAGACCTCCGACGATTTTCTTAGCCTGCAAACTAAGGGAGAAAAGCTCAATCATTGAGCTTGTGCTCAGATTGCCTGAGTACAACAATCACTTGAATCGAGTGGGAGTTGATCTTCCAGATGAAATAGTGATGTTTCTCCAAAAGTCATTGCCACCAAGCTGCTAGAAGCTTCGTGATGAACTATAACATATCAGGGATAGATATGATGATCCTTGAAGTATTCGCGTTGTTTGACATCACGAAAGTAGAAGTCAAGAAGGAGCATCAATTGTTGATGGTTGGTGAAACCACTAGTTTCAAGAAGGGCAAGGGCAAGAAGGGATACTTCATGAAACGGCAAATCAGCTTTGCTCTAGTGAAGAAACCCAAAGTTGAACCCAAACCCGAGACTAAGTGCTTACGTAATAAGGGGAACAGCCATCGGAGCAGCATTACCCTAGATACTTGGTAGATAAGAAGGCTGGCAAGGTCGAAAGAAGTATATTGGATATACATTATGTTAATGTGTACTTTACTAGTACTCCTAGTAGCACCAGGGTATTAAGATACCGTTCGGTTGCTAAGTGTTAGTAACTCGAAATAAAAGGCTACGGAATAAACGGAGACTAGCTAAAAGTGAGTGACGATATGTGTTGGAAGTGTTTCCAAGGTTGATGTGATCAAGCATCGCCTCCCCTCTACCATCGAGATTGGTGTTAAACCTAAATAATTGTTATTTGGTGTTTGCGTTGAGCATATACATGATTGGATTATGTACGCACTTAATACGGTTATTCATTTAAGAAGAATAATGGTTACTCTATTTATTTGAATAATACCTTCGATGGTCTTGCACCTAAAGGAATGGTTTATTGAATCTCGATCGTAGTAATACACATTTTCATGCCAAAAGTATAAGATAGTAATGATAGTACCACTTACTTGTGGCACTGCCATATAAGTCATATTGGTGTAAAACGCATGAAGAAGCTCCATGTTGATGGATCTTTGGACTCACTCATTTTGAAAAGTTTGAGACATGCGAACCATGTCTATTGGTGCATACGCATGAAGAAACTCCATGCAGATGGATCGTTTAGACTCACTTGATTTTGAATCACTTGAGATATGCAAATCATACCACATGGACAAGATGACCGAAAAGCCTCGGTTTGATAAGATGGAACTAGATAGCAACTTGTTAGAAGTAACACATTTTGATTTGTGCAGTCCAATGAGTGCTGAGGCATGCAGTGAATATCGTTATGTTCTTACTTCACAGATGATTCGGGTAGATGTTGAGTATATTTACTTGATGAAACACAAGTCTGAATTATTGAATGGTTCAAGTAATTTCAGAGTGAAGTTTAAGATCTTCGTGACAAGAGGATAGAATGTCTATGATATGAGCATAGAGATGAATATCTGAGTTACGAGTGTTGGCACACAATTAAGACATTGTGCAAATTGTTTCACAATTAATACCGCCTGGAACACCATAGTGTGATGGTGTGTCCGAACATCATAGTTGCACCTTATTGGATATGGTGCGTACCATGATGTCTCTTATCAATTTCCACTATCGCTCATGGGTTAGGCATTAGAGACAACCGCACTCACTTTAATAGGGCACCACGTAATTCCGTTGAGATGACATCGTATGAACTATGGTTTAGAGAAACCAAGCTGTCATCTCTTAAAGGTTTGGGGCTGCGACGCTTATGTGAAAAAGTTTCAGGTTGATAAGCTCGAACCCAAAGCGGACAAAATGCATCTTCATAGGACACCCAAAACAGTTGGGTATACCTCCCAATTCAGATCCGGAAGCAATAGGGATTGTTTCTTGAATCGGGTCCTTTCTCGAGGAAAAGTTCGTCTCGAAAAGTTGAGTGGGAGGATGGTGGAGACTTGATGAGGTTATTGAACCGTCACTTCAACTAGTGTGTAGCAGGGCACGGGAAGTTGTTCCGTGGCACCTACACCAATTGAAGTAGAAGCTTATGACGATAATCATGAAGTTTCGGATCAAGTCACTACCAAACCTCGTAGGGCGACAAGGACGCTGCATCGCTTCGTGAGTGGTATGGTGATCCTGTCTTGAAGGTCATGTTGCTAGACAACAATGAACCTACGAGCTATGGAGAAGCGATGGTGGGCCCAAATTCCGACAAATGGTTAGAGACCATGAAATCCGAGGTAGTATCCATATATCGTAACAAAGCATGGACTTTGGTGGACTTGCCCGATGATCGGCAAGCCATTGAGATGAATGGATCTTTAAGAAGAAGACGGACGTGGACGGTAATGTCACCGTCTATGAAGCTCGACTTGTGGCGAAAAGTTTTTCACAAGTTCAAGGAGTTGACTACGATGAGATTTTCTCATCCGTAGCGATGCTTAAGTCCGTCGGAATCATGTTAGCATTAGCTGCATTTATGAAATCTGGCAGATGGATGTCAAGACGAGTTTCCTTAACGGTTTACGTAAGGAAAGGTTGTATGTGATACAATCGAGAAAAGTTTTGTCGATCCTAAGGATGCTAAAAGGTATGCTAGCTCCAGTGATCCTTTCTAAGGACCGGAGTAAGCATCTCGGAGTTGGAATGTGCACTTTGATAAGATGATCAAAGATTTTAGGTTTATACAAAGTTTATGAGAAACTTGTATTTCCAAAGAAATGAGTGGGAGCACTATAGAATTTCGATGAGTATATGTTGTTGACATATTGATGATCAGAAATGATGTAGAATTTCTGGAAAGCATATAGGGTTATTTGAAAGATGTTTTTCAATAGAAAACCTGGATTAAGCTACTTGAACATTGAGCATCGAGATCTATAAGGATAGATCAAAAATGTTTAATAATACTTACAAATGAGCACATACCTTGACATAATCTTGAAAGTGTTCAAGATGGATCACCAAAGAAGGAGTTCTTGCACGAGTTGTAAGGTATGAAGTTCGACCACGGCAGAAAAGAGAGAAAGGACGAAGGTCGTCCCCTATGCTTCAGACATAGGCTCTATAGTATGCTATGTTGTGTACCGCACCGGAAGTGTGCCTTGCCATGAGTCAGTCAAGAGGTACAAGAATGATCCAGGAATGGATCATTGGACAACGGTCAAAATTGTCCTTGGAGTAAATAAGGACATGTTTCTCGATTATGGAGGTGATAAAGAGTTCGGCGTAAAGGGTTACGTCGATGCAAGCTTTAACACCTATCCGAATGACTCTAAGTAGAAAACAGGATACGTATAGTGGAACAACCATTTGGAATAGTTCCAAGTGGGGCGTGGAAGCAGCATTTATAATATGACCTAGAAATTTGCGAAGTACACACGGATCTGAAAGGTTCAGACCCGTTGACTAAAACCCGTTGACTAAAACCTCTCTCACAAGCAAAACATGATCAAACCTCAGAACTCATTGAGTCTAAATCACATGATAATGTGAACTAGTTTACAGACACTAGTAAACTCTTGGGTGTTGGTCACATGGCGATGTGACCTATCAGTGTTAATCACATGACGATGTGAACTAGATTATTGACTCTAGTGCAAGTGGGAGACTGTTGGAAATATGCCCTAGAGGCAATAATAAATTAGTTATTATTATTATATTTCCTTGTTCATGATAATCGTTTATTATCCATGCTATAATTGTATTGATAGGAAACTCAAATACATGTGTGGATACATAGACAACACCATGTCCCTAGCAAGCCTCTATTGGCTAGCTCGTTGATCAATAGATGGTTACGGTTTCGACCATGGACATTGGATGTCATTGATAACGGGATCACATCATTAGGAGAATGATGTGATGGACAAGACCCAATCCTAAGCCTAGCACAAAGATCGTAGTTCGTATGCTAAAGCTTTTATAATGTCAAGTATCATTTCCTTAGACCATGAGATTGTGCGACTCCGGATACCGTAGGAATGCTTTGGGTGTACCAAACGTCACAACGTAATTGGGTGACTATAAAGGTGCATTACGGTATCTCCGAAAGTGTACATTGGGTTGGCACGAATCGAGATTGGGATTTGTCACTCCGTAAACGGAGAGGTATCTCTGGGCCCACTCGGTAGGACATCATCATAATGTGCACAATGTGACCAAGGGGTTGATCACGGGATGATGTGTTACGGAACGAGTAAAGAGACTTGCCGTAACGAGATTGAACAAGGTATCGGTATACCGACGATCGAATCTCGGCAAGTCTGATACCGCTAGACAAAGGGAATTGTATACGGGATTGATTGAGTCCTTGACATAGTGGTTCATCCGATGAGATCATCGTAGAACATGTGGGAGCCAACATGGGTATCCAGATCCCACTGTTGGTTATTGACCGGAGAACGTCTCGGTCATGTACGCAGATGGTTCCCGAACCCATAGGGTCTACACACTTAAGGTTCGATGACGCTTAGGGTTATAAAGGAAGTTTGTATGTGGTTACCGAATGTTGTTCGAGTCCCGGATGAGATCCCGGACGTCACGAGGAGTTCCGGAATGGTCCGGAGGTAAAGATTTATATATGGGAAGTCCTATTTTGGTCGTAGGAAAAGTTTACGCACTTTATCGGTATTGTAACGGAGTGCCGAAGGGGTCCGGGGTCCACTGGGGTCCACCTGCCTGGGGCCACATGGTCTGTAGGGGGTGCGCCTTGGCCTATATGGGCCAAGGGCACCAGCCCCAAGAGGCCCATGCACCAAGGAAACTTGGGGAGGAAGAGTCCTCAAGGGGAAGGCACCTCCGAGGTGCCTTGGGAGGATGGACTCCTCCCCTCTTGGCCGCACCCCTTCCTTGGAGGAAGGGGCAAGGCTGCGCCTCCCTCTCCCTTGCCCCTATATATAGTGGAGGGGAGGAGGGCATCCATACATGAGCCTCGGCGCCTCCTCCCTCCCGTGACACCTCCTCCTCTCCCGTAGGTGCTTGGCGAAGCCCTGCAGGATTGCCACGCTCCTCCACCACCACCACGCCGTTGTGCTGCTGTTGGATGGAGTCTTCCTCAACCTCTCCCTCTCTCCTTGCTGGATCAAGGCATGGGAGACGTCACCGGGTTGTACGTGTGTTGAACGCGGAGGTGCCGTCCGTTCGGCACTCGGATCTCCAGTGATTTGGATCACGACGAGTACGACTCCTTCGACCACGTTCTCTTGAACGCTTCCGCTTAGCGATCTACAAGGGTATGTAGATGCACTCTCCTTCCCCTCGTTGCTAGAATCTCCATAGATTGATCTTGGTGACACGTAGGAAAATTTTGAATTTCTGCTACGTTCCCCAACAAGAGCGAGGCTGAGAGCGAGGTTGAGAGCGAGGATGAGAGCATGTCAGAGGTTGAAGTAGAGGAAGATGAGGAATATCACGAGGCAGATCATGCACCACACATTGAATATAATAAATTAGATCCTCCAATGAACGAAGGAAGAAAATATCCCAATATGGCAGAGTTTAAATTGGCACTTTCTCAACATGCAGTCAAACATGAATTTGAGTTCGACACCGAAAAGAGTGCACCACATAGGTTCAAAGCTTATTGTTCAAGAAGGGATGAAGATAAGTGTCCATGGAGGATATATGCTTCTACAATGGAAGATGAGTGCACAGTAATGGTAATTTTCTAACTTTACTCATGTGTGCTTAATTTGTGGTCATGGTCTTTACTCTAGTACTAATTTTCTATGTTCATCTTTTGTAGGTGAGAAAGAACCCTTGTGGTCATGATTGCTCTAGTACAAAAAGAAAAAGAAGTTGAAGAATGCAAACAAGCGGTGGATATGTGAGCACGTGAAGGGTGGCTAATTGAGGATGCAACTCTAGGACCAAAGGCATTGCGAAAAGAAGCTGAAAGAGCATCATGGAATCGACATCAACTCTAAGAGAGTCTATATGGGTAAGTTGCTAGCCTTGAAGGAACTATATGGTGATTGGGATACAAGCTTTCATAATCTGTATAGTTTCAAGGCGCAAATTGAAAGTTGCTGCCCCGGTAGAATAGTGATCATTGATCATCACACAATAAAAGATAAAATCAGATTTAAAAGAATTTTCGTTGCTTTGAAGCCTTGCATCGATGGGTTCCTTAATGGCTGCAGCCATACTTGGCGATAGATAGCACCTTCTTGACGAGGCAGGTTCAAGGGGTGGCTAGTGCTACCGCCGTTGATGGCCATAGTTGGATGTATCCAATTTGTATGGGTGTTTTCGATTCTGAAACTAATGAGAATTGGATCTGGTTCATGCAAATGGTTAGACAAGCCATAGATCCCCAAGGGGTTTAACCATATGCACCGATGCTGGGCAACCAGTGATGACAGGTGTAAAAGAAGTGTTCCCAGAGGCTGAACATAGGGAATGTATGTTTCACTTGGTGTCCAACTTCAAGAAGAAGTTTCATGGAAAGGTGTTTGATGACCACCTTTGGGCTGCTGCTTACTCATGGAACCCATATATATTTGAAAAAATTGGGCTGCAATGGACCTAGCAAAACCAACGGCAACGTGCATATCTTAGGAGGTGGCACACTAGGTTGTGGTCTAGGAGTCAGTTCTCAACAATTTCCAAGGTGGATTATGTTACAAACAACTTGGCTAAGTGCTTCAATAATTGGATTAAGCATCACAAGTCCTTGAACTTGGATGACTTCTTTGATAAGGTTAGGCAGATGATTATGATCATGTGGAACCGAAGGAGGAAAGTAGCAAGGAAGTTGGTTGGGTTGATTCTTCCCCACATAATTAAGAAGTTGAATGCAAAGACTAGAGAATTAAACTTGGAGGTGGTAGAAAGCTCAGAAGAAGTCGCCAAGTGACAAAGATTGGGAGGCAGCGGCTTTAGGTTTGTGGTCAACTTGCTTGACAGACATGTTCTTGTAGACAATGGCAAGTTTCTGGCCTTCCTTGCAAGCATGGTCTAGCATTTATCACATCTCTTATCGATGCACACATACAGAATTATGTGGACTTGTATTACTCCATTGACAAATTTAGAGCAGCCTATGACCAACTAATTCCTACCATGGTTGACAAGAACCAATGGCCTAAATCTGACCATGGATTCTTCATGTTTCCACCGCTACTAAAATCCACGGCGGGTAGGCATAAAACTGAGAGGTATAAAGGCTGCAGTGAGAAGAAAAGAAAAAGCGGCCAACACTTATGCCCTATTTGTAAGGACTATGGGCATCATTGGCATAAATGCAAGAAGGGTAACCAGATGACATTGCTGCTATTTTAGCTGTGAGGTAATAAATTTAATTGTGTAACTTGCTTCGCTTGCATTTTTTGTAAGCAGCCATACATGTTAACTACTTTTTGTTGCTCATGTAGAGGACCACCAAAGAAGAGGGCAAAGACCACCAAAGCATCAATTGTGCCTTGCGAGGATGATGCTCCAAAGAACCTCTATGTGCTTTCCGCCAAGGTTAGCCACTTTACACTCATGCTCATAATTATATGAAATATGTCTTTGAATTCTAAGTAACTTCTCACCATAGCCAAAGCTTGAAACCTACAACTACGAAAAAGAGAAAACATGATAACTCAATTACTGGAGCATCAAAAAGGTAAGAACTAGTTCTGAATTTTGTAGTAGATTAGATGAAAGCTTGGTTTTGTATTCTAATTGCATTTTTCTCACTATAGCCAAATGTTGAAGAAAACAACTGAGGGAAAAGGGAAAGGGAGTAAATCTGGATCCGGAGTAGCAAAAGGTAACTTATGGTTGTTTCAATTTTATGTTATCTTATGCATTGTTCTATTGTTAACCTGGGCTACTATATGTGATGTATGATGTGTTGCCATTAATGTGTATGTGTAGATCAACAACTCAGCCCATTTGTGTGGCCAACAAGAAAGCATCTGTTGCTTTGAAATTACATGCCAAAAGAAAAAGCAAAGAGGTTGCGATAAGTTGCCACACCTTCCCATGGTGCCACATGACAGCCCAAGAATGGGCACACGAAGCAAAAAAATGAATCCTTCCATCCCTGCAATGAGCACACAAAGCAAAAGGAGACTTAGCTTGTGATTCTCATTGGATCCCTTTCTATATCATGATTCATTTTGGAAACTTTTGAGCTGTCTATGTAATCTATATGTGAACCTGGGCTTTTGTACGTGCTATATTTGTCCTTCATGTGTTGTATTTGACATGATGTGAACCTGGACTATTATATGTGAACTCTATGTGAACCTGAATGTGTGTAGAGGACTAAATATGTGGACTGATTGCGTATATGTGAACCTGGACCAAGTTTCTATGAACTTTTAGTTTGCATACATGTGAATCTGCTCCAAGTATATTATAATTTGTGCATATATGAACTGTACAGGGGATATATCATCAAAATACAAGGGAGGTTCTGTCCAATTTTGGTCACAAACTACACCAAGGGTAAAAAGGACTTTTCATGTCAGATTTAACGGTGTTAGTTGCCAAAACTGACGGAAATGTCATATAGGGAACAAACTGAAATTTGAGTGCCAGAACAGGAAGAATTTTTTTACTAGGGCCAAAAAGGGAACCAAAATTTAAGAAAGGGCCAAATAAGGAATTCTCTCAAGTTTTTTTACCGGAGTGGGTATGTACCGGAGCGCAATCCACCATCCCTCGGTGCTTCTAGATCCGTGCGGGTGGACCCTACTAGTTTTATATTTCCACCTCAGATTCCAGGATACAAGCTGTATACAACTGCAAATACGTGATGGACCCCACGACAGACAGTTCCATGGGGCTCGGTGGTTAATCCCGACTATGGCCGCCGCGAGATCCGCCTTCTCCACCAACATCCGGCACCGGATTCGGGTTCCACTACCGGCACCTACCGCGGGGGGCACATAGAAGGTCGGCGGCGGCGGGCGGTACCATGAGGCCGACGAGGAGCAGGGGCCGGATCCATCGGGCCGTCGGGGGTGGCTGATCCGGCGAGGTTCCTCGATCCCGCCAACCAGAAGCCCGCCCATCGGGCGCCCTTCTTGCCCGGCAGCCGTGGTCGCCATTGGTGTCTCCGGATCTGGTGAGTCATGAATCCCATCTCCCCTAACCTCTCTCCATATGTATTTCACGATTTCAGATTTATTTAGCATGATTTGAACACTCTATGTTTCTTTACCACCAGATCGTCGGCCTCCTCTGCTACTTCAATTTCAGGATTTTTGAATGTTTGTGACAGAGAGCATGTGTTGTAGTTTTTTGAAAGAGACCAAAATCTATGAAATTACTTCCCTGTAATATATTTGAATGCGGTGTTGCTAGTTGTGAAACAAACTAATGTGAAATGGTTTGTGGCACAATGTGAAATTTATATTTCAATCTGGTGAAACTGGATTACTTCAAAGATATCGAAGTGAGATTTGAATGACTTTCATTGAGATTTGGAATGATTTTCAGTGAGATTGGAATGTTTTTCAGTGAGATTTGAATTGAAATAGCTATGTGTAGTTGAGATGTGCAAAAAATGTGAAACTGGGATTTCAATGTGTTGTTGCAAGTTGCAAAACTAATTTCTGTGAGATTTCAATGTGAAACTGGAAAAATATGGAATTAGATCTCTGAAAAATATGAAATAGCTATTTCTCTTATCTGTCATTTGTTATTTCAGTGATATATGTATTGAGAAATTCCCTGGAATATATTTCAATGTGGTGTTGCAAGTGGTGAAACTAATTTCTGTGAAAATATATGAAAATACTACTCTGAAATATATGAAACTGTTGTTCCTCTTATCCGGCATTTGTTATTTAAGTGAGTTTTGTATTGGGAAATATGAAATTACTTCCCTGAAATATATTTCAATGTGTTGTTACAAGTTGTGAAACTAATATCTGTGAAAATATATGAAATTAGATCTCTGAAAAATATGAAACTGCTATTTGTCATATATGTAATTTGTTATTTCGGTCATATATGTATTGAAATGTATGAAATTACTTCCCTGCAATATATTTCAATGTGTTGTTACAAGTTGTGAAACTAATTTCTGTGAAAATATATGGAATTAGATCTCTGAAAAATATGAAACTGCTATTTGTCATATATGTAATTTTTATTTCAGTCATATATGTATTGAAATGTATGAAATTACTTCCCTGAAAATATATGTAATTGCTTTACTGAAATACAGAAATATACATCACTTACATAGCTCAGCTACACATAGATATGTGAAATATATATTACAATGTAGTGTAACTAGACAATTTTAGCCTATGCAAGTGTTATATGCTTCTTAAAAGGACTGCAATATTTTTTGAAAGATTTGAAATGATATTTCAGTTAGGTATGAATTGAAATAGCCATGTGTAGCTGAGTTGTTTTGGAAAAAAAATATAAATAAAACTGAAATCACTTCATAAAATATAAAAAATGTTCATGTGACCCTTTTGAAATGCTATGTTTCAGTCTTTTGTAAAGATATTTGTTTTTGAAAGGATTGAAATCATATTTTTGAAGAATTGAAATCAGGACTTTCATGGTTGAACAAGCTACAGAATTGAAATATGTTTTTTCCGAAATTAGATTTTTCTAAACTGAGATTTCAATTGGTTGTTCAAGTTGTGAAACTAATTTCTCCGAAAAAACATGAAATTACTTCTCTAAAATATATGAAATTGCTATCTATCATATCTGTAGCTTGTTCTTTCAGTGAGATATGTATTGAAATATGTTACTTCTCTAAAATTTTAATAACTGAAATCACCTTTTAAATAAATTTAAATTATATTATCTCACTCTGTTATTTGAAATGAACGGATTTCACTCTATTATTTGAGATAAACAGATTTCACTCTGTTGTTTGAAAGAGTTGAAATGAAATATTAAAATTATTGAAAACGGTTCTTTGAAAAAGTTAAACATCCGTTTATGTCAAAGAGTGAAATCGGATTTATAAGTTTTAAATTCAAATATTAATTTTGAATGATTTCAAATCAACTTAAAGTGAGTGAGGTTGATCCTTTGAAAAAATTGAAGTATGCGCTTCTGCATGCGTGGGAAGACAGACTTGCCTCAGGCATCTGTGCAAAGTATGCGGAGTGAATGAAATCACGTGGGTGGGCCAGCTAGTCAAATCAGATAGGTGGGCCCAAGCTGGTGAAATACGGTGTGACTTAAATGAAGAAAACAGTGGAATACAAAGATACAGCTTAGGCCAACTTTTTAGGTGGCAAGACTCTATTGGCCCTGAGAACTCCGGTAGATCCCGGCTCCGGTAAAAAGAGGTTTGCGGCATAGCAGTGCATGAGAGAATGGTTCAAACCATTTATATTCATCGCCTGGAGCCGTCATACACAATGTGGCAGCAAGAACCACGCCTTCCATTCCATGTTAATTACTACACCTGCCAGTAATCGGACAGGCTGATTAATTAGTTCTCATTGCTTATTTATGTATTTTTCCCGAGAATTAATCACCTTCATTTTGAGCAAAAAATGTTGGGAATGAGCACTCACTTATGGTAATCCACTAATCCGAGGTGGGACAATGTAATTCAACACCAACTCAATGAATCACTATATACTGCAATGCTAAGGTTAGTATATTAGCATTAGATTGTTTCTCGAACGATCTCGCAAGGCCCTTCTCACAAAACTTTCGTGAGAGCTTATTGTTTCCGTTGCGGACTTGTGCTTACCAGGCTTGTTACTCTTCGAGTTCGGAGGACCCAGTAAATCCAGTCCCAGGTTGCGAAGCGCTACAATAGGGACATCTTTTGCATGGCTTGAGCGGATTGGTGACTTTTTGGGGCATGGTATTGAGTATTGACACACCCTACATTTCTTGACATGTGCGCTCGCATCAGGAGGGTCGTAGGCCAATAAAAACCTTGTCTGAAAGCCTTCACAACCAGGGCTTGAGGGTGAACTTTTGAGGCGTGATATTGAAACACCTTACATTTCTTCACAAGTGCGTCACATCAGGAGGGTGTAGGCCAAAAAAAAAAACTTGACTAAAAACCTTCACAGCCAGGGTTGTGAGAAATTTGTTTTAACATATATAGGTGAAAGCTTTAGTCCGTTTTTCCTTAGCATCTTATAATTTTGTGACTTTTTGAATGATGAACTAAAAGAGTATTTTCGACAACTTTTGCTGGGATTTTCCCCTTGAATGGTCATTTCGATTTTGGGACCCCAGTACTGAAAATACATAGCAGCAAACTTAAACTCTTTGAATGATGAACTAAAAGAGTATTTTCAACAACTTTTGCTGGGATTTTCCCCTTGAATGGTCATTTCGATTTTGGGACCCCAGGTGTACTGAAAATACATAGCAGCGAACTTAAGCAAAGCCTTTATTTTGCTAAACATAGTTCACAAATTAGTTTCTTTTCCTCGGACCAATTGATTTATCACCGTAGTTTTGGCTCGCTGCAATTTTTCTTAACTGTATGTTACAGAAATAATCGATGTCAAAGTCTTACGCACGTATATATCCTTTACAGTGCACCCACATACAGCGGCACATGTGAATCAAGGTGTATGAGAGCTACAGCGTGTGACATTCGAGCGTGTTGGCGTTATCCAGAGTGGAATACGTATATCAGAATGGGCGTTACATATGGTGGATCCCAACGAAGTGGTGTCTGCCTAACCGAAGAGGAGAGACATCAAGCAAGGCAACACTATTGGCCATTACTGCTGGGTTCTATTTCGTCTGTCCCGTTGGCGGTCCCTTCAAACTTGGGCAACTGCAGCTGCCTCTTCACCAGGGCCGTGTAGATGCCGTCGCGCTCGAGGAGTTCGTCGTGTGTGCCTCTCTCCACAATCTGGCCCTCGGAGATGACGGCAACCGTGTCGGCGCTCTTCACGGTGGAGAGCCGATGAGCTATCACGAGAACGGTCCTCCCTTTCATCAACGAGTCCATTGCATCCTGTGGCATATAGGGAAATGGAGATCACATGAATTTTATTAGTAGCAGTAAGAGAATTATTCGCTTCCCTTTTGGGTGGGTTCAGAAGTTCCGATCGAGTGGTTGCGGTACCTGAACAAGGTATTCGCTTTCGGCGTCCAGGGCGCTGGTAGCTTCATCTAATAGAAGCACTCGTGGGTTCATAAGCAAAGCTCTCGCAATGGCGACCCTCTGCTTCTGCCCGCCCGATAACCTGATGCCTCGCTCTCCGACGACAGTCTTGTATTGGTCTGGGAAGCTGCATATGAAGTCGTGCGCATTTGCCATTTTCTGCACCGAGAAGTTAGTCAGATCCTGCAATCTTGTGGTACGCTTAGTGTTCCTAAATTCAGATACTTACAGCTGCATGTTCAACGTCAGCAGAGCTAGCTTTGCCCTCCAATCCATATGCAATATTCTCTTCAATGGAGCAGTTAAAGAGTGTAGGCTCCTGGCTAACTATGCTTACCTGAAATCATTTGGTTGAGAAAATAAACATTTAAAAAAATCTGAGGCCAAATATACAAGTATAGTCATGAACCAAGTCAATCATGCACTCCTAGTTGTGCTTGTCAGATGCATAAGTAATCTCAGGGATTCACAAGTTGAGTCTTGAATGGCCAGTGACACTCACCAGACACTACCAAAATACTGAAATTACCAACCGGCATAATTTAATGTCCATTACTGATGTAAGCAGAGTATTTCTGGGTTGCTGAAACTTTTTGGTTCATACTACTGTTTTTGTCCCCAAAAGGTTCTGAATTACATGACTCTAGTGACTACACTATCGGTGAACCTGCTAACTGGCACAGTTTACAGAATCGGACTAATATCAACCAATTCAGGAATCAGGACAATGTCCGGTGATGGCACCGGCTACTAGGACTCGGAACCTTATATAAGCAGCATAGCTTAGGTAATGTCCTAATTTCCACAGCATCATATCAATCCTGTTATGAACAAAAACAGCTAGACACCATACCTTTTGGTGGAGATACTGATGTGAAATTTCTACCAAAGGCACTCCATTTAGCAAGATCCTTCCCTTTAGAGGGTCATAAAACCTTTCGATCAAATTTGCTATTGTAGTCTGCAGGAGCATGTAAAAACCAGAAGGTTATGATTGAGAGTCACAAGTGAGAAACAATTTCATAGTATAGCATACAGCCAAAACTAGGCTTACTTTTCCACCACCACTCGGCCCAACAAGTGCAACCTTTGAACCTGGTGCTAGCTTCAATGTGATTCCCTGAAATATTGATGACACAAAATATAAACTGAATGCATCATGCATGCTAGTTGAAAGTGTATTTTATGCTCTCGAGAAAGCTTGTAACTGATTTTTTACCTCTCTTCCTATTAAATATGTAGTCATATTTTACAGTTTGCAACACATCATAACTACTTTATCACTAAATAATCCTAACGCTCATATATAGTTTAGAGAAAACTCCTATATATGCCAAGTCAAAGTATGCTCACTCTTCTTATACACAATGGAACTACAAGAATAATTGACTAATCCACCATTCAGAGTAATGCTGGCAACGTGTTGCCATCATGTAGGTTACTGTATCAGCATATTCTTCCGTTTCTAACAGTACAAAAAATCACTAAGATCATGTAGGTTACTGTATCAGCATATTGTTCCGTTTCTAACAGTAAAACAAACCACTAAGTATCCAAGTTTCAGAAAGTGAGCCAAGTTATCCCGAACGCAGTGCAAATTCATAAGAGCACAAAAGATAAGCATGCAAGTTACACCTAACTTTCTCTTTGCTTGTACACTGCACATAAACAAGGAGGAAAGGACAACAGTACGCCAAATTTAAATTATCATGTAGGTTGCACAGAAACGCAATCTGAAAATATTTACCTTAAGAATCATATGAGAAGGACGAGAAGGATATGCAAACCAGACATCGTCCAGCTCAACTTCCCCCTCATTTTCGCTGAAATGGGAGAACATGCTAATCAACCAAAAAAGCTAATAGACTATGAAATTCACAGTAAAATGAAAGGAAATGTGTATTGCATAATGCACAGGTATAATCAATCAAGAAAGCTGATAGACAATGAAACTCACATTTTTGGACATTTATCCCCAGTGTTTGTCATTGAGGAAACACGATCAAGTAGTTGAAAAACTCTACGGCTTGCACCTGATGCTTTCATTACAGTTGTGTATAGTCCTGACAAGGCAGAGACTGACGAGCCAACTGCATACTCAAGAGAGGGATGAATTGTTCAGAAAAGTCAGCATACACATAACCATGACAATTAGAACAGAAGTGCCCCTTATAAACATGATTGCTATAACTGACTTGTAGATTTCCAGTTGTGGTATCGGTAAAAACGAAAGTGATAATGCTGAATCTTACCTGTAAGACTGTATAAGATGAATGACGTAAGAGAACCAGTTGTCATGTAACCATTGATGGTTAAGTTAGCTCCATAAATAACTACAACAACAACCGACAGGGTTGATGCAGCATTAAGCCCTCCAGAAAATAGTCCAACAACTTTCTACAAAAAATGCAGTCAGGTCATTATGCAAAATGGTGCCATTTTTCTTACACTAACATTACAGTACTCACAGCTTGCTTGAGACCAAGCTTCAGTGTCTCGTTTACTTTTCCGCCATATCGTGAAATCTCATGAGGCTCTTGAGCAAAGGCTCTTACTGTGCGAATGGCACCAAAAGATTCCTAGATGGTAGAAGATATGATTGTTAATGCCCAAATACAACAAATCAAGGATTCTACCATATGGTTGAAATGAAAACTCAGCGTTCGTATTGTTTTTTTTTCTGTAATTGTTACAGTAATTAAAGTAAGGTTTCACCAAAGTTCTCCTATGCTCATCATCAAATAAAATAACAGATATACAAACCTCAGCTATGGATGAAGCTACAGCAGCCGCAGCTTGTGTCTGATGTGAAAGCTCACGAAGAAAACGCCCAAATTTACGCACAGCAACTGATATCACTGGAACAATTACAAGTGCCAACACTGTGGAGGAATAGTAAATGAGATTAACAGAATAGTATCGAGGAATACTAAATTAAAGCAGTTATTTATTTTTCAAAATGCATGTACACAAGCAAAACTATCACAGGACAACATCTTTTTTAAACCATTTAGGGAACCACAAACTTTTACTGGAATGTGCAGAAGACTATACTTCCGTCAGAACCAACAGAACCAACAGGTGGGGGAAACTCACAAGACACAACGCATGCAAGCCTGGTCTCATTTTATTGATGCAGAGGTAGATGCCACACAGTCAGCAAAATGAGATGCAACAAAGTTCTTAATCTGTAGAGCACAAGATGTGGAACTGGTACTTACATGTTAACTTCCATGAAGTTGAAAACATAAAGCCAAGACCAATAGCTGTGGTAGTCAGATTACGCAGTGCTTCTGAAAGGTTTGTTGTAGCGGCATTCTTTATAATTTGGGTATCTTCAGAAAGCCTGCTTAAGAGCTCTCCTGTTCTAGTCACGTCAAAAAATGCTATTTCCTGTGGAGGGCACAAGACATGTTTGCAGACTTGATAATAAGAACACAGATATATGGAAGACCAGAACAAAGCTATTTGGATAGAGAATTAAGCCACTTGCCTGGTTTACGAGATGACTGAACAAGTCCTGTCTAAGTCGAGCAACGACTCTCTCGCTAGCAGAATTGAATAGCCATGCCCGGAGAGCTGTGCAAACTGACCTGAAACAGGGGCAGAGTTGGTTTCTAATATTTCAAGCAAAAATAGCTACTTGGGTTTAGCACATTAACATAAATTCTTCTCTAGAAGGATAAAGTAAGTAGAGAGTAATGGTGCAGTTATCAGTACCAACTAAAACTGCGGCCTACCTAGATCCACCAGACATAAACTGTTTATAAAAGATGGTAGTGGCAGTGTCGTATAACAGAATATCCCTCTATAATCCTCAAAAATAAGTTTTCAAGAAAGATATATACCCGGTTACAACTATTAGCACAATGTACAATATGGTGCCGTTCACATCCGCCAGGGCTTGGGCCTTATCCTCTGGCCGTTGAACATCTCTTGACACAATATCAATTATCTTGCCTCCGTATTTGGGCTGTAGGATAACAGAAGATGATCCATCCATTAGGCTTTTAAAATAAGATGATCCATCCATGAAGACAAGAAACATGCGCAACATTGATGCTCTTTATAGGTGGAAGTACAACTTGCTCTGTACGGAGTAGTACTTAATCCTGTCACGCAAGAACCAACGCACACTCACCACACCACACTCCTATTTAATCATGACACACAAGAACCAACGCACACTCACCACACCACACTCCTATTTAACCATGTCACACAAGAACCAACGCACACTCACCACACCACACTCCTATTTAATCATGACACACAAGAACCAACGCACACTCACCACACCACACTCCTATTTAACCATGTCACACAAGAACCAACGCACACTCACCACACCACACCCTATTTAACCATGTCACACAAGAACCAACGCACTGTACGGGCCGCTATTTAATAGTAATACTGCCACGCATGAACCAATGTACTCACGAGTCAAAACTGATTACTGAAACAATAGTGATCTCTGCACATTTCTCTTTGCCACAGTTTTCATGTAGCTACAGTTTCGGTTTATCTTAGTTCAACCAATATTGTTGGTGTTGTGGGAGCGACTAATCGGTTCAAAATTAAAGCCCGGGCTCATATAAGAGCCTGAGCTACTGTGTAAGGCTTCACCAGAAGAGGGAACGCAATTCAGCACCAAATAACTGCCCAATCATAACAAGTGAGGAGTACCTACAACGAGGAGGTTACTGAGAGAGGCGACGAGCAGCGCGATGGTGGCGAAGACGAGCTTCCCCGCGTCATGTTTTGCCTGCAAACCATTTTCCTCGTGAATTTAGCAGAGCAAATCATCACTGAAACTTTCCCGGTCTTAAACCTAGTAATATCAGACGGTGCTCACCAACTTGATGACCCGGCAGAACCCGACGTTGGCCGCCTGAGAAGGACTCCGATTAGTGGAGGACGAAAAAGGGAGGACGAGTCAGTAGTCATGAGTGTAGCTGATGCTCTGGCCCATGGAGAAACCAAACCAAACCAAACCAGGGAGTGAGTGAGTGGGGCGGCGAACCTGGACGTTGCTGCCCTCCTCGAGGTCGGAGAGGAGCCTGGACGTCTCCTGCAAAGCAAAGCCGCCGGAGCGGGCGGGATCGGTTAGCCCACCAAATTAATTCCAAACGCAGACGGATATAAACGGGAAAAAAAGAAGGAAGGGCGGGGCCGCGGGGCCGAGAGCGGCGGCTGCGTGCGTGCGTACCCCGTTGTTGAGGAGCGGGACGCGGTTGCCGCGGGGCGCGGTGTTGATGCGCATCTCCCTCACCATCGCCGGCAGCCGCCCCTGGGGCTGGGGGGGTTCGTCGGCCAACGGGTGAGGGGATGGGATGGGAGGGAGCCGGGGGCGAGGGAGGGGATGGTGCGCTTTTCTTTTCTTTTGTGTGGACGGAGGATGGAGGATGGGTGGTCGATCACATGTCACGCGCGGACAAAAGGTTCGGGACGAGCGAGCGCGGCCGCGGCTGGGCTTGGGGACCCCACCCCTCGCGTCGCATTCCCCCGTACGTACGTGTGCGATCCCGCGTGGGAGCCCCCGCCCCGGACTCCGGCGGTCGATTGGTGGGCGACCCAGACCCACGACCCACGCTGGTATGCCCAGGAGTAGGAATATCCCACGATCCATCCCCCTTTGCTTGGCGAATCAGGCTTCCAGTGCAGGGGGCAGTCGCTCGCTCGCTCGCTGGTTTGGTGGGATGCGGCACTGGACCACACCGTCACATTCACGCACGCCTCGGCGGGATGCGGCACCGCACACCATCCAATCGAATCGAACCAAGCTGTGTGTCCACGTCCTGCTTGCTTTCTCGCCCGTTTCGCCCGGTTTGGTTACGTTTTCGATTTAAGAAAGCGGACTTGTGCGTCAACCGGAGCTTCTCTTCCTCCTTAAAAAACTCATCATCAAGGGACTGTGAGTCTTTCTCGCAAGAAAAAAGGGACTGTGAGTCTCCACCCCCAGCCCAGTATTCCGAACCCTCTCCCTTAATCAAAGGAAGGAGGAGAAAGGACAGCGACGGGCAGCGGCTCTTCCACGTCGTCCGTCAGAAGCGCCAACGGGCACACTCGTGCCACCAAGGTCCAAGGACCATGCCTTTCAAGATCCAGTAGACGAGAAAACAGTTCGAACCACCCCTCATCTGGAGCTGTCATACAGTGTGACAGCACGAACCGTGCCTTTCATTCTACCCCCTCTGTAAACTTTTATAAAACGGTTTAGTGATCTAAACTAAAACGTCTTATCAAAAGTTTACGGAGGTGGTGAATGTTTATCTGCCACTGAACGGACGGCTGATTAACTAATTATTACTCGTCCTCTTTATTTCGAGGGGGGAGAACAGTTGCATATGCTGAAAATACAAGTTCCAATCGCCATTTGCGCCACAAAATTGCTTACCAAAACTTCGCTACACAATCTGTACATGCACCGACCACTGAAAAAGACCTAGGGGCTATAAACACAAGGCAAAATTTCCCGTCTCCGCAGCACAAAGAATTCCATCCAACTTCCACCCACCCACCCACCCACCCAGCGTCTATAAATTCAGAAAATTGGCCATACGCTCCATCAGCGCCCACCTGCAGTCTGCACCATGCTTTTGATCCCACACGACCTCAGGCTGAGCCGAATCGCAATGCCCGCCATGAAAAGGTCAAGGCCAAGGTCAGACCTTGCCTCCGCGCAGCCCCATGGCGTGCCGAATCCTTCCAAAGATGTATGTAGCTGTAGTCTTCACTCATGGATCCGTCTACAACCTCAGTATGGTCCGAAGCGTATCACAAAGGTTCTGTATCGTCTGCTGCTCTTCTGTCGCTTGTGAATCTTGAAGAGGCATGTCCTCGTAGCACCTACAGTATTTATAGAACCAAACAAGCACTTTCATACAATTAAAATCATTCCCTCAATTACATAAAGGAAAGCTCAGCCGAAACAGAGCAGTTGTAACAACTCACGTCTTATGGTAAGCGAGAGCCTGGGCCAGGTTCATCAATGTAGGGCTTGTCGTCAATCTGTCATGCACACCAGGAGGAAGAGGGGCCTAGCGCAATCAAATCCAGTATCAGACACACATCTGGGCATGAGAAATAGTGTCGCTTTGCAACTGATGAGCGGAACAGTCTACAGCATACCTCATTTTGCCCTTTGCGCCCTTTCTTTGCCTGCCCATCGCCACTGAAAAGCTCCCTGACTGCCTCCAAGGCATCAGTTGTACTTGAACCAGCAGGGCCATTGCCTGCTATGCTATCCGATACTAGAGCTAGTGGTGAAATGTCAATAGCCTTAAGAAATGGAATAGGCACTGTGTTTCCGGCCGCATAGATCGACCAGAGCTACAAAAGGAATTTTGTTGACACTTTTAGGAGTGGGGTCAAACGGGGAAGCATGCAATTGCAACAATTATCTGGCGTGCTAAAGAGTCATATAGAAAAATATTTGACCGCAAAGCATATACCTTATCCTGAACCGAAAATGCTTTACGGCTTGGGCTGCTGCTTAATTTGTTCATTGTGCTAGCAACACCCGGTGATGCAGTGATATCATGGCGCAGCACAGTCCCTTCTGCGCCCTTGTGCTGCTTAACTGTTCCAGTTGAACGTGGCATTGTTTTGGGTTCTTGGATGTCAGGAAGTCCATACAAGTCCCGCTCTTTACTGGCATCACTATCAGCTGTGCTCTCCGCCCTATCAAAATAGCATACATAAGAATCTTTCTGGCGAGAGATAGGTTTTGCTTGTTTTGTTTTGCTTTCTAGGAATGACAGATGTACACGAGAAAATCTCGTACCAAATTTTTGAAATAAGCTCAGCCCTCTTTGGATCGTGTGTGAAAGAGTTGATGCTACCAAGGCCAGTATGAACTCTGTTCTTGGGAAAATAGATGATTCGGCCGCTTCATCGCCATCTTCAGGATGGACTATCATTGTGCCAAAATCGCCTATAAACAGAGAAGTTAAATGCTGGTTTCAGATGCATAGCACACAAGACAACAAAATACTAAACAACGCTATACTTTGAAGCGTCCCATCTGAGAAACAACTAAAATCCTGCCCACCAGAATACCACGAAAAGCATTATAAGAAGCCATCTCAACACTAGATACATGAAACAATACCAGCAGGTCACCACCAGAGCTGTATCATGTTCAACTCATGTATGCTCACAAAACTAATAGTTAAAAGCATACACGCTACACATCATGTATCAGGTCGCTATTTATCATTAGCATACCTAGTGGCAGAACAGAACCAACAAATAAACTCAAAAGACAACATGACGAGGAAACAGTGCCAGGATAACAGCAAATCTGGTACTTGGTGAAATGGATGCATTGAGTGTGGAACATGCCCATGATCTATGCTTGCACAGTTATCATTACCTCCCGAACCATCATTTTTTGTTTCATGAGTTGACTGAGAGTTTGTTGGAACAGTTTCTCCATAATCTTCATTAATTCGAACAGTTGCATCCATTGCCTGTAGATACTTAAGTCAGAATATCATAATGACCAAACCAACGTACATATACACATAACAATAGAAGAGATTGTTTTACATCGTCAGAGTCAGGCAGCTGGTTTTGTGCAGCTGTTTCTCTGATGATTTTTGCTTCCTTGATCTTTGCCAACATTTTTGAAGCTCCAGTGTTGCACTTCTCAATAAATTTGTGCTGCAGGACAATTTAAAAAATGAGAACAACACAAATAAATAAATATAGAAATAAAAAATCATAAAGATGCCTCACAAAGTTATCCCTGAGCACTAAAGAAGTACCTTCAGCATCTCAATTGCAGGAGGCCGGAGTCTTGCATCCTTTGTTAGGCACTTGGCAATAAAATCATGAAAGAGAAGAGACCTGGAGGGTAGGATACAAAAGCTTAGACCAACCGGTGTTTAAAACTCAAGCACTTCAATTGGATTAAGCTCAAAATTTTGGTGTGGCTTGACTAAATGACACAGCTTAATAGATCAGTATTAGCAGGAAGTAGTGGATTGGCAAAACAATAAACTAAACTAAAGAAAATAGCATTGTGATTCCGTCTTATAGAATAAATCTATAATTTCTTCATGCTCTAAGCTAGATCACAATCTGACATATGTTTGGGACTTAGTGTTTGAAAACCCACGAGATCTTAATAGATCAGGGCTAAAATATGTCATTGCCACCTTTTCCACATTACAAGAGTGATAATCTGATAGAGGAATAAATAAACAAGAAGAAGAAATGACGGCTACTGTTGACGTTCCGTGTCTTGCTTGTATAACTAACACAAGTAAGGCCTTGTACAATGCAAGGCGATTAGGGAAGGTGCTTAGAGAAATAAACCAGTGTTTCTTTAAGCACCGGTGCTTATTTGTAGAGGGTAGACGCTTAGTTAGGCGCCTCTCCTGTAGAAATAGGCACTGGTGCTTCAAAAAAACCCAGTTTATTTTTCTAAGCACCTCTCTAAGCATCTAGCATTGTACAAGGCCTAAGCATCACAACTAATCTTGCATTGGTTTTGAAGACCGGTAATGCATTAGTAGCCAGTAACATGCATGTCGATTTATAGCCAGATTATTACAGAATTTACAGTATCAAGTTTGGTACAGGACAAACTGCATCCTACGTCAACGATAGCTACACCTCATCCAGGGATTAGCCAAGAACTAGCCATGTCAATATCTCCCAACAAAAAAAAGAGCACTTCGTTTACAAACAAAAGTAGTATGAATCTCAGATGGCGTTCTCGGAATTTCTTGGTAGATTAAAGGAAACCTGGGCTTAAAACCCTATGTCTGAGGTAATTAACAATTGATTATCTTACAAGCGGTCCAGGTTAGTTTTCCATTACTCAGAGAAGTCGAAAAGTTGCAAGGTATATTAGAAGCCACTCACCACTTCTCCTTATCCTCCAGCATCGGTGCAGGTTCACTAGATATCATGAAGATCACCTGAAGGGGGACAGGGATACGATTAGCTAATGGATCAAGCCAAGTGAGGATGGCACACATACACACCAATAAAAGGCAGCTACATCCGATATTGACTAAATAAAGTGCGGAAGCAGACACACCAGGAACCAACAACAATATCAAATATATATCCACGTTAGTGATCCTACTGCAAACTAGGTCAAGGGAGAAAAATAATGCACAGAGCGTAATTGAAGAAAATATATATGAAAAGAACTGCTACCAGGAAAACCTAGTTCAGAAACCAAGATGGGCGAAAATGTAAAGGGATTCAAGGTACAGTGTATCAAAGGTAAAGTAGCTTTCATTCAGCTACATGTGTATCAACTAGAGATACTAAATAGTAAATGGAATCAAGAAGCCATGCACTTACTCTCATTGGATGCACAGTGGATCTCGGTGGCATGCCCTACAGTCAGAGACACCAAAAGAAAATGTTAACTGATAGATGCATCACAAAAAAGGGCATAAAAAACATAACTGTACAGTTACAAAAGGAAGAACCAAAGAACATTTTCTACCTCTGCCATCTCTATTGCAGACACACCAAGAGCCCAAACATCTACCTGGAAATAGACAACACTGGCATATCAGGAAGATAAGTTGCACAGAAAATCCAACTGTCAGATGTTTTCTCGATGCTATAAATTTGTATCTTTTGTAGCACTGTCAGGTCAGAAAATCGTTACTGCAGGAACTACCAAGAGATGAACAAAAGAGAAGACTTGTATGTTTGGATAGGGGTTCTTTAGCTTTTTATTCAAATACAGAATACTTGATACTGAAGGGGAGCCTTGGCACACCGGTAAAGCTGTTGCCTTGTGACCATGAGGTCACGGGTTCGAGTCCTGGAAACAGCCTCTTGCAGAAATGTAGGGAAAGGCTGCATACAATAGACCCAAAGTGGTCGGACCCTTCCCCGGACCCTGTGCACCGGGCTGCCCTTTTACATAATACTTGATACTGAGTACCTTCTATGCCGACAGAGCTACAGGTTTAGCTTTCATCTCAAATAGTTCAACAAAATTTTACACTAAAATGCCAAACTTCTATTTTTGCAGGGTAAAATTATACCAAACTTTAACAAATTCCTACTCAGTAATGATTATACAGAATAGCCCTAACGCACAATCCATAGATATTGCTCTAACCTAGCATTGCTAGTTTAGTTATACACAGGGATGTGCTTGGTGCTTACCGCACCAGAAATATTGCTTTAAGACAGAAGGAGGAAGGAGGGAGGGAGGGAGATGTAACCTTCCCATCATAACGACTTTCTTGGATGACCTCTGGCGCCATCCAGTGTGGAGTACCGATGAACTGAAAGACATAAACATGATGCACCAGATTATGAAAGTTATCATGGTTGCCAATACAAACTTGTGCTTCAAGGACAATGACGCAACAAAGTTTTGGTCTGGATATGACATTCCAGGCTAAGTTTAGTTAGTAAAACGATGTTCTGTGCTAAGGGAGTTATTTTGCCATCAACTTGGACACCTTTTTCAGATATCTGTTTATGCGAACTAGATTACTTTGTTAGCAATAGTGACAAGCAAGCTGGTATATGCCAACATAGGCAGTACCAAATAGAAACAGATACATGTAATACTTGTCTAACAGAAACTTATGGTCAAACTTCCCATCAATTTACCATACTAATCAATAACAATGAAAACATGGGGATTCTTATGGTCAAGTACGATGAAAGACTTCTATCTGTCTTAAGGATAAAATAGCAACAACAAACATGTTTCGAAATAATACCGTGTTGCGCTTTGACATGGTTCTTGTTAGTTGGGCAGCAACACCAAAATCGCCTGTTCCAAACATCATCCAATAAGATACCATGCCGAATTCGCAAGCAAAAGCATATACAAATAATTACTAGCAAGTGAAATTAAAGCATACCAGGTAACAACTGTACTTACCCAACTTCACCTCGCCTTGATCAGTCAGTAGAATGTTGCCACCCTTAATATCTCTATGAACTTTGAAAATTGTGTGCAAGTAAGCAAGACCCTACAGCAGAAAATATGCAAGTAAAAGTAAAACATCTGAAGATAAACACCACAGGGCAGCTGAGGTTTTCTATCTCTCTAGAGGCTAACTGTAGCATGCTTCCTAGTTCTAGCCTAATTAGGTATTATAACAAACATGTAATGCAATATAAGTAGCAACTTAAGACTGTGTGCATGTGTGTCAGAAGAAAATAGAAACCTTTAATGTTTCTCGACATATATAAGCTATTTGCGGTTCGTCAAGAGGCTCCTCTGTAATGCCTATCAAGTCAGCAACACTTCCACCACCACAATACTCCATAACTATCTGCATGTAGAAGCTCACGTCAACCACAGTTTAATGAGTTGACTAGAGGCATATTGCCAAAATAGAATACTACATTTATTATGCAACGTTAATAAAAAAGGATATTGGAGTATACCCAAAGGTATTCTTCTCCTTGATAACTCCCAAAGTAGCGCACAACATTTGGATGGCTGCACTGCTGTAGCATCTCAATTTCTCCCCGTATATCTTCATATCCTTCTTCCTGATGACAAATAACGAAGGCTCAGAAAATAGACACATTTCATTTTTATGAGTGTAAACTTTCAAGCAAGCAACTAAGGAGCGGAGTGACTGCATGGGCACGCTACCCGCACTACACGTGCCCCAAGGAAGGAAACCACACACCCGCCTCTGGTTTAACAGGTTTGTTGTTTCTTCCATTTTTCTGGTTTGCTGGTTTTCTTTCATTTTCCTGGCTTCTCAGTCTGTTCCTTGTATTTTTAGTTCAAGGCGACATTCGGTGTAGCGCCTGCTACCAGCAGCATCAAGCTATGGCGCCTTCTGCGTCTATTTTAATAATTGATAATGAAAGAGGAGCATAGGTCAAAGTAGTGCCGTTGTGCTGACCCATGGTTCCTTCTGTGCATAATCATGGCACCTTAAGAAATTAGATCTGCTAGAAAAATGACATAGGGAAAATTTTCATTCAAACATATCCAAATGGGTCTAGTTTAAAAGAACTCGCCATGATAATTATATGGTGACAACCATTCGTAATTTGGATGCTAATGACGCGTGACCACTTCACAGGGTACCTTCATTAGCATTCCCGAAATCTCAATCATGCGAATTAAATGCTTGATCGTATGTTCACGTCAAATATGTAAGTGGGGTGGGACGGGGTTTATTTTTGTAGAGACTGGGCGAAAGTGGAAACATTGTAAAAGCAAATACTAGAAAACTTTGTCTGTTAAAAATGTTTGTGTTCCCATCCTCGCAGTTTGTTGCTGTGCTAATACTTAAAATATTATTTTATACAAATATAGATTAACAAGATAATATGTGGCATGAGCAGAAACAGAAATGTTGTTTTCAATTAATGCAGTGATTTAATAAGGATTCAAAACTAAAGATGTACCATGCTTTTGGTAACACCAATTACCATTCCTATTGTGGGGTTGCCTAACACTAAATCCAAAGTCTTTTGAAATTATCAACTATGATGAGTGTCTTATTGAAAGCTTTGACAAGATGGATGAGTGAAGTTCTGTCATGTTTTTGGTGTGTCAAAGAGTTGATGAAAGATCTAGGTTTTCTCATCCTTGTCATACTCCAGTGCCATCCTCCAACCTCTGTTTTCGAGTCGCTCGACTAGTCGCGACTAGTCGTCGACTAGTCGACGAGTCGCAGTTGCAGGAGCGACTCGGGCTCTCGACTCGACTCCTGGCATGAGTCGAGCGACTAGTCTCGACTAGTCACGACTAGTCGCTGTGTCTGAGTCGAACGACTCACTTATTTTGGCCCCCCACGCTTTTCTTACAGTATTTGCTTGGCCCATCGGCCCATCCCACCCCTGAAACCTATAGATCGATCCATTCTCCCTCACCCCGACCTAACCCTCTCCTGGCGGCTGCCTTCCCTCCTCCCCTGGTTGCTGCTGTTGGTGTGCTCCTCCCCTCCTCTGGTTGCTGCTGCTGCTGTGCTCCACCCCTCCTCCTCTGGTTGCTGCTGCTGCTGTTGTGCTCCTCCACTCCTCCCCTGGTTGCTGCTGCTGCTGTTGTGCTCCTCCACTTCTCCCCTGGTTCCTGCTGCTGCTGTGTGCTCGCTCCTCCCTGCTACCTACAGCTTAACTCACGTCGACTCGTCGCCATGTCGACTCGTCGACCGTGAGTCTAGACTAGTCACGACTAGTCTAGAGTCGCCCCCCACGAGCGACCCGTCGACTCATCGACTCGAAAACCTTGCCTCCAACGTTCATCAAAGTAACAAGAACAGATCGATTACCAATGTAATCTTCTACCATTTCATTCTAGAAAGTTCTGGATGTTTGTGGTTAGATATATATGTTACATGGATGAGTATTCAGGCCCGGGATTGCAATATAACAACAGGTAACATTTGAGAAGTGATGTGGTGCATATAAGCATGCATTTTTGTCTACTCGTCTTCAAAGGATTAGACAGCATGTTTGATTTGAGCTTTTCATTTCATATAAGTTATAAATGAACATACGGTGATGTCGGTTGGACATGCTTGCTAACTGATAATGATGATCTTTGCAATCTTAACAGAATAGTATCAACAAAGAAACCGACCCCTTCTGTTAAGGAGATGATCTTGACAGCTACAAGCTCCTGGGTTCTGAGATCCCTCGCCTTGTACACTGCACCATATGAACCTTTCCCTGCATTGCCCAATTGAATTGTTTGTTATGCAAATACATCAAAAAGTATGTGGAAGCATTATTGTGCATACAGAAAAGGGGATATTAATTTCAGAACAAGAGGCGCACCGAGCTCATGGAGCAGCTCATACTTGGTTGAAGGATCCTCCCTAGTAACGCTATCTGGGAGAGAGCTCATTGATGCCTTCCGCCTTGATTGCTGCTGCTGCATCAGAAGTGATGGCTGCCGGTCCTCCTCCGCCTGCCCGGGCGAAGGAGTTATGAATGAGGACCCAAACCCAGCACCGGCACCGGAGGCGGAGTCGCGTGGACTGGAGGCGCTGCTGGTGTGGTGAATGAACGTGCCGGAGAACGACTCGTGGGGGCTGGAGGAGCCACGGGTGTGGCGGATGAATGTGCCGGAGACGGACTCGCGGGGGCTTGGGGGGCCACCCGAGTGGCGTATAAACGTGCCGGAGACGGACTCCTGCGGGCTGGAGGCGCCGCCGGAGCGCGCGGTGCCGTGGACGACGAAGGTGGAGAACGGGTCGGGCTCGGCGGCGCGGGGGCTGGAGCGGCGCAGATCCAGGAACGGGGATCGGGAGGAGGACGATGTGGAGGCGGGGGCGCCGCGCTTGATGACGACGGTGGCGGAGAGCGAGGCGTCGTCGAGGTCCGAGGAGTAGGGGTCGTCGTCGTCGAAGGACGCGCCGCCGAAGTCCTTGGGGAGGCGCTGGAGGAGCGGGGGCAGCGCGGAGGGGTCGTCGTCGTCATCATCCTCCGCGCGGGCGGCGCCGCCGCCGCCGCGGTCGTCGTCCTCGTCGTCGTGGACCACGACGGTGGAGTAGATGTCGGGCTTTTTGGAGCGCGACCACGGCGAGCGCGGGGAGAAGGCCATGGGAAGGGGGATGGGGCGGAGGAGGACGGGGAAGGTGCTCGCTCGTCGGGGAATGGGGAATCAGTTTAGTTGGAGCCAGTTCACTCGAATCTGGCAGCATGGGCTGAGCTTGAGTGGGTCACCACATTAGGCCCAGTACACAGGCCATAGTCGGCCTGTCTTCTCCTTTTTTTTTCGTGACCCGGCTGTCTTCCCCTCTTAGAGCATCTCCAACAGCCGCCCAACACGCGACGCGCTAAAATCTGATTTGCGGCGTGCCCATCGCCAGGTTTGACGCGGCGCGCAGCGCTGGCTCCAGCAACCGCGTTAAAATGCAGCACGCGCGAGCAGCTGGCGCACACATTTGTTGCATTTTGGACACAACACATTCACAAAACAAAGACATGGCATATAATTTAAATCACAAACATCATTCAACCAAGTTTAAAATAAGTAGTTCAATTTATTATTACAACTCAAACAAATAGTATCTTTCATCAAATACAACAAATAGTTCAACAATATAACATCAAACGCACAAATCATGATGCTCTTTGGCGGCCATTCCAAGCCCACCACTCCTCGAATGACATGATAGAAGGCAACAAAACGGGCTACCCTTTCAGCCCTCCGCCGCACTCGCACGGGATGTCCCAAGAGCTCATAGTGTCTACATCTTGGCCACACTCATTCTCGATGATCATGTCGTGCATGATCACACAATCGTGCATTATGTACCAAAGCATCTTCCATATCAAATTCTTCTTCGAAAGAATCATATGACGAACTCATCTAAAATGTTCAAAACTAGGCTATAAACAACATGCACCAATTTTCATGTAAAAATGTGGAAGTTGGAAGCAACAAATACCTTGCGGGCCTTTTGTCGAACACCTTGAGGGCACCAAGCGGCGGTGGGCGGCCGGGCGCTGTTCGTCGGAGGACTGCCGCGCGCGACGAGCGGCGCTGACTAGAAAGAGAGGGAGGAAGCCGCGGCCGCGCGGGAAGAGACTGGGGAAGCGCCGGAACGCTCGCCGGAAAAATGGGGTGGCGCGGGCGGCGGCGGCCGCGCGGCTGGATGGGTAGGTGGAGTTGTGCGCGAGCGCTCGAGAATCCAGTGCGCGGGAGCGGGCGCAGCAAATAAGCGGCGCGCGACTGCGTTTCCGCCACGCGCTAAATTACATATGCTACGCGCGCGGTTTTTCGCGTCCGCTGGAGCGCCCGGAACGATAGCGCGCACGCTAAAAGCACTACTTTTTTAGCGTGGCGCGTATATAGCGCGGCTATTGAAGATGCTCTTATAGAGTCATCCAAGGAAATCCCTATTTATGGCGCCTCTTGTCTCAGCGTGACATGAACAGGTTTGTTGACATCATATTTTAGCATGGCAGAAAACATATTTAATATGGCCATCAATATAAGAAATCTCCGTCGAAATGAACAACTTTGAAGTTTGGGTCATCTTCATCCAAGCTTGAATACAATCTTGAGAGTCAAAAACAGTGTGTTGTGATTTTGCGGTCCAAGGTTATCCCCCAAGATGAAATCCGATAGAAAAGTGTACAACAAGATAATTGTTCACCTTGATGAGTTGAACAAGTTTGCTTTTGGGTCATCTCGTTCCGAGGTGTTGACACCAGATTTTGGCACGGTCAAGAACTTAATTAATATGGCCTCAAGTGAAGAAGTGATCTACATAAAAAAGGTTTCATATTGTTGATATGAACATCTTTGAAGTTTGTGCCATCGTCATCCGATCTTATCTCGAAGGCCTAAGTTGTGTTCGAAATACGGAGATTATGTATCCAGAACACTTTTCGGCTCATTACGCCCCCAAGATCGCCTCGTATGAAAAAATGAACTACATGAATCGTCTTCGTCTCATCGGAACGATCGATTCTGATATAAAAATCGTTCCAATCCGAGTTCGTATGCAAAAGTTAGAGCCATGAGAATGCAGCTTTCAAGAGGCAGAAAATGGCGCGCCTCACAAGATGCCATGTCTGATGGGTAGCGCGAGTATAGCCAGTTTTGCGCGAGGTAGCGCGAATAATAGCCTGTTTTGCATGAGCGATTTGACTCTCAAGATGAAATGTGATTAAAAAACGTTCAACGTGAAAGTTGTTCGTCTCGTCGAAACAGTCAAGATTGCTTTTGGACTTGTTTCCATCCGTGATCGTTTACCACCACAAAAAAGACCCGCAAGGTGCAGCCAATTTAAACCAAACAGTTTTGGAAAGTTCGGACAAAACCAATCCTAATTTGACTAGGGTTTTGGACGTGAATCCAAGCCTTTTCCTTGCACGGGAAGTCCAGCCGCCTCTTATATACCTAAGGGGTGATGGCTGATTGAACAACACACAATCGATCAAATCATCTCCCTTTTTTATCTTTTATATGTTCTCCTTAACCCTAGCTCTTCTTCTCGTTTTTCGTTCGTTCTTCTTCATTGCAGGGCGGCGAACCTCGAGGCCCTAGGGGCGATCAGGTCGACCTAGGGCAGCCCATAGCCGTCGCGCGCCCTGACGGTGTCCATCCCGGGCGTGTGGGGTTTTGGGTCCTCAAAAGCGCCCGCCGGATTATCTTGCGTACCGCGCTTCCGGTGGGTCTCCTTCGACGTGAGCTACGGTGCATCACCCCCGGTGTCGAGGGTACACAGCGACGTGTTTGTGTGCGAACACACTTTTTGACGACTCCGCTGGGGACGAAGCTTTGAACGGTCTCCAGCCCATCCTTGCTATGAAGAGATCGTCATCAAGTTGCTGCAATCTACAAATGTAATATGAATACCCAATTACCCTTTGTAGATGCAAATAATTCATATGTTGTTGCTAGATCACCTAATGAGCATAATGTATCGGCTAGCCCTAGTTTTATCAATTATGCATCTAATTATGCGCAAGGGACGATGCAAAACAATCTTCATGCTTCAAATTCTTATGATTTTAGCAACATACAACATATGTATTCTAACTCTCATGCATCGGCAACCCCACAAATCCATATGCCAATGAACAACATGGTGAGTTCGGTTAATAAATTTGAAACATCTCATGTTAGAATTTCCAATGTCATGCAAGAAAGTGTTTTACCATTTTATTCATCGGCAAGTAATGTGCAATATACTAATCCAATCATGCCGATGAATGAAAGAATTGGCCATGCTACTACCAGTTATTCGGCCAGTTACTCTCAACCGTCATATGCTACACCTCATGTTAGTAATTTTTCGGCACCATACACAACTGTAGATGCTCATAATTCGGCTTCACACCCTCCTGGTTATAGCCGAGTAAATGTAAATTTTACAGGAGCGGTTGTGCCCAATATTGTAGAAGATGAGGTAGTGGTGGCTGCATTGAAGAGTTTAGCCCAAAATAAGAGGATTAGTGCTCTTTGCCTTGAACAACATGAAAAGGGGATATTTCCTGATTATGCCACAATAAATGCTAGAGGTTTGCAAGAAGATGAATCTTTGCCAATTGATAAAATTGGCGAGCAAAAATATGGTTCTACAACAATGCATATGCCTTCACCTAGTGCTACATCATATTATACACCCCCTACACAATTGCAAAATTTCGGCAACACCCGTGTGTCATTGCTGAAAGAATCTAAAGGCATTGGGGGGCAATCATATCCGGAGTGGGCTGAAATTGAGAAAAAACTTAGAGCCAACTTTTCCGCTCGCCGCCAAAAACAAATATAAAAAGAATTGGCTCAGATAAAAGAAGCATTGCCAATTGGTAGTATCAATGAAAAGAAGGATGATTTGGAACTTGAAAGTGCTTCGGTTGAAAAGCCGAATCAAGTAGTATATATTCCAAATCCATCAAATCCAAAGAGACAAACATCATTGAGAAAGGGCATGGCAAGCATAGCAAAACAACCATTCTTGATTTTTCTGAAGTTAATGGAACCTAGTTCCTGTCCTATGAGTTCCGTGCCGTAGAAATTGACAAGCCTCAAAGACAAGAGCAAGTAGCCAAACAAAGTTCGGCTGATAAGCATCTTCAAGGTAACGATGCACGGAATAAAGAAAAAGATGATGAAAAGGCGTTGGAGAGTCATCCAAAGACGAAGTTAGATATTGTTCAAGTCACACCACCATCATGCTCTCCCGTATTTGAAGAGGTATGCATAGCGAGTAATTTACCTATTTTCAGATTTGGTATAACTTCATTATTGATGCATCTATAAGAAATATTCTCATAAGTAATTTTGAAAGACCAATGAAGAAGGGTAATTTACTTGTTAGCAATAAAATTGTTATGGAACATATCTGTCAACCCATTGCGCCATTTATAAAGACCGATAATGACTTATTGTTACAGCCAAAGCTTTCCTTGTTGCTTTATCTAAAGTTTATATCTAGTTGGGTAGCTTTGCTTATTTCGTACTTGGCTTGCACTTGGTCTCAACTGAGACATGTATGTTCTAAATATCTTCATTTCAGAAATTTAAAGCCAAGGTTAAATTCTATTGAGAAAACTGATGCTAATATAATATCTTATCAAAAAACATCGGAGATAGAGTGGAAAACACGATGCATAGCCGAATGGGGAGATTCCAAATCTGAACCATTCGTTTGCTTATCTTCAAAGCCGTTCACACAACAAGATCGGCTAGAAAACAAGAAGTATACCTTCAATTCAAGCATGTGTGATCAATTATTTGATTTTTTGCTGAAAAATAATTACATTACAATTCTTGATCACCATGTTAAGCCATCAATCCAAGGACGAATGTATTGTAAGTTGCATCATTCGTCGAAGCATAATTTTGAGGATTGCAACAGGTTTCGTCAAATAGTTAAATCGGCCATTGAAAAAGGACGGTTGAAGTTTGTTGAAACACCAAGAGATGACCAGTCTATTCCGATTGATCCCGATGGCAAAAAGTTTTTGCATCGGCTGCTTCAAGCCGATCCATTTAAAAAGAAGGTAAAAACTACAGGTGATGGGATCAAGCTTTTCAAGTAAAGAAGTTGTTGAAGAGCATAATGAACATAATCTTGAGGGTGAGAATTCCATCGAAGCTACAATGGAAACACCAAGGACTGGGGGGGCAGCAAGCAAATCCAATGATCGACGAAAGCAAACCAGAAGAAAACAAAGGCCGAAATAAGCGCAAGTGTAAGAGATCAAAAATCACCTTCCCTGAACTATTGGATAAATATCAAAAGAACAGTGAAGAGAAGAATACTTATCGGCCAAATCATGAAAAGAAACCAAGATCACCCCCAAGGCGCAAATATGAGGATTGATATTGACAAACTGACAATTTTAATGCAACATATTCATATCCTTATTTTGGGACGTCAATGCCAATGCCGTGGATGCCTCCTTATGCTCATGTAAATCCATATCCATCATGGGACAGGTATGATACAAAGGCACATTCTCCATCTTATTCTAGACCATCTCACCAATATTATGCAGCTCCTAGAAGATCAACATTTGAAAAATCACACGTCAAAGACCGTTTCAATCATAAGGAATCGGTCCAGAGCTCATGTAAGAAGAAAGAGGTGGTCAAGCAAGTTTACCGCGTGAAAAGAGATGGTTGTAAGTGTGCTACTTCAGATTTGATCTCAAATAAAAAAGAGCCAATTACAGTGTTGACATTAGCTACTAAAGGCAATGAGGCAAGTCAATCAAGTGTCAAATCTGAAGAGAAGAAGTTGAGAGTGGGCAAGGTAAAAGAAGAATTTCCATTACTTCAAACAAAATCACAGCCGGGGTGCTCACTCGGCTTATCATATTGGCAAAAGAAGAAATTAAAAAAACTTAGTGCACAAGAACTTGAAGAAAGAAACATGGCATGGGATCCTAAAGGAAGTACTCAAAATAAGAATTATGTGAAAGCATCCATTACACGACGTGCGGCAAAGGTGAAGAAAGAAAAGAGTGAAAACTATGAAGGACCAAGCCGAAGGTTTCAGCATCTTCGGTCTACACATTATCCATATTCTTCAACTATGACATTAACGCCTATGCCATGAAATTCGTCATCAGGTATGATTGGTAACCCTCAATGGGCTTATTTTAATCCATGGATGGCATATAATTTCTTACATCGTGAAAGGGTATTACCAAGTCACTATACATTTGATTAGCTACAAGTTTTTGTTGACCCAAAGGGCCGAAATACTTGATTTGTCATTTCATTTGTTTATTTCGGCTATACATGCTTTGGTGGATGAAGTTTACATGGACCTTATGTTAACAGCCGATATTTACCTATCGCCCTAAGAATATGTCAAAGTATGGCCGGTGTAGTATTCTAACATCGTCCTTAGTTCGATTGGAGAGCGAGACAAGTACTATGGAGATTATGTCTTCATAGTTGAATTCATAACAACGGCCACAATGTTGGTGTTATTTATATATCTCCATATAGTGCTGTTCTATGAAGCCTTATGCCTCTTAAAATATTTATTGCACAATAATCAAAGTCGAATATGCAATGTTATTAGGTTTGGAACTTTTGCCATATGTGCTAAACATATTGAGGCTTTCGGTGATTCTTTATGAGTAGTGCAACAAATATCCAAGGGTTATCAATGTTTTGACAAATCACTTATAGTTTATCTTGGGGTATGTCTAGATGCAAAATTTACCTTGGGTTGCATTAAAATTGTTTATATATTTAGACATGACAATTAGAAAGAGTTGGCATAGCAAGCATCCGGCTACCATGTCCGTCATGGTGTATTGCACATCTATCAATAGCCGATGCTTATTCTTGCCAACATAGGTAAGGACGAATTGGAGGTCTACCACCTCGGCCACTAATGAAACTTTTATGCAGACAAAGCAAGGATTGGAGGAAGTTCATTCTTGATTATCTGCAAAATCCTAGCGAAAGGGTGAATAATATGGTTCGGAGGATAGCTTTGAGATACATATCTATGGAACCTTATCATCGGATTGTTATATAAGTTGAAAAGTTTTCACCCAAGTTGCATCAAGAGGTTCAATTAAGCAACGACCGATATATGACTATCGTCCTAAGCAAAGACATGGCCGATAAATAACTATCACCCTTAGCTTAAACATGGCCGATACATCATTATCGCCCTGAGAAATATAAATGGCCGATGGAGTGTTGACATCGTCCTTAGAACAAATACATTGCAAATTATTTTTCAGCACGCAAGTTTTACCGAAAAACAGGGGGGCATGTGTTGACACCAAATTTTTGCACAATCAAAAACTTAATTAATATGGCCTCAAATGGAGAAATGATCAACATAAAAAAGTTTCATATTATTGATATGAACATCTTTGAAGTTTGGGCCATCACCATCCGATCTCATCTCGAAGGCCGAAGTTGTGTTCAAAATACTGAGATTTTGTATCCATAACACTTTTCGGCTCATTACACCCCAAGATCGCCTCGTATGGAAAAATGAACTACACGGATTGTCTTCGTCTCATCAAAACGATTGATTTTGATATAGAAATCGTTCCAATCCGAGTTCGTATGCAAAAGTTAGAGCCATGGGAATGAAGCTCTTTCAAGCGGCAGAAAATGGCACGCCCCATAAGACGCCGTGTCTGATGGATAGTGCGAGTATAGCCTGTTTTGCGCGAGGTAGCGCGGGCCTATTTTGCACGAACAATTTGACTCTCAATACGACCTCTGATAAAAAAATGTTGAACATGAAAGTTGTTCGTCTCATCGAAGCGGTGAAGATTGCTTTTGGACTTGTTTCCATCGGAGGTCGTTTACCACCACAAAAAAGACCCGCAAGGTGCAGTCAGTTTAAACCGAACAGTTTTGGAAAGTTCGGACAAAACCAATCCGAATTTGACTAGGGTTTCGGACGTGAATCCAAGTCTTTTCCTTGCACGGGAAGTCCAGCCGCCTCTTATATACCTAAGGGGTGACAGCCGATTGAACAACACACAATCAATCAAATCATCTACCACTTTTTATCTTTTATCTTTCCTCCTTAACCCTAGTTCTTCTTCTTCCTCGTTCTTTGTCTGTTCTTCTTGTTGCAGGGCAACGAACCTCGAGGCCCAAGGGCTTATCAGTCGACCTAGGGCAGCCCATAGCCGCCAGCGTGCTCGACGGGGTCCTCCCGGCGTGTGGGGTTTCGGGTCATCAAAAGCGCCCGCCGGATTGTCTTGCGTACCGCGCTTCCGGACGGGTCTCCTTCGACGTGAACTGCGGTGCATCACCCTTAGCGTTGGAGGTACATGGTGACATGTTCGTGTGTGAACACGAGGTCGTATGTGACTTCACGGGCAGTTAAAGGAGTTACTTTATACATATTTAAGGTTCAAAGTTTTGGGCAAAATTCCGGACGAGGTTTCGGGCTAAACAGTGAGTTTGCACAATTTGTGCGCAGAAAACTGGAATTCCAATATTTTTTATAGATTCACGGGTTTAGATTCATCCTCAATGAGGATCTTTGATGGAAAAGTGTTCAACGTAAGAATTCGGTTTTTTCAAGATGAAAAAGTTTGCTTTTGGGACCATTTCATCTGAGGTCATGTGCAACATGCAAGACTAGTGCAAGAGAGCTACTTCATACATGTTGAGCTCAGAAATTCCAGGTAGGACTAGAAGTTTCGGCCCTGATAAATCCGAGTTAGGTTAGAAATTGACGATTTGGATGGTGTTTGAGTATTGTTCTTGTACTGGAAGTCTAACTGCCTCATATATATAAAGTAGCACTATTCTAATCACAGGACTAGAATAACTATTCGGATCACGGAACACCCTATATAGGAGGCGACCAGACCTTCCTGAGATCTAAAAAAACACCAAACCCCACATCCCACCTCCCACTCTTCCACCTCTCGGCCCTCATCCCCGACCCACTTCCCCCACGGCGCAGCGCCTCCTCCCCCGTGGCCGGCGCGCCACCTCCCCTCCTCCCAACAGTGCCGCGTCCCCTCCCCTTCCCCCCGGGCCGGCTCGCCACCTCCCCTCCTCCCAACGGCGGCGTGGCCCCTCCCCTCCCCCCGGACCGGCTCGTGACCTCCCCTCCTCCCAACGGCGGCGCGCCACCTCCTCCCCGGACCGGCGTACCACCTCCCCTCCTCCCCAACCGCGGCGCGACCCCGGATCCCACGAGCAGCCACCGCCTCCCTCCCCCTGAATCCACCATAGTGGTGCCCCGCCCTACCTCTCCATCCCGTGCCCCCAGCCGATGATGCCCCGCTCGCCGTCGCCCCCCCCCGGTCAGGTGCATGATGCATCTCCGGCCATCCCCTTCCCACCTTGGCCTTAGACCAAAAGATGACCTTCTTAGTTGATGATGTTGACCTTCATCATAATTTTTTTTGCTCTGTTGTGCTGTGGAAAATTTAATTTTGTTGTTCTGTGAGCAGCAACTTGAGACTCCCAAGCTCTGCAGATGTCTCTTGGATGTGGCGTTCTTCTATGTGTAGCTAATGGGAACTCTCTGCTACTGGAACAATGAAATTAACCGCGCATCTAGATCCCAACCTTTTGCTCATCCCATGCGCGTGAGGACATCTGACCGAAGTTAACCTTGTTGTTTCTCTGAGCCGTTCAAGTATAATTGTTTAAAAGATTCAGTTATGACCGCAACTATGGGTTCAGATATACTCAGCGACTAGGCTACCGCTACCTATAGCAGAACCTTGACTTGTTGCACATGGCAGATACGATGCTACATGGGAAATTGTGACGCACCTTCGCTTGGTGCCACCACAGAACCAGTGTGCCCTCCCGTCCTCTGCTTTTATCTGTGCACAGCTATGTGACTCGCACCATGGCTTGCCCTTGCTGCTACTGGGAATAGGTAGAAAATTCTGTTAAAGTTTGTTCATGGCTTCAATTCAGGTGTTAAAAGTTCAGTTCAACTTTGTGCATAACTATTGTTTTTGATAGTCAAATTTGTGCTCGGCTTCGGAGACGTTCCATGAAGTCCCACTACATCTATACGTCATGTTCTTCGGAGATGTTCTGTGAAGTTCTACTACTGCAGTGCGACACTTTGGGCTCGTGTGTGCGGGTGCCATTATGGTGTGCTTGGTTCATGTGTGCCTTGCAAGATGCATGTTTACCATGCTGGATGCTGGCCAGCTCGTTCTTCATGTGCATCACTGCTCCTCTAACCACACTTGTAAGCAGCAGCTGGTTCTCTCTCCGTGTGTTTATTAAAAAAGGAAGACCCCAAGTCAATAAAAGAGCATCATGTCCTAGGGCATGTGTGTTGGGTCTGGTGTCTCGTGTGTGTGCGTGCTCACCTTGTGGGAGCTTGTGTTTTGTGCTCCTGTTCCGGTCTGCACGAGGAAGTTTAGCCTTATACTTTGTAAAGGTTCAATTTGTGTGTATGGGAATGTACATGGGGCACTGTGTTTGCATGAAGATCACTCAGCACCAATATGTATATATGCTAGCAGTTGGTGTCTAGTGGTTGTTAATTACCACTTTGGCCTGAACATTGCTTCTATGTGTTGTTCTAGGAAGAGATCAAAATGCTTCTCTGTAAATACAAATTAGAAATCCTAGTATATGTGTTCTCTTGAAAAATATGTGGATACACACAAAAAATAGTGGATGAGAAATTCATAGTCTGTGCCGCACAAAGTTCAAAATGTCTGAAAGAACATGCGATGCCCCCATGTTTGGTTTTGGTAATTGATGACAATCTCTATGGAATAATGGTTGTCTTGAGTTATATTTGAAGGATTTGTCTATAGGCTTTTCTTGAAGTCCATGTGTTGGTTTCAAGGAGTTTATGAGTTGACCAAGGTGCTATTAAGGAATTATCCAAAGATTGGTCATGTGAGTGTTGAGTTTATTGCAAGCATGTCTTGAAGAAGAAGATTGTGTGATCATTCATGTTTACCTTCAAGACATCATCCAAATGAAGAGAGTTGTAAAGATTCAAGGTTGATCAAGACTAAGTCAAGAGTGGATCAAGTGATCCCATGGTATGGTAAGCTTTGTCCATTGCACTTTGTGTACTAACCGATGGTCTATGTGAGAGTTCTATGTGGGGTTAGGAACGTGTCCATGGGCTTGCGTCCAGAGGAAGATATCATACAACCCATAGAAAGGATGACATCAAGTGATGATCGTCATCAAGATTGCCGTGTGCAAGTTCAAGTGGAGCATCACGAAGATATCAAGTGCTTGATTCTTTCCATCCATTATGGTGTCAATGGACTTGTGAAGATGTGCCGAAGAGTGGCTCACCTATAGTGGACTATGGGGGAGCAATCATCTAGTCTTCATCGAGCCAACGCAATCAAGAAAGGTGGTCCGTCTTGAGGGAGTCAAGATCGTCATCATCTAGCTCAAGTGGACCATGTGCAAGGCAAAGGTTTGCCCTTGATAGGTTTTCTATTTTACCGGTCTCGTGGTGGTAGTAGGGAGACCGGGTTATATGATCGTTTGTCGTACTATCAAGGGGGCTCTCAAGTTGGTAGCTTGATCGTATCGTTAGTAGAGAGCTCAAACGCTTGCATCCTTGCATCATGTTTCTTGGTTCTTGTTTGGTTCTCTTTGTGAGTCTTAGAGCTTATGGTCATCTTGATGACAAGCTTGAGTTCATCGAAAACGGAGTTCACATGCGTCTTCTATGATGTTTTCGGTGTTGGAGGTTTTACCGGTCTTATCCGAGGAAGGGTTCTCACCATTTCCTTTGGGCCTTTTCTCATTTGCTTATTATTGGTATTTCTTTCAAGATTGTGTTAGCCCTTGTTGCTAGCTTTCCAACAAACTTGGTTTCGTTGAATTCGGAGTCCGTTTGCAAAAGTTGTGGTTGTTTTGGTAAAGGTCAGCGGTACTACCGCGACTAGAGCGGATGTAATTTTTTACTACCGCTCCAGAGCAGTACTACCGCGGCTCCTGAGCGGTAGTACCGCTCCAGAGTAGTACTATCGCGGCTCCTAAGCGGTAGTACCGCTCCGGACCAATATCTCGTGTTTTGCTCAGCGGAAGTAGGCACAAAAGTATTTTTTTTAGTACCGCTCGCAAGTAGTAGTACCGCTACCATTTGCAGTAGTACCGTGAGGTCGAGCGGTAGTACCGTGAGGACAAGCGGTACTACCGCTCCGACGGTTCTTCTGGCCTTTTTGCCTCCTCCCTGTTGTTTTGGAGCGGTAGTACCGCTCTATGCGGGCTGTGAGCATAACGGTTGGATTCGGGAGCTCCTATAAAAGGGGGTCTTCTTCCCCATTCAACCTTATCCTTTGAGCTCGTGTTCTTCCCCCATTGTTGACCTTCTTTGAGCTTGCTAACTCTCAATCCCTCCAATGATTCTTGCTAGTTCTTGAGGGAAAGAGAGGAGATCTAGATCCACGTTTCCACCAATCACTTTCTCCTCTAAGTGAGGGGAACCCCTTGGATCTAGATCTTGGAGTTCTTCGTGTTCTTCTTTCGTCTTCCTCTCATTTTCCTCCCTAGCATTAGTTTCTTTGGTGGGATTTGGGAGAGAAGGACTTGGGCACTTCGTGTGCCTTTGCCATTGCATTTGGTGCATCGGTTTGAGTTCTCCACGTGATACGTGGAAGTTACGAGTTGAGAAGCTTATTACTCTTGGGTGCTTGGTGCCCTTGAGCTTGTTCCTCTTGGGTGCTTTGGCACCCTAGACGGTTGGTGGTGCTTGGAGCTCAATCATTGTGGTGTAAAGCTCGCAAGCGTCGGGGTCTCCAATTAGGTTGTGGAGATTGCCCGAGCAATTTGACAGTACCGTGACCGCCCCAATGGTTGCCAAAGTGTCTGGGTTCGGTGACCGCCCCAAGGGTTTCCATTTGTACGGGTTCGGTGACCGCCCTCAAGGGTCCCTTAGTGGAATCACGGCATCTTGCATTGTGCGAGGGCGTGAGGAGATTACGGTGGCCCTATTGGCTTCTTAGGGAGCATTGTGCCTCCACACGGCTCCAAACGGAGATTAGCATCCGCAAGGGTGTGAACTTCGGGATACATCGTCGTCTCCGCGTACCTCGATTATCTCTTACCCGAGCCCTTTACTTATGCACTTTATTTTGTGATAGCCATATTGTTTCTTGTCATATATCTTGCTATCACTTATTGTTTATCTTGCTTAGCATAAGTTGTTGGTGCACATAGGTGAGCCTAGTTGTTGTAGGTTTTGTGCTTGACAAATTAATCGCTAGGTTTATTCCGCATTTGTTCAAGCCTAAACCGTAATTATTTTAAAAACGCCTATTCACCCCCCCTCTAGGCGACATCCACGATCTTTCAATTGGTATCAGAGCCTCGTCTCTCTTTATAGGGCTTAACCGTCTAGAGAGTAAAGATGTCGACTAGGGGTTTAGGATTCTCTGACACTCTTAGTTTCGATGGCACAAATTTTGATGTTTGGGTAATTCGCATGCTTAATCTCTTTAGGGTCATGGACCCAAATTTAGAGCGAATTGTAGATATGTGTTTTTCTCCTCCAAAGGATCGACAAAGATTATCTTTAGAGGATGAGAAAAACTCTTATCTCAATGCTCAAGCTTCTAATGTGCTTTTTGATGCTTTGAGCAATGTAGTTATATTTCAACTCATGCCGTTTCGGGATGCTCATAAGTTGTGGACAAAGCTTCAAGACAAATATGGCATGTCCGAGATTTGTGGAGATGATTGTTCTCCTTCCACCTCCGGTCGTATAGTATTCTCAACTTCTTCTACTTCACCTACATGTGGTTTGCCACAAGGTAATGATATGGTGAGTAGTGGCGTTCATTGCAATGATTATAGTGAGCTTATTATTGATGATCCTTCGTCACTTTATTATTGCAATGCTTCACCTTTGGACTTTAACACTTCAAGCACTCTAAATGGTTCACATGCTTGTGTTAAAAGTTCTTGCATATCTTGTAGAAATTTCTTGCTCAAATCTCATGATGATATGCTTGCTATGTCTTGTTGCCATGATAAAAATGTTTCTATTTCCTCGAGTTGTTGTGCTAACAATGTAGAGGAAACCCAACACTTCAGGGAACAAGATGTGGTCTTGAACGGTGCTTCAAGGGATCCTACATCATCATCGATTGCTTTTTGCCTTATGGCCAAGGCTTCAAAGGTATCTCCCACTTTGCCCAATATATCTTGTGATAATATTGATGATGGCAAGAGTGATGATGATGTCGATTATGATGAAGAGAATGATGATGTTGCCTCCTTAAAAGTTAAGGGGGAAATAATTTTTAAAGCTATTATTAAGAATAAAATTGCTCGTTCCAACTTTATGGAAATCATGTCTATTGCTATTGAGGGCAAGAAATATATTGATGAGTTGGAATCTCATCTAGAGGAGCATGAGGTCACCATTTAGAAAATGGAAGCTCATGGGCGTGATTACGCAAATGAGATCGCGGAGCTATCTCAAGCTCTTGAACATGAACAAACCACCTCTGAATCCCTTGAGGAGACTTTTGCTCTAGAATTATCTAGAGTGAGGGAATCTCATGACAGAACTCTTGAGGTGGCCAATGATTTCAAAACTAAAATGCTAAGCTTGAAGTTGCTCATGCTAGACTCCTTGAGGACTTTGAGCACCTCGAAAATGGCTCAAGGGTCATCAAGGGTGAGCTCATCAAACTCACCGAGTCTCATGCTCAACTTGAATCTTCTTATTTAAAAGAGCTTGCTAAGTTTCCCCCTCCTATTGTCGTTAATGATGATGCTTGTGCTACTAACTCTATTACTTGTGAAGCATCCATTTTGAAGGAGAATGTTGAGCTACGAGCTCAACTTGAGTTGCTATCTAGCAATTATGGGAAATTGGAAGAAAGCCATGAAAAGCTCTCAAGCTCTCATGACGATCTTCTAGTATCCCATAATGTAGTAAAGATAGCTCATGAGGCCATGATTGCTAAGGTAACATCTAGTGAGCCTCATGTGGATACTAGCACTACTTCTAGTCAAAATAGTATATTGCCATGTGCTAGTCCTTGTAATTCATCTACTCACAGTGTTGGTACATCTTGTGATGAATTGCTTTCCTTGCCTTGTTGCTCTAACGATGAAGCTTATACTTCCTCTAGTACTTGTGTTGAGACTAACCATGTAGAGGAAATCAAAGAGCTTCAAGGCCCAAGTCACTTCTTTGAAGAAAGACTTGGAAAAGAGTCATCAAGGGAAATCCACACTCAACAATATCTTGAGTATGCAAAAATCCCCCAATGACAAAGGTGGACTTGGATTCAACTCCAATAAGAATAAGAAGTCCAAGATGAACAAAAGGAAGGGCCAAGAACAAGTCAAGAATTCGGCCAAGATTGTTTGCTTCAAGTGCAAAGTAGAAGGGCATCATGTTAGATCTTGCCCATTGAAGAAGAAGGCCATTAGTGTCAAGCAACAAGGGAAGAGGGCACAAGTTCAATCTCATGCTCAACCTCAAGTTGAAGAAAGGCCTCTTCCCAAGAAGACCCAAGTTAATGCTTCTTTTGTTGAGAAATCAAGTGAGAAGAAAGTGAAGAGTAGACGTTGCTACTTATGTCGTGAGAAAGGCCACCTAGCTTCTTCATGCACTAGTGGTAACTTATCCAACCCAATTACTATTGATGATATCTATTCTCTTAGGAAGGATAAGGTCGGCAATGTGTTTGCCAAGTTTGTTGGTACTCAAAGTGGTGTCAAGAAAATAACCATTTGGGTTGCCAAGCCTATTGTGACTAACCTCTTAGGACCCAACTTGGTTGGGGACCAACAAGCTCAAACTTGATCAATAGGTGCTGTTGGAGGGCATTAGAGACTTGGCTACATTATGAAGAATTAAGGGGACTTCATCATTCTTATTGTCTCAAGCCAAGTCAATTGGATTATCAAGTTTCTATCTTATATCCAATGTGCCTCCTTATGTAACTTGTACTTAAATTGTTTACATTGAAAGTTACTTTACCCCATGCATGTGTTGGTTTTGTTCCTTGCATGTGTTTGTATATGTTGTGCTTCCAACTTGCTTATCTTGAGCAATCAAGTATGTGTGTGTTGGTTTGCACATCATGTACGTGTGTGTCGTGCGTTGAGCCTTTTTGCTTCTTGTGTGTATCCTAGTTGGCTCGTGTGAGAGATTAATGGAACATCCCATTTTGGGGGAGTGATGTGCTTTGTGCACCTCACAAACCTATAAATGTGTGTACATGAGGAATACCATCTAGTATTGATATTACGAGATTATCTAGTCGCTAGGTGATATATCTCTCATGAGAAATTCAAATTCTAAAAATTCCATTGATTATCTCGTGTTGGATCCTCTTATTGCCTCTTGTTAAGTTCTTATTGGTATCACATTATGGGGAGTAATATGCTATGTGCATATTACAAGCCTAGAAAATGTGTACATTTGAGATAGTGTCTCCTAGAACTGATATTGTAAATTATATTGTTCCTAGGTGACAAGTTAGCTCTACAAGTGGCAATTTGCTTGTGTTTGGTGTGAAGATGATGTCGGATATCCTTGCTATCTACCACCGGGAATTATTTCCAAATACTTCTTGTCTTTTGACAATTGGTACTCACTTATGTGTGGTAGAAATTATTGATCATCTTCACGTTGGCGTTTGCTTTTTATTTGCCTTATCTCTTTCCAAGTTTGTGTCAACTCCCATTGTCTTCCGTGCCACTTGAGGATCTTGCTGTTTTCTTGATCTTGTCTAGTGTTTTCCTTGATATAGTGAACGTGGTGATCCTACCTTGTGTATTTTGTATTCAAATGCAAATTCTCTATAATGCACAACTCGTGGGGGAGCTATCCTATTTTCTATAAAACACTATACTTGTGATCCATTTTAAGTGTGTGTTGGTGGATGGCAAGCCGTTTCTTTTTGGTACTTGTGCCATCATGAAACTTTGTAGAGAGCTTGGTTTGTTTGGAACCATCCTCTCTTTTGGGAGTTTGATATCGTTTTGTGGGTTCCAATGGATATCTCATTCCTTGATGTATCTTTTAATGATATCTTCCAAGTGATGATTTCTCCTTTTGGTATTCTTTTCACTTGGTATTTCCTTGTATTTTGGTATCGGTTCTTGAAAGTCTTGAGCATGCATATTAACTTCATGTAGTTTCCTTGGCATGCTTTCTTTCTTTAACTCAATATATAGGGGAAACTCCACCTAGTCTCAATTTGGATGAGATGTGCATGAAATTCATTTTCATATCTATATGCACATATTTATGTGGAGTTTGTCCTATGTATTGGTGTTTCTAACTATTTGGTCCCGATGAGTTTGGGTACCGTTTAGTTTGTGTTGTTCTTCTAGGAACATTTGGAGATGCATTGCATGCTTGGCTCACTCACAAGGAAGGTGTCGTCACCATGTGCTCATTGGAGTCAAGCTAGGATGATCAATGAACTACTATCTACCTTCAATTAGTATCTACTACATCCTTCCAATGATGTCTCGGTAACAAGTATCTATTCATGCTCTCCTCTCTTGCATTCAACCTTGTGTAGGTTGCATCTTGGCATGATATTCATTTCATATCTTGTGATTCTTGCTTCCTTTCTCAAAGCATCTCAAGGATGATCTCATGTTGCTAGTTGTGATGTCTTTGATAGTTGTGTGGTAGGAATTCATCTATATCCAATAAGACCATATCTAGCCATGTGCTATGCTTCCAAGTAAATATCTTATTGGTATATGTATGACTTCCTTTTGGATATCTTGTTCCTTCATGTTGTAACTATTTCGGTGTACATCCTTCTTTGTAGATATATATCGTCATGTTTTCATCTACCTAGACCCTTATACACTTGAGAGAAATTACATCTCTAGATGATATCCTTTCTTTCACATCCACCTTGTCTTTCTTTTGTTATTTCTTTGGTGGCTCTGTGAAAGATTTTGCCTTGAGTGTGTGTCCTCTATCGCTGCATCTTGTTGCACTCTTGTGTAGTGAAGATTATTTTCCTCATGCTTATCTTTACGAGGCTTTTGCCATCTTAATTGGTATCCCTCGTCTTGATGAGGCTTTCATCTTCTATCTTCACCACGGGTTGTCACAAGCATATGTTCTTTATATGCTTATTAGTAAGCTTGTGAACCCAATTGCTAGTTGTGCGTGGGAATGATAGGCCTTGCACCGTGTGCCTCATTCTTTCAAGACTTTATTGATGCTTAATGCTCATCCGTACATTAGTCTTCTCAAGTGCATTGCCTTGACTCACACACATCATTTTGGTTGAGCCCATTCATAAGTTGCCTCTTTTACTTGTTGCTCAACCATGTGTTTGTTGCAAGTACTAGGCTTTGTTTCCTATATGCTCACTTGCACTTGTTGTAAGTTTCTATTGATTTTGGGGGAGGTATGATCCTATTTTGTGCACTTTGTATCCAAATACAAATATTCTTATGTGTGCACAAATCACGGGGAGCTTCTCTAGTTTCTTTAGAACACTCCTTTGCCCATATCATAATATCCTTTATTCATGTGGCTCGTAGGATCTTTGGTATAGTTGTTTCAATTGATATCCTTTGATTGCTTGCTTCAATTGGTATCTTTTGATTTCTTGATTGCTTGTGTCTCTCTTTGTTATGTCCTTGTGGCATATCATTCTTTAGCAATCTTTGTGCCTCAATATAGTTTGTGTTCCTCCAAGTATTTACCGTTGGATATGTGTATTGCATTCCACTCTCTTGTGAAGAAATACACAATTTATGGAGGACCACAATTTATATTGGTCTTCTTAGCTTTTAAGCCCATTTTGGCAATCGATGCCAATGGGGAGAAGTTTCAGAGTTTTGTGGAGAAGTTTAGAGAGTTATCTCCTCTTGCTTTGGTTTTGTTCCTTAGCATTTGCATCTCATACGCATGCACTATTGGTTGTTGCATTGCATAGTGAAGCATAATTCCTTATATAAACTCTCTTGAAAGTGATTGTCATCAATTACCAAAATGGGGGAGATTGAAAGAACATGCGGTGCCCCCATGTTTGGTTTTGGTAATTGATGACAATCTCTATGGAATAATGGTTGTCTTGAGTTATATTTGAAGGATTTGTCTATAGGCTTTTCTTGAAGTCCATGTGTTGGTTTCAAGGAGTTTATGAGTTGAGAAAGGTGCTATTAAGGAATTATCCAAAGATTGGTCATGTGAGTGTTGAGCTTATTGCAAGCATGTCTTGAAGAAGAAGATTGTGTGATCATTCATGTTTACCTTCAAGACATCATCCAAATGAAGAGAGTTGTAAAGATTCAAGGTTGATCAAGACTAAGTCAAGAGTGGATCAAGTGATCCCATGGTATTGTAAGCTTTGTCCATTGCACTTTGTGTACTAACCCATGGTCTATGTGAGAGTTCTATGTGGGGTTAGGAACGTGTCCATGGGCTTGCGTCCAGAGGAAGATATCATACAACCCATGGAAAGGATGACATCAAGTTGTGATCGTCATCAAGATTGCCGTGTGCAAGTTCAAGTGGAGCATCACGAAGAGATCAAGTGCTTGATTCTTTCCATCCATTATGGTGTCAATGGACTTGTGAAGATGTGCCGAAGAGTGGCTCACCTATAGTGGACTATGGGGGAGCAATCATCTAGTCTTCATCGAGCCAACGCAATCAAGAAAGGTGGTCCGTCTTGAGGGAGTCAAGATCGTCATCATCTAGCTCAAGTGGACCATGTGCAAGGCAAAGGTTTTCCCTTGATAGGTTTTCTATTTTACCGGTCTCGTGGTGGTAGTAGGGAGACCGGGTTATATGATCGTTTGTCGTACTATCAAGGGGGGCTCTCAAGTTGGTAGCTTGATCGTATCGTTAGTAGAGAGCTCAAACCCTTGCATCCTTGCATCATGTTTCTTGGTTCTTGTTTGGTTCTCTTTGTGAGTCTTAGAGCTTATGGTCATCTTGATGACAAGCTTGAGTTCATCGAAAACGGAGTTCACATGCGTCTTCTATGATGTTTTCGGTGTTGGAGGTTTTACCGGTCTTATCCGAGGAAGGGTTCTCACCATTTTCCTTTGGGCCTTTTCTCATTTGCTTCTTATTGGTATTTCTTTCAAGATTGTGTTAGCCCTTGTCGCTAGCTTTCCAACAAACTTGGTTTCGTTGAATTGGAGTCCGTTTGCAAAAGTTGTGGTTGTTTTGGTAAAGGCTGCAGCGGTACTACCGCGACTAGAGCGGATGTAATTTTTTACTACCGCTCCAGAGCAGTACTATGCGGCTCTGAGTGGTAGTACCGCTCCAGAGCAGTACTACCGCGGCTCCTAAGCGGTAGTACCGCTCCGGACCAAAATCTCGTGTTTTGCTCAGCGGAAGTAGGCACAGAAGTATTTTTTTTAGTACCGCTCGCAAGCAGTAGTACCGCTACCATTTGCGGTAGTACCGTGAGGACGAGCGGTAGTACCGTGAGGACGAGCGGTACTACCGCTCCGACGGTTCTTCTGGCCTTTTTGCCTCCTCGCTGTTGTTTTGAGCGGTAGTACCGCTCTGTGCGGGCTGTGAGCATAACGGTTGGATTCGGGAGCTCCTATAAAAGGGGGTCTTCTTCCCCATTCAACCTTATCCTTTGAGCTCGTGTTCTTCCCCCATTGTTGACCTTCTTCGAGCTTGCTAACTCTCAATCCCTCCAATGATTCTTGCTAGTTCTTGAGGGAAAAGAGAGGAGATCTAGATCCACGTTTCCACCAATCACTTTCTCCTAGTGAGGGGAACCCCTTGGATCTAGATCTTGGAGTTCTTCGTGTTCTTCTTTCGTTCTTCCTCTCATTTTCCTCCCTAGCATTAGTTGCTTTGGTGGTATTTGGGAGAGAAGGACTTGGGCACTTCGTGTGCCCTTGCCATTGCATTTGGTGCATCGGTTTGAGTTCTCCACGGGATACGTGGAAGTTACGAGTTGAGAAGCTTATTACTCTTGGGTGCTTGGTGCCCTTGAGCTTATTCCTCTTGGGTGCTTTGGCGCCCTAGACGGTTGGTGGTGCTTGGAGCTCAATCATTGTTGTGTAAAGCTCCGGGAAAGCGTCGGGGTCTCCAATTAGGTTGTGGAGATCGCCCCGAGCAATTTGACGGGTACCGGTGACCGCCCCCAAGGGTTGCCAAAGTGTATGAGTTCGGTGACTGCCCCAAGGGTTGCCATTTATGCAGGTTCGGTGACCGCCCTCAAGGGTCCCTTTAGTGGAATCACGACATCTTGCATTGTGCGAGGGCGTGAGGAGATTACAGTGGCCCTAGTGGCTTCTTGGGGAGCATTGTGCCTCCACACCGCTCCAAGCGGAGATTAGCATCCGCATGAGGTGTGAACTTGGGATACATCGTGATGCGGGCTAACCCGGTGTAGGCCGATCTTTCACGTTTGGAGTGGGATCCTCGAAGAACACGATGAACACGGGAAGAACGGAGAGAAATCACAAGGGGAAACACTCAAGAACAAGTCCAATCACACATCCACTAGACAATCAAACACACAAGATCCACAAGGTACATGAACAACAAAGGGAAAGATACAAGGTAGAGTTCATCTCCGTGAGGAGGTCTTGAAGGGGGCCGCCCAAGGGGGGGTCTTGATGATATATCCCGTAGGATCTTCTCCTAGATGGAGGTCTTGGCCTCCAATGGAGTAGTGATCTCTCTCTCTCTCAAGAGTAGAGGTAGGAGCAAAGCTCACCTAAGAATGAGCTATCATATTTGCTAACCCTAGATAGGATGAAGGGAAGGTATATTTATAGTCTAAGTGCAAATGGGGGGGTGAAGTGAAGGGGTACATGGGACTTAGCCCGCAACTGGACACAGCCAGGGGTCGGACGTCCGGTGGGCGTCGGACGTCCGGAGACTCACGGGCGGCCGGACGTCCGGAAGACGTCGGACATCCGCTCGATTTGGCTCGGACGCAGGAGTGCCGGATTTCCGGAGGGGGCCGGTCGTCCGGTCGTCGGTCGTCCGCAGGCGCCGGACGCCCGCTCATTTGGCTCGGGTGCGGGATCGCCGGTCGTCTGGTGGATCTTCAGGCGCCGGACGTCCGGACCCAACTGGTCGTCCGGTGGCTGGAGCTTCTTCGACAGCTCTTCTTCTTGCGTCTATGTTTTCGGGCTTCGCTCGCGGATGGTGTAGGTGTTCCTTGGTGCTTGCACTCCTCCTCGTCGTCCATGAAGCTCCGGCAATACCTATGCATGCACACGAGTGGAGTGTCAAGTAGTATACCATCCTCGAAGGGGTCAAGCGAACACGTGTAAAGGAGAAGATTCACCTTTATGTATGAGAAGTAGAGGTCAGACGTGTCACTTGCCAAACGGACTCTTGACATGGTGATGACCGTAGGATGCTCCGCATCATCCCCTCCCCCTTGGAAAAGATCCGACCTCGGATCGAAAACCAAATCACCATGAGAAAGAGATGGCGGTGCCGTGTCGAAGTGGTCGATCACTAAGCACTCATCGTCTAGTAGCTCGAAATGGGCACTCTCCAATGTCGCACCGTCTTGTGATTCCTTCAAAATGAGCAAATGGAACAAACACTTGGAAAAACAAATGTGGTTAGCGTTTGTGCAAAACGAAGCATTCTAGAGGTGATTCACCAAACAAGTGTCGTCATCAAGCATAGCAAATGGTGTGACAAAGGATTGTGACATGGCATGTAAGCAAATGAATTGAGTAAAATCAAGGTCATCATGGAAACAAGCATGTAAATGTGAGGTAGTGATGCAAATGTGTGTGACAAGAGAATAAGCATCTACCTCAAGATCATAGCAAACATGCATAAAGTGCTCGACAAATGGTTGATGGTAGGCATAGGAATCATTCACAACACCAAATAAGATGAGATGTCTAAACACATGGGTCAAGTGCAAGACAATCCAAGCATAATGTGCATAGGGTGTAGTGAATATAGTGTGGCACTCAACACAATAGAAAGAGCAAGTGTTCATCATGTGCGAGGCAATCAAGTCAAGCATGTGACAAGCAAAGGGACATGGCATATGTGAAGAAATGGCATTGGTGCAACCAAACATATGATAGTAGCAAGTAGACCAAGAATTGGATGCAACACACAAGGTATATATATCATGAAGCATGGAAATGTGGCAATCATGGGTGAAAGCAATAGCTCGAACATGCGTGCAAATGGTGCAAGTAACACATGAAGTATGATCCACAATATCCAAGCTCAAGAAGGATGTCACCTTGAAGGCGTGTCCTTGTGCATTCTTCACAATGCCCAAGTGGAAGCAAATGTGGTGTAGAAGCGAGTTGTGGTAGAATGTATGAGGCTCGCTCTCAAGAGCTCGAATGGTCAACTCACATGAAGTGGAAGTCGACACAAAGTCCAAGTATCCTACACATGCACAAAACAAAACAAAGAACGTATACGCATGGTAGATGAACACATCATCCATCATGATGGTTCTCATCTTTTGCACATAACCATTAGAAGCACAAGTGCATGAATAATATGATGCAACAATAGCAATATTGATGGCACTAGGTATATGGTGCAAAGAAGTAAGACAAGAATGCTTCACATGTAATATGTCAAAATCTCCAAACATATGTGAGAATGCTATGGGGGCAAACTCATGAGCAAGACGAATAGCATGGTTGCACTCAATACATGGCAAATCTAGCATGAGAGAGGCAACATATGGAGATATGTGACAAGAAGCAATAACAATGATGTGCAAAGCATGTAGATGGTTGTCATCAACCGCATGAAATGAGCAAGTATGAATCATAGGTGATGCAACAAGGCAAGCAAACATAGTAATCAAGTCGTGCAAACTAGTGGAGAGAAGATGCAACACACTAGAATAAATCATGGCAATCATGTCATGTGAGCAAATAATAGGCATAGGGAGTGCACATGACATATCGCAAGCACGAACACAAAGCAAGATCATAGTATCATCATAGGGGTGGGTCACAAATGGAACATGGCAACAACAAGCAATATCTCCACCAAGCTTGCAAATACACATAAAAGTATGAGAGATCATCATGTGTAAAGCAAAGCATGGGTCACAAATGCATGGAAAAGGTATAGGAATGGGCATATCATGCAAAGTGAACATGGCAAGATGGGCATATAATATGTAATGGACAACAACCCATAGCCAAGTGAGGGCCATGTAGAAGAAATGTGAATACTTGGCGTGAAGAGAGCGGTGGAAAGGCAATCCATGGAATCCCAAATCATCGTTGCTCTCTAGAGCTCGTTTTGTCAACTCGTGGGATTGCGAGGTCGACAAGTATTCATGGGTACCTACACAAAAGAGACACAAACCAAAGAAATTGTGGCGTGGTAAATGTACACATCATCCATCATGATGTGTATGTGCACGTGTGAGTTAGCACAAGATAAGAAATGCTCAAAGAAATTTGATGCATGGTATAAGAACATGTCATCCATCATGAAAGAATAGTTATTGTGTATGGAACGATGGGGATGCAAATTTAGCATACCAGTATATGGCGCATCAATAGCATTTTCATTCATGGGAATCATATTGTGCACACAAGTATTGGGATCATGCAATGAATGGGATGAATCAAAATCTCCTAACATGTATGAGGAAACTATGGGGGTCTCCTCAAGAGCAATATTGGAAACATCACATGGAGAAAATGGACAACATCCAAAACAATGCATATCCGAAGCTAGGTGGTCATGGCATGGCATATGAGATAAATGATGCAAAGGGAGCATATCAATATCATCACAAGAAAAACAAATGCCAATAACCATGGGCTTGTCATCTATGCCATATGTGCTAATTGGGATTATTTTAATGGCATATGCATAGTCACTATGAAGAGATTGCAAATAAGACATATGATGGATCTCATGCATAGCATATGACAAGTCAAGTGGATTAGCAAACATGATGTGACCTAAAGAATTGTCACAAGAAATCCTATGTAACATGGCATCACAACTAGTAGACTCCACATGAGAATCATCATATTCATCATAAATGGGCAAATCATCACATGGGGAAATCATACTAGCATGAAGCATGGTACTAGGTCGATCAACATCATGCAAGCAATCAATGTCAAAATAGTCCACTAGTGGGACGAGAGCATCACCGTCACCTTTGTTACCTTTGTCATTCCACTCAAGTGGTGTAGGTGAGGTGGGAAAGACCAAATGGTGGTCATCTTCATCTTGATGGAACCATGTGGGGGGTGCATCATAGTCCACCATGGCCATCGTCTTGTCCAAAGGGAGGACGAATTGCCGAGGATCGGCGGCGTCATCATAAATGGGACCTAGCACCAAATGAGAAGACACAATAGAGGTAGAGGTCAAGTCGCTAGTGTTGAAAGTGGCCTCACATGACCTATCAACTATCTCACTCTCTCTATGTGGTGGTTCACTCACTCCCTCGAAATAGGTGCACTCAAACTCACGTATGGTAGAGTCACTCATCTCACTCAAGTGGTGGGGGTTGTGGCTCTCCTCACATGGGATTTGTGGCAACACATCATATATGGGGCTAGTGGTGAAGGCACTCTCACTCTCAATATGGTGGCACAAGTCACTCAAGTCATCATACGTCGCCGTGGTCGAGGTGAAATACTCAACCATCTCATCACTGTCGCCATGGATGAAGGCCGAAGATGGCACATCATCACTCTCCTCCATGACCGAAGGGAAAATCCCATGCTCGATCATCTCGTCATCGCTGCCGTGGATGAAGGCCGAAGATGGCACAACATCACGCTCGCCTCCTAAGATGGAAGCATCATCCTTGCTCGCCACCTTGTCGCTCGCCTCCAAAGCTTGGTCCTTGAAGGTCTCCATAGTCGTACTCGTCGTTGCACCGTCTTGAAAAAGAGTCGAAGTAGACTCGGCATCGTCAATGCCACAAAGAGGGATGGCGGTGAAGTCGACCTTGGGAGCATCGTCTTGGAGCTCATCGGGCTTGGACATCTTGGTGGTACTAGCCTCATGCTCGTCGTGTTGGAGCTTGGTCTTCGAGAAGTGTGCTTGGGGTGGAGAAGCCTTGGCCTTCATGAGTTCTTGTTCCGCCTTGAGAGCACCAATGTAGTAGTCCCGAGGGACTTGTAGTTCTCGAGGAGGATTGTCTTGGAGATGTCGTTGTTCAAACCCATCATGAAGTGGAACTTCATAGAAATGGGGTCGTCCACGCCGGCTCGTCGCAAGGCAATCTTCATCTCCTTGAAGTACTTGTCGATGGACTTGGATCCTTGTATGGTGTTCTCCAATTGGCGTCGAAGTTGTTCCGTGTAGGTTGGAGGCACGAACTCTCGCCGCAAAGCTCTCTTCGTCTTGGGCCAACTCATGTCGTAGTACTCCGAAGGTGTGTGAAGCCACCAAGACAAGGCGTAGTCGTGGAAGTTTCTTGTGGCGCACTTCACTTGATCTTCGGGACGAACTTGATGTAGCTTGAGGTAGTCGTCCATCAAACGCTCCCACTCAAGATACTCCTCGGGTTCGTGAGTCCCATAGAAAGGAATCGTGTGGTCGATGTTGAGGTCGTAGTAGCTCGTGGAAATCGCGGACTTGAGCTTGGGGAGCTTCTCTTGAGCGTCGTCTTGGGGTGCTTGTTGGCGAAGATGTCGTATGTCCGTAGGCGAAGATGCCTTGAAGTCGCTTGGCGAAGATGCCAAGGGAGATGGTGAAGTCATTGAGCGGTTGTTGATGTAGAGCTCTTGACCTTCACGTTCTTGGTGGTGATGGTGTCGATGCTGATGTGATCTTGCCGGAGATGGTAGCTCGGAAGCATGTGCTCTTGAGCGTCTTCTCGAAGATGAGGAAGATCGCTTGTAGGAGTTGATGAGGGCTTTGAACTCCTCCATTTGAGCTTGCATCTTGGCGTCGTTGGAGTTGTTCGAGGCATCGAACTCGTCGTTGTTGTTGTAGACCGAAGGTGAAATGCCTTGCCTATCCATCACAAGACTCGAGTAGAGGTGAGTAGGAAATGAGATAAACAATACCAAGTTACCTTTTCCCAAAGTTGAGGATGTATCCCGTTTCACTCAATGTGAATGAAAGAATAGTGGAATTGGTACCGGACTTGTTCACTCACACCTATCAAGTAAAGCTTACAATAGAGCTCGGTGAGGATAGTGGCACAAAAATTTGATGCAGAATGTTAGCAAGAGTCAATAATGTTGAAAGAGATTCAGAAATTTGCAAGCGAAACAAGTAGACCAATAGCAATATGTGGCACACGGGAACACACACACGGATAGATAAATGGGGTCGTGCAACCAAGGAATGAGCACAAAATGTGGAATCCACGGAAAACGCTCGTGTTGCACAACTCAAGAGAGATGCTAGCATGATTTCTCAATAGGCGGATACGACACTTGTGCACAACCTATAAGATGCAAAATGGATAAACTTTCTATCCCAAGTATGCTATATATGTATGGTTCCCGGTGTTTCTCTCAAGATGATCCAAGATGATCGGATATGATACCATATGATATATTTTGATGCTATGGCTATTGCTTACAAGCTCTTTGCTCTCTTTCTTTGCTTAAAAGCTTATTCTCTTTTTCTTTTTTTTTCACTTTTGCACAATGCACAAACCAAGATAGCTATTGTGTATATGCAGGAACGATATTGTGACACAATGGATGATATGATGATACCAATATGATATGGTATGTATGCAATGGATGGTGTAGATCACTAATGTGCACAAGTAGCGTGGCCCGGCAATACTCAAATGGCTAGTCTCGATAGGCAAGTGACGCAAAATGGGCTAGGGGTTAACAATGCAATTGCAAGGGGAATATACAATGGTGTCGTCGAGGTTACCGTCCTTTGAGATGATGAGTGGCGGTGTTCTTGATGTAGATACCAAGATGATGGAGACTCGTCCCTAAGTAGCCGAAACACCTTAGGAAACGAAAAAAAAAACGCGAACTCAAAATCTCAAATGACAAATGTCAAATGGTGGCAGCGGGAATGCGGTGGTGGTTTGCACTTGGCAATGCGGAAATGGGATGATGGGTTATGCGAGTCAATGTTGAAGTTGTCGTCCCTAAGTAGCCGAAACACCTTAGGAGACACAAGCCACAACTCAAAAAGCTCAAACAAAATTGGGTTAAGTTGGGTGGAAGTGTATGGTGGGTAAGCCTATGCGGAAGTGGTGGTGGTGGTTGATGAAGAAGAAATTGTCCCTAAGTAGCCGAAACACCTTAGGAGACTCGAATCACTACTCAAGCAACCACATATACAATGGGGAACAAAATTGGTTAGGTTGCGGAAGTCGGTGGTGGCTATGCGGATGATGTGGTGGAAGCCTTAGGCAAAGATGCCAAAGTTCCAAAATTTTGATGGATTCAAATGATGTTGGTGGTATTTTTGTGGGAAGGGGGATGTCAATAGCTTCAAAACAAGCTAAAGAACGTCAAAATCGGAGTTCGATGAATTAGTTATGGACAAAACAACAATCAGCCAAAGTCTGAAACTACAGGTTACGGACGTCCGGAAAGGTCGGATGTCCGGGGCGTCGGACGTCCGGAAAGGTCAGAAATCCGTAAATTCGGTTCGGTTAGGGGTTCCGGTCGTCCGGAAAAGGTTGGACGTCCGGTGCTTCGTGGGGGTCCGGACGTCCGTAAATCGTCGATCGTCCGGTGGGTCGGGGTCAACTCGAAATTTCAGATCCGGGACCCGATTTTGGGCGGAAATTGGGGATTTTGGGGTCAAAATTCGCGGGCTTTTGTGGATGAAAGATGGGGAAACTTGGGGAAATGCTAGATCCACTTGAAACCAAGCAAATCCATGGATCAAAATCAACAAAACATCATCACACCAACAAATCACAAAAAAAATTGGGGCTATTTTGGTGGGGATTTTCGAATTTGGGGAAGAACACAACAAAATCAAGCTAGAAAACACGGGGTAGGGGCTCCAAAACGTGATCAACGAGGCTATGATACAATATGATAAGGGCTAACCCGGTGTAGGCCGATCTTTCACGTTTGGAGTGGGATCCTCGAAGAACACTATGAACACGGTGAATAACGGAGAGAAATCACAAGGGGAAACACTCAAGAACAAGTCCAATCACACATCCACTCGACAATCAAACACACAAGATCCACAAGGTACATGAACAACAAAGGGAAAGATACAAGGTAGAGTTCATCTCCGTGAGGAGGTCTTGAAGGGGGCCGCCCAAGGGGGGGGGGTCTTGATGATATATCCCGCAGGATCTTCTCCTAGATGGAGGTCTTGGCCTCCAATGGAGTAGTGGTCTCTCTCTCTCTCAAGAGTAGAGGTAGGAGCAAAGCTCACCTAAGAATGAGCTATCATATTTGCTAACCCTAGAAAGGATGAAGGGAAGGTCTATTTATAGTCTAAGTGCAAATGGAGGGGTGAAGTGAAGGGGTACATGGGACTCAGCCCGAATCGACACTGACCTGGGTCGGACGTCCGGTGGGCGTCGGACGTCCGGAGACTCACGGGCGGCCGGACGTCCGGAAGACGTCGGACATCCGCTCGATTTGGCTCGGACGCAGGAGTGCCGGATTTCCGGAGGGGGCCGGTCGTCCGGTCGTCGGTCGTCCGCAGGCGCCGGATGCCCGCTCATTTGGCTCGGGTGCGGGATCGCCGGTTGTCCGGTCCGGGCCGGTCGTCCGGTGGATCTTCAGGCGCCGGACGTCCGGACCCAACCGGTCGTCCGGTGGCTGGAGCTTCTTCAACAGCTCTTCTTCTTGCGTCTACGTTTCCGGGCTTCGCTCGCGGATGGTGTAGGTGTTCCTTGGCGCTTGCACTCCTCCTCGTCGTCCATGAAGCTCCGGCAATACCTATGCATGCACACGAGTGGAGTGTCAAGTAGTATAGCATCCTCGAAGGGGTCAAGTGAGCACGTGTAAAGGAGAAGATTCACCTTTATGTATGAGAAGTAGAGGTCGCACGTGTCACTTGCCAAACGGACTCTTGACATGGTGATGACCGTAGGATGCTCCGCATCACATCGTCGTCTCCGCGTACCTCGGTTATCTCTTACCCGAGCCCTTTACTTATGCACTTTACTTTGTGATAGCCATATTGTTTCTTGTCATATATCTTGCTATCACTTATTGTTTATCTTGCTTAGCATAAGTTGTTGGTGCACATAGGTGAGCCTAGTTGTTGTAGGTTTTGTGCTTGACAAATTAACCGCTAGGTTTATTCCGCATTTGTTCAAGCCTAAACCGTAATTATTTTAAAAACGCCTATTCACCCCCCCCCCCCCTCTAGGCGACATCCACGATCTTTCAATGTCTGATTTCGAAAAAATATACATCTTTGGGGTGTGAATATAAAGAAGCATTTCGAATATAAATTTCTCCATCACTAAAGATTAAATCGATAAGTTCATATTAAAAAAATAGAGAGGTTCGATGTTATACCGAGGAAGAAATCAAAGTGTAACGAAGAAAAATTGTTAACTCTTGAAGTTCAAATTTAATAAATTGGAGAGTTCGAAGAAAATGTAATGGGTGTTCAAAAAATTTCTCCCATGGATTTTCCCATTGTTGAAAAGCGATGACAAAAAATTAAAATTATATCACATATAAACTCAAAAAATGTAACAAAAAACACACTTTACACGTTAAAAAAAATCAAAGGTCATATTAAAATAACAGAGCACTTGAAAAACTCTATAAAATACATATTACCCCATTTTTTCCGTTACAAATGAATAGCACCAAGAAGTCCAAATTGTAAAAACCAAGAAGTTGAATTTTTAAAAATAGAATAGTTTGATGTATATGAAGAACCTAGATTTTCCTCATTACTAAATGATAAAACAACAAATTGAAAAAACTCAGATATTTTCACGTAACCGAGAGAAGTTCAGATTGATAACTACTAGAAGTTCACTTAGTACACGGTGTGCATTTTGTATTAAAAAATAATGAAAAAGCAAAGGCTGAAAACTTTGTTGCTAGAAGTTCAAGTGCTCTGTCCGGGGAAGTTCGAAACTTCTCGCGAGAGAGTTCACCTTGTGTTTCCATGTTCGATTTTTTTCATATAAAAATTTAATACTATTCTTTACTCAAAATATAAAAAGGTGAAGTTCAAATTGAAATAACAGAGAAGTTCTGAGTTTATTAAAACCTAGTATTTACCTGTTCAAAAAATAAAAAACACAACGCCTTTTTTTGCACTTTTAAAAACAACTCATAAATGAAAAAAATGGTTGCTAGAAGTTCAAGTGCTCGGCGAGGAAAAGTTGAAAAAATCTTCTGAGAGAGGTTCACCGTGTATTTATATGTCCAAAATACATAAAAAGAAATATGTTATTTTTTGTGTTTTAAAATAACTCTCTCTAACCAGAGAGAAGTTCAAACTGATAATAATCGAAAGTTCACGTACTACATGGTGTGTATTTCATATAAGAAAAATACAAAATAAAGTGAAACAGAGTGAAGTTCAAACAGAGATGCTCCAAGTTCAATTACTTCAATGAGTGCAAAAACACCATGTAAAAATCAGTACGTCAAAAACAAAGTGAAGTTCGAGCAGACACGTCCTAGAAGTTCAACTACTTCACACAGAGCAAAAACAACACGTTAAAAAGCAGTGTGAAGTTCGAACAGACATGCACGAGAAGTTCAACTACTTCACGCGATGTATTTCCATTCGCGATGAAGGCGGGAATCATGATCTCGTCATTTTCTAATTTACTTCAAAACAAGAGGGAAATCATTTGTGTAAGTTCAAGTCCTTCATCGGAGAAAGTTCAAAAAAATATTGTGAGAGAGATTTGTACAAAAGGAATATCATTTGTGTGACATTGACAAATGTATGAGAAAATTACAAAACGAAAATACGTCACGGAAGTTCAACGTGAAAACAGCTGGAAGTTCAACTACTACACGGAATGAATTTCAAATGAAAAACTTTTAAAACCGTTGCGAGTATGAAAAAGTGATCAACACGGGAAAGTTGCGTGTCTACAGCAGCTTTCCATCGGTATATCACTTGCTCAATTCCGGTGAGTGTTCCGGTGCGTGGATGGAGAGCCACGGGCAAAAAAAGCACGTGAAAAACAGAGTGAAGTTCAAGGTTTCATACCGAGAAGTTCAGGTACTTCACGCGATGCATTTTTCACTTAACTGCTTTCGCGATAAAGGCGAGCGAATGATCTCGCCATTTTCCAAATTACTTGAAAACGGCAGGGAATCACAGAAAACCATCAGCATGAAAAAGTTTCGCATTTTCCTTAGCTTTTCAACGGTATATTATTTGCCCCATTCCTATAAAGTTTGTGGAAATTATAGCGAAAATACGTTTTTAGCCATTTTGAAAACTGACATAAAACAGTAAGGAATTGGGAGAAATAATATATACCAAAAAGTTTCGCATTTCCTCAAGCTTTCCAACGCCATATCATTTGTTGCATTCGGACATAGGGTTAAAAAATAGATCGAAAATACGAACTCGGTGAAACTTGTACCGTTTTCTAAATCACTTTTAAACCGTTCAAAATTAGAAAAAACTTTCTGCATAAAAAAGTAGCGCATTTTCATAAGCTTTCCAACGCCATATCATGTGCCTCAAATGGTTTAGACGTTTAGAAATTACATCGAAAATCTGAACTCGGTACATTCGGTTTGTGAAATTTGACGATTTTCTAAATTACTCTTTAACCGTAGGGAATTAGAGAAAATTTTCAACATGTGGAAGGAGCGGTTTTGCAGCAGATTTCCAAAGCCATATTACTTGCCTCATTCCGATAAACGGTTTAGAAATGCGACTGAAATTACGATTCACGTTTTTTGTGTGAAGAAAAAACGGTTTTCAAAACTGCTCTTAAACCGCTAACATTTTGCGAAAAATTTAACTTGGGTCATGATACTCATGTCCATAGCTTTCCAACGGTATATAGCAAGCCCTATTTGGGCAATGTTGTGGGAAGTTCAACCTAGCACAGGGGGAAGTTCAGGTTGAACAACTTCGAGCAAGAAATCGCAAAAAACGCGAGTTCTTCACGACCGAGTGCATAATCCGCCTATGAGCGAGATTCCTATCTAAAGCAGTATTTAGTTGCTAAAAATCCTTTGAAGATTACACTTACATCACATGGAACACGACTAACCGTAAAAACTTCGCGGTAGAAGGCAGTTGCGATAAGATAGCAGAAGGTCGGGTTCGTACAGAGAGAAGTTCAGGCGCGCGTACAAACAAAAATACGTCACAGAAGTTCAACGTGAAAACAACATGAAGTTCAACTACTACGCTGAATGATATTTTCAGATGAAAAACTTTTAAAACCGTTGCGAGTATGAAAAAATGATCAACACGGGAAAGTTGCGTGTTTACAACAGCTTTCCATCGGTATATCACTTGCTCAATTCCGGTGAGTGGATGGAGAGCTAGGAGCAGTGGATAGAGATATACGAGAAAAAAAAGCACGTGAAAAACAGAGTGAAGTTCAAGTACACGTGCCGAGAAGTTCAGGTTCTTCACGCGGTGCATTTTCGAAGATTCAGTTTCTCGATAAAGGCAGAACGAACGATCCCGCCATTTTCGAAATTACTTGATAACGGCAAAGAATCAGAGAAAACCATCAACATGAAAAAGTTTCGCATTTTCCGTAGCGTTTCAACAGTATATTATTTGCGACATTTCGATAAAGTACGTAGAAATTATGCCAAAAATCGTTTTTATTCATTTTCCAATTTGACTTAAAACTGTAAGGAATTAGGAGAAACAATATATACGAAAAAGTTTCGCATTTGCTCAAGCTTTCGAACGCCCTATTATTGTTGCATTCGGTCGTATGGTTAAAAAATTATCTCAAAAATACGAACTCGGTGGAACTTGTACCGTTTTCTGAATTACTTTTAAACCGTTCCAAATTAGAAAAAACTTTTAACATGAAAAAGTAGCGCATTTTCACAAGCTTTACAATGCCATATCATTTGCCTCAAATGGATTAGCCGTTTAGAAATTACATTAAAAATACGAACTTGGCTGTTTGGTTTGCGAAATTTTGTAATTTTCAAAATTACTCTTTATCCATAGGGAATTAGAGAAAACTTTCAACATGTCGAAGGAGCGGTTTTGCAGCAGCTTTCCAACGCTATATTATGTACCTCATTTCGATAAACGGTTTAGAAATTCGATCGAAAATACGATTCACGTTTTTCGTATGAAGAAAAAACGGTTTTCAAAACTGCTCTTAAACCGCCTACATTTTGCCAAAACTGTAACTTAGATCATGATATTGGTGTCCATAGCTTTCCAACGGTATATCGCAAGCCCCATTTGGACAGTTTTTAGCTGAAGTTCAACCAAGTACAGAGGGAAGGTCAGGCGCGTTACTCGGGAAGTTCAGGTTGTGATCAGAATATTATTCTGATCCCGTGATCAGAATAGTGTTTATGTATATATATATATATATATATATATATATATATATATAGGAAAATGGTTGTGTACTTCTGGGAGTACGTACTCCTGCACCTCATATACCCCATAGATGAATCTTTCATATCTTTTTATTATTTATATATATATATATATAGTGAGAGAGAGAGTAGCAATATGGCTCATACCGGCATATACTCCCATTATCTGGACCAGACGTCCCGCGGGATCGACCAGGTGACGCTGCATTAATTGATATTTGGCGAAGCGCTAGAAAATCACCGTATGCGCTAGACCGTATGGGATGAAACGACCCGACGAATACTGCTGAGTACGATCTGAAAGCGGTGGCCCCCACAAATGACGGCCGAAAATAATGGCGGGACCGTGGGAACAGTAGTTGCCTCGTACTTGGATGGGTAGTACAGATTTTTTCCGGTCAGCTCATTCATTGCAGGAACCGCGTGGCTATCTCATGGGTTGGTGTTGTCCATGGTGACAGCGGTGGCACCGGCGACAGTGGAGGTCAACGGCGTAGTGGAGGCCGGCGCTGTGGTGGACTTCCCGGTGGATCCGGTGGTCAGGTACGCGGCGGCTCCATTGCTCCATTCCCGTTCCCCACTGCGCCCCTTGCCGCAAAATCTTTGTCGCCGGTGTGTTTTGATCTGCGGTGGCCTGCTTGCCTATCTTCCAAGATGTGATACGCGCCTCGCTGCCGGATCTCGATGGAGGGGGCGAGGTGGGTAGCAGACGGGACGAGGTAGCACCGGATTCTTACGTGGCGGCGCTTCGTTCGGGGGCTGTCAAGATGGTGGGGCGATGCGGTAGACGAACAAAATGTGCCTGCGGAATTGGGTGAATCGACTGTGATGCCGGATCCATGAGCGCCACGGCGGATTATGAGGTATTGAATCTTGCTTGTTGTGTGCTATTATTTCCGTGTGGATTACTCGTGCGTGCTGGTACTAAAAAGAAAACTGAAGAATTGAAACAAATGTGTAGAGCGTCGTATCCGTGATGAAACAGAGGGGAAAGGAAAACTAAGTTAGCTCATAGAATGTTTGTCTTGGCGAGGGTGGTGGGCTTGTCCGATTACAAAAAATAGGGCAATGACGTTAGCTCATAAAATCAAAGAGTACATAAATCTTGCCGATGCTAAAAATAGTTGCATGTTGTTCTTTCACATCTTGAGCCGAATAATATGTAATCGCAAAACTTAAGTCTCGGGTTTTCCTTTGTTTTTTAGTTTTGGTTGAGACCTTGAACCTGACTGTTTGATCAGGCAATGAATGGTTTGTATTGCTTTCGTTTTCTATATGAAAATGGAGCTGGGTACTCCCTTTGATCAGAAAAATAATTGCGCAAAATGACCACAGCTTGCAGTTCCGAGTGTTGGGAAAATTGTTGATTTTTCCTGCTCTGCCTCTGTTATGATTTTTAAGTTGAATGCTTGTGACATTCTTTTGTGATCTCACAATTGTCATGTATTTTTAAATCCGGACTTGTTTGTAGTTTTTGGGATGCATAATGGTGTTTTTTGTGCCGAAAAAGGCGCGTTGTGTCTCTCAGGAAATAGAATGTTGGCTTTGTGCACACAAGCAGGGTCATGATGTGTACCAATTGAGAAACAATATAACGGGGCTAGTTAGGAGCCTCCACATCGATTTGACTGTCTCAGCCGTCAGATCATTCAATCTACGATCCAGGTCAGCTCTGGTCGTCCCAGTTCGCCCGCTTGCCTCACGTACCGTCTCGCGGGCCGCTTCTCCATGGAACGACCTGGTCTTTCTCTCCTTAGTCGGGCCGTGGAAGGCCCACTTGTTTCCAGTTCGCTGCTAACAGCCCACGTCGCACAGATTCGAGCGTTATCCCTCCCCATCGAAGTTTCTCTGTTCCTCCTCGCGCCGCCGCAATTTCTCTGTCCCTCCTCGATGCTCCGGCATCCCACTATGGGCGAGCTTCCCGACGACGGTGCGCCTTCCAGGACTCTGGTCCCATCCGTCCCAACATTCTGGTCCTCTACCATGTTTTTCCTTAGAAGAACAGGGAGGCATGCATCTCCCCGATTCCATTACTTGAATTTAACCATGAAGTCGCCTCTACCATGTTTTCACGTGCGGATCTTAAACAGGTATTGGCCGCTTATCATTGCTATCGCCTCTTCTCGTGCATAGATGGTAATTTCGTTTGTGATGTGATGTATTCGTTGAACCACATGGCATCTCAAGTGTCCGAGTCGCATACAAACAATGGGACTATCTTTGTTTGTTGCCCACCCAATATGCTTTTTTCGATAAAGGGTGGATTTTATTGGCTCAAAAGAAGCATCAAGAGGATACAAACTCAAAGAGCACACACCCGGCCTCTGCATAGCTAAGATGCACACAGCCAACAACAACACAAACAAAAAAAACGCCGACAAATAGCAAAGTCATATAAGACCAAAGCTATGCGTAGGCGAGGAAAAAAAGAAAATCCAAGGCGACCAAATCCGTAATTGACAAATTACAACAATGACCATATCAGCACCAACCATCTCATGACATCACCCAGACGACGAGGTTCTTCAACAACAACGCCTTCAAGAAGGAAGCGATGCTCAAGCATCACCGTCGCCGGATCCCACAACCAAGGCAAGAATCTAGGTTTTCACCCTGAAGAATCAATCCGAACATATCCGAGTAATGCCTTCAACAAGGTAACGATATAAAATATCGCCATTGCCAGGTTTAACCAGCTCAGGTCAGACCTAGGCTTTCACCCCGGAGCTCGCGACTGGGTACTTGATACGTCTCCAACGTATCTATAATTTTTGATTGCTCCATGCTATATTATCTACTGTTTTGGACATTATTGGGCTTTATTTTCCACTTTTATATTAATTTTGGGACTAACCTATTAACCGGAGGCCCAACCCGAATTCTTGCTTTTGCCTATTTGAGTTTCAAGAAAGCGGAATATCAAACGGATTCCAAACGGAATGAAACCTTCGGGAACATGATTTTCTCACCGAATATGATCCAGGAGACTTGGACCCTATGTCAAGAAAGAAAGGAGGTGGGCACGAGGTAGGGGGCGCGCCTACCCCCCCCCCCCAGGCGCGTCCTCCACCCTCGTGGGCCCCACCTTGCTCCACCGACATACTTCTTCCTCCTATATATACCTACGTACCCCCAAACGATCAGATACGGGGCCAAAACCTAATTCCACCGCCGCAACCTTCTTACCCACGAGATCCCATCTTGGGGCCTGTTCTGGAGCTCCGCCGGAGGGGGCATCCATCACGGAGGGCTTATACATCATCATAGCCTCTCCGATGAAGTGTGAGTAGTTTACCTCAGACCTTCGGGTCCATAGTTAGTAGCTAGATGGCTTCTTCTCTCTTTTTGGATCTCAATACAATGTTCTCCCCTATCTCGTGGAGATCTATTCGATGTAATCTTCTTTTTGCGGTGTGTTTGTTGAGACCGATGAATTGTGAGTTTATGATCAAGATTATCTATGAGCAATATTTGAATCTTCTCTGAATTCTTTTATGTATGATTGGTTATCTTTGCAAGTCTCTTCGAATTATCAGTTTGGTTTGGCCTACTAGATTGGTTTTTCTTGCAATGGGAGAAGTGCTTATCTTTGGGTTCAATCTTGCGGTGTCCTTTACCAAAGTGATGAGGGGCAGCAAGGCACGTATTGTATTGTTGCCATCGAGGATAACAAGATGGTTTTTTTATCATATTGCATGAATTTATCCCTCTACATCATGTCATCTTGCTTAAGGCGTTACTGCTTTCTTGAACTTAATACTCTAGATGCATGCTTTGGATAGCGGTCGATGAGTGGAGTAATAGTAGTAGATGCAGGTAGGAGTCAGTCTACTTGTCTCGGACGTGATGCCTATATACATGATCATACCTAGATACTCTCATAACTATGCTCAATTCTGTCAATTGCTCAACAGTAATTCGTTCATCCACTGTAGAATACTTATGCTCTTGAGAGAAGCCACTAGTGAAATCTATGGCCCCCGGGTCTATCTCCATCATATTAATCTTCCATCACTTTATTTATTGCCTTTGCTTTTTTACTTTACTTTTATTTTATTTTGCATCTTATTCATAAAATACCAAAAATATTATCTATCATCTCTATCAGATCTCACTCTCGTAAGTGACCGTGAAGGGATTGACAACCCCTAATCGCGTTGGTTGCGAGGAGCTATTTGCTTTGTGTAGGTGCGAGGGACTCGCGCGTATAGTCTCCTACTGGATTGATACCTTGGTTCTCAAAAACCGAGGGAAATACTTACGCTACTTTACTGCATCATCCTTTCCTCTTCAAGGAAATCCAACAGTGCTCAAGAGGTAGCAAGAAGAATTTCTGGCGCCGTTGCCAGGGAGGCTTACGCAAAAGTCAAGTTAGGATTTGGACTCTCAACGAAGAGCCATCTCTGGCACCATACCAAGTACCTATCACAATCCCTTATCTCCTGCATTACATTATTTGCCATTTGCCTCTCGTTTTCCTCTCCCCCACTTCACCCTTGCCATTTTATTCGCCCTCTCTTTTCCGTTTGCCTCTTTCTTGCTTGCTTTTTGTTTGCTCGTGTGTTGGATTGCTAGTTTGTTACGATGGCTTTTCCTAGATTTGGTGATCTTCACCTTAAAAGATTAGAAGAGATTGAAAGCAACATCAGAAGTTTTATGGTTCTGCAATTTGAGCATAATAATTTCTTCAGAAACGAGCTTAAGGAACAAAAAAGTTTTATGAACTATATGAATAAAGAGCTTGATGATATGTCTAAAGAATTTGATGGTTTGAGATCCCAAATTGCTCGTCTCGAGAAGTTAACTATTGAAATATCGGATAAGCAGGCTACCTTAGTTAATAAGATGGCCGCCAAACCGGATTTCTATGAAAATAAAGATGAAGATCTAAAAGTTAGTGTCTCCTATTAAATCTTTGTTTTGCAATATGAATCTTGATAATGATGGGACTTAATATGATCCACCTTTACCTAGAAGGCGTTCAATTTTTTTGGAGTTTTTAGATCTTGATGCTAAAATTGATAAAAGTGGGATTGAAGAAATCAAAACCCTAGATGTTGCTAAACCCACTATTATGGATTTCAAGGAATTTAATTATGAAAGTTGCTCTTTGATTGATTGTATTTCCTTGTTACAATCCGTGCTAAATTCTCCTCACGCTTATAGTCAAAATAAAGCGTTTACTAAACATATCGTTGATGCCTTGATGCAATCTTATGAAGAAAAACTTGAGTTGGAAGTTTCTATCCCTAGAAAACTTTATGATGAGTGGGAACCAACTATTAAAATTAAGATTAAGGATCATGAGTTTTATGCTTTATGTGATTTGGGTGCTAGTGTTTCCACTATTCCCAAAACTTTGTGCGATTTGCTAGGTTTCCATGATTTTGATGATTGCTCTTTAAACTTGCACCTTGCGGATTCCACTATTAAGAAACCTATGGGAAGAATTAATGATGTTCTTATTGTTGCAAATAGGAATTATGTGCCCGTAGATTTTGTCATTCTTGATATAGATTGCAATCCTTCATGTCCTATTATTCTTGGTAGGCCTTTCCTTAGAACGATTGGTGCAATTATTGATATGAAAGAAGGGAATATTAGATTCCAATTTCCGTTAAGGAAAGGCATGGAACACTTCCATAGGAATAAAATAAAATTACCATATGAATCTATCATGAGAGAGCCACTTATGGATTGCCTACCAAAGATGGCAATACCTAGATCTATCCTTGCTTTTATGCCTAGCTAGGGGCGTCAAACGACAGCGCTTGTTGGGAGGCAACCCAATTTTATTTTTAGTTTTTTGCTTTTTACTTATGTTTAGGAATAAATATTTGTTATAGCCTCTGGTTAGATTTGTTTTTATGTTTTAATTAGTGTTTGTGCCAAGTTAAACCTATAGGATCTTCTTGGATGATAGTTATTTGATCTTGCTGTAATTTCCAGAAACTTTCTGTTCACGAAAACAATTATTAAAAATCACCAGAATGTGATAAAATACTGATTCAAATTTCTTATGATCAATAAACAAATTGCCTAGGTCTTCCTATTTTTGCTGAATTTTTTGAGTTCCAGAAGTTTGCGTTAGTTACAGATTACTACATACTGTTCTGCTTTTGACAGATTCTGTTTTTCGTGTGTTGTTTGCTTATTTTGATGAATCTATGGCTAGTAAAATAGTTTATAAACCATACTGAAGTTGGAATACAGTAGGTTTAACACCAGTATAAATAAATAATGAGTTAATTACAGTACCTTGAATTGGTCTTTTGTTTTCTTTCGCTAATGGAGCTCACGAGATTTCTGTTGAGTTTTGTGTTGTGAAGTTTTCAAGTTTTGGGTGAAATTTTTGGATGGATTATGGAACAAGGAGTGGCAAGAGCCAAAGCTTGGGGATGCCCATGGCACACCCAAGATAATATAAGGAAAGCAAAAAGTCAAAGCTTAGGGATGCCCCGGAAGGCATCCCCTCTTTCGTCTACTTCCATCGGTAACTTTACTTGGAGCTATATTTTTATTCACCACATGATATGTGTTTTGCTTGGAGCGTCTTGTATGATTTGAGTCTTTGATTGCTAGTTTACCACAATCATCCTTGCTGTACACACCTTTTGAGAGAGCCATACATGGTTTGGAAATTATTAGAATACTCTTTGTGCTTCACTTATATCTTTTGAGTTATTGTACTTCACTTATATCTTTGAGAGAACGGTGGTGGATTTGTTTTATAGAAACTATTGATCTCTCATGCTTCACTTAGATTATTTTGAGAGTCTTAAATAGCATGATAATTTGCTTAAATAATCTTAATATGCTTGGTGTTCAAGATTTGTAAAACTTCCTTATGAGTGTGTTGAATACTAAAGAGAAGTTTGATGCTTGATAATTGTTTTGAGATATGAAGATGGTGATATTAAGAGTCATGCTAGTTGAGTAGTTGTGAATTTGAGAAATACTTGTGTTAAAGTTTGTGATTCCGTAGCATGCACGTACGGTGAACCGTTATGTGATGAAGTCGGAGCATGATTTATTTATTGATTGTCTTCCTTATGAGTGGCGCTCGGGGACGAGCGATGGTCTTTTCCTACCAATCTATCCCCCTAGGAGCATGTGCGTAATACTTTGCTTTGATAACTAGTAGATTTTTGCAATAAGTATATGAGTTCTTGATGTCTACTACACAATCTTCTTCTTGTAGACGTTGTTGGGCCTCCAAGTGCGGAGGTTTGTAGGACAGTAGCAAATTTCCCTCAAGTGGATGACCTAAGGTTTATCAATTCGTGGGAGGCGTAGGATGAAGATGGTCTCTCTCAAACAACCCTGCAACCAAATAACAAAGAGTCTCTTGTGTCCCCAACACACCCAATACAATGGTAAATTGTAGGTGCACTAGTTCATGAAGAGATGGTGATACAAGTGCAATATGGATGGTAGATATAGATTTTTGTAATATGAAAATATAAAAACAACAAGGTAACTAATGATAAAAGTGAGCGTAATCGGTATTGCAATGATAGGAAACAAGGCCTAGGGTTCATACTTTCACTAGTGCAAGTTCTCTCAACAATAATAACATAATTGGATCATATAACTATCCCTCAATATGCAACAAAGAGTCACTCCAAAGTCACTAATAGCGGAGAACAAACGAAGAGATTATGGTAGGGTATGAAACCACCTCAAAGTTATTCTTTCCAATCAATCTGTTGGGCTATTCCTATAAGTGTCACAAACAACCCTAGAGTTCGTACTAGAATAACACCTTAAGACACAAATCAACCAAAACCCTAATGTCACCTAGATACTCCAATGTCACCTCAAGTATCCGTGGGTATGATTAATTATACGATATGCATCACACAATCTCAGATTCATCTATTCAACCAACACATAGAACCTCAAAGAGTGCCCCAAAGTTTCTACCGGAGAATCACGACGAAAACGTGTGCCAACCCCTATGCATAGGTTCATGGGCGGAACCCGCAAGTTGATCACCAAAACATACATCAAGTGAGTCACGTGATATCCCATTGTCACCACATATACGCACGACAAGACATACATCAAGTGTTCACAAATCTTTAAAGACTCAATTCGATAAGATTACTTCAAACGGAAAACTTAATCCATTACAAGAGAGTAGAGGGGGAGAAGAAACATAAGATCCAACTATAATAGCAAAGCTCGCGATACATCAAGATCGTGCCAAATCAAGAACACGAGAGAGAGAGAGAGAGATCAAACACATAGCTACTCGTACATACCCTCAGCCCCTAGGGAGAACTACTCCCTCCTCATCATGGAGAGCGTCGGGATGATGGAGATGGCCACCGGTGAGGGATCCCCCCTCCGGCAGGGTGCCGGAAGAGGGTCCCGATTGACTTTTGGTGACTACAGAGGCTTGCGGTGGCGGAACTCCAGATCTATTCTCGTCTTCGAAAGTTTTAGGGTACGTGGGTATATATGGGTGAAAGAAGTACGTCGGTGGACCTCCGGGCTGTCCACGAGGTAGGGGCGCCCTAAGGGGAGGGTGCCCCCACCTCGTGGGAAGCCCGGGACTCCAGTGAGCTTAGGTACTCCGTGGGCTTCTTCGGTCCAAAAATAAGTTCCGTGGAGTTTCAGTCAATTGGACTCCGTTTGATATTCCTTTTCTTGAAACATCAAATAGGCAAAAACAAGAATTCGGGTTGGGCCTCCGATTAATAGGTTAGTCCCAAAAATAATATAAAAGTGGATAATAAAGCCCAATAATGCCCAAAACAGTAGATAATATAGCATGGAGCAATCAAAAATTATAGATACGTTGGAGACGTATCAAGCATCCCCAAGCTTAATTCCTGCTCGTCCTCGAGTAGGTAAATGATAAAAAAATAATTTTTGATGTGGAATGCTAGTCGGCATAATTTCAATGTAATTCTTCTTAATTATGGTATGAATAATCAGATCCGAAAGATTCAAGAAAAAAGTTCACATTGACATAAAAATAATAATACTTCAAGCATACTAACAAAGCAATCATGTCTTCTCAAAATAACATGGCCAAAGTAAGTTATCCCTACGAAATCATATAGTCTGGCTATGCTCTATCTTCACCACACAAAATATTTAAGTCATGCATAACCCCGATGACAAGCCAAGCAATTGTTTCATACTTTTGACATTCTCAAAACTTTTTCAATCTTCACGCAATACATGAGCGTGAGCCATGGATATAGCACTATATGTGGAATAGAATGGTGGTTGTGGAGAAGACAAAAAAGAGAAGATAGTCTCACATCAACTAGGCATATCAACGGGTTATGGAGATGCCCATCAATATATATCAATGTGAGTGAGTAGGGATTGCCATGCAACGGATGCACTAGAGCTATAAGTATATGAAAGCTCAACAAAAGAAACTAAGTGGGTGTGCATCCAACTCGCTTGCTAACGAAGACCTAGGGCATTTTGAGGAAGCCCATCATTGGAATATACAGGCCAAGTTCTATAATGTAAAATTCCCACTAGTATATGAAAGTGACAACATAGGAGACTCTTTATCATGAAGATCATGGTGCTACTTTGAAGCACAAGTGTGGTAAAAGGATAGTAGCATTGTCCCTTCTCTCTTTTTCTCTTTTTTTATTTATATTTTTTTGTTTGGGCCTTTTCTTTTTTTTGGCCTCTTTTTTTTTATTTTCCGTCCGGAGTCTCATCCCGACTTGTGGGGGAATCATAGTCCCCATCATCCTTTCCTCACTTGGGACAATGCTTTAAAAATGATGATCATCACACTTTTATTTATTTACAACTCAATGATTACAACTCGATACTTAGAACAAAATATGACTCTATATGAATGCCTCCATGTGTACCGGGATATGCAATGAATCAAGAGTGACATGTATGAAAGAATTATGAACGGTGGCTTTGCCACAAATACGATGTCAACTACATGATCATGCTAGCAATATGACAATGATGAGCGTGTCATAATAAACGGAATGGTGGAAAGTTGCATGGCAATATATCTCGGAATGGCTATGGAAATGCCATGATAGGTAGGTATGGTGGCTATTTTGAGGAAGGTATATGGTGGGTGTATGATACCGGCGAAAAGTGCACGGTATTAGAGAGGCTAGCAATGGTGGAAGGAGGAGAAGTGCGTATAATCCATGGACTCAATATTAGTCATAAAGAACTCATATACTTATTGCAAAAATCTACAAGTTATCAAAGCAAAGTATTACGCGCATACTCCTAGGGGGATAGATTGGTAGGAAAAGACCATCGCTCGTCCCCGACCGCCACTCATAAGGAAGACAATCAATAAATAAATCATGCTCCGACTTCATCACATAACGGTTCACCATACGTGCATGCTACGGGAATCACAAACTTTAATACAAGCATTTCTACTCAACTAGCATGACTCTAATATCACCATCTTCATATCTCAAAACAATTATCAAGCATCAAACACCTCTTTAGTATTCAACACACTCATAAGGAAGTTTTACAAATCTTGAATACCAAGCATATTAGGATTATTTAAGCAAATTACCATGCTATTTAAGACTCTCAAAATAATCTAACTGAAGCATGAGAGATCAATAGTTTCTATAAAACAAATCCACCACCGTGCTCTAAAAGATATAAGTGAAGTACTAGAGCAATAAGAAACTACTCCGAAAGATATAAGTGAAGATCAATGAGTAGCCGAATAATCATGTAACTATGTGAAGACTCTCTCATTTAAGAATTTCAGATCTTGGTATTTTATTCAAACAGCAATCAAAGCTAAAGAAAATAAAATTACATTTCAAGGATAACACACATCATGTGAAGAAGCAAAAACTTAGGTTCAACCGATACTAACCGATAATTGTTGAAGAAGAAAGGTGGGACGCCTACCGGGGCATCCCCAAGCTTAGATGCTTGAGACTTCTTGAAATATTATCTTGGGGTGCCTTGGGCATCCCCAAGCTTGAGCTTTTGTGTCTCCTTAATTCCTCTCGTATCACGGTTTCCTAAATCTCAAAAGCTTCATCCACACCAAACTCAACAAGAACTCGTGAGATAAGTTAGTATAAACCAATGCAAAAACCTTATCATACTTCACTGTAGCAAATCACTAAAATTATTATTCAACATTGCATACTAAATGCCTCTGCATATTTAATAGTCCTATCCTCAAATAAAATCATTAAACAAGCAAACATCTGCAAACAATGCAAACATAACAGCAATCTGCCAAAACAGTACAGTCTGCAAAGAATGCAAGATTCATCATACTTCCCTAACTCCAAAATTATGAAAGAAAATTCCCACTGTAGTAAATTTATTAGAGCTTCTTATGCAAAAGGTTTCAACATTTTATCACATTCTGACTTTTCTAGGGAATTTTTTCAACAGCGGTAAACTTTCTGTTTCCAAACAGCAACATGCATACTTGCAAAATAAGCATGGAAAAAGCTATCCTTGACATTTTTATTGAAAAAAGAGATGCAAAAAATTAATCTAAATGACAGCAAGCAAAAACTAACAAAAGGAAATGACGCTCCAAGCAAAACACATATCATGTGGTGAATAAAAATATAGCTCCAAGTAAAGTTACCGATGGAAGTAGACGAAAGAGGGGATTGAATGAAATATGCCCTAGAGGCAATAATAAAGTTATTATTTGTTTCCTTATATCATGATAATTGTTTATTATTCATGCTAGAATTGTATTAGCTGGAAACATAATACATGTGTGAATACATAGACAAACAAAGTGTCACTAGTATGCCTCTACTTGACTAGCTCGTTAATCAAAGATGGTTATGTTTCCTAACCATAGAAATGAGTTGTCATTTGATTAACGGGATCACATCATTAGGAGAATGATGTGATTGACTTGACCCATTCCGTTAGCTTAGCACCCGATCGTTTAGTATGTTGCTATTGCTTTCTTCATGACTTATACATGTTCCTATGACTATGAGATTATGCAACTCCCGTTTACCAGAGGAACACTTTGTGTGCTACCAAACATCACAACTTAACTGGGTGATTATAAAGGTGCTCTACAGGTGTCTCCGAAGGTATTTTTTGGGTTGGCGTATTTCGAGATTAGGATTTGTCACTCCGATTGTCGGAGAGGTATCTCTGGGCCCTCTCGGTAATACACATCACTTAGGCCTTGCAAGCATTGCAACTAATGAATTAGTTGCAGGATGATGTATTACAGAACGGGTAAAGAGACTTGCCGGTAACGAGATTGAAGTAGGTATTGAGATACCGACGATCGAATCTCGGGCAAGTAACATATCGATGACAAAGGGAACAACGTATGTTGTTATGCGTGCTGACCGATAAAGATCTTCGTAGAATATGTGGGAGCCAATATGAGCATCCAGGTTCCGCTATTGGTTATTGACCAGAGACGTGTCTCGGTCATGTTACATAGTTCTCAAACCCGTAGGGTCCGCACGCTTAACGTTACGATGACAGTTATATTATGAGTTTATATGTTTTGATGTACTGAAGGTTGTTCGGAGTCCCTGATGTGATCACGGACATGACCAGGAGTCTCGAAATGGTCGAGACATGAAGATTGATATATTGGAAGCCTATGTTTGGATATCGGAAGTGTTCCGGGTGAAATCGGGATTTTACCGAGTACCGGAGGTTACGGAACCCCAGGAGGTAAATGGGCCTTAGTGGGCCTTTACAGAGAAGAGGAGGCGGCGAGGGCTGGGCCGCCCCTCCCCCCTAGTCCGAATAGGACAAGGAGAGGGGGCGCCCCCCTTCCTTCTCTCCCTCCTCTTTCCCCCTGTCGAATCCTATTCCAACTAGGAAAGGGGGGAGAGTCCTACTCCCGGTGGGAGTAGGACTCCTCCTGGCGCGCCCTCTCCCTGGCCGGCCGCACCCCCCTTGCTCCTTTATATACGGGGGCAGGGGGCACCCCATAGACACAACAATTGATCTGTTTGATCTTTTAGCCGTGTGCGGTGCCCCCCCTCCACGATAGTCCACCTCGAAATACTATAGCGGTGCTTAGTCGAAGCCCTGCGTCGGTAGAACATCAACATCGTGACCACGCCGTCGTGCTCACGAAACTCTCCCTCAACACTCGGCTGGATCGGAGTTCGTGGGACGCCATCAGGCTAAACGTGTGCTGAACTCGGAGGTGCCGTGCGTTCGGTGCTTGATCGGTCGGATTGTGAAGACGTACGACTACATCAACCGCATTGTGCTAATGCTTCCGCTTTCGGTCTACGAGGGTACGTGGACAACACTCTCCCCTCTCGTTGCTATGCATCACCATGATCTTGCGTGTGCGTATGAATTTTTTTGAAATTACTACGTTCCCCAACAGTGGTATCAGAGCCAGGTTTTATGCGTAGATGTCATATGAACGAGTAGAACACAAGTGAGTTGTGGGCGATATAAGTCATACTGCTTACCAGCATGTCATACTTTGGTTCCGCGGTATTGTGAGATGAATCAGCCCATACCGACATTACGCGTACGCTTACGCGAGACTGGTTTCACCGCTACGAGCACTCGTTGCTTAAAGGTGACCGGCGGGTGTCTGTCTCTCTCACTTTAGTTGAACCAAGTGTGGCTACGCCCGGTCCTTGCGAAGGTTAAAACAACACCAACTTGACAAACTATCGTAAAACTTGCTAAGCCCATAGCAGCCACGTAAAACTTGCAACAACAAAGTAGAGGACGTCTAACTTGTTTTTGCAGGGCATGTTGTGATGTGATATGGTCAAGACATGATGCTAAATTTTATTGTATGAGATGATCATGTTTTGTAACCGAAGTTATCGGCAGCTGGCGAGAGCCATATGGTTGTCGCTTTATTGTATGCAATGCAATCGACCTGTAATGCTTTACTTTATCACTAAGCGGTAGCGATAGTCGTAGAAGCATAAGATTGGCGAGACGACAACGATGTTACGATGGAGATCAAGGCGTCGCCCCGGTGACGATGGTGATCATGACGGTGCTTCGGAGATGGAGATCACAAGCGCAAGTTGATGATGGCCATATCATATCACTTATATTGATTGCATGTGATGTTTATCTTTTATGCATCTTATCTTGCTTTGATTGACGGTAGCATTATAAGATGATCCTCACTACATTATCAAAGTATAAGTGTTCTCCCCGAGTATGCACCGCTATGAAAGTTCTTCGTCTTTGAGACACCACGTGATGATCGGGTGTGATAGGCTCTACGTTCAAATACAACAGGTGCAAAACAGTTGCACACGCGGAATACTCAGGTTAAACTTGACAAGCCTAGCATATAACGGATATGGCCTCGGAACACAGAGACCGAAAGGTCGAGCGTGAATCATATAGTAGATATGATCAACATAGTGATGCTCACAATTGAAACTACTCCATCTCACGTGATGATCGGACATGGTTTAGTTGATTTGGATCACGTGATCACTTAGAGGATTAGAGGGATGTCTATCTAAGTGGGAGTTCTTAAGTAATATGATTAATTGAACTTAAATTTATCATGAACTTAGTACCTGATAGTATCTTGCTTGTCTATGTTTGATTGTAGATAGATGGCCCGTGCTGTTGTTCCGTTGAATTTTAATGTGTTCCTTGAGAAAGCAAAGTTGAAAGATGATGGTAGCAATTACACGGACTGGGTCCAGAATTTGAGGATCATCCTCATTGCTTGCCTGTAAGAATTACGTCCTGGAAGCACCGCTGGGTGCCAGGCCTGCTGCTGATGCAACTGACGACGTTAAGAATGTCTGGCAGAGCAAAGCTGATGACTACTCGATAGTTCAATGTGCCATGCTTTATGGCTTAGAACCGGGACTTCAACGATGTTTTGAACGTCATGGAGCATATGAGATGTTCCAGGAGTTGAAGTTAATATTTCAAGCAAATGCCCGGATTGAGAGATATGAAGTCTCCAATAAGTTCTATGATTTGCAAGATGGAGGAGAATAGTTACATCGGTGAGCATATACTCAAGATGTCCGGGTATAATAATCACTTGATTCAACCGGGAGTTAATCTTCCGGATGATAAGCGTCATTGATGAAATTCTCCAATCATCGCCACCAAGCTACAAGAGCTTCGTGATGAACTATAATATGCAAGGGATGGATAAGACGATTCCCGAGCTCTTCGCAATGCTAAAGGCTGCGGAGGTAGAAATCAAGAAGGAGCATCAAGTGTTGATGGTCAATAAGACCACTAGTTTCAAGAAAAAGGGCAAAGGAAAGAAGGAACTTCAAGAAGAACAGCAAGCAAGTTGCTGCTCGGAGAAGAACCCCAAGTCCGGACCTAAGCCCAAATCGAGTGCTTCTACTGCAAGCAGACTGGTCACTGGAAGCAGAACTGCCCCAAGTATTTGGCGGATAAGAAGGATGACAAGGTGAACAAAGGTATATGTGATATACATGTTATTGATGTGTACCTTACTAATGCTCATAGTAGCACCTGGGTATTTGATACTGGTTCTGTTGCTAATATTTGCAACTCGAAACAGGGGCTACGGCTTAAGCGAAGATTTGCTAAGGACGAGGTGACGATGCGCGTGGGAAATGGTTCCAAAGTCGATGTGATCGCGGTCGGCACGCTACCTCTACATCTACCTTCGGGATTAGTATTAGACCTAAATAATTGTTATCTGGTGCCAGCGTTGAGCATGAACATTATATCTGGATCTTGTTTGATGTGAGACGGTTATTCATTTAAATCAGAGAATAATGGTTGTTCTATTTATATGAGTAATATCTTTTATGGTCATGCACCCTTGAAGAGTGGTCTATTCTTATTGAATCTCGATAGTAGTGACACACATATTCATAATGTTGAAGGCAAAAGATGCAGAGTTGATAATGATAGTGCAACTTATTTGTGGCACTGCCGTTTAGGTCATATCGGTGTAAAGCGCATGAAGAAACTCCATGCTAATGGACTTCTGGAACCACTTGATTATGAATCACTTGGTACTTGTGAACCGTGCCTCATGGGCAAGATGACTAAAATGCCATTCTTCGATACTATGGAGAGAGCAACAGATTTTTTGGAAATCATACATACAGATGTATGTGGTCCGATGAATGTTGAGGCTCGTGGCGGATATCGTTATTTTCTCACCTTCACAGATGACTTAAGCAGATATGGGTATATCTACTTAATGAAGCATAAGTCTGAAACATTTGAAAAGTTCAAAGAATTTCAGAGTGAAGTTGAAAATCATCGTAACAAGAAAATAAAGTTTCTACGATCGGATCATGGAGGAGAATATTTGAGTTATGAGTTTGGTCTACATTTGGAACAATGCGGAATAGTTTTGCAACTCATGCCACCCGGAACACCACTGCGTAATGGTGCGTCCGAACGTCGTAATCGTACTTTACTAGATATGGTGCGATCTATGATGTCTCTTACTGATTTACCGCTATCATTTTGGGGTTATGCTTTAGAGATGGCCGCATTCACGTTAAATAGGGCACCATCGAAATCCGTTGAGACGACGCCTTATGAACTATGATTTGGCAAGAAACCAATGTTGTCGTTTCTGAAAGTTTGGGCCTGTGATGCTTATGTGAAAAAGCTTCAACCTGATAAGCTCGAACCCAAATCGGAGAAATGTGTCTTCATAGGATACCCAAAGGAGACTGTTGGGTACACCTTCTATCACAAATCCGAAGGCAAGACTTTTGTTGCTAAATTCGAAGTTTTTCTAGAGGAGTTTCTCTCAAAAGAAGTGAGTGGGAGGAAAGTAGAACTTGATGAGGTAACTGTACCTGCTCCTCTATTGGAAAGTAGTTCATCGCAGAAATCGGTTTCTGCGATACCTACACCAAATAGTGAGGAAGTTAATGATGATGATCATGAAACTTCAGATCAAGTTGCTACTGAACCTCGTAGATCAACCAGAGTAAGATCCGCACCAGAGTGGTATGGTAATCCTGTTCTGGAAGTCATCCTACTAGGGACATGTTGTGGTCTATGTATTCACACATGTATTGCGGTTTCTGGTCAATACAATTATAGCATGAATAATAGACAATTATCATGAACAAGGAAATACAATAATAACCATTTTATTATTGCCTCTAGGGCATATTTCCAATAGTCTCCCACTTGCACTAGAGTCAATAATCTAGTTCGCATCACTATGTGATTGTAATGAATCGACACCCATGGGGTTTGATCATATCTCGCTTGTGAGAGAGGTTATTAGTCAACGGATCTGAACCTTTCAGATCCGTGTGTGCTTTGCAAATCTCTATGTCATCTCCTAGATGCAGCTACCACGCTCTATTTGGAGCTATTCCAAATAACTGTTCTACTATATGAATCCGGTTTACTACTCAGAATAATTCGGATTAGTGTCAAAGTTTGCATCGGCGTAACCCTTTACGATGAACTCTTTTACCACCTCCATAACCGAGAAAATTCCTTAGTCCACTAGTTACTAAGGATAAGTTTGACCGCTATCCTGTGATCTATTCCTGGATCACTCTTGTACCCCTTAACTGACTCATGGCAAGGCACACTTCAGGTGTGGTACACAAGCCTACGTCTGAAGCATAGGGGACGGCCTTCGTCCTTTCTCTCTCTTCTGCCGTGGTCATGTCTTGAGTCTTACTCAATATTCACACCTTATAACACAGCCAAGAACTCCTTCTTCGCCGATCTATTTTGAAATCCTTCAAAATCTTGTCACGGTATGTATTTATTTGAAAGTACTATTAAGCGTTTTTTATCTATCCTTATAGATCTTGATGCTCAATGTTCAAGTAGCTTAATCCAGGTTTTCCATTGAAAAACACTTTTCAAAGAACCCTATATGTTGTCCAGAAATTCTACATCATTTATGATCAACAATATGTTAATAACATATACTCATCAGAAATTTTATAGAGCTCCCACTCACTTATTTGGAAATACAAGTTTCTCATAAACATTGTATAAACCCAAAATCTTTTTTCATCTCATCAAAGCGTATATTCCAACTCCGAGATGCTTACTCCAGTCCTTAGAAGGATTGCTGGAGCTTTGCATACTTGTTAGCATCTTTTAGGATTGACAAAACCTTTTGGTTGTATCACATACAACCTTTCCTCAAGAATATCATCGAGGAAACAATGTTTTTGACATCCTATCTGCAATATTTCATAAATCATGCAGTAACTGCTAATATAATTCCAAGAGACTCTTTAGCATCACTACGAGTGAGAAAGTCTCATCATGATCAACTCCTTGAACTTGTCGGAAAACATCTTAACGACAAGTCGAGCTTTCTTAATGGTGACACTTACCATCATTGTCCGTCTTCCTTTTAAAATCCATACATGCTCAATGACCTTTACGACCATCTAGTAGTTCTGCCAAAGTCTACACTTTGTTTTCATACATGGATCCTCTCTTGGATTTTATGGCCTCGGGCCATTCATCTGAATCCGGGCCCACCATCGCTTCTCCATAGCTCATAGGTTCATTGTTGTCTTGCAACATGACCTCCAAGACAGGATTACGTACCACTCAAGCAAAGACGCATCCTTGTCGACCCACGAGGTTTGGTAGTGACTTGATCCGAAGTTTCATGATCACTATCATAAGCTTCTACTTCAATTGGTGTAGGTTCCACAGAACAACTTCCCGTGCCTGCTACACACTAGTTGAAGTGATGGTTCAACAACCTCATCAAGTCTCCACCATCCTCCCACTCAATTCTTTCAAGAGAAACCTTTCCTCGAGAAAGGACCCGTTTCTAGAAAGCAATCACTTTTGCTTCCAGATCTGAAATAGGAGGTATACCCAACTGTTTTGGGTGTCCTATGAAGATGTATTTATCCGCTTTGGGTTCGAGCTTATCAGGATGAAACTTTTTCACATAAGCGTCGCAGCCCCAAACTTTCAAGAAACGACAGCTTAGGTTTCTCTAAACCATATTTCATACGGTGTCATCTCAACGGAATTGCGTGGTGCCCTATTTAAAGTGAATGTGGTTGTCTCTAATGCCTAACCCATGAACAATAGTGGTAATTCGATAAGAGACATCATGGTATGCCCCATATCCAATAGGGTGCATCTATGATGTTCGGACACACCATCACACTATGGTGTTCCAGCGGTGTTAGTTGTGAAACAATTTCCACAATGTCTCAATTGTGTACCAAACTCGCAACTCAGATATTCATCTCTATGATCATATCATAGACATTTTATCCTGTTGTCACGAAGATCTTCAACTTCACTCTGAAATTACTTGATCCTTTCAATAATTCAGACTTGTGTTTTATCAAGTAAATATACTCAACATCTACTCAAATCATCTGTGAAGTAAGACCATAACGATATCCATCAGATGCCTCAAAGACTCATTGGACTGCACACATCAAAATGTGTTACTTCCAACAAGTTGCTTTCTTGTTCCATCTTACCAAAAACGAGGCTTTTTCAGTCACTTGCCCATGTGGTATGATTTGCATGTCTCAAGTGATTCAAAATCAAGTGAGTCCAAACGATCCATCTGCATGGAGTTTCTTCATGCGTACATACCAATAGAAATGGTTCGCATGTCTCAAACTTTTCAAAAAATGAGTGAGTCCAAAGATCCATCAACATGGAGCTTCTTCATGCGTTTTATACCAATATGACTTACATGGCAGTGCCACAAGTAGGTGGTACTATCATTACTATCTTATATCTTTTGGCATGAACATGTGTATCACTACGATCGAGATTCAATAAACCATTCATTTTAGGTGCAAGACCATTGAAGGTATTATTCAAATAAACAGTAACCATTATTCTCCTTAAATGAATAATCGCATTGCGATAGACATAATCCAATCATGTCTACGCTCAACGCATAAACACCAAATAACAATTATTTAGGTTTAACACCGATCCCGATGGTAGAGGGAGCGTGCGATGTTTGATCACATCAACCTTGGAAATACTTCCAACACATATCGTCACCTCGCCTTTAGCTAGTCTCCGTTTATTCCATAGCCTTTTATTTCGAGTTACTAACACTTAGCAACCGAACCGGTATCTATTACCATGGTGCTACTAGGAGTACTAGTAGAGTACACATTAATATAATGTATATCAAATATGCTTCTGTTACCTTGCCTGCCTTCTTATCTACCAAGTATCTAGGGTAATTCTGCTCCAGTGACTGTTCCCCTTATTACATAAGCACTTAGTCTCGGGTTTGGGTTCAACCTTGGGTTTCTTCACTAGAGCAGCAGCGGATTTGTCGTTTCATGAAGTATCCCTTCTTGCCCTTGCCCTTCTTGAAACTAGTGGTTTCACTAACCATCAACAATTGATGCTCCTTCTTGATTTCTACTTTCGCGGTGTCAAACATCGCGAATATTTCAAGGATCATCATATCTATCCCGGATATGTTATAGTTCATCACGAAGCTCTAGTAGCTTGGTGGCAATGACTTTGGAGAAACATCACTATCTCATCTGGAAGATTAACTCCCGCTTGATTCAAGTGATTGTTGTACCCAGACAATCTGAGTACAAGCTCAACGATTGAGCTTTTCTCCCTTAGTTTGTAGGCTAAGAAACTCATCGGAGGTATCATACCTCTTTACGTGGACACGAGCCTGAAATCCCAAATTCAGCCCTTGGAACATCTCATATGTTCCGCGACGTTTCAAAAAACGTCTTCGGCGCCACAATTCTAAACCGTTTAACATTACTGAACTATCGTGTAGTCATCAAAACGTGTATGTCAGATGTTCGCAACATCCACGGCGACGCTCGAGGTTCAAAGACACCGAGCGGTGCATTAAGGACATAAGCCTTCTGCGCAGCAATGAGGACAATCCTCGGTTCTGGACCCGATCCGCATAATTGCTACTATCAACTTTCAACTATATTTTCTCTAGGAACATATCTAAACAGTAGAACTAAAGCGCGAGCTTGCGACATAATTTGTAAAGACCTTTTGACTATGTTCATGATAATTAAGTTCATCTAATCACATTATTTGATGAACTCCCACTCGAATAGACATCCTCTAGTCATCTAAGTGATACATGATCCGAGTCAACTAGGCCATGTCCGATCATCACGTGAGACGGACTAGTCATCATCGGTGAACATATTCATGTTGATCGTATCTACTATACGACTCATGTTCGACCTTTCGGTCTCTTGTGTTCCGAGGCCATGTCTGTACATGCTAGGCTCGTCAAGTCAACCTAAGTGTTTCGCGTGTGTAAATCTGGCTTACACCTGTTGTATGTGAACGTTAGAATCTATCGCACCCGATCATCACGTGGTGCTTCCAAGCAACGATCTTTCGCAATGGTGCATAGTTAGGGGGAACACTTTCCTGAAATTATTATGAGGGATCATCTTATTTACTACCGTCGTTCTAACCAAATAAGATGCATAAACATGATAAACATCACATGCAATCAAAAAGTGACATGATATGGCCAATATCATTTTGCTCCTTTTGATCTCCATCTTCGGGGCTCCATGATCATCATCGTCACCGGCATGACACCATGATCTCCATCATTGTGTCTCCATGAAGTTGTCTCGCCAACTATTACTTCTACTACTATGGCTAACGGTTTAGCAATAAAGTAAAAGTAATTACATGGCGTTGTTCAATGACACACAGGTCATACAATAAATTAAGACAACTCCTATGGCTCCTGCCGGTTGTCATACTCATCGACATGCAAGTCGTGATTCCTATTACAAGAACATGATCAATCTCATACATCGTGATTCCTATTACAAGAACATGATCAATCTCATACATCACATATCATTCATCACATTCTTTTGGCCATATCACATCACATAGCATACCCTGCAAAAACAAGTTATACGTCCTCTAATTGTTGTTTGCATGTTTTGCGTGGCTGCTACGGGTTTCTAGCAAGAACGTTTCTTACCTACGCAAAAGCCACAACCTGATATGCCAATTGCTAGTTACCCTTCATAAGGACCCTTTTCATCGAATCCGATCTGTTGGGGATATTACTACTGGGTGTAAACCGGCCTATCTGGGCCGGGTTAACTTCATCAGTAGTTCAACGACAAAAGCCCAAGAGGCATGAGAGTAAGGGCCCAAGGCCTGTAGTCGGTTTAGAACCTGTAGCCGTAAACCGGCCTGGTATGTAAACTTGTATTGTAAGTTAGGAATAGAGAGAGACCAACCCGGACACGAGTATGAACCGGAGATTGGGACTCTCTTAACCGACGGGCGTCACCCGTGTATATAAGGGGACGACCCGGGGTGGTTCAAGGGACAGACAACAACAACTCGAGGCCTAGGCGAAGCTTATTTGCTCCCTAGTCATCAAGACCAAATCAATTCCACCACAACTAGACGTAGGCTTTTACCTTCATCGAAGGGGCCGAACTAGTATAACTCTTGTGTCTTTGCGTCCGCTTTAACCCCTTCAAGTTAACCCGTAGCGATGGCTCCACGACTAAGTCCTTTCATGAGGACATCTGCCGTGACAAAACCATGACAGTTGGCGCCCACCGTGGGGCTATCGCACGATGGTTTGATGATCTTGGAGGGCAAGTTCGAAGGACTCTAAGGCTACGCTGTGGGCCGGATGACCAAGAGTCGTCCGCGGCAAGCTCTACATCGACGATTCATTTTGGGGCCCGAGGCGGCTCGATTGAGTCTGGTACGGGTCCCCTTTGGTGGCATACACATTTTCATCGGCAAGATCGGTGAGCTGTGGCTCGAGCCGGACATCCGCACCGACCTCGCCGAGATGGCTCAGCGTCACGAGACCTGCCAGTTAAACCGGCCGTGAAACGCGTGCCTTTGTGGGAGTCATCCACGGAGGAAGCTATGAGGGCGGATCAGAATCTGGTGGTGAAACCGTCGTCTATTCTCGACGAGTCGTCAATCGGAGAAACCGAATCTCTATATCAGCTACAAGATGGCGGATTGGGGCTGTTCCGATGGTGATGATATTCGGACACCTTCCGATCTGCCCAACCGGGTTGGAATATTCATGGCGGTACACAAGCGGTGCTTCACTCTTCGACCGCTGCGACAATGGTTGCCGGTTCAACAATGACGGCGGCTGCCGGGGCAGGAGGCCCTGTGCGCCCGCCGGCTCAAGTTTTATCAGACCTATTCGATGCTTTGGCTGTGCTCATGGCAGAGGTTAACCCGGCGGACCAGGATGCTCATAACACGGAGATTGCGAAGGTGAAGTAACAAATCACTCAGGCTAAAGCGGATCTAGCAGCTGTGGACGCCAGGATGACGGCAGAGCGGGCCGCTTTAGATGCGCAAGCTTATAGGCTCATGCTGGATCAGAGCGCGTCGCATGAAGTCATGAAGAGGAAATACAGATCCCGTTTGCCTTGATCTTGAGGGAAGAGATCTCTTCAACACCCAGAGCGGGAACGGTAATCCGCGGTGGTAAACCGGGCGGAAGCACTGGACGGTAGCGCGGTTCAGCCCCGCTGTAATAGATCTACCTCGCCATAATGCCAGTACGCCTCAGGCTGTGCAAACACCTCCGGGTCACTACTCCAACCCGATGGATAACCTTGTTGCAGCTGCGGCACGGCTAGAGGCTATTCCAATTGAAGGTGATTCACCACAAGCGAGAGACGCTGCCGGGTCAAGGAGCTCCTTAGGACAGCTTTGGTCCAACAGAAGCGTATTCAGATACCACGACCGGATCCACTCTACCCCGCCCAAGCCGGAGCTATAGCGAGCACGTGGATGAACCGCCATATCAAGTAATGCACGGCGTGGTGTGCCCGTGGCAACAACCCGGCAGGTGGCGTCGATAACGCCGGGAGGTGGTGGACCGGCCCGAGCACGCAGGGAGGCCGAGTTAGCGGCACAACATCGGGATTATCACCACGCCGGTTCGTCTGACCATCTCGGTCGAGCACAGGGTTACCTCTAGCTCTTTGGGGGTGCCTTGCCTCGTCCCCGCTTTATGCAATGTGCGCTTGCCCAAAGACTTCAAGGGTCCGCGCAAGGTGCCAAATTACACTGCCGATTTAGCTCTAGAAGCATGGATAGAAAGTTATGAGATGGCCATGGAGATCTTTGGATGTGGATGAGGCCGCGTGTGCAAAGTACTTCACCATGATGCTCGAAGGCACGGCCCGTACTTTGTTGAAGAGCTTGCCACCCAATTCTATCAATTCATGGGCCCAGTTGCGGACCCGGTTTATCTAAAATTTCAAAGACACCTGTACGCAGCCCATGTCCGTGGTGGACTTGGCGGCTTGTGTCCAGGGTGAAGGAGAGTCAACAACCCATTGGGTATGCCGCGTTTCGGAAATCTTGCACTCGTCAGACCGGATCAATGCTGACTCTGCAATCTTAACCCTGGAGGGCAACTGCCGGTTTAAGCCTTTGAAGTTGAAGTTGGGGCGCATGAAGCGGTTTTGTAATGACATGGGCACTCTCATGGGCGCTTTAGTGAAGTATGCTGATTACGATAGTACCAAGGATCTCGAGTCCGATGATGACGAGACAGGGAAGGAAGGAAGAACAGCAACTCCAAGGGCCAACAACATCACTCGGCAGAAATGGTGGGGGCAAGCGTAAAGCGACGGCAACATGGACTTCAGAGCTAACACCAACGCTACAGGACAAGGGCGGTAGCGCAAAGGCAAACAGCCAAATCAAGTGGAGCGCCTAATCCCAATCCGGACCGCTTGAACTATCTGTTGAATCAACCTCGTCCAAGCATGGGGCGAAGGAGACGCCAGCAAACCACCTCTGGAAGGATTGCTACATTATGCAGGAGTTCAAGAGTTCTAATGCCTTCCGGTATGATCAAGGTTCTGGCAGCGGTTCAGGATCTGGGCCGGGTTACCGCGTAGGAAATTTCGGTTCATTATTTAATGGTAATCCGGGCGGACATAACAATCAGAACAATCAGAATAACCAAGGTGGTTACAACCAGCAGCAGCAACAATCGGGTTATCAGAGCAACCCAAAGCAGTTGAATAGTGGGCAGTACCATGTCTTCACCACCAGCTTAGATAAGCGAGACCGGAAGCTTCAGAAGCGGCAAATAACGCTGTTGAACCGGCCGTGCCTCATTACCTACGCTGGTCGAGCAGCCCATTGTATGGAGTAGAGAGGATCATCCTCCCCGGGTTGACAATCCGGGTCAACTAGCCCTGGTGGTGGCACCTCAGGTGGGAGGTTATAATTTCACCAAGGTGCTCATGGATGGAGGGAGAAGCATCAACATCATGTACTATGAGACCTTCCGTCGTATGGGTTAACAGATAAACATCTCAAACCGTCCAATACAGTGTTCCATGGTGTGGTACCTGGCAAGTCAGCATATCCGGTTGGTAAAATAGCTCTGGAAGTGGCCTTTGGAGATGAATATGACTCCAGATCGGAAACATTGACATTTGAAGTGGTGAAAATCAAAAGTCCATATCACGCCCTATTTGGGCGGCCGGCTTATGCCAAGTTCATGGCACGGCCTTGTTATATCTATTTGCAGCTCAAGATGCCGGGTCACAAGGGGACAATAACGGTTCATGGGAGCCGCAAGATCGCTTTGGAATGTGAGGAAGGTGATGCGGCTTACGCAGAGTCGGTTTGTGCCACCGAGGAGCTGAAGTATTATAAGGACAATGTTGATCCGTGGACATGACTCCGTTGAAGAAGCCAACTTCTGAGCATGATCCGCCCTGAAATTCAAATCGGCAGGTGAGACTAAGCTTGTTGACTTCGTGCTGGCGATTCGTCCAAGCAGTTCAGAATCAGTGCCAACTTGGATCCGAAATAGGAAAGCGCGCTCATCGAGTTCATCCATGAGAATCGGGACATTTTTGCATGGAAGCCTTCTGACATGCCAGGTGTACCGAGAGAACTCGCTGATCACACTCTTAATGTTGATCCCAAGTACAAACCGGTGAAGCAGTTTCTCCGCCGGTTTAATGAAGAAAGGCGTAAGGCCATTGGAGAGGAGGTGGCGGGCTCTTAGCAGCTGGTTTTATCGTTGAAGTTTTCCATCCAGAGTGGCTTGCTAATCCGGTGCTGGTTCTTAAGAAAAACGGCACTTGGTGCATGTGTGTGGATTACACAGATCTTAACAAGGCTTGTCCAGCAGATCCTTTTGCCCTCCCCCGCATTGACCAAATTATTGATGCCACTGCAGGTTGTGAGCGTTTGAGCTTTTTGGATGTGTACTCTGGGTATCATCAGATCAAGATGGCAGTTAAGGACCAGGAGAAGACGGCGTTTATCACTCCCTTTGGAGCCTTCTGCTATGTGTCTATGCCTTTTGGGCTCAAGAGCGCCCAAGCAACTTATCAACGCTGTATGTAATTGCTCGCATAAACAGATCGGCCGTAATGTGCACGCCTATGTGGATGATATTGTGGTCAAGTCAAGGGAGAAGGAAACACTGATTGACGATTTAAGGGAAACCATTGACAACCTGCGGGTTTACAAGATGATGCTCAACCCGGCCAAATGTGTTTTTGGTGTTCCGGCAGGGAAGTTATTGGGTTTTCTCGTGTCCAATAGGGGAATTGAGGCTAATTCGGAGAAGATTACGGCTATCACCTCCCTGGCTAAACTGAAGTGTATTAATGATGTCCATCGTTTGGCAGGCCGGATTTCCGCGCTGAGCCGGTTTATCAGCCATCTCGGAGAGAAGGCCATCCCTTTGTACCAAATGCTGAAAAAGACAGATCAGTTTGTCTGGAGTCCAGCCGCCGATGAAGCGTTGGAGGACTTAAAGCGGCAATTGGCCAACCCGCCTGTGCTCGCCGCTCCCATTGACAAGGAGCCGCTCCTGCTATATGTTGCTGCTAATGCCAGGGCGGTCAGCGTGGCCATTGTGGTGGAGCGGAAGGAGGCAGGAAGGAGCATCCGGTTCAACATCCGGTTTATTATATCAGCGAGGTACTTATCGAATCTAAGCAAAGGTATCCGCATTGGCGAGAAGTTGGTATATGGAGTTTTTATGGCAAGCCGGAAGTCAAGCAAGATTTCTAAGGGCACCCCATCACGGTGGTCGGTTCTACTCCCTTAGGCGATATCATACGTAACCGGAAGCGATGGCCGGATTGCCAAGTGGGCTATAGAGCTTGGGCCGCAGTGCAAGTACGTGCCTCGGATGGCGGTGAAGTCTCAAGCACTTGTGGATTTCATTAATGATTGGACGGAGTTGCAAGCACCTGAAGAAAAGCCGGATCACACATATTGGACCATCCATTTTGACGGATCCAGGCAATTGGAGGGCTCGGGGGCTAGAGTCGTACTAACTTCCCCACGAGGTGAAAAGTTTTGTTACGTTCTCCGCTTAATGTTCCCTTGTACTAACAATGCAGCTGAGTATGAAGCCTTGCTCCATGGTCTCTGGATGGCTAAGGAGATGAATCTAAAATTTGGGTTAAGTGCTTGGTGACTCGGACCTAGTGGCTCAACAGTGTCGGCACTTGGGATTCAAAGGACCCACTCATGGCTGCATATCGTTGTGAGGTGGATATTGTTGCAGGTCATTTCAAGGGCTATCGGTGGACCACGTGGACCGTCGGAAGAATGAAGCGGTAGGCGCTTTAAGCCGGTTGGGCTCTTAGCGCATAAACCGGCCCGCCTAATGTTTTTCGGACGTCTTTGCACAACCCGTCGGTCAAGCTCCCTGGTGAAGCGGATCTGGCTATTCCTGATCCGGAGGCTCAATTGGTGGCAGCTCTTCACGTCACTCTGGATTGGACGCTTCCTTATCTGGCGTACATGAACAGGGGCGAGTTACCAGAAGATGAGACGTTGGCCCGGCAAATAGTTCGGCGATCTAAGTCCATGACCATTGTTAATGGCGAATTGCATCATTGCAGGTGTCGTAGGCGTTTCAACGCCGTGTGTCCCCGAGGAAGGCTGTGAAATATTGCATGAGATCCACGAAGGAGATTGTGGTCACCACGCCGGTTCAAAATCCTTGGTGGCTAAAGCGTTCCGCCACGGTTTCTATTGGTTGACTGCCCATGCTGATGCGGAAGATCTAGTCAGATGATGTGATGGTTGCCAAAAGTTTTCCAGATGTGCTCATGTAGCGGCCCAAGTATTGAGGATGATTCCAATTACTTGGCCGTTTGCGACTTGGGGGCTGGATATGGTTGGACCTTTTAAAAGGTCCAAGGACAAAAAGACCCACCTCCTGGTGGTGGTTGACAAATTTACAAAGTGGGTGGAGGCGAACACATTAGCAAGTGTGGCCTTGACTCTGGCGGTTCGATTCATCAAAAAGGTGATTTTCTGGTTTGGCTTTCCACACGGTATCATCATAGATAATGGTACCAATTTGTCCAAAGGTGCCATGAAAGAGTTCTTGACGTGAGCACATCCGACAGCGTTTCTTTAGTAGCCCACCCACAGTCCAATGGTCAAGCGGAAAGGGCTAATCAAGAGATCTTGAGAGGCATCAAGCCCCAGCTTATGGTCCCTCTGCAGAGGACACCGGGTTGTTGGGTAGAGGAGCTGCCGTCTGTGTTATGGAGTATCAACACTATGCCTAACAGATCCACGGGATACACGCCGTTCTTTATGGTTTATGGAGCGGAGGCGGTTCTCCCCAGTGACATCCGTCATGACTCACCTCGTGTGGCAGCTTATGTTGAAGCGGACAACGAGACGGCACGGCAGGACGCTTTGGATCGGTTGGATGAAGAGCGTGACGTAGCAGCTGCCCGCTCGGCGATTTACCAACAGGATCTTCGTCGTTATCATAGTCGCCGTGTCAGAACCAGAACTTTTCAAGAAGGAGATTTGGTGCTTCGGCTCATCCAAGACCAGGTGATATGCACAAGTTATCCCCACCTTGGGAGGGACCTTTCGTGGTCGACAAGAATCTGCACTGTGGTCGTACTATCTGATCGATATTCGAGAGCATAAAGACTCACGCACATCAGAGGAGGAGACCAATAGGCCGTGGAACATAGCTCATCTTCGGCCTTATTATACCCGAGTCATCGGCTCTACTTATGTACATATTATGACAGTGTATATATTATGAATAAAGTAATAAACCGGAGCCTCAGCTGAAGCGGGGTATCTGTCCTGTTACATCATGTGTGGTTACATGGAGTTGTTTTGTCTTAAAGAGGCCTCCGGTTTACCCCCTGAGTTTGCTTTTCAAAAGCTTTGTGATATCACTTGGGGGCTTGGTCGTGTCCGAACCAATGCAACACCTTTTGATAGGCGAAAGCCACCAGATCACTTGGGGACATGGTCAAGTCTGAACCAGTAACGCCTCTTGATCGGCCTAAGGCCATAGAGTCACTTGGGCGCTTGTTCAAACCCGAACCATGGACACGCCACATGATCTTCATAATGCCACGGTTTCAATTGGAGACCTGGCTGACTTGAACCATGGATACACCTTATAGGGAGCTTGGTCGTGTCCGACCATGGTAACACCATCCGATCGGCTCAAGAAAGCCTTCCTTTTTTGCAAACGGTTTATCATCGCCTTTGCTTCCATGTTCTTCATAACTATCAGTTGATTTTTGTTGCGTTTCTTAAACCGACAACATTTTTAAACCGGTTCAAACTGTCAATTGACGGAATTCGGTCCATTTTTAATCCGGAGATAATTTCACCGATTTGACTTTTTTCTGTTAACATCCCATTATGGAGTAACAGGGGGCTTATCATGTCCCGGCACGGTTTACATGGTAAACCGGCGTTGTAAACACAGGAGCTGTTCTCCTTTGACGGTAAGGGTTTATACAACCTCTGCTTCAAGATTGGCGAAGCCAACTTTATGCCCAGAGATGGCAGGTATTTGGTATCATAAATTTCGATTATATACCTCAATATTTCATCTCATATATATATGAACGTCACAAGCCGGCTGGCGGCACAAACCGCCGTGGCGGTTTAAATTTTTATGACTGCGGGAAATATAGATTGAAAGTTCCGATCATTCAAGCAAAAAGTATCAACACCTATGCACGAAGGCATATTCAAAGCAAGAGTGTTGGCTATCCTATTACAAGGCAACATGGTGCCCAAATAAGATCATTGTTTTTTTTGCGGAATATAATGAAGCAGCTCTTCAAACCGGCTTCCGGTTCATGCTTGCTCGCCGCCCCGGTCGGATGGTTGTGGGTCGTCTCGCGCCGCTTCAGCTTCTTCATCTCTACCCAGCTGCTGGAAGTCAACAGTGGTCCAGTCGATTCCCATTAAAGCTTGAAAGACAGCCTCCTCATGGATCAGGGAAGTTGGTTCAATATCAGGAGCGTAAGTATGCTTACGGATCGGAGGAATCAGGTTCTCCGCTTGAGAATAGGTGCAGCCACTCGCTTGTTCGATCGTCATATTGAGCTTGATAATGCGACAAGTTTGCCTCTTCGCCAATTGGCAAGCCGAGGGCGACCGCCCGGTTTATCGCTCTCGAGATCATCTTCGTTGAACTCTAAACCGTCTTCCTTCAGACCGATAGCCTCGAGCTGCCTCAACCGGATCGAAATCGCACCCATGCCTTTGCGGATTAAAGGCGTTAATGGCGCCGGTTCGAGCAGCAGATTTCTTCACTCTTCAATCCCAAGGCGGGAAGCATTGACAATCTCCTAAGAGTATCTTGGGTTAAGGAGGGTGCTTTGGATTGTTATGTGATGCGATGGAGATGATCCGCTGCGCTCGATATCTGTTGCTCTATTAAGGTATAGGCAGCCTTCAATTTCTTAGAACATCTGACCCCAAATGACCAATGCGTGTGCCTACAACATTACAAGAGAAATCACAAACCGGACTTATCATAAGAAGGTCAAGATTATCATAGAAGCCAAAGGAAGCTTACCGAAGATGGCAGCAGTCATGGAATACACTTGCCGCTTCACGCTGGTCAACTCATCTACCACCGATTTAAGGGCAGCTTCAACATTTTCAACCTTTTTGGTTAAAGCGGCCTTTTCAGTATCCCAGCCGGCCCGCTCAGACTTGAACCACTCCTTGAGCTGCTCCATGGTAGTCAAGGCGGTTTTCAGCTCATCCTTGGCCTTGGAGGTTTACGCTTGTTGAGACTTGATTTTCTTGAAGATCATTGATTTGGGAGGCTTGTTGGCGTATCTCATTCTACAACAAAGCAGGAGCATGTTAATATCTTCATTGCAAGTCCCAAATGCATAACCAGTCATACACATGGCACTTGGGGGCTAATGCATATTTGATCTTCGTATGTCAATAAAATCACAAAGTCCCAAGCTCAATACAGGTATTCAACTTGGCACTTGGGGGCTAATGGCTATTTGCTCGAACATGTTCTAATGCGGCGATATAAATTACAGTCCCGGTTTAACTATGCTAAGTTGAGCCGGCCCTTGGGGGCTACATCAGTGGATTCTGAAGCGTTAAGTTTATGTTAAGTCCTTGTTTAACTATGCTAAGTTGAACCGGCCCTTGGGGGCTAGGAGAGTTAACAAAAATTGAAATATACAAGCAGGAAAAGAACATGGAAGTTACCTCGAATTTTTCTTTCATCATCTTCACCAGGCCAGCTTCATAATCGCGGCTAGTATACAACCGGTTCAAGTAGCCAGAATGAAGGTCTTGGGGGTTCAGAGCGGCGTAAGTTGCCAGATCAACATCCCACTTGCCCTTGCTCATAGTGGCAAACTCTTCTTTGACAGAATGTTTGGATAAAGCATTTGGATTACGGTTATTTGTGGCCAAAGCCGATAATCACGACGTCATCGTCCTTGGTATCACCGGTTTGACCGAGGCGATCGGTTTGTCGCCAGCGGATTGGGTGGTGGATTTTTCAATCCGGTCGGGCTTACGGCTGGTCAGCAGGAAGGGCGGTGTCAACAGGCCTTTCTTCAGCAACAAAATCGTCAGTTTGCTGTGGAGGATCATTGGGCGTGTCTTCACAGATGGTCGCTTCAAGATTTGGGGCGCTGTCCGGTTCAGGGGCAGTCTCTTCGTCGGCCGCTTTATCCAGACGAGCCTTTTTGCTTGGCCTAGGCTTGGCCCTGAAAAGGCACAACAACAGTCAAATACGGCATATACTACACCATGATGCAGTAGAAACAATATGAAAGGTATAACTTACCCAAGCACCGTTTTAAGTGGTGGCGGTGAGTGGTGATGACTCGCCAGATGAGGAGTGAGAAGTGACACGATAATCGGAGTCGACGGATTAAGGGGTTGTGAAAACAGCCTGCTTTAGGATAAGCAGCGACAAGCAAATTAGAGACCTCTGAGCAGCGTTTCCGAACGGTATTCGATGAAACCGGTGGAGTAACTACACGGCATTGTGCCGAGTTGTGCGGTGAGCTTCATGTTGTTGAGTCTTCATAAGAAATTTGGGATCCAAGTAAGCAAGGGGATGAGAAAATTTAATTTTCCGGTTTGCCCGACGATTTTTTAGTGAAGGCAAAGGATTTGAGTCAGAGGAAAGAATAGTTACCTCTACAACATCAAGACATTCTTGGTTTCAGCATCATCCTGACAAACATCATCATTAATTAGGCATGTGAAAAGTAAGCCAAGTGAATCAAGTTCTACCTCAAGGTCCAGATTACCCACATCATCGTCCACAGCCAGATCAGAAGATGCAGTGGTTTTCCTCTTATGAGCAGTCTTCTTGGCGACTTTGGTCTTTTGCGGATTGTTTTTCCGGTTTGTCAGCTTCGCTGGTTTCTCTTGTGGATGTTTCTTACTCGAATGGATCATCACCCTGATTAAGCAGCAGTTGATGTTAAAAATGATGCCGAAATAGCGATAATATCGTAAGTCTTACAGATGGCGGTTTGTTGGTAGCACGAAGGGGAGCAGACCGGTTAAGACAGAGGTGTTCGGTTCATTCAACATTTTCTTCACAGCCTCGGTGACCTCATCATCGGTGAGCTGGATATTAACGTGTCGGAGGGGGTCGTCGACACTACCAATGTACTCACACATTAAACCGGAGCGCTGGGAGAGGGGCAGTATGGTCCATGATATCCAACAGCATGCGAGATCAATTCCGGTTAAACTGTTGGCCATGAAGGCTCTGCGCTTGGAGAGTTGAGGAGCATATTTACTTCTCTCATTGGCAGTTAATCTTTGCGGAAAGGGATGTGTGTTACTGAGTCGCTCCGGACGAAAACCGGGCAAAGGATTCTCATTGGCAGGTGAAGTGTCTCTGCAATAAAACCATGTTTGATTCCATTCCTTGGGGTGGCTATGCAGTTTGACATGAGGATAAGTGACTTCCTTTCTTTATTGAATCGCTACACCACCCAATTACATGTTGGGCCCGTCAGTGAATTCTGTGCGGCGGTTTAGATGGAAGCAGTCTCTAAACAGTTCAACTGTAGGTTCTTCTTGAAAGTATGCCTCATAGAGCACTTGGAAGTGACAAATATTGGTAACAGAATTGGGGCCTGTATCTTGTGGACGGAGTTGAAAATTGGCTAACACATCACGGTAAAATTTTGAACCGGGCGGATTAAAACCCCGGGCTAGGTGATCCGCGAAAACTACAACCTCTCCTTCTTGAGGTGTGGGTGGACATTCTTTGCCAGGAACATTCCAATGGATAGTATTTTTACTGCCTAAAGCGCCAGTCAGGACCAGATTGTTTAATTGAGTTTCGGTGACACGGGAAGGAGCCCAGTTGCACTCATATACTTGTTTGGCCATCTACAAAAAAATAATATAAATCCGGTTCAAGAAATGTGTTGGGACAAAGAGAGAACCGGTGTACAATGCTAAATCGGAGACAAATACATCTAAGCCGGAGTTCTATGAAGCGACAATGTCTGGTTAAGGAGTTCTGGCGGTTCAACAAGGGGACTAATGGTGTATACCGGTTTATCTAATTTTTTCTATGTTAAGTTAAACCGCCTGGTCTAAGGTTTAATTATTGAAAACAACTGAGGTTGCGAACGGCTAAGTGTGCAGAAACAGATTTCGCAAGTTTTCTCTACAACGAAGGATCTGAAGCCAGATCAGAAAAGAAGAAAAATATCCGAAAAGGAATACAGCAGAGCAAGATTGATGCAATGAGCGTAAATGATGTGCGAGATCTATGGACGTGAGCACGAGACTACAGCGGTGCTAAAAGCTAATACTAGTCGAGCAAAGGTGTCACAGATCTATCCAGAGTCGATATGAGCATGAACAGTTCATGGAGCCTTTGCAAGAACAGGAAACCCTAGAACGGATCTAGGTCGAGGGGAACCGAGGACCTACCTGAGTTGAGGAGATACGGGAGAGTGCTGCGTTTCTCTGGTACGATCAGGTTGATGCAGCGGCTCAAGACGGTGCAGAGGTCGACGGCGGCGACGGAGCTCCGATGCTAGTGACGCAAGGAAGACGAAGAGAAAGGGGACGGAGGGGAGAAAAGGAATGACCCTTCGGTCCTATTTATAAGGCAAGATACCTGTGTCAGGCGCGGGAATCAAGGAACCACAAACCTAGGAAGCGGAGCTGTCGCCTCGATTATTGCGGATCTATTAAACAAAGAAGATATCGTGAATGCTATCTTTATGAGGACGTCATGCGGTTTACAAAGAACCGGAGAAGGTGACATCACGGCGGTTCAACGATTTCAAGAAGGTATTGAAGATGAAGGTTTTTATCAAGGATTGACATGAACTGTTCAAATCAATCTGGGGCCTAATGTTGGGGATATTACTATCGGGCGTAAACCGCCTATCTGGGCGGGTTAACTTCATCGATAGTTCAACGACAAAAGCCCAAGAGGCATGAGAGTAAGGGCCCAAGGCACGTAGTCGGTTTAGAACACATGGCCGTAAACCGGCTGGTATGTAAACTTGTATTGTAAGTTAGGAATAGAGAGAGACCAACCCGGACACAGTATGAACCGGAGATTGGGACTCTACGAACCGACGAAAGCGTCACCCGTGTATATAAGGGGACGACGGGGCGGTTCAAGGGACAGAACAACAACAACTCGAGGCCTAGGCGAAGCTTATTTGCTCCCTAGTCATCGAGACCACATCAATTCCACCACAACTAGGCGTAGGCTTTTACCTTCATCGAAGGGGCCGAACTAGTATAACTCTTGTGTCTTTGCGTCCGCTTTAACCCCTTCAAGTTAACCCGTAGCGATGGCTCCACGACTAAGTCCTTTCATGAGGACATCTGCCGTGACAAAACCACGACACGATCCGACTAAAGTGGGAGAGACTGGCACCCGCTAGCCACCTTTATGCAACAAGTGCATGTCAGTCGGTGGAACCTGTCTCACGTAAGTGTATGTGTAAGGTCGGTCCGGGCCGCTTCATCCCACAATACCGTCGAAACAAGATAGGACTAGTAAAGGTAAGCATATTGAACAAAATCAACGCCCACAACAATTTGTGTTCTACTCGTGCATAGAACCTACGCAATAGACCTAGCTCATGATGCCACTGTTGGGGAACGTAGCAGAAATTCAAAATTTTCTACGCATCACAAAGATCAATCTATGGAGTAACTAGCAACGAGAGAGAGGGGAGTGCATCTTCATACCCTTGAAGATTGCGATGCGGAAGCGTTGCAATAACACGGTCGGTGGAGTCGTTCACTAAGTGATTCAGATCGCGGCCGAATCCGATCCAAGCACCGAACAACGGTGCCTCCACGTTCAACACACGTACAGCCCGGGGATGTCTCCTCCTTCTTGATCCAGCAAGGGTAGAGGAGAAGTTGAGGGAGAGCTTCGGCAGCACGACGGCGTGGTGGTGGAGCTTGCAGTTCTCCGGCAGAGCTTCGCCAAGCACTACGGAGGAGGAGGAGGTGTTGGGGAGGGAGAGGGTTGCGCCAGGGGAAGGGTGCGGCTGCCCTCTCTCTCCCTCACTATATATAGGGGAAGGGAGGAGGGGGCGCCCTAGGGTTCCCTAGGGGAGGCGGCGGCCATAGGGGAAACCCTAGATGGGTTTTGGCGCCCCCACCCCTAGGAAACTTGCCCCCCAAGCCGGGAGGCGGCTGCCCTAGGGGTGGCGCCCCACATCTCCCGGTTACGTGAGATGGGGTGGGAGGCGCTCAGCCCATTAGTGGGCTGATATGCCCTCTCCCTTGGCCCATAAGGCCCCTAACGCTTGTCGGGGCCTCCGAAACCCCTTCGGACACGCTGGTCATCACCAGTACCCCGGAACAATTCCGGACTCCAATACCCTTCGTCCAATATACCGATCTTCACCTCCGGAGCTCCTCGTCATGTCCGTGATCTCATCCGGGACTCCGAACAACCTTCGGTAACCACATACTATTTCCCATAACAACTCTAGCGTCACCGAACGTTAAGTGTGTAGACCGTACGGGTTCGGGAACCATGCAGACATGACCCGTCGTTCTCGGTCAATAACCAACAGCGGGATCTGGATACCCATGTTGGCTCCCACATGTTCCACGATGATCTCATCGGATGAACCACGATGTCAAGGATTCAAGCAATCCCGTATGCAATTCCCTTTGTCAATCGGTATGTTACTTGACCGAGATTCGATCATCGGTATCCCAATACCTTGTTCAATCTCGTTACCGGGAAGTCACTTTACTCGTTCCGTAATGCATGATCCCGGGACTAACTACTTAGTCACATTGAGCTCATTATGTGTAACATCCCAAAATTCTAAATTTTGGAATGTTATAATAAATAAATAACTATGGTTGTTGTCTGATTGTTTGACAGATTGATTGAATGGAATTGAGTGGAAATTGAAGCTTTTGAAAGTTGAATGAGAGGGAATGAAATGACTTTCCCAAACTTTCCATTTTGCATTTTTGGATCCCAATTGAACTCAAGTTCATTGCAACACCAAAACCTAGAGTGAAGATGACATGACTTCTTCCATTTTGAAATGAATAGGGTTTTGGAAAAAGAATTGAATTTCATTTGGGAAGTTTTCAAATTCAAAGCTTTATGCAACTCAATGATTTTCATGAGGGAAGATAAAATGACTTCTTCAATTATATGAAATAGGAGTTGGAAGTTATAATGAATCAAGTTGAAAATCATTTGAAGGTGCTTTGGAACCCTCTTTCAAATTTTGAGTTTTGAATTTGAATTTCAAACTTTGGCATGTGGGAAACATTTCAAAAACTATGCCTGATAAATACTTGATCAAAAGTATGAGAGGAGCAAACATGACACTCCAAAAATATCGGAGGAAACAATGCCAAAAGTTTTGGATTCAAATCTGAATTTTATTTGAATTTGAAAAAAATGGATTTTTATAAAGTTTGGATTTTTCCTTTGGGAAAATGTTCAAATGAAAGGGAATATTCCCCTGATCATTTTGGTATATATATACCCTATATAAAATATTTATAGATATTGTTTTATTTCTGTTTTAGTTTTATTTAAAAAAATAAAGAAAAAAAACCCCCAGCGCTTGACCAGCCTGGCCCAGCCCAGCTGAAGCCCCCAGCTGGCCCGGCCAGTAGGCCCACTGAGGCCAGACCAGTCCGAGGCAGCCCAACTCTCCCTCACCCCTCACGCCGAATCCCTTGGGCCGGTCCGCCACTCCTCCCACCCCTCCCTCTCTCATCGACAATGAGGCCGCCCCATCTTCTTCCCCGCCCCACGCCACGCTGCCGCCCTTGGATCGCCGGATCCCGAAGGATCCGGGATGCCGATTCCCTCCCCCGATCCCTTTCCTTCCCCGACGAGGCCCCGCCCGATAAAACCCCTCGCACCCCGTTCCCCCCTCGCCTCTGGGACCTCCTCTCCCTCCCGCTCGTGCTCGCCGGGCAAGCTCCCTCCGCCGCCAAAAGTCGCCGCCGTCGACGCCCTAGCCCTCCCGAGCTCCCCGACCCCACCGAACTCCTCACCGGCCTTCCAAGACCAGCGACTCCCGGAGCTCCCGGCCTTGGGAGCCCTCGCCAGACTCTCGCCCGCCGCCATTGCCGCCGAACGCCGGTAAGTCACCGGGAGCCCCCTCCGCCGTCCGATCCCCATCTACGGCTAGGATTAGACCCCGAAGGGGTATGGTTTTATTTTATAAAACCGGCCGGTCCGATCGGTTTAGTTTTAGTTAGGTTTTTTTTTATTTAGCCGGCCCGACTAGTTTAACCCTAGGCCCCTTTTAGGTTATATTACGCTCAGTGCACAGTATAGGCCCATTAGGCCTTTTTCTTTTTAATTTGATTTTCTGTTTTAGCAGAATAGTTTCTGTTTTCAAAAATTGATATCTTTTATTCTGTTTAATATTTTTTGATGATTCTTTTTTTTGTTGGATTGCAAATTTTGTGTAGTTTCTGTAGATTATATATTTAGCCATGTTAAAAATAATTAAAAATGCCTTAATATTGTTTTAGTCAGAATAGCAAATCTGTTATAACTTTAGTTAGAAAAATTATTTTTGCATGATTCTTTTTGTCACCACTTTATTTTGACATTGCCAAACCCTAGAAATTAATTTGGGTATTTTAGGATTAATAAATAATTAGTTTTAGACAGAATCCTATTAATCCTAATTAATTAACTAGTTCCTGTTTTCCTAATTAATTAATTAGTAAATTAATTTATTCTTAACTTGTGATTAGTTATTCTAGGTTAGTTTCTGTCATTCTAGTAGATGAACTTTTATTGATAATTAATAAAAGTTTTAAATTATTATTCTTAATAGAAATTGGATTAGGCCTAAAATGAGTTGTATAATATGTTTTTTAGTAATTCTTTTTGGCTCCTAGTTGCTTAGTGAAACCTTTTCTGTTAAGTTAACCTAAAACCATGATTAGGTTATATTAAGAAATTTTTAGTATATAAAACTATTTTGTTATTGTTTGAAGTAGGGAAAACTTTGAGTGGCCTTTATTTGAGTTTTTCTTTTGGATTTGGTTTGGTTGTTTTGTTGTGTTATGTTGCTATTGTTATGTTATTGTGTTAAGTGATGTTATGCTATGTGCTTATTATAGTTATTGTTTGCCTCGGTAGAATTTCCTGAGTGCTAAGATTGCTACTCTGAAACCCTAGTTTTTTGAAGATCGTCAACCGTGCAAGTTCACTTTGACCATGCTTTTCTTACCTATGTTTTATTGCATTTAGTGGCACCATTGCAACCACCCCTCAAGAGTGTTATTGAATCCTGTAGTTGAGTAGTATGCATGAGGTAGGAACCCATCACCTGTTACCAAGCCCGGACGTTATTTACATTAATGCTACGCTATAGTAGACGGGGTTTGGTATGAGTGCAGGAGTGGTGTGAGAATGGAGGATTCTACGTCAATGACGACAACTCCATGATGGAATCTGCAAGGGCTGCATCTTGAAGACCTCAAGACTTCAAGACTCGAGACAGGATTGCAATACACACTCTTGGGTGAAGGACGGTTGGCCGGGCACCTGGAGAACCCAAGGTGGTTGGCCGGGATGCATGGAGAAGCGCCATGACATCTTGCGGAAAGCTTCACCCAGACTCAAAGAGGCGGAAGAATACTTCACGCCTGAAGCTTACCTGTGCAACCGCAAGTCATTATGGGCTCGCTTGGTTGACCTTAGTTGTGACTGGCTGGGGCGGTACTAGCGGATGTAGAATGACGGTAGGATTGGATGGGTACCGGACAGGTGGTCGAGGAACTCTTCGGAAGACCATGTTTGGTCATCTTGTTCTCAAACACCACGAAGTGCGAGAACGTAAAGAGAGGGATCGAATCTTGCGGGTAAAGTGTACAAACCTCTGCAGAGGGTTTAAACCTAATCGATTAGCCGTGTCCCATTGAACGGACAATTTGAGCATCTGGACTTGGATCTATTTCGAACTCTCAACACCGGATTGATAACTTACTTGTGGGCAACATATGATGATTTTGGGTTATGAGACATCGGTTGGCGGAACCATGTCATGATAGAAAACTCCTTAGTACAGACTTCATTCTATTCCTTTGATGTAGGGAAAATAAAATCAGCTTTTACGCAAACAAAACTGGAATCTGAGCCAAAAAGCCATACCGCATATAGTATAGTTTATTATCTGTTTATTCATGTTGTGGTCTTGCGGTACATTCAATGTCTTGACCTACACGGCTGCAACGTATCATGTTGCAGATATTTTCCTCGACAGTAAGAATACGGTGCAGGTTACGGTCTACACTCAACCCGCCGATGGCGTTGATGGGACTCCACACCCGTTTGACTTGTTTCCATTGAGTATTATGAGGTATATATCAGTTTTACGTTATTTATGCATGTGATTGCACTTTGATATATACATTGATGTCTTGTGTGTGCCAAAGATCTTGATCCAGGGATGGCACAAGAATACGTAGGCTTGACCGTCACGAGGTCGGGTCGCTCTGAGAGATGGTATCGAGCACATGTTGACTGTGAGGACGTGACCCTAGAAACCGGAAAAGCCCTTAGGACAGGATATCTCAAAAACTTTATTTACAAAAAGACTCTTACTTCTCATCTTTTCTGAATTTATCAAATAGACCCTCTCACCTCAAATAGTTAGAATATACCCTTATCCTTTGATCACGGGAGGATCAATCAAGACGCTCAAGAAGGATTTGATATCGGAGAACTGATGACCCCTCTGAGTAAAGAGGATTTCACCATGTATTAGAAGCTACAACAGTTGAAGACTCAGAAGATTTGAAGTTCTGAAGAAATATTTGACCTTTAGAAGACCAAACCCTGTTACACACTTACGTTAGATGCGACGATGTGTGAGCTGTCATTTGTTTGATGTTTTCCGACAGCAACAAAGTAAAAATTTTTTATTCAAAAAATATTTTTTGTATTGTGTGTATATCCTCCCCACCTCTCTCTCATCTCACCCTAAAACCCTTGAACCCCATAGATGATGAATGAAGTTGGGTGATATTCTCTGGATCAAGACTTCAGTAGGAGGCAGAGCTATGGATGCAAAACATGGAGAATCACTTCGGGAACAATTTGGTTTCAAGGAAGTATGAGGTCCAATACGCTCTTCAAGATTTTTACTGAAAGTCTTGCAACCTGGTGGAGAATGCATCAATCCATACAAGGATTTAAAGGAGCAAGAACTTGGGAGGAATTCAAGAAGACCACGATGAGATCACGTCTTATCCGGAAGCACAATGATACACCAAGAAGAAAACCTTGTGCACTGCAAGATTTGCGGAGAAATAGGACACACCAGGAGGAACACAAAGATGGATGCCCTCATTGTGAGGAGAAACACCCGGTGAGGAATGCCCAACTAGCCAGGTGACTTGCTTCCTGTGTGAAGGAACCACCCACTACCCGGTGCAGTGTCACATTTACCCCATGGTGCAACAAACTATTCAGGAGCAGGAAGAAGGAATGAAAGAAGCCAAGAATCCAAGGAGCCCGCATAATCACAAAGAAGCCCCGAGACATGTCGGAAGTCATTTGTTTTCGCTGCAAGGAGGCAGGACATTATGCTATTAAATGTCCCGACAAGATGAAAACTGGAGTTGAGTAGTTGGAATTTTGATATGGATAATAAGAGTAGTAGAAAGCAATTTCATGAGCTCAATGAGTTGAGTTATGTAATGGGTGCTCAGAGTTTGTAATGGATTCATGAAATCAATAAAGTTAAGGTGACATGTTTTCATATGTTTAATTGTATGAGTTGTTACTCTGTGAACAAAGATTTTGACCATTTTCGAGGATATGAGAAATATGGTCTATGGATGGATTTGTGAATTTCATTTTTAGGGTGGTAGTACCCTGTGAAGAAGACTAGACTAATGAATAGGAAAATATATATTCCATGAATTTGTAGTTGAAGGAAAAAAAAAAAGTTGGAGTTTTGCTTTTGATATGATGGTATGAAGAAACAGTACTACTTTGGATTTAAAGGAGGGTAATATGGAACAAGAGAGTTACTCCAAGGATGAGTTAAAGCTGCACTAGTGTTGAAGTGGGCCATAACCCACAGTGCCCGTGGATTTTGAGAAGGAACCATTGTAACCTTGATAAAGGAATAAATTTGGAAGAATCTGTGATCCAATCAAAGATAATGCTTTACGTAGGAGGTTACGCATAAAAACACGAGTGGTGAAGTAACGATAGATGTTTTGTTTGGCTTGCAGAAACCATGGAATTACTCGAACCCAGTTCGAGAACAAGAGAAATTCTGCAATGCTTGTGAGAATGACCGAGTGTTAGAATACGATATTCGCCAAACCTTATACTGAGGTAATGATCCGGGTGCGGAATGGATTGATCACCATACCGACTTACTCGTATTTTTCGCTCTTGCTATTTGGAATGGTAAATCTGAGAGACTTAACCATAGTAAAGTGACGACGCTTCGTTGAAGCCTTGCTTAAGCCTTAGAGTGGTAGGATGATAAACCCATGTACATGGCATTTGTTGCCAAACGTAGGTTATCTGGTGAGGTTCAACCCAAACCCGTTTTCTGCGAGAGAAAACCATAAATTGTAGACCACCATGAGTATTTCGATGGTTGTCTAGAATGGACCTGAACCTATCGACTAAGAAGATCCGGTCTCGGACGAACCACGACTTTGAAGAACCGACCCAAGGTTTCGAGGAAAACTTTACGCTCCTAACAGAAGAGCGTTAATGAAGGAGTTATTGTAAGATATGTGACGATACATACATTGTCGACACTCCGGAGGAAGTATCTGAGTTTATTGGAACCGTAACCTTGATTTTAAGTGTGGTAGCCCACGACCTTTCGACGAGAACATTTGCTAGAAGACCCCAACCCTAACCTATTTCTTGCTAGCCTCTCCGAATCTAGGGGACGAGATTCATTTTAAGTGGTAGGTTTGTAACATCCCAAAATTCTAAATTTTGGAATGTTATAATAAATAAATAACTATGGTTGTTGTGCTGATTGTTTGATGATTGATTGAATGGAATTGAGTGGAAATTGAAGCTTTTGAAAGTTGAATGAGAGGGAATGAAATGACTTTCCCAAACTTTCCATTTTGCATTTTTGGATCCCAATTGAACTCAAGTTCATTGCAACACCAAAACCTAGAGTGAAGATGACATGACTTCTTCCATTTTGAAATGAATAGGGTTTTGGAAAAAGAATTGAATTTCATTTGGGAAGTTTTCAAATTCAAAGCTTTATGCAACTCAATGATTTTCATGAGGGAAGATAAAATGACTTCTTCAATTATATGAAATAGGAGTTGGAAGTTATAATGAATCAAGTTGAAAATCATTTGAAGGTGCTTTGGAACCCTCTTTCAAATTTTGAGTTTTGAATTTGAATTTCAAACTTTGGCATGTGGGAAACATTTCAAAAACTATGCACGATAAATACTTGATCAAAAGTATGAGAGGAGCAAACATGACACTCCAAAAATATCAGAGGAAACAATGCCAAAAGTTTTGGATTCAAATCTGAATTTTATTTGAATTTGAAAAAAATGGATTTTTATAAAGTTTGGATTTTTCCTTTGGGAAAATGTTCAAATGAAAGGGAATATTCCTCGATCATTTTGGTATATATATACCCTATATAAAATATTTATAGATATTGTTTTATTTCTGTTTTAGTTTTATTTAAAAAATTAAAGAAAAAAAAACCCCAGGCGCCGAACCCCTAGCCCGGCCAGTGCAAGCCCAGCGCTGGCCCGGCCGGCCCGGCCCAGACCAGCCAGTAGCCAGGCAAGCCGGCCCAACTCTCCTCGCCCCCTCGCGCCGAATCCCTTGGCGCGGTCGCCACGCTCCTCCCCCTCCCTCTCTCCTTGACAGTGAGGCCCGCCCCATCTTCTTCCCCGCCCCACGCCTTGCGCCGCGGATCGCCGGATCGAAGGATCCGGGATGCCGATTCCTCCCCGATCCCTTTCCTTCCCGACGAGGCCCCGCCCTATAAAACCCCCCTCGCACCCCGTTCCCCCCTCGCCTCATGGGACCTCCTCTCCTCCCTTCGTGCTCATGGGAGCCCAAGCTCCCTCCGCCAAAGTCGCCGCCGACGCCTCTAGCCCTCCCGAGCTCCCCCGACCCCACCGAACTCCTCACCGGCCTTCCCCGCACCCGCACGGCGACTCCCCGGAGCTCCCCGACGCCCGGAGCCCTCGCCGCACTCTCGCCGCCGCCGCCGCCGTCGCCGAACGCCGGTAAGTCACCGGGAGCCCCCTCCGCCGTCCGATCCCCATCTACGGCTAGGATTAGACCCCGAAGGGGTATGGTTTTATTTTATAAAACCGGCCGGTCCGATCGGTTTAGTTTTAGTTAGGTTTTTTTTTTATTTAGCCGGCCCGACTAGTTTAACCCTAGGCCCCTTTTAGGTTATATTACGCTCGATTGCAGTATAGGCCCATTAGGCCTTTTCTTTTTAATTTGATTTTACATTTTAGCGAGAATAGTTTACATTTTCAAAAATTGATATCTTTTATTCTGTTTAATATTTTTGATGATTCTTTTTTGTTGGATTGCAAATTTTGTGTAGTTTCTGTAGATTATATATTTAGCCATGTTAAAAATAATTAAAAATGCCTTAATATTGTTTTAGTCAGAATAGCAAATCTGTTATAACTTTAGTTAGAAAAATTATTTTGCATGATTCTTTTGTCACCACTTTATTTTGACATTGCCAAACCCTAGAAATTAATTTGGGTATTTTAGGATTAATAAATAATTAGTTTTAGACAGAATCCTATTAATCCTAATTAATTAACTAGTTCCTGTTTTCCTAATTAATTAATTAGTAAATTAATTTATTCTTAACTTGTGATTAGTTATTCTAGGTTAGTTTCTGTCATTCTAGTAGATGAACTTTTATTGATAATTAATAAAAGTTTTAAATTATTATTCTTAATAGAAATTGGATTAGGCCTAAAATGAGTTTTATAATAGCTTTTTAATTAATTCTTTTTGGCTCCTAGTTGCTTAGTGAAACCTTTTCTGTTAAGTTAACCTAAAACCATGATTAGGTTATATTAAGAAATTTTTAGTATATAAAACTATTTTGTTATTGTTTGAAGTAGGGAAAACTTTGAGTGGCCTTTATTTGAGTTTTTCTTTTGGATTTGGTTTGGTTGTTTTGTTGTGTTATGTTGATATTGTTATGTTATTGTGTTAAGTGATGTTATGCTATGTGCTTATTATAGTTATTGTTTGCCTCGGTAGAATTTCGAGTGCGAAGATTGCTACTCTGAAACCCTAGTTTTTGAAGATCGTCAACTGTGCAAGTTCACTTTGACCATGCTTTTCTTACCTATGTTTTATTGCATTTAGTGGCACCATTGCAACCACCCCTCAGTAGTGTTATTGAATCCTGTAGTTGAGTAGTATGCATGAGGTAGGAACCCATCACCCTGTTACCAAGCCCGTGACGTAATTTATATTAATGCTACGCTATAGTAGACGGCGTTTGCTATGATTTCACTGGAGTGGTGTGAGAATGTAGGATTCTACGTCAATGACTACAACTCCATGATGGAATCTGCAAGGACTGCATCTTCAATAACACAAGACTTCAAAACTCGAGACAGGATTGCAATACACACTCTTGGGTGAAGGACGGTTGTGGGCACCTGGAGAACCCAGTGGTTGGCCGGATGCATGGAGAAGCGCCATGACATCTTGCGGAAAGCTTCACCCAGACTCAAAGAGACGGAAGAATACTTCACGCCCGGAAGCTTACCTGCAACCGCAAGTCATTATGGGCTCTGGCTTGGTTGACCTTAGTTGTGACTCTGGTGGGGCCGGTACTAGCAGATGTAGAATGACGGTAGGATTGGATGGAGTACGGACGGTGGTCAAAGGAACTCTTCGGAAGACCATGTTTCGGTCATCTTGTTCTCAAACACCCTGAAGTGCGAGAACGTAAAGAGAGGGATCGAATCTTGCGGGTAAAGTGTACAAACCTCTGCAGAGGGTTTAAACCTAATCGATTAGCCGTGTCCCCGGTAACGGACAATTTGAGCATCTGGACTTGGATCTATTTCGGAACTCTCAACACCGGATTGATAACTTACTTGTGGGCAACATATGATGATTTTGGGTTATGAGACATCGGTTGGCGGAACCATGTCATGATAGAAAACTCCTTAGTACAGACTTCATTCTATTCCTTTGATGTAGGGAAAATAAAATCAGCTTTTACGCAAACAAAACTCAGATACAGAGCCAAAAAGCCATACTGCATATAGTATAGTTTATTATCTGTTTATTCATGTTGTGGTCTTGCCGGTACATTCAATGTACTGACCTACACGGCTGCAACGTATCATGTTGCAGATATTTTCCTCGACGAGTAAGAATACGGATGCAGGTGGTTACGGTCTACACTCAACCCGCCGATGGCGTTGATGGGACTCCACACCCGTTTGACTTGTTTCACCGAGTATTATGAGGTATATATCAGTTTCGTTATTTATGCATGTGATTGCACTTTGATATATACATTGATGTCTTGTGTGCCAAAGACATCGATCCGAGGATGGCACAAGAATACGTAGGCTTGACCGTCTGAGGTCGGGTCGCTACATTATGATGATGCATTACCGAGTGGGCCCAGAGATACCTCTCCGTCTCACGGAGTGACAAATCCCAGTCTCGATTCGTGCCAACCCAAAAGACACTTTCGGAGATACCCGTAGTGCACCTTTATAGCCACCCGATTACGTTGTGACGTTTGGCACACCCAAAGCATTCCTTACGGTATCCGGAGTTGCACTATCTCATGGTCTAAGGAAATGATACTTGACACTAGAAAAGCTTTTAGCAAACGAACTACACGATCTTGTGCTATGCTTAGGATTGGGTCTTGTCCATCACATCATTCTTGAAAGTGCAACTATCCCTAGGTGGTTTTGGTAATTCATAACAACATATAGCTCATTGAGCTAATGCTATTCCAAGACTATTATTTCAAGAAAGCTCAATGAATAACATGGCATGGATGATGAAAGTGGATCCCTCAAAATACTAAGGACAAAGGATTGGCTCAAGCTCAAAAGCTCAAGACTCTTCATTTTACATTTTAGTGATCCAAGATCACATTGAGTCTATAGGAAAAGCCAATACTATCAAGAAGGGATGAGGTGCTGCTTAATGAGCCTCTTGCTTCATGTGCTTAGTGATATGCTCCAAAACCCTAAACTACTTTCCCACATCCACAAATGACCTAAACCTAAAGCCAAAATCGGTCACACCGATTCTTTCTATCCGGTGCCACCGATTCCAAAAGTCATAGCCCTTGCCACAAACCCTAAGCAAATCGGTCTTACCGATAGGGATCTTGGTCTCACCGAGATGGGGTTGCAATCTCTCTGTTTCCCTTCGTAACGTTTCGGTCTAACCGAAGTGAGCGATCGGTCCCACCGAGATTGCAATGTAAACTCTTTGTTTCCTATTTGTAACATTTCGGTCTCACCAAAAAGAGCAAATCGGTCCCACCGAGTTTACCTGACCAACTCTCTGGAAAGCTTATTACCAAAATCGGTCCCACCGAGTTTGGGTAATTGGTCTCACCGAGATTACGTTATGCCCTAACCCTAACCATATCGGCCTCACCGAGATGCATGTCAGTCCCACCGAAAATCACTAACGGTCACTAGGTTTACTAAATCGGTCCGACCGAGTTTAACGATTCGGTCCCACCGAGTTTGGTAAATTGTGTGTAACAGTTAGATTTTGTGTGGAGGCTATATATACCCCTCCACCTCCTCTTCATTCGTGGAGAGAGCCATCAGAACGTACCTACACTTCCAACTTACCAGTTCTGAGAGAGAACCACCTACTCATGTTTTGAGACCAAGATATTCCATTCCTACCATATGAATCTTGATCTCTAGCCTTCCCCAAGTTGCTTTCCACTCAAACCCTCTTTCCACCAGATCCAAATCCTATGAGAGAGAGTTGAGTGTTGGGGAGACTATCATTTGAAGCACAAGAGCAAGGAGTTCATCATCAACACACCAGTTGTTACTTCTTGGAGTGGTGTCTCCTAGATTGGCTAGGTGTCACTTGGGAGCCTCCGACAAGATTGTGGAGTTGAACCAAGGTGTTTGTAAGGGCAAGGAGATCGCCTACTTCGTGAAGATCTACCGCTAGTGAGGCAAGTCCTTCGTGGGCGACGGCCATGGTGGGATAGACAAGGTTGCTTCTTCGTGGACCCTTCGTGGGTGGAGCCCTCCGTGGACTCAAGGCCGTTACCCTTCGTGGGTTGAAGTCTCCATCAACGTGGATGTACGATAGCACCACCTATCGGAACCACGACAAGAACATCCGCGTCTCCAATTGCGTTTGAATCCTCCAAACCCTTCCCTTACTTTCTTGCAAGTTGCATGCTTTAATTTCCGCTGCCTATATACTCTTTGCATGCTTGCTTGAATTGTGTGATGATTGCTTGACTTGTCCTAAAATAGCTAAAATCTGCCAAACTATAAAATTGGGAAAAGGTTAAGTTTTTATTGGTCGAGTAGTCTAATCACCCCCCCTCTAGACATACTTCAAGGTCCTACAATTCTCCTAATGATGTGATCCCGTTATCAATGACATCCAATGTCCATGGTCAGGAAACCATGACCATCTGTTGATCAACGAGCTAGTCAACTAGAGGCTCACTAGGGACATGTTGTGGTCTATGTATTCACACATGTATTGCGGTTTACGGTCAATACAATTATAGCATGAATAATAGACAATTATCATGAACAAGGAAATACAATAATAACCATTTTATTATTGCCTCAAGGGCATATTTCCAACACAAATAACAAAGAGTCTCTTGTGTCCCCAACACACCCAATACAATGGTAAATTGTATAGGTGCACTAGTTCGGCGAAGAGATGGTGATAAAAGTGCAATATGGATGGTAGATATAGGTTTTTGTAAACTGAAAATATAAAAATAGCAAGGTAACTAATGATAAAAGTGAGCGTAAACGGTATTGCAATGCTAGGAAACAAGGCCTAGGGTTCATACTTTCACTAGTGCAAGTTCTCTCAACAATAATAACATAATTGGATCATATAACTATCCCTCAACATGAAACAAAGAGTCACTCCAAAGTCACTAATAGCGGAGAACAAACGACGAGATTATGGTAGATGCGAAACCACCTCAAAGTTATTCTTTCCAATCAATCCGTTGGGCTATTCCTATAAGTGCCACAAACAGCCCTAGAGTTCGTACTAGAATAATACCTTAAGACACAAATCAACCAAAACCCTAATGTCACCTAGATACTCCAATGTCACCTCAAGTATCCGTGGGTATGATTATACGATATGCATCACACAATCTCAGATTCATCTATTCAACCAACACATAGAACCTCAAAGAGTGCCCCAAAGTTTCTATCAGAGAATCAAGACGAAAACGTGTGCCAACCCCTATGCATAGGTTCATGGGCGGAACCCGCAAGTTGATCACCAAAACATACATCAAGTGAATCACGTGATATCCCATTGCCATCACAGATACGCACGGCAAGACATACATCAAGTGTTCTCAAATCATTAAAGACTCAATCCGATAAGATTACTTCAAAGGGAAAACTCAATCCATTGCAAGAGAGTAGATGGGGAGAAACATCATAAGATCCAACTATAATAGCAAAGTTCGCGATACATCAAGATCGTGCCAAATCAAGAACGCGCGCGAGAGAGAGAGAGAGAGGTCAAACACATAGCTACTGGTACATACCCTCAGCCCCGAGGGTGAACTACTCCCTCCTCGTCATGGAGAGCGCCGAGATGATGAAGATGGCCACTGGTGAGGGTTCCCCCTCCGGCAGGGTGCCGGAACAGGGTCCCGATTGGTTTTTGGTGGCTACAAAGGCTTGCGGCGGCGGAACTCCAGATCTATTCTGTTCTCCAAAGTTTTTAGGGTATATGGATATATATAGGCGGAAGAAATACGTCAAGGGAGCCACGAGGGGCCCACAAGGGTGGAGGGCGCGCCCTAGGGGGTGGGCGCACCCCTACCTTGTGGCTCCCTCTTTTGTTTCCTGACATGCACTCCAATTCTATCGGGTAGCTTTCCAGAAGGTTTTATTCCGTTTCGACTCCGTTTGATATTCCTTTTCTTCGAAACACGGAAACAAGGGAAAAAACAGGAACTGGCACTGGGCTCTGGGTGAATAGATTAGTCCCAAAAATAATATAAAAGTGTTTAATAAAGCCCATAAACATCCAAAACAGATAATATAATAGCATGGAACAATAAAAAATTATAGATACGTTGGACACATATCAGCATCCCCAAGCTTAATTCCTGCTCGTCCTCGAGTAGGTAAATGATAAAAACAGACTTTTTGATGTGGAATGCTGCTTGGCATAATTTCAATGTAATTCTTCTTAATTGTGGTATGAATATTCAGATCCGAAAGATTCAAGATAAAAGTTCATATTGACATAAAATAATAATACTTCAAGCATACTAACAAAGCAATTATGTCTTCTCAAAATAACATGGCCCAAGAAAGTTATCGCTACAAAATCATATAGTCTGGCTATGCTCTATCTTCACCACACAAAGTATTTAAATCATGCACAACCCCGATGAGAAGCCAAGCAATTGTTTCATACTTTTGACATTCTCAAACTTTTTCAATCTTCACGCAATACATGAGCGTGAGCCATGGACATAGCACTATAGGTGGAATAGAATGGTGGTTGTGGAGAATACAAAAAGGAGAAGATAGTCTCACATCAACTAGGCGTATCAACGGGCTATGGAGATGCCCATCAATAGATATCAATGTGAGTGAGTAGGGATTGCCATGCAATGGATGCACTAGAGCTATAAGTGTATGAAAGCTCAACAAAAGAAACTAAGTGGGTGTGCATCCAACTCGCTTGCTCCACGAAGACCTAGGGCATTTTGAGGAATCCCATCATTGGAATATACAAGCCAAGTTCTATAATGAAAAATTCCCACTAGTATATGAAAGTGACAAAATGAGAGACTCTCTATCATGAAGATCATGGTGCTACTTTGAAGCACAAGTGTGGTAAAAGGATAGTAGCATTGCCCCTTCTCTCTTTTTCTCTCATTTTTTTGTTTGGGCCTTTTCTCTTCTTCTTTTTTTGCCTCTTTTTTTTCTTTTATTTATTTATTTTTCGTCCGAAGTCTCATCCCGACTTGTGGGGGAATCATAACCATCATCCTTTCCTCACTTGGGACAATGCTCTAAAAATGATGATCATCACACTTTTATTTTCTTACAACTCAACAATTACAACTCGATACTTAGAACAAAATATGACTCTATATGAATGCCTCCGGCGATGTACCGGGATATGCAATGAATCAAGAGTGACATGTATGAAAAAATTATGAACGGTGGAAAGTTGCATGGCAATATATCTCGGAATGGCTATGGAAATGCCATGATAGGTAGGTATGGTGGCTGTTTTGAGGAAGGTTTATGGTGGGTGTATGATACTGGTGAAAAGTGCGCGGTATTAGAGAGGCTAGCAATGGTGGAAGGAAGAAGAGTGCGTATAATCCATGGACTCAACATTAGTCATAAAGAACTCATATACTTATTGCAAAAATCTACAAGTTATCAAAGCAAAGTATTACGCGCATGCTCCTAGGGGGATAGATTGGTAGGAAAAAACCATAGCTCGTCCCCGACCGCCACTCATAAGGAAGACAATCAATAAATAAATCATGCTTCGACTTCATCACATAACGGTTAACCATACGTGCATGCTACGGGAATCACAAACTTTAACACAAGTATTTCTCAAATTCACAACTACTCAACTAGCATGACTCTAATATCACCATCTTCATATCTCAAAACAATTATCAAGCATCAAACTTCTCTTTAGTATTCAACACACTCATAAGGCAGTTTTACAAATCTTGAATACCAAGCATATTAAGATTATTTAAGCAAATTACCATGCTATTTAAGACTCTCAAAATAATCTAAGTGAAGCATGAGAGATCAATATTTTCTATAAAACAAATCCACCACCGTGCTCTAAAAGATATAAGTGAAGCACTAGAGCAAACAACAAACTACTCCAAAAGATATAAGTGAAGATCAATGAGTAGTCGGATAATTATGCAATTATGTGAAGACTCTCCCATTTAATAATTTCAGATCTTGGTAATTTATTCAAACAGCAAGCAAAGCTAAATAAAATAAAATGACGCTCCAAGCAAAACACATATCATGTGGTGAATAAAAATATAGCTCCAAGTAAAGTTACCGATGAACGAAGACGAAAGAGGGGATGCCTTACGGGGCATCCCCAAGCTTAGGCTCTTGGTTATCCTTGAATATTACCTTGGGGTGCCTTGGGCATCCCCAAGCTTAGGCTCTTGTCACTCCTTATTCCATAGTCCATCGAATCTTTACCCAAAACTTAAAAACTTCACAACACAAAACTTAACAGAAAATCTCGTGAGCTCCATTAGCGAAAGAAAACAAAACACCACTTCATGGTACTGTAATGAACTCATTCTTTATTTATATTGGTGTTAAACCTACTGTATTCCAACTTCTCTATGGTTTATAAACTATTTTACTAGCCATAGATTCATCAAAATAAGCAAACAACTCACGGAAAACAGAATCTGTCAAAAATAGAACAGACTATAGTAATCTGTAACTAAGGCAAACTTATGGAACTCCAAAAATTCTACCAAAATAGGACGACCTAGATAATTTGCTTATTGATCTGATGCAATTGGAATCAGTATTTTATCACATTCTGGAGATTTTTAACAATTGTTTTCGTGAACAGAAAGTTTCTGGAATTTTCAGCAAGATCAAATAACTATCATCCAAGAAGATCCTATAGGTCTTACTTGGCACAAACACTAATTAAAACATAAAACCACATATAAACAGAAGATAGATGGATTATTTATTCCTAAACAGAACCAAAAAGCAAGAAACTAAATAAAATTGGGTTGCCTCCCAACAAGCGCTATCGTTTAACGCCCCTAGCTAGGCATGATGATTTCAATGATGCTCACATAAAGATAAGAACTGAAACATAAAGAGAGCATCATGAAGAATATGACTAGCACATTTAAGTCTAACCCACTTCCTATGCATAGGGATTTTGTGAGCAAACAACTTATGGGAACAATAATCAACTAGCATAGGAAGGCAAAACAAGCATAACTTCAAAACTTTAAACACATAGAGAGGAAACTTGATATTATTGCAATTCCTACAAGCATACGTTCCTCCCTAATAATAATTTTCAGTAGCATCATGAGTGAATTCAACAATATAACCAACACCTAAAGCATTCTTTTCATGATCTACTAGCATAGAATTTTTATTACTCTCCACATAAGCAAATTTCTTGTCATGAATAATAGTGGGAGTATCATAAGAGACTTGAATACTATAAATTGTTTCCACATTAAAAGAGTAATGTTCAGAAAAAGGGGAATCATAATCATGACGAGTTTTATAAATATAATCATCACTACTTTTTATAGCATAAATTTCACCACAATAATCATCATAAGTAGCAACTTTGTTCTCATCATAATCGATTGAAACCTCTTCCGAAATAGTGGATACATCACTAAATAAAGTCATGACCTCTCAAAATCCACTTTCATAAATATTATAAGATTCAACATCCTCCAAAATAGTGGGATCATTACTTCCTAAAGTTGACAGTCTTCCAAACACACTTTCATCAATATACTCATCATAGGTAGAAGGCATGCTATCATTATAACAATTTTGCATATCAAAACTTGGGAGGCTAAAAATATCATCTTTATTAAACGTAGCATCCCCAAGCTTGGGACAAACATTAATTGCAGCAAATATCTTCTCAAAAATATCATCTTCATTAAACATAGCATCCCCAAGCTTGGGACTTTTCATATCATAAGCATAATCACTCTCATCATTAATAGTATGGATAGCACCAATAGTATAGCAATTATCATATTCTTCCAAGCAAGTGCCAACAAGATTTTCAAGATCATAAGAAGTATCATTATAATCCCAATCATAATCATCACAACAAGCAATAGGTATAACGAGATCATCATCAAGTGCATCATCTTCCACAATTATTTTTGATTCATTTTCATGAGGCACAACAATAATAGGAGCAACATTATTTGGGATAGATATCTTTTTACCTCTCTTCCTTTTTCTTTTCTTATTCTTCACCACATCATGTGTGGTTTCAATCCTCTTTTTGGAGCTCCTTATTAATGAGATTGGTTGAATAGAAGGCTCCTCCTCGTTACGTGATTCATCATAAGAAATAATAGGAGAATATTGGGAAGTCTCTTCCCTTTCGTTAGCATTCTCTTCATCTTCTATTTGTTTTATTTTCTTTATGTAATTTTCAATATAACGATTTTCAATGCAATTCACCGCACAATACATATAAATCTTCTCTAGATCAAAATCAAGAAATTTCTCAAGATTAAACTTTGGAATACCCTCAGTTATATGTTTCATTTCCTCATACCCCAAAAGAAGACTAAGCTCTTTATGATGCTCAAGGGTAATCAAATTATCACATTTTTTGGATACGACTTGATCATGAAACAAATAGCATTGGAGCTTTAAATGACCATGTTCATTGCAAAGTTCACAAGGGGCGCGATAAATATTGAATCTTTCAAATGATCATCAAGACTTTCTTGCAACAATTTAGTTTCTAAATACTTATGCCTCTTGCAATATCTATCTTCCCTATTTGGTGTGTACTTGCAAACCCAATGCACTCCACAAAAATTGACATGTTTATAGGAGACATTTCCATCATAACTAGTGCAATCATCATTAGTACCATGGATATTCAAGGAGTTCATACTAACAACATTGCAATCATGCTCATCATTCAAAGATTTAGTGCCGAACATTTTAATGCATTCTTCTTCTAACACTTTGGCAAAATTTTCCTTTCCATCATACTCACGAAAAATATTAAAAAGATGAAGCGTATGAGACAAACTGAATTCCATTTTTTTGTAGTTTTCTTTTACAAACTAAACTAGTGATAAAACAAGAAACTAAAAGATTCGATTGCAAGATCTAAAGATATACCTTCAAGCACTCACCTCCCGACAGCGGCGCGGAAAAAGAGCTTGATGTCTACTACGCAACCTTCTTCTTGTATACGTTGTTGGGCCTCCAAGTGCAGAGGTTTGTAGGACAGTAGCAAATTTCCCTCAAGTGGATGACCTAAGGTTTATCAATCCATGGGAGGCGTAGGATGAAGATGGTCTCTCTCAAGCAACCCTGCAACCAAATAACAAAGAGTCTCTTGTGTCCCCAACACACCCAATACAATGGTAAATTGTATAGGTGCACTAGTTCGGCGAAGAGATGGTGATACAAGTGCAATATGGATGGTAGATATAGGTTTTTGTAAACTGAAAATATAAAAACAGCAAGGTAACTAATGATAAAAGTGAGCATAAACGGTATTGCAATGCTAGGAAACAAGGCCTAGGGTTCATACTTTCACTAGTACAAGTTCTCTCAACAATAATAACATTATTGGATCATATAACTATCCCTCAACATGCAACAAAGAGTCACTCCAAAGTCACTAATAGCGGAGAACAAACGAAGAGATTATGGTAGGGTATGAAACCACCTCAAAGTTATTCTTTCCAATCAATCCATTGGGCTATTCCTATAAGTGCCACAAACAGCCCTAGAGTTCGTACTAGAATAACACCTTAAGACACAAATCAACCAAAACCCTAATGTCACCTAGATACTCCAATGTCACCTCAAGTATCCGTGGGTATGATTATACGATATGCATCACACAATCTTAGATTCATCTATTCAACCAACACATAGAACCTCAAAGAGTGCCCCAAAGTTTCTATCGGAGAATCAAGACGAAAACGTGTGCCAACCCCTATGCATAGGTTCATGGGCGGAACCCGCAAGTTGATCACCAAAACATACATCAAGTGAATCACGTGATATCCCATTGTCACCACAGATACGCACGACAAGACATACATCAAGTGTTCTCAAATCATTAAAGACTCAATCCGATAAGATTACTTCAAAGGGAAAACTCAATCCATTGCAAGAGAGTAGAGGGGGAGAAACATCATAAGATCCAACTATAATAGCAAAGCACGGGACAAAGAGATCAAACACATAGCTACTGGTACATACCCTCAACCCCGAGGATGAACTACTCCCTCCTCATCATGGAGAGCGCCGGGATGATGAAGATGGCCACTGGTGAGGGTTCCCCCCTCCGGCAGGGTGCCGGAACAGGGTCCCGATTGGTTTTTGGTGGCTACAGAGGCTTGCGGCAGCGGAACTCCAGATCTATTCTGTTCTCCGAAGTTTTTAGGGTATATGGATATATATAGGCGGAAGAAATACGTCAGAGGAGCCACGAGGGGCCCACGAGGGTGGAGGGCGTGCCCCCCTATCTCGTGGCTCCCTCGTTTCTTTCCTAACGTGCACTCCAAGTCTATCGGGTAGCTTTTCTTCCAAAAATAACTTCTCCAGAAGGTTTCATTCCGTTTTGACTCCGTTTGATATTCCTTTTCTTGAAACTCAAACAAGGGAAAACAGAGGCAGCCTTTGGGCTCTGGGTCAATAGGTTAGTCCCGAAAATAATATAAAAGTGTTTAATAAAGCCCATAAACATCCAAAACAAATAATATAATAGCATGGAACAATCAAAAATTATAGATACGTTGGATTCGTATCAGGGTCTCAGTTTGGTCAAACTTAATGTTCAGCTCTCGATATCTGACTCCGGCCTTGAAGGCGTAGATCGCCCGGTGCTCAGTGACGTTCTCCACCGTGTTGTGTAGGGTGGTCCACCGTTGAATGTACTCATGGAGAGTTTTGTTCTGCCTTTGCATGCAGTGCTACAACTCGGCCAGACCACCCGGTCACTTGTAAGTGCCTTCAAAGGTCTTGATGAACACTCTCGCCAAATCATCCCAGCAGTATAAGCTACCAGGCAGGACCTGAATGAGCCATGCCCGAGCGGAGCCTTCGAGCATCAGCGGCAAGTTTTTCATGGCCACATTGTCGTTGCCGCCGCCGATCTAGACTGCCACCTGGTAATCTTCTAGCCAGATCTCTGGCCTGGACTCGCCAGTGAACTTGTTGATCCCCGTGGCCAATCTGGAGTTGTTGGGGATCTCCGCCGCCTGTATGTACCGGCTGAAACATTAGGGGCCCGAGGGTACGGTACCACTCGGGACATCGGTATCTTGGCCCTCTCGCAAGGCCCGGCCCCTGTCGGCCAAGTTCTGAGCGAGAACGGATCTCGCATTGAACTGCGGGTTTTAAGTGTCCCTCGTGTGACGAGAATGACTCGGCCTACCATCACTGCCGTGTGTTCGACTGTCTTCGTAGGGCTAATGCCCGTACGCACAATCTCGTAGTGGAGGCATCAGGGCGCGATCACGATCGACGTGGCGCAGGGCGACACAACCCGATCACACCTCCGATCTTCGTAGTGATCTCCGAAGGAGGATGTGACTTGGCGCCTATCGAAGTTGAGTGGGCTATGGGCCGACTAAACAGTCTCTGCACACAGATGCACTATGGATGCGGTCTCTGGACTGGGACACAGCCGCATTGTGCGACAACATCATCTTCAAGAGCGCCTGGATCTGCCGAATCCTCTCTCCGGTTGTGGAGCCGGAGGGCTAGATGGAATCCGCGACCCGAGTGGCGGTTGTCAGGTTTTGTAGCGGAGTACTGAGAACTTGATACTTACGAGGCTGGTCACTCGAGTAAAGACGGTGCTTATGCCGACTAGAACTGGGTTGATGGTGGGCGTAGTAGTCCAGCTCCTTCTAAAGCCGTATGAGGCGGTCGCGCTTGGCCAGAATTGCCAGGTGCGTCGACCCCATGGCCAGGGCCTCAGGAGTCATCCCCGTGATGGGGGTGTTCAGGAACTGCTCATTCCTACGGCGAAGCTCCTCGCGCTGCTCCCGAGTGAGTGCTTGCGGGACGTACGTCTTGTGTGCAGGGGAGTTATTATTCTCGCCATCGCCATTAGTGTTCCCACGGGAGGTACCCGTGCGACCACCCTAGGGATCCGTGTGCCCCGACGGCGTTCGGTGCTCAGAGTTGTCCGCCATGAGAATTTCGGCAGTCGACTCGACGCTCTCACACTCGGACTCCTCGGAGGAGTCGGCAAGCAGATCATCAGAGAGGTCAAGTGCAGGCTTGTCAGACTCGAGAGCCGCCACCTGTTTCGTTGTGGGCTAAAGGGCCATAGTGTGCTTGATCCAACATTGCAGTCGCGAGCGTTCTGAATGCTTGCGACGACGTGCAGCCACTCGGTATGGGGACGATGGCTACCGGAGAAGGACTCCGAATGAAGAGGCGCGGAAATGTGCAGCGCTGTGGATGAGCAGTGCTTCCACGTCCAGCGGGGCCTCGCGAAGCCATGCTGAGTCGTCGGTGATGAAGGAGAGCGACCTGAAATGGATGTCACCGCCGACTAACATGATGAAGAAGGAATCCACCTAAGCCGTGAGATTTCGCTAGACGCCTAGTCCCACATTGGACGCCAACTGTCGGGGTCACGGTCCTCACAATGAGTACTTGGCGTACGAATAAGAGGCAGAACCTAGCTACGGCGTAGGTGTAGCACTCGGTGCTTAACGAGTTCAGGCCCCTCTCAGCGGAGGTAGCAGCCCTACGTCTCGTTCCCTGAGGCTTGGTTTTGATTTGATGGGTATGGTTACAAAGATTGCTCGACCCCGGCTAAGGAGGTGGGCGGCAGCTTATATAGAGTGAGTCGCAACCCCATGTCCTCCACGTCGTCGGGGCATTAAGTGACATTGAATGCGTCAGTTACAGGTATTATGAGCTTCTACTACAGCAGTTACAAGTAATAGTAGTCTTGACTCTGGCTTAAGGGCAACTTAGGATTCCTCGACCGTTGCAGCTCCCACACCGCCTCTTCACCTCTTTAGTCCGAGTGGTGGTTTGTCCAGTCGAATGACGGGTGGTCGTCCGAGTGCTGTCGAGCTGTCTGAGTGGATTCTTTGATAAATGCATCCGAATGCTGGCATGGTCTAGGGACCTACGTATGGTGGTGATGGGCCCCATGGGGTCCCGTATGATGGGTCCTTAACCCTACCTGTAATAGGTGACCTCATCACTGGTTGCTCTCCGAGAGTTGGTGGAACGGGTGGGCATATATAGGCAGCACCAAAAATCTAATCGTTACACACATTTATGAACACTTCGGTGGGACCGGGTGAAACCACTCGGTGAGACTGACCTGTGCAAAAGGTTTGAATATTAGGCTTTTCGGCGAGACCGGATGAAACCACTTGGTTAGACCGAGTCAAACTGACGTAAGCACTTTCCACACTTCGGTGTCACCAGTTGAAACCATTTGAAAATTTTGAGTCAATTTCAATTGGTAATAGAAGGTTGGCAAGTGCTCTTCGGTGGGACCAAAGGGCCAACTCGATGAGACCGAGATGCTAGGATTTGGCAACGGCTATGTCAAGTGTATCTCTGTGGATTTGGATGTATGTGCAGTGGTACCGAGATAAACTTTGGGGTATTGGACATAGTGGAATAGGAGAGTGTGGCTAAGAATTTTGGAGCAATACGTCTAAGCATTCTAGTAGTTAGATCATCATCAAAACTTCATCTTTTTTTGTAGTATTGGCTTTTCTATGGACTCAATGTAATCTTGGATTGCTTAAATAAAGATGTAGAGTCTTAAAACTTTATCATTGTATGTCCTTAGCATTTTGAGGGGTCCACATTCACTTCCAATTGTTGTAGCTAGATTGATTTTTTTCTGAAATATTCTTTGAGCAAGCATTAGTTCGGTGATGTATATGTTGTAACGAATCACCAAAGTCACACGGGTTTAGATGCACTTTCAGGAGGAGTTTTCGGCGGGCCGGATGTATCGAAGTCCTATGTGGCTGTCGTCCGAACTCCCGCAAAGTCTTCCTAAATTTACTTTCGGTTTATGGGAAAAAGATGTACAAACTAGTCGGCGGAAGTATATGGGGTCGTGTCACGGTTGCGACGGTTTGAGGGTCCACTTTGAAGGTGCCCTGACCACGTCAATTCAGACTTCACTGATTTCATTCCTAGCGTAATGTAGCAGCAGTACTCGGTGGTGCGCGGGTGCGTTAACAAGGCTTGCGTGGCTGTGTGAACAGCTCAAACAGGGACTACCACTTGGTCGGCAGCTCATGCACGGTACCGTACGTACTGAAAGCTTTTGTGCCCATCCAAAAGAAAAAGGCTTTTGTGCCCGAGACATTGTGTATGATTTTCACATCAATTTTCGAAACAACTAATTTATGGACTCATGGAGATACAACAAGAGTATGTATAGAGGGTGAATAAAATAGTTCAACAGTGCATTACAAACTAAATTAATAATAAGTTGGAATATAAATATTAAAAATGCAGTAGACGATGATGAACAGTAGATCAGACACAAGTAACCGACCAAAGCAAGAGATATAGCAGTCTACCAGAAGATAAAGGAAAATGCTTAAAATAAGCCGGATGATTTCTCGCGTTTGTAAGCCGCGTCCTGCACCGTCTGATCCCATGTGATCGCGTGGCGCGCGCCTCTGTGTCCCCACGTAAGAAGTAGCCTACCCTTCGTTAGCTTCGTAACCTGTACGCAGCCAGCTTAACTTTTTCAATTGGCGTGACCTTGGTCAGTTAGTACAAATAGTTCTGGATGTTGATCGCGGGCGTTGGTTTTGATTTGGTATTAGGAAGCTCATGGAGTCAAGGTTGCTTTAACGTAGCGTCCTTGACGTCGCCACCGCCGCCATCGAAGCATGGCATCGCAGCGTCACCGAAGCAGCCGGACCGCCATGGCCGCATCACTGCGGGCGTCGAAGCACGCCGTCACAATAACAGTGGAACAGTCATGTCAGTCGTCACAACACTGCCGCGTCCGTGAAACACGTCATTGCAACATCATAGAAGTAGTCGGGCCTCCATCGTAGCATCGCCGCGGTTGTCGAATCATGACATCGCATCATCGCCACCGCTGTTCGAAGCACACCGTCGCAACATCGTCGTGGTCGTGGAAGCATATCGTCGCAACATCATCGCGACCGTCGAAGCACACCACGGACATTCAAAGCATGTCGACGTGCCATCACTGTGGCCGCTGCAGCACGCCTCGTAGCATCACCACGGCCATCGAAGTGTGTCGTCGCGGCATCGTCGCAGCCCACCACGAGCATGTCGTTGTGCTAACGTCGCGATCATCACAACTCACCTCGTAGCATCACCGTCACGGTCGAAGCAAGCCATCGCAACAACCTTAAAGAAGCGGATATGCCGTTGCAGAGCTTTCAAAGCATGTCATCGCGCCATCGTCAGGGCCGTCGCAGCACACCTCTTAGCATCGCCGCAACCATTGAAGCAATCGGATGTCGCAAAGACCACTGTCCAGTGTCTCAGCACTGCCTCACGACCTCACACGCCCATAGGAGCCATCCGACCCGTGTTACGCCCTGCTCCGAGGCGTGCTACAAGCTAATGTTGTGAGCCGTGTTGTGGGAGTGTTGCCGGTGCTACGAGTCCTTGTACCAATGAGTGACCACGTCATGGTCCTTCTTGCAATGGGCGACTAAAGGCCCATGTATTTTTGCAAGATCATGCAAACTGGAGTTGAGCGCAATATGATCCATGTTGCAATGGATGATCAAATATCCACGTTTTTGCAATGCCATGCAAGTCATAGATGGCCGCAAAAATTTCCAGATTGCAAGGTCGACCACCTCTGCTGTGAGCGGAGTGTGTGACACTGCAAGCCGCCACATACTTTCTTTTTGTTGGAAAGCCCGTCGTCGCTATCGGGCATGAGACGTGTGATAGTCAAGTGAGAAGCATGTCCATGCTACAAACTGGCCTTCCACTATATTTCTTCTTTCTGATACTGCAAATATCCGAGCACAACATGAGTCATGCTGCAAACAATGAGTCGCAACCAAGGAGTGTTTTCAACGTGAGTGCGACAAGGGTCGGTCATATTGCAAACGATGGATCATAGATGAATGGCCGAGGAGTGTTTGCAACATAGTTCATGTTGCAAACCTCTAAACACAACATGGGTCGTGTTGCAAACGGTGGGTAGCAGTCAACGTGAGCGCAACATGGGTCATTGTTGCAAACAATTGGACGCAACTGAACGGCCGAGGAGTATTTGCAATGCAAGCGCAACTTGAATCATGTTGCAAACCCCTAAGTTGACATGGGTCATGTAGCCAGAATGGGTCGCACTTAACGCAAGCTTAATATGGGCCATGTTGCAAACAATGGACGTGACTGAACGGCGGAAAGTATTTACAACACAAGCGCAATTTGAATCATGTTGCAAACCCTTGAGTATGGCATGGGTTGGTCATATGTTGCAAACAATGTGTCGAAGCTGAACGACGGATGCAAATATAACGGCTGTCACACAGAGGATTCAATGGCTATGGAGGAAACAAGTCGTGTGCGTGCGTAGCGCCTCATGCTTTGTTTTCCATTCATAGCAGCCTACATAAAACATTAGTCTAGTCGTTCAAATGACAAGCTGAAAAGGTAAGTGTGCAGGCTATGTAGGACCGCTGGGTTTCAGAAATGATCACGTCCCCCTTATAAAGAAAAAAGAAATCATCACGTCGCTGTCTAACCACTAGAGACGTCCGATCTGGTAGGATCGAACGGCTGATTAGGCAACTGATTTCCTTCCGAAAATCAGCCGGATGACGGGTAGTACTGGCCGAAGATAAACTGTACACAAGTTTACACCACTACGGATTGACGATGAAACATGGTGAAACATGTACGTTCCTTTACACAGCTAGCTAGCAACAATGGAGCTTGCGTGCAGAAAACGACGGCCAGTGATTGAGCACGTGTACTCAGGCCTGCATGCATTGAAGACTGAACGGCCACCTTGCTAAGTCTCCATCGATCTCACTAAAACAGCTTGCATGCTTTCCCACTGCAAAACTTTTCGGTTTCACCCTAATCTCTGTCACGTGTGCAATCCCGGCAGAGACAAACAGCTTCTCAGCCAAAAAGGTTTGGGATAAGCCGGGATTAGATAAGATAGGGTGCTGATTTCAGAGAATTGGAGTTCAGGGTTCATTTCAGACTTCGGCTACGAAATCAAGGTTTTTTTAGACTTTTTCCATAAAAATATACATGTGGACCATTTATCTAACTAACCCTAGATTATTACAAAAATTAGTAAACCACGATCTCCGGGGAAAAGATCCACATTGACTGTCGGCGATCGATGTCCCTTTGCGGTGGGCTCATACTTTGTGATCTGGTGTTCACCTGTGTCGATAAAGTAGATAGTGCCCTGTTTCACATTTTCAAAAGCACAAATTGATTTACTAAAGCAGCTGCTAATGAAAAGCGCTTGACTGTCTATCCCACCTGAAACTGGCACCCATGCACCTGCACTAGTATTCGCTTCAAAAACCTCCACCTTGCGAGTGAAGCTTAAACTGTATAGAGGCCATTGCACTTGTCGTCTCACCATGAGCAACTTTCCACGAGACTCGATCAAGTACCAATTGACCGAGATGAGATCCTTGGGCTCATATGGCACCTCACTATCTTCCAAATAGGTCGTGCCTTCGAGAATCATGCCATCACCGGTTCTATTTTTGAATTCATATAAGGCACGTGCGCGAGTATCCACTTCATTCAGTTCCTCATCATGGTCCTCGCCACCGTTCTCAACCTCGTGCTTATCACCCATACCATCGTTGGCCTCCAACTTTTCATCAACATCGCTCCATACATCAAAATCACAATTTTCCAAGGGTGGGTGTTTGATGAGGCGCTCTGTAGTGGTGACGGTTGGTATGCCATCGTTATCAAGATCAATACTGACAGAGGCAAGGTCCTCAGCCTGGGTGATGCCGTAGAGTTTCCCTTCAAGAAAAACAATATCGATGATGAGGTTGAAGGGTGTTGTATCCGGCTTAGGCAACCATACGCCCTTTCCTGGTCGGATTAACATGATGGGATAATTAGAGTTGTTGGTCATGAGAGCAACGATGTCACCTGGGCTTGACCGCAATAGCACTTTGCGGACCTCGAAAAACTCAGAGACATGACCGATGATAGGGCTCAACTCGGGGAGCGGCACCGTCGTGTTGGAGAACGGATTGTGTAAGAAGTAGGTGTGCATGTTTTCTGCATCAGTGCAGTCAAGGGCAAGCCACTCATCAGTCAGTGGACCCAATGCATCTTGCGTTCTTCGGCAGGGAAGGGAGACGGCGTGGCGCGCTGCAGCCGCCGTCGGAGGGTGTGAAGAACGAGCCGTCTGACATGACGATCCATGGCGACGCCCCAGGTGTCCTCGGAACATGTTGGCGCATAGCCAGATGCCATGAGCGACACACGGCGCGGAAGCGGGCACGGTCGGCAGCGGCCGAGTGCCGGGTACGGCGACACACGTGCTGGAAGCCACGGCGGTTGGCGGCAGCGACAGGGACGGCGAGCAAGATTTTAGACCACGCCGCGGAGAAGCGTGTCTGGGCAGGGGAGGAATAGAGGCGGTCGATGACGAGGCCTAGGATGTCCTGTGGGATTTCAGACCACGGCGGAATTGTGGACGCCATAGACGCCGCGCGATTAAAGCTCTGGATGTCGTAACTTCTGTGCTGGGAAACACAGGTACTCACCAGTCACCGCTGCGTATATATGTACAGAGCTGGCTATAGGTTGGGGCCGTAATCGAAAGGGCAGCACTCTGCGCCGGTGCGCCGGCCGAAAGTTTCGGCCGGTCGCACCGCAACCGCCCGATGCCATGTGCGCACAGCCGTTCGATTGGATCCAAGCAAAAAAAAAAAAACGAATCACCCCCTGCTCTCTTTCTTCTTCCTCGGGCAGTCCTGTTCGGGGCGGCGCGGCGCCGCTCCTCCTGTCCCCTCCGGTGGTCGTCGGTCCCCACCCTCGCCGGTCTTCCTCGTCGCCGTCGAATCCCGCCCTCGCCAACCGTCCTCGTCGTCGGTCCTCGCTGTCGCCGGCCGTCCTCGTCGCCGATCCTCATGCAACAACTCCACCTGCGTTGCAGCTCTTGACGGCGGCGGTTGTAGCTCGGCCGCCGCCCCTCGCCATTGATGCTCGCTGCAGGGAATTATGTCGATGGCGGCCGTCAGTCAATCAACGCCATTTTGAATGGATGTAGCAAAAAACTTCACCCGTAGTAGCAAATAAAAACTACGGTTGCAGCAAAAATCAAACACCGTCGCCGTCTTCGCGAGGTCGCAACTCCGCCTTACATGGATGTAGCAAAAACTTCAGCGGTAGTAGCAAAAATCTACTACAGTTGCAGCAAAAATCATCGTTGTCGTCGTCGCGAGGTCGCAGCTCCGCCTGGTGGATGTAGCAAAAAGCTTAGCCGGTAGTAGCAAAATCCAACTACGGTTGCAGCTTCCCCTTGTTATGAAGTGCCATTGAAGCTTTCTGTGTCTATAGTTGAAGCTTTTTTCAATAGCTATTGAAGCTTTTCTAGGTGACAGTTGCAACACTTGTATACGCGGATGGATCCGGCCATGGTGGTAAGCAGCCATGGCGGCCGGCGAGGGAGCGCCTGACCGTCGTCGATGGAGCCTGTGGTGGCCTAGTCGCAGCCCGATAGAAGAGGGGAGGGATGTCTTGGCGTGAAGGATGTAGGTAGGGATGGATCGGCCATGGCGTGATGACCATAATGGTCTTGTGAGGCGCTTTGGCCGCCGGCGATGGAGCTCGTGGTGGCCCCCGTGGCAGCCTGGGGAGGGGGAGGGGATGCGGACGTGAGGGCTGGAGGTAGGGGATGGAGGCGGGGCATGCGGGAACCACTACGTATCGTGTGTTGGGCCAGCGTGGCGAGCGAACCGGCCAAAAGTTCGGCCGGTGCACCGCGCCCAAACGTTTCCCTAATCGAAAGGGAGTCCGTGCCCGAAACGCCTGGACGTCCTTGTGCTGCCCATCTTTTCTAGTTTTTTTTTACAATAATATAAACATTGGTTGGAACTCTGATCGCGTATCCTGTTGTCTCATGGGCGCGCCTATATCTCGCCTCCAGCGAATCTGACGTCGGACTTGCTGAAGGGGCGAGCGAGCTGGGCCAGCCCACGAGCGCAGGAGGCCACAGCCTCTTTTTTATGTTTTTTTTACACTTTAAGTTTTCTTTTTAAATATTATTGTGTACTTTTGTTTATACTTTAAATATTCTAAAAATATATATTACAAAAACCACTTATCAAAAAAATTAAAAAATATTGAACAAGTATTTAAAAATATTGAACAAGTATTTGAAAAAATATTGAACAAGTATTTGAAAAAATGTTGAACATGTATATAAAAAATGTTAAACAAGTATTTGAAAAATTGTTGATCATGTATATAAAAATGTTGATTATGTATAAAAAAATGTTAAACAAGTATTTGAAAAATGTTGAACATGTATATAAAAAATGTTTGAACAATTATTTGAAAAATGTTGAACAAGTTTAGTGACTGTTGATGGATTTTTCTCTTTCACAATCATCAATGCCATAACAGACAAAAAAAATCTTACTCTACCAAGCTTGGTACGATGTCAAGCTTCAACAACATGTATAAGTACAGCCACTACAGTTACAAGTATTCCTTTCTTTTACCCTGGAGTACTCCATGATACAACAAACTTCATGATTTGAACGCTAGAGTTGAATTGAATCTATGCCGTTTATTTCCAGAATCTGATGGATCGATCGTTTCCGCATGTAACAAACACTGGCTCTACAGGGGAGTGCTCCAGCCACCTAGGGGCGCCGGTATGGCCAGAGGGCAATCTTGACACCCTTTCGGAAGTAAGTGCGTCCCAGATGACAACCTGAAGACCAGGCAGTATTACAGTGAGGCGTGTGCTGAGGGGCTTTTCCCTTCTGAAACACAGGTATTACTAGTCTGAATTGAAATTCACCTCGTTGTTTTGCTCGTCGGTTGATAGTACAAACTCCTCAGTTTCGTTGAAGACAGCCTAAACAACAAAATCAATTTATTGTAACAATGAAGTTAGTTGTACAATTAGTTACAAGCTCAAAGCTACAATCTATTTCATATGGACTAGGCTGACAAACTGAGATACTTAGCTACCATTGGTGCCAGAAGAGCGTGTACGACCAAATGTGTTAGTATGTACACCCTCCGTCCCAAAATAGTGTCTCAACTTTGTACTAAGCTTGAGACACTTATTTTGGGACGGAGGGAGTAATCAGAAAGAAAGGAAAGGATAATTGTACAGAATCTTACTACTAACCTGGCACCGGAATTGCGTATTAACAGCACCTGGATATTGCTTCACAAGTCTTCCGGTGCCAACTTCCCATAACTTTATACACGAATCCTTCCCACTGGATAGGATATACCTGAAAGAACGTTTTTGGCTTCATAAGAGATAGCCAGGATACAAGCATAAACTTTTCTCAAATCCAGGAATATAATAACTCGAAATGGGTGACCAAGTCCTTCAGTTAGTATATATTCATTATAACAGCTTCATTATTCAATCTTATGTGCAAGTACATGCAAAGTTGCAAATTTTAACCGTAAAACAAAGCCTTTCTGCACAACAGAGAAATGCTTTGCATTTGCATCCACACTAGAGTGACCAGGTTTGTTCCTCTTTCTCTGATGTGTGACCGTCGGATTCACCTAAAAGACCATGTGACCGTCAGATTCACCTCACGATAGTCGTGTGACACCTCATTGCTCAGGTATGTCCATCCCTGCCAAGTAACCATGGCACATCACTGCTGTCCTGGTTTAGCCTAAAACAGATGATTCCCTAAGGATTGTATGCAACTCTAATGGTACGGCAACTAACCACTTGGAACTGATCCATTATTACTAGGACAAATCGGGTTGGTTTGTTACAGACTTACAGGTAGATTCTCAACACCTGGATGCTAGGACAAACCTGTTTTTTTTTTCTTTTGTTTTTGCACCTGGGTGCTGGATGCAGTTTGTTGTTAACCTGATCCTTTGGGGATCGTATGGAAAAAAAGGTAGATTCTCAACACAAAATGCTGAAACATTATGATGTTAAGACTATTTATTCACATATCTTTTTTCCCCAAAAGCATTTTACACATGCCGGCACTTGCTAACCTCTCGTCTTTGGTGAAAATTGCACTCGTAGCTTGTACAGATCCATGTGCTCCAATTATAGGACGGACACATTCAGCAGATACTCCATCCCAGATGTGAGAGAACCATCCTTAGAAGCAGTCACATACATGCTCCCAGTACCCGAGTAACGCACCTGACACCCACAAAGTATATATAGGGTGGCAATGGTGTGCCTTTCATGAAGATTATAACCACTGTAGGACAAAGCTTGTGAAGCAAAAGTAAGAAAATACCTGGTTGATGGCAGCACTAGAGTCCTGCGTATTTGCGGATAAGAAGCATGTGAAAGTGTTTACATCATAGAGATGAGCTACTGGGTGATCAGTCCCTGAAAATATTTCGTATCCAAGTCAGCTGCTTCCAAGGATTGCATATTCAATAGATTAATATGGCAATGTGAGCCTCTAATTGAACTCGCGCGAAACTAGTCGGTATTTGACAAATAGGCAATGCCAAAAATTATTGAAGCCGGCAGTCTGATTCTGGAACAAAATTCAAATCCTTAGAGGCCAGACGCCAAATATTCTCAGTTAGATATATTAACCATACCTAGAACACATTAGCGAGTTATAATTCTGCAACCGCGTAGAGTATGGACACCATGAGTGTATCATGAAAATATATATAATAATGCCTACTATACATGATTGTTTCTTTAAAATGCATTATATATAAGTTTACTCTTAACTCTAACCAAGCAATATCAGAATTGATAATCGTGTAGAACAAAAAGGCTAGAGGCTACAGGTAAAAGTCTAATTACAGAAAGGATCAAAAGCTTAATTGCAGAAAGGATCATAGTACCTGCTAAAATGTAATCCCCGCAAGGATGAAAACATACAGACCTAACATTATGAGTATCCTGTTCAAGTAAACATTGGGAGAAAAATTATTCAGGCTCCACAAACATGCCATTTAGAGTATATACAGTTACTAAGCATTTTACTACCTGAATAACTCTGAATGCTTTTCTTGCAGCAGTTTTGGAGAAGTCAAAGAACCTGTCAAGCAAGTGTCAAGTTCAAAGGACATACAACTCAACAGATATATCGTAATTATATGTAAACAGACCAATTATGCTTAATCTCTGTATGAACTCCTCAAACTGCATAACAAACAACAAGGAAGGCAGGAAGCAATGATAAGCATACTTTATCGTATTATCTTTTGCTCCAGATATCAGTATTGGGCTAATAGGATGGAAATCCAGATCATTGATGGGCTGCAAGAAATTAAACATGTTACAAAAACAACTAGAGTACATGGGAGGAACTACAAATCTTTAATTATAGAAACATAGGAGGAACTACAAATCTTTAATTATAGAAGGATAATGGGGGCTTGAATCCATGAATTCAACCACAGCCATGTGCTTTAGCACTAGGCACTAGGCAGCCACATTGGCGCCCTACAAGTATAAAGATGTTTACTTGCTAAAAGAAGGCATGGTGGTAACTGAAGCAATTAAAGATAAATAAGCAAAACAATGGATGAGTGGAGCAAATGAAATACTCCCTCCGTCCCATAATATAAGAGCGTTTTTGACACTACACTAGTGTCAAAAACATTCTTATATTATGGGACGGAGGGAGTAGTTACTAATCACCAGCTACAAAGTTCAATACCCTATGGTGGCAATTCAAGATATAGAAGGTGAAGTAACTACCTGGAATACTAGTTACAAAGCTACATACCTTGTCAGTGCTATGTACAAGAAGTTGGGCAAGCAACTACCGAACTATGAATAGAAGAAGTCTTAACAGGAAGCTATTCCAAAACAGGATGAAAAGAGGCCCAAGGACTTGAACAGTAAAATACTAACCTGCACGTGGTCATAAAATGTACGGACCACAGGCCGGCCAGAGCCTTCTTTGGAGTCTCCTAACATCGTCTGCTTAATTTTGATACCTGCAAGTGGAAGTCATACATTGAGCAACGATTAGAACCTAACAAAGCACATCCTGCACTCAGCGATGGAGTGATAATTCAAGCTCACCTCAAAGAACTTAATGGATGTGTCCCCACTTCCAGTTGCAAAATATTTCCCATCAGGACTAAATTTTGCACATCTGGCAACATTCTGCACAAAATAAGAGTAAACCACCGAAAAAGTATATGTATCATATTTCTTGCCGACTGGTCTGCCACACCTTAATAAACAGGACCAACAAAATTACAAGTTGGGTGACTATGAAGGCGCCATGGGAGGTGCAAAGCGTGTAAATGGTGACGATTGTATGCTGATTAATTATCCATTCGATCTGTGACCCATGTAAACTTCTTGCCGTTGCTTATAATATCCTTGTATAAGTAACATCCATGTTCGGGTTTAGAAATACCGTTCCTCAGTTGAATTCAGATTTAGTTCAGATATCTCATAAAGGTCACAGCAGGAAATGGAGTAAAAGTGAATTCCTATGGTACATCGAGCAAAGGGAAAAGTAGAACCATGCCCACCTTATGATCGGAGATGTGCCTGGTTTCATGCTTGGGGAAAGTCTTGGACGGGCCCCTAACATTCTGCACACTGCAGTAAGCTTCACAATCAAATCCATATACACACGACCAGCTCACTCAGCTGAAACTACACACGGTTACTAACTTGTGAAATGCCACAACCACGGACAATTCTGGGGTTTCACCTGAAATCCACGGCATTGGTGCCGAGCGGGCGCGCCAGCCCAGCCGCGGCGGGATCAAACGCGGCGGGAGCTCCGCCTCCTCTCGCCGCCTCCTCCCGCTCTGCCGCGAGGCCCTGCGAGCCGACAGCAGCGCGGGTTTACGCCGGAACCCTAGGCGAGGGGAGCACAGGGAGGGAGGGGAGTTATATATACCTTGGCGACGAGGCGGATGAGGTGGTTGGGGACGGAGGCGTCGGCCTTGGGGGTCATGGTGGCGGCGGCGACGGCGGTGGCGGCCTGCGTGAGGTTCTGGTCGCGGAGGTGCGCCACGATGAGGGCGTTCACCTGCCGCAGCAGCTTCGCCTCCTGCACCGCCGCGTCCATCTCGGCCCCGACCTTCCTCTCGTGGGGTGGAAGGGGGCCCTGAAATGGAGTGGGAGTGGGCTGAAGCTCTGCCGCTTCAGAGCAAATGTGTTCGGTGTTCTCGCAGCGGAGCGAACCTCTGAACGAAGGTGAAAAATATGTTGTCAGTATCTGGGCAGTGGAAGCAGAGCTACAACACCGGAGTCGATTTCACAGAACTGCAAGCTTCCAGCAAGATAAATGTCAGCTCATGGCTCAATTTAGAGGAATGTAATCTGTGGAGACGCCGATTCTGAAGCTCTTCTTCTTTGGGCAATGGGCAGACAAGCCTTAGCTTTGCCCTACCAAATAAGCTGGCTAGATGTAATTTTGATGGAATTTTTTGCTTGTCCATGTATTGACCAACATTGGCTAGAAATATGAACTAAAATGAGCATAGAAGGATTGGCATCTTATAAGGAAAAACTTTTGAGTAAAGACACCCAAAAAAACATCTTAGATCTAATTAATATCGAGAAAATGGATTGACAATTGAACAGAAAATGAACTAGTCTTCTTCCTCCTATTGGACGCTGCACGCGGGAGATTGAAAAATACACTGAACCAATAGTAAAGAAAAGCGACAGCTGCATACGCCCTCGCCATACCAGATTTTAGTCACTCATCCATTAAGACGAGATCTATATATCACTGACGCGGCATCGAGATTTTAGTCACTCGTCCGTTAAGACGAGATCTATAAATCACTGAAGCGGCATTGGTTGGAGCTTCACCCCAGGATAGGCTTGCAATCCATCACTACAGTTCGGGAGTTGGAGAAATCAGGTCAAGAACAATACAAAAGAAGACGTCGAAATCGCCACACAAATAGCCAGCCAATAGCTCTATTTAAAAGACATACAACTAAAGGGAACCACCAGATCTAGGCACACAAACTCACGAGTCCGTTCATTGGCGCCAAATCAGATGCCATTAAGGTAGGGAGAAACCTTATTCCAACACATTATCACCTCCACCACCTCGTAAACTAAGAAAAATAAAACAACACAGACAAGTCCTCACTCCTCTTGCCGCCGGATGGGGGTTGGGAGGAAAACTTTACGCCCTTAGCCTGCCTATGGCATGCCAATAATTTGGTACCCATTCAATCATCCAGTTTGGCAAGACGATATGTGTCCCACACTTTCTTTTTAATCAAACTATATTTTTATCACACACACACACACAAAAACACTGTGGAGGGATCAGACAATGAGCTGCTGCCTTTCTTGACAAGAGAAAACAATATTTAGCAGAGAAACGAGCAAATGCGAAGCTTGCCCCTAACGTGTCATTACAACTGGTCCCAAATCGACCAGACTCGCCATAACAAAGCCTTGGAGTTCAAAAGAATAGAAATCGAATACATCTGATCTCTCGGTTTATATGAGCATTCTGCCTAATCCATAGCTGTCACTAGAGGCAGCTAATACGAGCCTCAAATATTCCGCCAAAAAAATATACCCTCAAGGGGCACCAAAGTTTGTAAGAACCACTGTCTAGCTATCAAGTCAGCGAGAAACAGAGCTTCAGGTGGGTGTCACTGATGCCTTCTTGTAGTATTGTTGCATTTCGGCTACCAACAAAAATTCCAACGTCTTTGCAGGAACCACATAAGGAGATGTCAGCCGACTCAGGCCTCTTCAACTTTAGCACATACGCGCTCTGGGGAAAAAACCAGAAGGAAACTATAGTTAGGAATAGAGAAAAAGGAATAGTTTCAGATCAGATGAGAAATCTTAATTAATTTAGAGAGGAATATCGTATGGAGCTTCCATGTTTGAATATACAACTACAAACAACCCTCCTTTTGTGAATGGGCTTTTACTGGAAGTTCAACCCATCAAATTTCATAAAACAAATGCTTTTCATTCATGGAAAACTTGTTAACAAACGCCATGTTTTGCGAATAGGAATACACTGGTCATAGTCCCACAAGACAGACCAGGCTGCTGCCGAAGCAAAGCACGGATATTCCACCCAACTGCATTTGCTATCCGTATATGCCAATACTCCTTCCATATACGACAGTGCAGCACGAATCCGATCATCCATAATGTGCTAGCTTTCATGTAAGGTAACCTTACAGGGGGGGCAAAAAAGGAATAGAAGTTCCACAGTTTCAGATTGTATTCAAGTGTGGTTTAAATTGCATATGGGAGTTATGGTATAGCCTACAGGAGATATGGACAAATTATGATAAGTGACCACAATGCCACCAGACACCACAAGTATAGATGAGATGCTCAAGTATGCAGTTAACTGTAAGAGTGCGTATTTATTATATGCAATTTTGTATTGCAAATAGCATTAGATGTGATGAATATACAAAAACAAACATATAAGACTTGGAAAGGAGGATGACCGTACTTAAGTATTCGTAGCATACGATCATTGATGTACCCCAAGCAGATGAGCTGAAAAACCTTGGACCTAACCCTCTGTAGAAACCTTTCCATCCATCTTCAGCGATCAATCTTCTAACTACCTCACTGGCTTTTGGCTTGTTTTGATTAACCTAGATGAAAAAACAGAAAAAAATATTAATGTGGCTGATATAAAACCATAATTCGCAGGATGCATGTACAGTTAAGAAATAGAAAAAAAATGCAAATTCTTGATGACATAAAGAAAACATCTGCTGCATGGAGCATTTTCTTAAAGCATCACCAGAAAAATTGAACACTGTGGGTTGAACGCTACAGTCTAGAAGTGTGATTGTAATTAACTAAAAGTCTACAATCAACACTACCAACACAGATAAAACATGTAATGTTAAGAAAGTTGTAAAGTGTGTCCATAAAGTGCATGTCATATCCTTGAAAAACTTCTAAGCCACTTCAACATTACACATTTATGCTACTACTCACTATTAATTAGAGAGGTTTGTGGAAAAAGCTTTAGAGGAAAATTTTCCCTTTTGACCCCATAATAACTATAAGATAAAGAAATACTCCCTCAGTTCCTAAATATATGGCGTTTTGGTAGTTCAATTTAAACTACCAAAACGTCATATATTTAGGAACAGAGAGAGTACAAGTATCCATTTACATACAGTGGCTTGCCTTTCCAATGATCACTACTGAGAGAAGAAATATATCTTGCCTACTCTTAAAACCATGAAACTTATTTTGGATCGGTGGGAGTAATAAAGACTGTGTTCCTGAATTCTAACTCCTCAATCCCATGCTACTATATATTATCCAAGACAAAAGTTACTTATGTTTTCAGATGGACATCAATGAACTTCAAGACAAAATGCCCATGCTCCTAAACCTTACTTAATAATCATACTGATATTCTGATAATGGAGTCAGGTTATAGACATCTTAATGGCATCAGCGTGAAACTTAATAAACACTAGTTACAAGGGCAGTCTTGAAAAATGAGCTTCTTCAAACCCAATTAGGCAGAAATAAGCGACAATAATCAGAAACATAAATGTCACCTGCAGCCTGGTTTTGATTGTATCTAGAGGAGTTGAAACACAAGAGGTCACTGCCCCAGCAATCATTCCCCCTGTTGCTTGAACACCGACTATTTTCAACTGACTAGGAGCATCTTCTTTATCATTCAAATGGCCAAGAGCACTGTTTACACAAGCAGAACAACAGAAGTGAGCTCAAGTAGCTATGCTAACAAGATAAATAACTTTATTTCAATTCTTAACATTTTGATGCTATCACCAATTAAGAAAGAACTCCCCTAAACTAACTTCTGCACTGACCCTTAAGAGCACACCACTATGTATTTCTGAGTACCTAGTATCTGAGAGGTATTTATATAAGCCAAACCACTTGATCATGGTTACTGTTTCTACCTATAGGAAGACAGCAAATATGAAAAGATTACCAAAGCAAATCAGCCAGAGCACACCAAAGTAAGATCAGAATTTTCCAAAAAGATAGATCAATGTAAATAAAACTGTAGTTTGGCATTATTGGACCATCACTACTAACAGGAAAGCAAAAGATGGATATGTGATTGAAAGAGTCTGTCACCGTCAAAAGAGCAGTTTTAAGAAGGTTGCATAATTACTGAGATCAAAATTGCCAGTATATACATACATACAGTTAGCCCTTTCTTCTTTGTTCAACTTAAGAAATCTATGAATTTAAACAACATAGAGGCTAAGAGAGAGAAACATAGTGATAAGCCAATTAGACCATCACTACTAACCTCCAAATCATACGCTGGCTGAACCCATAGCTTGCCCACCAAACAGCGCTAGACGGTGCATACGTCATAACAGACAGGCCAAATCCTCTGTACAACCCCCGTGGCCCATCAGACTTCATAATCTTTTGAACAACATCTATTCCACCCTTATATCTGACATGACCAGAATATCCTTGAACCATCAATTTCTGGCTAACCTGAGATACAGGCCAATACAAACATGATAAATGGATTTACCTAATCTGGCAAAAACAGCACAACTCTTTGCAGCAGCATGGAAACTAGAAATGGCTAATAGTAAGCATACCACATCAATGGGCACAAACACGGCCTGCGAGCACAGAGACGCTGTCAAACCACCAAGGCCATTAGCAAGGGCAGCCTCCATCGACTCCGACAGCTGAAGTGGCTCGACAAGCTTAAGCGAGGTCGCCTTTGTCTTCTCGAGCGCCGTGAGGAAGATAATCCTAGCCGGATAGCCCGGTGATGACGGTCCCAAACCCCCGGTAGAGCCCAGGCACCCCATCCACCTTGAGGATGTTCTTGAAGGTGGCCAGGGCGTTCCTCCTCATGGCCTCCCCGGAGGCAACCTGCATCCGGGTCTTGATCACGGACACCGGGTAGAGCGCCACGGTCACGCAGCTGAACATGCCGGCCCCCACCACATAGAGCTTGGTCATGTCGAGGCTGCAACAGGTACACACCGCAGTTTCAGAACAATATACCAAGCAGAGAGTTGCCTAGAAGCCCTAATTCACCACAGCTTCCCCAATCGCGCTCCATCCGGGAACAACAGCATGCGCGGCATGTTCTAAATCGAAATTTTCTAATGCCAGCTCCGAATTGCGGCCGGGGGGAGGCGCGGAGATTGACAACTAGGTACCCGGGAGCGCACGAGACGGGGTGAATTGCGGGGGAACGGCGGAGAAAAAGAAGAGGCGGGCGCTTACTTGTCCCAGTTGATCTCCGTCTGTTGGGGGAGGGAGGGGATCTTGGCCGCCCTAGTAGAGGTGTCCATCGCCGCCCAATCCCGCGATCCCCGGAGGCGCGAGCGGGGAGGAGGGGCGCCGCCGCCGCGGCCGGGGGAGGGCGAGGGCTCGGCGAGAATGGCCCGGATGGGGGTGCGCTGGCGTGCGCTTCCGCTTCCGTGGCCGTCTTGCCAACAACTGCAGCTACTCTTCAGCGGGGAGGAAAGGGAGCATGTGTTCCTCGCCTCCTCTGGCTCGGAGGCGTCAATGGCGTCCCGGGTGGGTACTCTTCTTGGGTCGCGTCGCCAGTTTTGCCCAAACTTTTCTTTCTTGAGCCCAAAGCAAAACCGCGTGGTCGTTGTTGGGCTCCGTCGTGCAGCCCGTTTGCTTCGCTATTTTCTTGGGAGATGTGCGGCGTGGTCGTTGCCACGTTATTATGCTCGTTTTCCACCGGCGTGGCTATCAGATTGAAAGTTATTAAACGGAAATTTAAAAAAGCCCTAATGATGAGTTTTTTTTCAGATTTCAGAAGCTTCCGCTCAGCGACTTCTGACATTGTGCGTGTCGACCACCTCGAAGACCGCTCAGCGACTTCTGACATTGAAGGGCTTAAGGCAGGGGATCCAGTCTCGCCACTTCTGTTTGTGTTAGCCATGGATGTTTTGTCTAAGTTGATGATACGTGTTGCGGGCCTTGGCGTTGTGAGTCCTTTCACTGGCATTGCCCCTCACCAGGCCGTGTCAATTTATGCTGACGATGTGGCCCTGTTTGTCAAGCCACGGGAGTTGAATCTCAACCTTGTTCGGTCGGTGCTTACGGTGTTTGGGGAGGCCTCTGGTTTGAAGGTGAACTATCAGAAATCAATGGCGATCATGATCCATGGTGATGATGCTGACAAGGAGCGTGTAGAATCGGTGCTGCAGTGCCGCATGGGAGCCTTTCCATGTAGATATCTGGGGCTGCAATTGGCAATTAAGAAGCTAACCCGGACCGAGTGGCAGCCTATGTTGGATCATGCGAATTTTTTTGCACCGGCTTGGCAAAGAGGGTTGTTGCATCGGCCGGGTAGGCTTGTATTGGTCCAATCGGTTATTGCGGCAAAACATATTCACCATTTCATGGTCGTGGAGGCTCCTGGATGGGTGTTGGAGGAGATTGATCAGTGGATGAGGGGTTTCTTCCGGGCCGGCAAGGAGAAGACTAATGGTGGGCAGTGTTTGATAGCTTGGGACGCAATGTGTAAGCCTACTTGCCTAGGTGGTCTAGGAGTCCGCAACTTGCAACTGCAAGGGCTCGCACTGCGGGTGAGATGGGAATGGTTGCGAAGAACGGATCCCGAGAGGCCGTGGCAAGGGCTGCCGATGATGGTGGACAAAGATGCCCGCGCGGTGTTTGACAGCTTGGTCAGTATTTCGGTGGGAGACGGCGTCAAGGTCCTGTTGTGGCGCGATCAATGGATCCATGGGTTCTCGGCGAAAGATATTGCACCATTCATTTATGCCACGGTGGAAACGAGGACAAGAAACAGGAGAACAGTGGCGGAAGGTTTGGAGAGTGGGAGATGGCTGCTAGACATTTCAGGTGAGCTCAGCTTCAGAGATCACATGCAGCTCATCCATCTCAACTTGGCTATGAGCACGGTGCAGCGCGATGCCTCCTGCCCGGACTCCTTCTCGTGGTCTGCAGATCCATCTGGCCTTTATACGGCTAGGTCGACTTACAAACGGCTTTGTTTCGGAGCGGTTTTGGTGCCGTATGCCGCATGTATATGGAAAAGTTGGGCACTACTCAAGTGCAAACTTTTCACTTGGCTGGCGGTGCAACATCGCATCTGGACCTCGGATAGGCGAGCGAGGCATGGCTTGCAGGATCAGCCCTCGGTTTGTTATACGTGCCTCCAAGAGGAGGACAATGCGGAACACATCTTGGTCCAGTGCGTGTATGCTAGGGAGGTGTGGCATATCATGTTTGACACTTTGGGTCTGCAGGCAACCATCCCGGACGCGCATGATCAGCTCTTGGATTGGTGGTTGTGAGAGCGGCGAGTCACGGTCTCTAAGAGGGGTTTCGACACGGTCGTTATTGCGGTCATCTGGGCTCTTTGGAAACAACAAAACGCGAGAGTCTTCCACAGGACCAACCAGCAGTTGATTGGGCCAAATCTGGCTACGGCCATTATTGGGGAGTTGAAGGAGTGGAAGGAGGCAGGCCTTGGGGGAGGAGGTTTTCGAAGTTTTTGCGAGAGAGTAGGCCTAGGTTAGCTAGGGGGTGAGTGGGTGTGTTAGCCAGGGATGTTTGTTCGCATTCATCCCTAGGCCTCCTGTAAACTGTTTTTCTGCTCTCTTCTATAAAATTAAGGCACGCTCTTGGCGTGCTCTCGAAAAAAAAAGAATCTAATCGAAGGCCAGTTTTGCAACAACACGTTTGTTGCAAAACCTTCAAAAGCAACAGTCGTTCTGTTGCAGAGCGGCTACGGTGAGGGAGGCGGCCGCGACTGGATTCACATTGACCGTGACGCAGCTCATCGAGATTCGTGGTCAAGATGTAAAGCAACACCAGTTCGCCGAGGTGGGGTGTTGTGAGGGTCAGATTGGTCGCCAGGAGCATTTTGATTTCTTCCATGGCGTTGTTGGCCTCGGTGGTCCACTCGAAATAGTTTATCTTCTTTAGGAGCCGGTACAGGGGAAGTGCCTTCTCACCTAGACGGCCGATGAACCGACTTAAGGAAGCCACACATATGTCCAGTCAACGAACGTCCTTGAGCTTCTCCAGCTTCTTGAGCTTTGTCAACACCTTGATCTTGTCGGGATTTGCTTCAATTTTGGACTAGGAGATGAAGAATCTCAACAGCTTACCGGATGGCACACCGAAGACGTACTTCTCTGGATTAAGCTTTATGTTGAATGCACGGAGATTTTTTACGGTCTCACGCAAGTCGTTAATGAGGGTGTCGACTATCAGTTGTCTTGGTCTTGACGACCACGTCACTTACATATGCCTCTACGGTTGTCCCGATATGCAGCTACAACGTCTAGATCATCCGCTCATACGTGGCCCTGCACAATTTAACCTGAAAGGCATTGTGATGAGACATAAGGGCTTGTGGTGTGATAAATGAGGTGGCCTCCCTGTCGGACACCTTCATTTTAATCCAGAGAGATGAGGTAATGCCCGGCCGTTGTGTTGACAATTTGATCGATGGATGGCAAAGAAAACGGGTCCTTCAGACACACATTGTTGATGTCCTTGAAATCGATGCAAAGACGCCACCTCGTGTTCTTCTTTGGCACCATGACCACGTATGACAACCAGTCAACGTGCTTGACTTCTAGGATGAAGCCGGGTGATTGTCCAACCGGATGACAAATTTTGAAATTTTAACAATAAAATTGTTGTTTGACAATGTTGGTGCAATATCTGCCTACCTGTGTTTTGGAGATTGTTGACAGAAACAGGTATGGACGATTTGTTTGCTAGTGCATACACAGAGAAATAGTCCATACAAGAACCGAAGAGAATGTTGTCTTCGGTGCTAAGTTCGAGTAACTCCACCGAAGCATGTTTGCGTTGCAGAGAAGAACGAGTTAAATCTGTTGAAGATATGTAGTCGAGAAGATTGATGTGAAGGAATTAACCCCTCGAAAGTTTACTGCTGAAGCGAAGCATATGTTTCGGTATGGCCGTCCGAGGAAATTGATCGCAGCGAATGGAAGTCAAAGACAAAGTGAAGGCGTAGTATTCATTTCATTGTTCTTTTTCATTTATTTGAGTCATAGGACCTCCATACTATTAAGAGGGGTATAGGTTCTCGAAGCTTAGATCATTGTGATGCTTAGCCCAAAACCTATGAAAGATGCGAGAGAAATCTCTTTATGCTTCGAATAATTACCTGGCAGCAGTAGACGTTGTTCTTCGTGCTGCAGGAGATATCTTTCGGACCGAGGAGTTAGCATTACTTGCTCCGCAAGTAATGTTACCGTTGTGCTCAAATTCCGACCGTTGGACTCGTGTCGTTCAGTCATTGGCTGCTCCTCGTGTCCAATTTGGTCTTTTCCCATCAGGGAAGGCTGCGGCTATAAATAGCCACCCGCTCCAACGTTGTCCATTGGTTGCTCCGCTTAAGATTTCTGAGAAGATTGATTTGAGCAACCCCTCTCCGAGTGATTTGAGTTTAAGATCCACCGAGAGAAAAATCAAGAGCCCAAACTTAGACAGTGGTTTAGCATCACAGTAGTTCCGAGTTAGAGTTCTTGTACCTAATACTCTTGAGAGTTGCGCACTCTCTAGACGGATAGGTTTCGACACGAGTGTTGAAGAATTGTTGTCTTCACCGAGCTAGATCTTCAGCAACCAAGAGTGATTGTGGTTCGCGAAGGTCGACCGAAGGTTTAGAGATCGCCGACAAGTATCTACTGCGAGTGAAATCAACTGAAGTCTGATCAGCTTCGAGTTGAAGGAGAATAGGGTGAAGAGAGTTTATCTTCCGTGTTAAGTCACAACCCCTCTAACCAGACGTAGCCCTTTGGCAGAAGGGTGAACTGGTCTACTGATGACCCACAAGTATATGGGATCAATTGTAGCCTTTTCGATAAGCAAGAGTGTCGAACCCAACAAGGAGCGGAAGAAAATGACAAGTGGTTTTCAGCAAGGTAATGTCTGCAAGTGCAGAAATTATAAGTAACAGAGTAGTTTGATAGCAAGATAATTTGTAACGAGCAAGTAACAATAGTAGTAACAAAAGTGAAGCAAGGTAGCCCGATCCTTTTGAGGCAAAGGACAGACCAAAATGGTCTCTTATAATAAGCAAAGCGTTCTTGAGGGTACACGGGAATTTCATCTAGTCACTTTCATCATGTTGGTTCGATTCGTGTTCGCTACTTTGATAATTTGATACGTGGGTGGACCGGCGCTTAGGTGCTGTTCTTACTTGAACAAACCTCCTACTTATGATTAACACCCTCGCAAGCATCCGCAACTATGAGAAAAGTATTAAGAATAAATTCTAACCATAGCATTAAACTTTTGGATCCAATCGGTCCCTTACGGAATAGCGCATAAACTAGGGTTTAAGCTTATATCACTCTCGCAACCCATCATCTAATAACTACTCCACAATGCATTCCCTTAAGGCCCAAATATGGTGAAGTGTCATGTAGTCGACGTTCACATGACACTACTAAGGGAATCACAACATACATACTATCAAAATATCGAACACATATCAAGTTCACATGATTCCTTGCAACATGATTTCTCCCGTGACCTCAAGAACAAAAGTAACTACTCACAAGCGATCGTGGGCAGGTGACCATCACAGACAACACTTGATGAACCAACCCACCACGGAGATGGCCTTCCTGACATCCCTATCCTCTCCCTCTCCCCACGCCGACGACGCGCCGGAGATGGTGGTTGTGGGGCACGTTCGTGTACCGCTCGGCTCGTCCCGTGTACCGCAGCGGACGTCAGACCCGGGGGAACTCGGACCCGCACCCGACACGCGCGCCATGGCGGGGCCAGGAGTGTTGGGGAACGTAGTAATTTCAAAAAAATTCCTACGCACACGCAAGATCATGGTGATGCATAGAAACAAGAGGGGAGAGTGTCGTCTACGTACCCTCGTGAACCATAAGTGGAAGCGTTATGACAACGCGGTTGATGTAGTCGTACGTCTTCACGATCCGACCGATCCAAGTACCGAACACACGGCACCTCCGAGTTCTGCACACGTTCAGCTCGGCGACGTCCGACGAACTCACGATCCAGCAGAGCTTCGCGAGAGAGTTCCGTCAGCACGACAGCGTGATGACGATGATGATGATGCTACCGACGCAGGGCTTCGCCTAAGCACCGCTACGATATTACCGAGGTGGATTATGGTGGAGGGGGGCACCGCACACGGCTAAGAGAGATCAATGATCAACTTGTGTCTCCATGGGGTGCCCCTTGTCTCAGTATATAAAGGAGGAGAGGAGGGGAGGCCGGCCGGCCCTAGAGGCGCGCCGAAGCGTGGAGTTCTACTAGGACTCCAAGTCCTAGTAGGAGTCCACCAAGAGGAAGGGAGGGAGAAGGAAGGAGAGGGAGGAAAGGAGGAAAGGGGGCCGGCCCCCTAGTCCAATTCGGTTTGGGCTAGGGGGGCCGCACGCCCTGCCTTGTCCTGCCTCCTCTCTTCCACCACTTGGCCCATGAGGCCCAATACTTCTTCCCCCATATTCCCATAACTCCCCGGTACTCCGAAAAATACCCGAATCACTCGAAACCTTTCCGATGTCCGAATATAGTTGTCCAATATATCGATCTTTGCGTCTCGGCCATTTCGAGAGTCCTCGTCATGTCCCCGATCTCATCCGGGACTCCAAACTACCTTCGGTACATCAAAACACATAAACTCATAATACCGATCGTCACCGAACGTTAAGCGTGCGGACCCTACGAGTTCGAGAACTATGTAGACATGACCGAGACATGTCTCCGGTCAATAACCAATAGCGGAACCTGGATGCTCATATTGGCTCCTACATATTCTACGAAGATCTTTATCGATCAAACCGCATAACAACATCGTTGTTCCTTTTGTCATCGGTATGTTACTTGCCCGAGATTCGATCGTCGGTATCTCAATACCTAGTTCAATCTCGTTGCAGCAAGTCTCTTTACTCGTTCGTAATGCATCATCCCGCAACTAACTCATTAGTCACATTGCTTGCAAGGCTTATAGTGATGTGCATTACCGAGAGGGCCCAGAGATACCTCTCCGACAATCGGAGTGACAAATCCTAATCTCGAGCTATGCCAACTCAACAAGTACCATTGGAGACACCTGTAGAGCACCTTTATAATCACCCAGTTACGTTGTGACGTTTGGTATCACAGAAAGAGTTCCTCCGGTATTCGGGAGTTGCATAATCTCATAGTCATAGGAACATGTATAAGTCATGAAGAAAGCAATAGCAGTAAACTAAAACGATCAAGTGCTAAGCTAACGAAATGGGTCAAGTCAATCACATCATTCTCCTAATGATGTGATCCCGTTTATCAAATGACAACTCATGTCTATGGCTAGGAAACTTAACCATCTTTGATTAACGAGCTAGTCAAGTAGAGGCATACTAGTGACACTCTGTTTGTCTATGTATTCACATATGTATTATGTTTCCGGTTAATACAATTCTAGCATGAATAATAAACATTTATCATGAAATAAGGAAATAAATAATAACTTTATTATTGCCTCAAGGGCATATTTCCTTCAGTCTCCCACTTGCACTAGAGTCAATAATCTAGTTCACATCGTCGTGATTTAACACCAATAATTCACATCACCATGTGATTAACACCCATAGTTCACATCGTCATGTGACCAACACTCAAAGGATTTACTAGAGTCAGCAATCTAGTTCACATCGCCATGTGATTAACACCCAAAGAGTACAAAGGTGTGATCATGTTTTGCTTGTGAGAGAAGTTTAGTCAACGGGTCTGCCAAATTCAGATCCGTATGTATTTTGTAAATTTCTATGTCAACAATGCTCTGCACGGAGCTACTCTAGCTAATTGCTCCCACTCTCAATATGTATCCAGATTGAGACTTAGAGTCATCTGGATCAGTGTCAAAACTTGCATCGACGTAACCCTTTACGACGAACTTTTTTGTCACCTCCATAATCGAGAAACATATCCTTATTCCACTAAGGATAATTTTGACCGATGTCCAGTGATCTACTCCTAGATCACTATTGTACTGCCTTGCCAAACTCAATGCAAGGTATACAATAGATCTGGTACACAGCATGGCATACTTTATAGAACCTATGGTTGAGGCATAGGGAATGACTTTCATTCTCTTTCTATCTTCTGTCGTGGTCGGGCTTTGAGTCTTACTCAATTTCACACCTTGCAACACAAGAAAGAACTCCTTATTTGACTGTTCCATTTTGAACTACTTCAAAATCTTGTCAAGGTATGTACTTATTGAAAAAACTTATCAAGCTTCTTGATCTATCTCTATAGATCTTGATGCTCAATATGTAAACAGCTTCACCGAGGTCTTTCTTTGAAAAATTCCTTTCAAACACTCCTTTATGCTTTCCATAAAATTCTACATCATTTCCGATCAACAATATGCCACTCACATATACTTATCAGAAAGGCTGCAGTGCTCCCACTCACTTTCTTGTAAATACAGGCTTCACCGCAAGTCTGTATAAAACTATATGCTTTGATTAACTCATCAAAGCGTATATTCCAACTCCGAGATGCTTGCGCCAGTCCATAGATGGATCCTTTGGAGCTTGCACACTTTGTTAGCACCTTTAGGATTGACAAAACCTTCTTGTTGTATCATATACAACTCTTCTTTAAGAAATCCATTAAGGAATGCAGTTTTGACATCCATTTGCCAGATTACATCAAATGTGGCAATTGCTAACATGATTTGGACAGACTTAAGCATCGCTACGAGTGAGAAAATCTAATCGTAGTCAATACCTTGAACTTGTCAAAAACATTTTTGCGACAATTCGAGCTTTGTAGATAGTAACACTACTATCAGCGTCCGTCTTCCTCTTGAAGATCCATTTATTCTCAATCGCTTCCCGATCATCGGGCAATTCCACCAAAGTCCATACTTTGTTCTCATACATGGATCCCATCTCAGATTTCATGGCCTTAAACCATTTTGCGGAATCTGGGCTCATCATCGCTTCCTCATAGTTCGTAGGTTCGCCATGGTCAAGTAACATGACCTCCAGCAGGATTACCGTACCACTACTGCAGTGCGGACCGTACTCTGGTTGACCTCTGAGTGCGGTAGTAACTTGATCTGAAGTTTCATGATCATCATCATTAATCTTCCTCACTAATTGGTGTAGGCATCACTTTCGAACTGATTTACGTGATGAACTATTTTCCAATTTGGGAGAAGGTACAATTACCTTATCAAGTTCTACTTTCCTCCCACTCACTTCTTTCGAGAGAAACTCCTTCTCTAGAAAGGATCCATTCTTAGCAACAAAGATCTTGCCTTCGGATCTGTGATAGAAGGTGTACACAATAGTTTCTTTTGGGTATCCTATGAAGATTTACTTCTCCGATTTGGGTTCGAGCTTATCATGTTGAAACTTTTTCACATAAGCATCATAGTCCCTAACTTTAAGAAACGATAGCTTAGGTTTCTCGCCAAACCACAGTTCATACGGTGTCATCTCCACGGATTTAGATTGTGCCCTATTTAACATGAATGTAGCTGTCTCTAATGCATAACCCCAAAACGATAGCAGTAAATCAGTAAGAGACATCATAGATCGCACCATATCTAATAAAGTACGGTTACGATGTTCGGACACACCATTACGCTGTGGTGTTCCAGGTGGCGTGAGTTGCGTAACTATTCTGCATTGTTTCAAATGAAGACCAAACTCGTAACTCAAATATTCTCCTCCACGATCAGATCGTAGAAACTTTATTTTCTTGTTACGATGATTTTCCACTTCACTCTGAAATTCTTTGAACTTTTCAAATGTTTCAGACTTCTATTTCATTAAGTAGATATACCTATATCTGCTCAAATCATCTGTGAAGGTGAGAAAATAACGATACCCGCCGCGAGCCTCAACACTCATCGGATCGCATACATCAGTATGTATTATTTCGAAAGAAGTCGGTTGCTCGCTCCATTGTTAGGAGAACCGAGTCTTAGTCATCTTGCCCATGAGGCATGGTTCGCAAGCATCAAGTGATTCATAATCAAGTGATTCCAAAAGCCCATCAGTATGGAGTTTCTTCATGCGCTTTACACCAATATGACCTAAACGGCAGTGCCACAAATAAGTTGCACTATCATTATTAACTCTGCATCTTTTGGCTTCAATATTATGAATATGTGTATTACTACGATCGAGATCCAACAAACCATTTTCATTGGGTGTATGACCATCGAATGTTTTATTCATGTAAACAGAACAACAATTATTCTCTGACTTTAAATGAATAACCGTATTGCAATAAACATGATCAAATCATATTCATGCTCGACGCAAACGCCAAATAATATTTATTTAGGTTTCAACACTAATCCCAAAAGTATAGGGAGTGTGCGATGATGATCATATCAATCTTGGAACCACTTCCAAAACACATCGTCACTTCACCCTTAACTAGTCTCAGTTCATTCTGCAACTCCCGTTTCGAGTTACTACTCTTAGCAACTGAACCAGTATCAAATACAGAGGGATTGCTATAAACACTAGTAAAGTACACATCAATAACATTTATATCAAATATAGCTTTGTTCACTTTGCCATCCTTCTTACCCACCAAGTATCTAGGGTGGTTCCACTTCCAGTGACCATTTCCTTTGCAGTAGAAGCACTAGTTCTTAGGCTTAGGTCTAGACTTGGGCTTCTTCACTTGAGCAGCAACTTGCTTGCCGTTCTTTTTGAAGTTCCCCTTCTTCCCTTTGTCGTTTTCTTGAAACTAGTGGTCTTGTCAACCATCAACACTTGATGCTTTTCTTGATTTCTACCTTCGTTGATTTCAGCATCACGAAGAGCTTGGGAATCGTTTTCGTTATCCCTTGTATATTATAGTTCATCACGAAGTTCTAGTAACTTGGTGATAGTGACTAGAGAACTCTGTCAATCACTATCTTATCTGGAAGATTAACTCCCACTTGATTCAAGTGATTGTAGTACTCAGATATTCTGAGCACATGCTCACTAGCTAAGCTATTCTCCTCCATCTTGTAGGCAAAGTACTTGTCAAAGGTCTCATACCTTTCGACATGGGCATGAGTCTGAAATACTAATTTCAACTCTTGGAACATCTCATATGCTCCGTGGCATTTCAAAAACATCTTTGAAGCCCCGATTCTAAGCCATAAAGCATGGTGCACTAAACTATTAAGTAGTCATCATATCGAGCTTTGCCAAACGTTCACAACGTCTGCATCTGCTCCTGCAATCGGCGTGTCACCTAGCGGTGCATCAAGGACATAATTCTTATGTGCAACAATGAGGATAATACTCAGATCACGGATCCAATCCGCATCATTGCTACTAACATCTTTCAACTCAGTTTTCTCTAGGAACATATCAAAAATAAAACAGGGGAGCTAAATGCGATCTATTGATCTACAACATAGATATGCTAATACTACCAGGACTAAGTTCATGATAAATTAAAGTTCAATTAATCATATTACTTAAGAACTCCCACTTAGATAGACATCCCTCTAATCATCTAAGTAGGCTCGTCAAGTTTAACCCGAGTATTTCTGCGTGTGCAAAACTGGCTTGCATCCGTTGTAGGTGAACGTTGCGCTTATCACACCCGATCATCACGTGGTGTCTCGGCACGACGAACTTTGGCAACGGTGCATACTCAGGGAGAACATTGTACCTTGAAATTTAGTGAGAGATCATCTTATAATGCTACCGTCGATCTAAGCAAAATAAGATGCATAAAAGATAAACATTACATGCAATCAATATAATTGATATGATATGGCCATCATCATCTTGTGCCTTTAATCTCCATCTTCAAAGCATCGTCATGATCACCATCATCACCGGCGCGACACCTTGATCTCCATCGTAGCATCGTTGTCGTCTCGCCAACTATTGTTGACTATCGCTACCGCTTAGTGATAAAGTAAAGCAACTACAGGGCGATTGCATTGCATACAATAAAGCGACAACCATATGGCTCCTGCCAGTTGCCGATAACTCTGTTACAAAACATGATCATCTCATACAATAAAATATAGCATCATGTCTTGACCATATCACATCACAACATGCCCTGCAAAAACAAGTTAGACGTCCTCTACTTTGTTGTTGCAAGTTTTACGTGGCTGCTACGGGCTGAGCAAGAACCGTTCTTACCTATGTATCAAAACCACAACGATATTTCGTCAAGTTAGTGTTGTTTTAACCTTCTCAAGGACCGGGCGTAGTCACACTTGGTTCAATTAAAGTTGGAGAAACTGACACCAGCCAGCCACCTGTGTGCAAAGCACGTCGGTAGAACCAGTCTCGCGTAAGCGTACGCGTAATGTCGGTCCAGGCCGCTTCATCCAACAATACCGCCCGAACCAAAGTATGACATCTTTGGTAAGCAGTATGACTTGTATCGCCCACAACTCACTTGTGTTCTACTCGTGCATATAACATCTACGCATAAACCTTGCTCGGATACCACTGTTGGGGAACGTAGTAATTTCAAAAAAAATCCTACGCACACGCAAGATCATGGTGATGCATAGCAATGAGAGGGGAGAGTGTAATCTACGTACCATCATAGACCGTAAGCAGAAGCGTTATGACAACGCGGTTGATGTAGTCGTACGTCTTCATTATCCGACCAATCCAAGTACCGAACACACAACACCTCCGAGTTCTGCACACGTTCAGCTTGGCAACGTCCCACGAACTCACGGTCCAATAGAGCTTCACGGGAGAGTTCCGTCAGCACGACGACGTGATGACGGTGATGATGATGCTACCGACACAGGGCTTCGCCTAAGCACCGCTACGATATTACCGAGGTGGATTAAGGTGGAGGGGGTACCGCACACGGCTAAGAGAGATCAATGATCAACTTGTGTCTCCATGGGGTGCCCCTTGCCTCAGTATATAAAGGAGGAGAGGAGGGGAGGCCGGCGGGCCCTAGAGACGCGCCCAAGCATGGAGTTATACTAGGACTCCAAGTCCTAGTAGGAGTCCACCAAGAGGAAGGGAGGGAGAAGGACGAAGGAGAGGGAGGAAAGGAGGAAAGGGGGGTCGAACCCCTAGTCCAATTCGGTTTGGGCTAGGGGGCCGCGCGCCCTGCCTTGTCCTGCCTCCTCTCTTCCACCACTTGGCCCATGAGGCCCAATACTTCTTCCCCCGTATTCCCATAACTCCCCGGTACTCCAAAAAATACCCGAATCACTCAGAACCTTTCCGATGTTCGAATATAGTCGTCCAATATATCGATCTTTACGTCTCGACCATTTCGAGACTCCTCGTCATGTCCCTGATCTCATCCGGGACTCCGAACTACCTTCGATAGATTAAGACACGTAAACTCATAATACTGATCGTCACCGAACGTTAAGCGTGCGGACCCTACGGGTTCGAGAACTATGTAGACATGACCGAGACATGTCTCTGGTCAATAACCAATAGCGGAACCTGGATGCTCATATTGGCTCCTACATATTCTACGAAGATCTTTATCGGTCAAACCGCATAACAACATACGTTGTTCCCTTTGTCATCGGTATGTTACTTGCCCGAGATTCGATCGTTGGTATCTCAATACCTAGTTCGATCTCGTTACCGGCAAGTCTCTTTACTCGTTCCGTAATGCATCATCCCGCAACTAACTCATTAGTCACATTGCTTGCAAGGCATATAGTGATGTGCATTACCGAGAGGGCCCAGAGATAGCTCTCCGACAATCGGAGTGACAAATCCTAATCTCGATCTATGCCAACTCAACAAGTACCATTGGAGACACTCAGAGCACCTTTAAAATCACCCGATTACGTTGTGATGTTTGGTAGCACACATAGTGTTCCTCCGGTATTCGGGAGTTGCATAATCTCAGAGTCATAGGAACATGTATAAGTCATGAAGAAAGCAATAGCAGTAAACTAAAACAATCAAGTGCTAAGCTAACGGAATGGGTCAAGTCAATCACATCATTCTCCTAATGATGTGATCCAGTTTATCAAATGACAACTCATGTCTATGGCTAGGAAACTTAACCATCTTTGATTAACGAGCTAGTCAAGTAGAGGCATACTAGTGACACTCTGTTTGTCTATGTATTCACACATGTATTATGTTTCCGGTTAATACAATTCTAGCATGAATAATAAATATTTATCATGAAATAAGGAAATAAATAATAACTTTATTATTGCCTCTAGGGCATATTTCCTTCAAGGAGGTGGGCCGAGCCCGGGCCAGGTGGGGCCGCCGGCTACAGGTCACGCGGCTAGGGTTGCGGAGGGGATAACATACCCATCGACCTGCTCATACCCTATTCCAGATCTCAATCTCCTCCCCCACCACTTCTGGGAGGCGCCTAGGGTTTCGACGCCTAGGGTTTCCCCGTCGTTCGGCTGGTGGGAGGGGAAGGCGGGAGGGACCACCGATCCTTCGCTCAGGTCGCTGCATCTCCACCAAGTGCGAGTCCACCCACTCCCATGGCGGATCGAGGAGCGGAGAACCGCGGCCATCGACTAGATGGCTTCGGGGTGGGCCGGGCTGGCCGGGGTGCCGGTCGCTTCGGACGGGGTGTCGGGCGTGGCGGGGGTGGAGGCAGCTGCAACATGGTGTGGACGCGGGACATCGATGAAGGCGGTCAGGTCTCCACCAACATGGATCAAGGGCGCACGCTGCCAGATCGAGCAAGGTGGGAGGCTACGGCCATGGAGACGCAGAGCGATGGCCGTCGTACCGAGAGGTGGGGCGACAACAACAAATCAAGGCAAGGCGACTACGGGTGACAATCAGCATCCTCAACAAGATCTACGTCCCCAACATGATGCGCACCCTCAACAAGATCGCCGTCATCCAACTCTAGGAAGAAGGAATGCCACCCCACTAGTGGGTGGTGCTGAGGTTTGTGTCACTTGCAAAGAACCAGGGCATGTCCCCATGTGCTGTCCCAGGGCAGTTTGCGGTAGATGTGGTTTAAATGGGCATCTCGTTCCTATTTGCAATATTGTTCTTCCTTGGGAATGTGTGGCTCCTATGTGTGGATTTCAAGCTAAGGGGAAGGGTTTCTTCTATATACATGACGCTAGTACACCCAAGCAAAACACTGATAGGAACAGATATATTGTGATCTCAGTGATAGAAGGGCAAGCTAGTGGCAGGCAATTGGAGGAGTTCTTAATGCATACATTAATACAAACTGGAAATGTTCTGCTAGATCGATTGGGCTTAATACCTTTTTCATGAGATTTCCTTCACCCAGAGATGTTGACAAAGCTTGTTTTGCTGAAACTATGAACATTAAAAGCTGCGGGGTTGTGGTGAGTCTTAAAAAATGGTTTGAATCTGTGGGTGCCAAGGGTGTACTTAACATTGCGTGGGTCAATGTTAGCAACATCCCTTTGGACAAAAGATGTGAAAAAAATATTGCATATGTTGGATCTTTGGTGGGTGTAACTCTAGATATTTATAAGTCTCATCGTCAGCGAGACCGGGCAGTCGAGGATTAAAATTTGGGTTGTAGAGATGCTGAGGACATCCCAGCTAAGGCAGAGGGGGTGTTGGGAGATCATTTTGATGATTTCTTCTACTTAGTGGATAAAATTCTTGTTAAGAATACGCCTAAAGAGAATGTGACAGTAACTCAGGATACAGACATGGGAATCCCCAAGATATTTTTGGTATTTTTGATATAGAGATGCAAAGTGAAAAGTAAAAGGCAAAGTAAAAACAAAGCAAGTATTAAAGTGATGGAGATTGATATGATGAGAATAGACCCGGGGGCCATAGGTTTCACTAGTGGCTTCTCTCAAGAGCATAAGTATTCTACGTTGGGTGAACAAATTACTGTTGAGCAATTGGCAGAATTCAGCATAGTTATGAGTATATCTAGGTATGATCATGTATATAGGCATCACGTCCGAGACAAGTAGACCGAAACGATTCTGCATCTACTACTATTACTCCACTCATCGACCGCTATCCAGCATGCATCTAGAGTATTAAGTTAAAAACAGAGTAACGCCTTAAGCAAGATGGCATGATGTAGATGAATAAATTCATGCAATATGATAAATACCCCATCTTGTTATCCTCGATGGCAATAATAAAATACATGCCTTGCAACCCTTTTTGTCACTGGTTAAGGACACCGCAAGATTGAACCCAAAGCTAAACACTTCTCCCATTGCAAGAACTACCAATCTAGTTGGCCAAACCAAACGGATAATTCGAAGAGACTTGCAAAGATAACCAATCATACATAAAAGAATTCAGAGAAGATTCAAATATTATTCATAGGTAATCTGGATCATAAACCCACAATTCATCGGTCTCAACAAACACACCGCAAAAAGAAGATTACATCGAATAGATCTCCACGAGGGGGAGAACATTGTATTGAGATCCAAAGAGAGAGAAGAAGCCATCTAGCTACTAGATATGGACCCGAAGGTCTGAAGTAAACTACCCACACTTCATCGGAGGGGCTATGGTGTTGATGTATAAGCCCTCCATGGTGGATGCCCCTCAAAGTGAGCTCCTAATAGGCCCCAAGATGGGATCTCGTGGATACTGTGAAGTTGCGGCGGTGGAATTAGGTTTTGGCTCCTCCTCACGATCGTTTGGGGTGCAATGAGGTATATATAGGAGGAAGGAATGCGTCGGTGGAGCGACAGGGGGCCCACGAGGCTGGGGGCGCGCCCTAGGGGGGGCGCCCCCCACCCTCGTGACCGCCTCTTTCGTTCCTTGGAGTAGGGTCCAAGTCCTCGGATCACGCTCGGTGAGAAAATCACGTTTCGAAGGTTTCATTCCGTTTGGACTCCGTTTGATATTATGTTTCTTGAAACACTGAAATAGGCAAAAACAGCAATTCTGGGCTGGGCCTCCGGTTAATAGGTTAGTCCCAAAAATAATATAAAAGTGGAAAATAAAGCCCAATATGGTCCGAAACAGTAGATAAAGTAGCATGGAGCAATCAAATATTATAGATACGTTGGAGACGTATCGAGGCATCCCTAAGCTTAATTCCTGCTCGTCCTCGAGTAGGTAAATGATAAAAGAGAATTTTTGATGCGGAGTGATACTTTGGCATAATTTCAATGTAAATCCTCTTAATTGTGGTATGAATATTCAGATCCGAAAGATTCAAGACAAAAGTTCATATTGACATAAAAATAATAATACTTCAAGCATACTAATCAAAGTAATCATGTCTTCTCAAAATAGCATGGCAAAAGAAAGTTCATCCCTACAAAATCATATTGTTAGGCTATGCTTCATTTTCGTCACACAAAGATGTTCCCAACTTCTATAACCCCGATGACAAGCCAAGCAATTGTTCCATACTTAAATAATCTCAAACTTTTTCAACCTTCACGCAATACATGAGCGTGAGCCATGGATATAGCACTATGGGTGGAATAGAATATGATGATGGGGATTGTGTGGAAAAGACAAAAGGAGAAAGTCTCACATTGACGAGGATAATCAACGGGCTATGGAGATGCCCATCAATTGATGTCAACATGAGGAGTAGGGATTGCCATGCAACGGATGCACTAGAGCTATGAATGCTCAACAAAAGAAAACTAGTGGGTGTGCATCCAACTTGCTTGCTCATGAAGACCTAGGGCATTTGAGGAAGCCCATCGTAGGAATATACAAGCCAAGTTCTATAATGAAAAATTCCCACTAGTAGAAAAATACAACTTATGAGACTCACTATATGAAAAACATGGTGCTACTTTGAAGCACAATATATGAGACTCACTACATGAAGAACAAGGTGCTACTTTGAAGCACAAGTGTGGAAAAAGAGATAGTAACATTGCCCTTTTATTTATTTTCTTTTTTTGGGCCTTTTTTTCTTTTTGGACTTTCTCTTTTTTTGGGCAATGCTCTAATAATGATGATCATCACACTTCTATTGATTACAACATAAGGATTACAACTCGAAACTAGAACAAGATATGACTCTATATGAATGCCTCCGTGTAATCGGGATGGTGCAATGGATCAAGAGTGACATGTATGAAAAAATTATGCATGGTGGCTTTGCCACAAATACGATGTCAACTACATGATCATGCAATGGCAATATGACAAAATTAAAGTATGTCATGATGATGATGAACGGAACGGTGGAAAGTTGCATGGCAATATATCTCGGAATGGCTATGGAAATGCCATAATAGGTAGGTATGGTGGCTGTTTTGAGGAAGATATAAGGAGGTTTATGTGTAATAGAGCGTATCATATCACGGGGTTTGGATGCACCGGCGAAGTTTGCACCAACTCTCAAGGTGAGAAATGGCAATGCACGGTACCAAAGAGGCTAGCAAAGGCGGAAAGGTAAAAGTGTGTATAATCCATGGACTCAACATTAGTCAAAAGAACTCATATACTTATTGCAAAAATTTAGATGTCATAAAAAATCAAGTACTACGCGCATGCTCCTAGGGGGATAGATTGGTAGGAAAAGACCATCGTCATTCCCACGACCGCCACTCATAAGGATGCACAAGCCGTGTACACTTCATGTTTCAAATTTGTTACACAACTTTAACCATACGTGCATGCTATGGGACTTGCAAACTTCAACACAAGCATTTCTCAAATTCACAACTACTCAACTAGCACGACTTTGATATTATCACCTCCATATCTCAAAACAATTATCAAGCATCAAACTTTTCTTAGTATTCAACGCACTCAAAAGAAAGTTTCACATATCTTGAATACCAAGTATATTAACATTAAGCAAATTACCATGCTATTAACGACTCTCATAATAATCTAAGTGAAGCATGAGAGATCAATAGTTTCTTTAAAACAAATCCACCACCGTGCTCTAAAAGATCTAAATGAAGCACTAGAGCAAAAATTATCACGCTCAAAAGATATAAGTGAAGCACTATGAGCAAAACTATCAAGCTCAAAAGATATAAGTGAAGCACATGGAGTATTCTAGCAAATTATAATCAAATTGGCTTCTCCCAAAAGGTGTGTACAGCAAGGATTATTGTGTTAAACTAACAAGCAAATACGCAAATAATACAAGACACTCCAAGCAAAACACTTGTCATGTGGTGAATAAAAATATAGCTCCAAGTAAATTACCGATGGAAGTAGACGAAAGAGGGGATGCCTTCCGGGGCATCCCCAAGATTTGACTTTTTGGTGTCCTTGGATTATCTTGGGGTGCCATGGGCATCCCCAAGCTTAGGCTCTTGCCACTCCTTGTTCCATAATCCATCAAAAGAATTCACCCAAAACTTGAAAACTTCACAACATAAAACTCAATAGAAATCTCGTGAGCTCCGTTAGAGAAATAAAACAAAAGATTACTTTAAGGTACTGTAATGAACTCATTCTTTATTTATATTGGTGTTAAACCTATTGTATTCCAACTTATCTATGGATTATAAGGTATTTTACTAGCCATAGATTCATCAAAATAAGCGAACAACACAAGCAAAACAGAATCTGTCAAAAACAGAACAGTCTGTAGTAATCTGTAACTAACACAAACTTCTGGAACTCCAAAATATCTACCAAAATTAGACGACCTAGAAAATGTGTTTATTGATCAGCAGGAATTGGAATCAGTATTTTATCACGTTCTGGTGATTTTTAATAATTCGGGCACGGAGCGCAAAGTTTCTGGAAAATTACAGACAGATCAAATAACTATCATCCAAGAAGATCCAATAGGTCTAGCTTGGCACAAACACTAATTAAAACATAAAACCACATCTAAACAGAGGATAGATGGATTATTTATTCCTAAACAGAAGCAAAAACAAAAAAACAAAAATAAAATTGGGTTGCCTCCCAACAAGCGCTATCGTTTAACGCCCCTAGCTAGGCATAAAAGCAAGGATAGATCTAGGTATTGCCATCTTTGGTAGGCAATCCATAAATGGCTATCATGATAGATTCATATGGTAATTTTATTTTCTTTCTAGGAAAGTGTTCCATGCCTTTCTTTAATGGAAATTGTAATATAATATTCCCTTCCTTCATATCAGTAATTGCACCAGTCGTTCTAAGAAAAGGTCTACCAAGAATAATAGGACATGAAGGATTGCAATCTATATCAAGAACGATAAAATCTACGGGCACATAATTCCTATTTGCAACAATAAGAACATCATTAATTCTTCCCATATGCTTTTTAATAGTGGAATCCGCAAGATGCAAGTTTAGAGAGCAATCATCAAAGTCACGGAAATCTAGCAAATCACACAAAGTTTTGGGAATAGTAGAGACACTAGCACCCAAATCACGTAAGGCATGAAACTCATAGTCGTTAATTTTAATTTTAATAGTAGGTTCCCACTCATCATAGAGCTTTCTAGGGATAAAAACTTTCAACTCAAGTTTTTCTTCATAAGATTGCATCAAGGCATCAACAATGTGTTCGGTAAAGGCCTTATTTTGACTATAAGCATGAGGAGAATTTAGCACGGATTGCAACAAGGAAATAGAATCAATTAAAGAGCAATTTCCATAATTAAATTCCTTGAGATCCAAAATCGTGGGTTTAGCAACATCTAGGTTTTTATTTCTTTCAATCCCACATTTATCAATTTCATCATCAAGATCTAAAAACTCCGAATTCTTAGAACGCCTTCTAGGTAAAGGAAGATCATATTCAGTTTCATCAAGATTCATATTGCAAAACAAATATTTAATAGGGGACACATCAATAACTTTTATATCTTCATCTTGATTTTCATAGGAATTGGAAGAACACGCTTTAATAAAGGCATCTTTGGAAGCACGCATCCTAGCGGTTCTTTCTTTGCACTCATTAATGGAAATTCTCATAGTTTTGAGAGACTCATTGATATCATGCTTAGGAGGAATATATCTGAGCTTTAAAGAATCAACCTCAAGAGAAATTCTATCAATGTTCCTAGCCAAATCATCAACGTTAAGCAATTTCTCTTCAAGCAAAGCATTAAAATTCTTTTGTGAATTCATAAACTCTTTAACACCACTCTCAAATTCAGAGGGCATCTTATTAAAATTTCCATAAGAGTTGCTGTAGGAATTTCCATAATTATTAGAAGGATTACTAGGATAAGGCCTAGGATTAAAATTCCCTCTATACACGTTGTTACCAAAAATTCTCCTACCAACAAAATTCACATCCATAGATTCATTATTATTCTCAATCAAGGTAGACAAAGGCATATCATTAGGATCAGAAGAAACACTCTTAGTAGCAAATAATTTCATAAGTTCATCCATCTTTCCACTCAAAACATTAATTTCTTCTATCGCATGCACTTTTTATTAGTAGATCTTTCGGTATGCCATTGAGAATAATTAACCATAATATTATCTAGAAGTTTAGTAGCATCTCCTAGAGTGATTTCCATAAAAGTGCCTCCCGCGGCTGAATCTAAAAGATTTCTAGAAGCAAAATTCAATCCGGCATAATTTTTTTGTATAATCATCCACAAGTTAAAACCATGAGTAGGACAATTACGTATCATTAATTTCATTCCCTCCCAAGCTTGTGCAACATGTTCATGATCAAGTTGCTTAAAATTAATAATATCGTTCCTAAGAGAGATAATCTTAGCGGGAGGAAAATACTTAGAGATAAAAACATCTTTGCACTTGTTCCAAGAATCAATACTATTTTTAGGCAAAGATGAAAACCACACTTTAGCACGATCTCTAAGCGAAAAAGGAAATAGCTTCAACTTAACGACATCATTATCGAAATCTTTTTTCTTTTGCATATCACATAAATCAACGAAGCTATTCAGATGAGTAGCGGCGTCTTCACTAGGAAGGCCGGTAATTGATCTTTCATAACAAGATTCAACAAAGCGTTATTGATTTCACAAGATTCAAGATTGGCAAGAGGAGCAATCGGAGTGCTAAGGAAATCATTATTATTGGTATTGGTGAAGTCACACAATTTAGTAGCATCTTGAGCCATCGCGACAAACAAGCAATCCAACACACGAGAAAACAAACGGACGAGGAAAAGGCAACGGGAAAAGAGGAGGAGATTGGGAAAGAGAGGGCGAATAAAACGGCAAGGGTGAAGTGGGGGAGAGGAAAATGAGAGGCAAATGGCAAATAATGTAATGCGAGAGATAGGGATTGTGATGGGTACTTGGTATGGTGCTTGAATTTCTCTTGCGTGAGCCTCCCCGGCAACGCCGCCAGAAATTCTTCTTGCTACCTCTTGAGCACTGCGTTGGATTTCCCCGAAGAGGAGAGGATGATGCAGCAAAGTAGCGTAAGTATTTACCTCAGTTTTTGAGAACCAAGGTATCAATCCAGTAGGAGGCCACGCACAAGTCCCTCGTACCTGCACAAAACGATAGCTCCTCACAACCAACGCGATTAGGGGTTGTCAATCCCTTCACATTCACTTACGAGAGTGAGATCTGATAGAGATGATAGATAATATTTTTGGTATTTTTGATATAGAGATGCAAAGTGAAAAGTAAAAGCCAAAGTAAAAACAAAGCAATTATTAAAGTGATGGAGATTGATATGATGAGAATAGACCCGGGGGCCATAGGTTTCACTAGTGGCTTCTCTCAAGAGCATAAGTATTCTACGATTGGGTGAACAAATTACTGTTGAGAAATTGACAGAATTGAGCATAGTTATGAGTATATCTAGGTATGATCATGTATATAGGCATCACGTCCGAGACAAGTAGGTCAAACGATTACGCATCTACTACTATTACTCCACTCATCGACCGCTATCCAAAGATTCATCTAGAGTATTAAGTTAAAAACAGAGTAATGCCTTAAGCAAGATGACATGATGTAGAGGAATAAATTCATGCAATATGATAAATACCCCATCTTGTTATCCTCGATGGCAACAATACAATACGTGCCTTGCAACCCTTTCTGTCACTGGGTAAGGACACCGCAAGATTGAACCCAAAGCTAAACACTTCTCCCATTGCAAGAACTACCAATCTAGTTGGCCAAACCAAACGGATAATTCAAAGAGACTTGCAAAGATAACCAATCATACATAAAAGAATTCAGAGAAGATTCAAATATTATTCATAGATAATCTGGATCATAAACCCACAATTCATCGGTCGCAACAAACACACCGCAAAAAGAAGATTACATCGAATAGATCTCCACGAGAGAGGGGGAGAACATTGTATTGAGATCCAAAAAGAGAGAAGAAGCCATCTAGCTACTAGCTATGGACCCGAAGGTTTGAAGTAAACTACTCACACTTCATCGGAGGGGCTATGGTGTTGATGTAGAAGCCCTTCGTGGTGGATTCCCCCTCTGGCGGAGCTCCGGAACAGGCCCCAAGATGGGATCTCGTGGATACAGGAAGTTGCGATGGTGGAATTAGGTTTTTGGCTCCTGTTCTGATTGTTTGGGGGGTACGTAGGTATATATAGGAGGAAGGATTACGTTGGTGGAGCAACAGGGGGCCCACAAGGCAAGGGGGCACGCCCTAGGGGGGGCCCATCCTCGTGACCGCCTCTTTCGTTCCTTGGAGTAGGGTCCAAGTCCCCTGGATCACGTTCAGTGAGAAAATCACGTTTTCAAAGGTTTCATTCCGTTTGGACTCCGTTTGATATTCTGTTTCTTCGAAACACCGAAATAGGCAAAAAACAACAATTCTGGGCTGGGCCTCCGGTTAATAGGTTAGTCCCAAAAATAATATAGAAGTGGAAAATAAAGCCCAATATAGTCCAAAACAGTAGATAAAGTAGCATGGAGCATTCAAAAATTATAGATACGTTGGAGACGTATCAGGCATCCCCAAGCTTAATTCCTGCTCGTCCTCGAGTAGGTAAATGATAAAAAGAGAATTTTTGATGCGGAGTGATACTTTGGCATAATTTCAATGTAAATCCTCTTAATTGTGGTATGAATATTCAGATCCAAAAGATTCAAGACAAAAGTTCATATTGACATAAAAATAATAATACTTCAAGCATACTAATCAAAGTAATCATGTCTTCTCAAAATAGCATGGCAAAAGAAAGTTCATCCCTACAAAATCATATAGTTGCTATGCTTCATTTTCGTCACACAAAGATGTTCCCAACTTCTATAACCCCGATGACAAGCCAAGCAATTGTTCCATACTTAAGTAATCTCAAACTTTTTCAACCTTCACACAATACATGAGCGTGAGCCATGGATATAGCACTATGGGTGGAATAGAATATGATGATGGGGATTGTGTGGAGAAGACAAAGGAGAAAGTCTCACATTGACGAGGATAATCAACGGGCTATGGAGATGCCCATCAATTGATGTCAACATGAGGAGTAGGGATTGCCATGCAACGGATGCACTAGAGCTATGAATGCTCAACAAAAGAAAACTAGTGCGTGTGCATCCAACTTGCTTGCTCATGAAGACCTAGGGCATTTGAGGAAGCCTATCGTAGGAATATACAAGCCAAGTTCTATAATGAAAAATTCCCACTAGTATATGCAGTCTTCATGGCATCCCGAAAATTGCGGCACTACTTCCAGGAGTGCTCTATCACGGTGGCCTCCGAAGTGCCCCTCAATGATATAATTAACAACCGGGATGCAACGGGCCGGATTGCCAAATGGGCCATTGAGCTCCTACCATTCGACATCACGTACAAACCACGAGAGCCATCAAATCTCAGCATCGCCGACTTTGTCGCCGAATGGACAGAAGCCGAACTCCCTAAAGAGTACGGCGTGTATTCCAACTGGGTGATTCATTTTGAGGGCTCCAAGATGTTGGCAGGGCTAGGGGCGGGTGTCGTATTAACGTCCCCCACAGGAGACATCGTCCAGTACGTACTCCAAATATTATACAGGAACTCCAACAACGCAGCCGAATACAAGGCCTTGCTACATGGCCTCCGGATGGCCGTATCAATGGGCGTACAATGCCTGGAGGTGCGTGGGGATTCAAACCTCGCAATATCCCAAATCAATGGAGACTTTGATGCCAAAGATCCAAAGATGGCAGCTTACCGCAATGCCGCTTCGAAGATGTCGGCTCGGTTCGAGGGGCTCGAATTTCATCACATCGCCCGCGAAAGTAACCAGGCGACAGACGTCCTTGCTCGCATCGGCGCTAAGCGCGACCCCGTCCCACCTAACATCTTCCTTGAAAGGCTCTTTAAGCCATCCATGGTATGGCAAGGGGGAGATAGCAATGACAGTCCCGTTCCAAACACAAACACAGATAACAAACACACCGATATCATCAGAGGCTCAACCACCGAAGTAACACCATCGGCCCACATAATCATGGCAGTAATTGCCCCGTGGACCGAACCAATCTTGGCCTACCTTAATAGGAAGGAGCTCCCAGAAGATCAGAACGAGGCTCGCCGCATAGTCCGGCGTTCGAAAGCCTATAAAGTTCACGAAGGAGAGCTCTACAAGAAAAGCACCACCGGAGTCCTTCAAAGGTGTATCTCCGAGGAGGAGGGGCGGCAACTTTTGGCAGAAATTCACGCCGGTCTCGGCGGACATCACGCCGCAGCGCGGGCACTTGTCAGGAAGGCCTTCCGCACATGATTTTACTGGCCCACTGCCCGGGCAGACGCACAAGACCTCGTCCAACGCTGTGTCGGATGCCAACTCTTCGCCAACCAAAGCCATATGCCCCCAACCGCTCTACAAACAAACCCCATTACATGGCCCTTTGCGGTGCAGGGCTTGACATGGTCGGACCCTTAAAGGGGGAAGCCATAAGAAAAAATATCTCAGAGGTCATGGTGGACAAATTCACCAAGTGGATAGAGACTAGACCGGTTAAAACGGCCGAGTCCGGACTGGTGATTGCATTTATATCTGATGTGGTACACCATTACAGTGTACCGCATAGCATCATCACTGATAACGGTTCAAATTTCACAGCCGATGAGGTGAAAACCTGGTGCGCTAATCTGGGCATTAAGCTCGATTACGTCTCTGTCTACCACCCGCAAACAAACGGTCAAGTCGAGCGAGCCAATGGTCTTATTATGAGCAGCATCAAACCCAGACTAGTGCGTTCTTTAAAAGAATCAGGCAAACATTGGGCTGAGGAGCTCGACTCCGTACTCTAGGGGCTGCGGATCACGCCCAATTGTACTACCGGATACACACCTTTTTTCAGGGTGTACGGCACAGAGGCCGTGTTGCCCGGCGATATTATACACGACTCACCTCGAGTGCGTATGTACGAGGAGAAAGAGGCCGAGTTGGATCGGCAGGACAGCCTAGATGCCCTGGAGGAAGAGCGCGACGTCGCCAAAGCCCGTTCAGCATTTTATCAACAACAGGCTCGAATAGAGAGGTACGGGCCAAGGCCTACAATGTTGGCGAACTCGTTCTACGCTTACCGGAGAAGAAAAAGGACAAGCTAAAGCCCAAATGGGAGGGTCCCTTCATAATCGACGAAGTTCTCACCGGAGGAGCATACCGTCTTCGTGACGCCTCGGACAATCGCCTCAAGCCGAACCCGTGGAACGCGGCCAGACTCCGAAGGTTGTATGCCTACCGCCGAACTCTTTGTTAGTCTCCTTCTCCCCTATAGTTTCCATTACTCTTTCTCCCGTTTTACACAATTTTTTTCGCTTTAAAGCACTCATTCAGCTTGACTGAACACTACTGACGTACACATCTTTACATATGTACGCCCATTATACCTAGGGGCTTCTCTAATAGAAGATTGTTAATATTATTTTCCGAGCATCAATCTCATCACACATGCGAATTTTCCCGCATGTCTTTTCTTCGCCATTATATGCATCTATTTGACTTAAGTTTTGGCAAGCTGGGTTGCCTGGCTCCTGTGCTTACCCCTACGTTCCCGATTGTTCGGCTAGGTGGTAAAGGGAGCACCTCTGTAATTGTTACTGCCGGGTCATCTGGATGTGTACCTCAATCTGGGTGAAGCCGAAAGCTAGCGTTCTTAAGGGAATATTCGGTCGGTGGATGAAAAGTCTCTTTTGCACTCACTCTATTGTGAACACCCAGACATTATACATACTGTGATTTTCACATCACAATTCGGACATGTCTACTAATGCATGCACACCTAGGGAAAGGAACCCTTAACGGAACTATTCTCTATGGAAGATGTTTCTTACGAATCAAATGTAATATAACATAACTAGCAGAATACAACTGGTCTGTTCGAGCAATTATGACCCCCTACACCTAGTTTTCTAGGCATGCCTCGGCCTATTTGGCCGTGAGGGTATCCGGAAACACTCCGTACCCTTGAGTCCGGAGGTTGAAGCGAAAAGGTCTGCCATGACAAATGATATACAATTCAGCTAGAATTCCACACGGTGAGGAAAGTACATAGTCACTTGGACTCAAACACTTCCTCCTCTATACCGTCCAACAGGCGGTCTAACTTACAATCCTGTTGGGAATATTTGGCGACCACCTCTACTTGGTCATATACTAAACTAACGTGAATTTCTTCCCCATTCGGCCCTACCGGTCCGACACGCGCCGTGTGATTAGGATCAAGCTTGGTATACCGAGTCTTCACAATGGCCCAAGCCTCTCGCGCACCCTCTCGGCAGGCTGATATCTTGCATAACTGGATACGCCGCCGCGCTCCTTTGAACCGCTCTACAAGCTCCTCCATACTTCCTGGAGGAGAGGCGGAGGGCCATAGAGCCTTGGCAACACTCCGCATCGCCAGCCTCGCCTGTTCGTGCACCTGTGACAGCTTGAGCAGCAGATCGCTCGATGATCCGGACACCTCATCTTCAGGACGGCCCGTCAATATACCTGCAAGCATGGCTATATCAGTTTCATTTCTCTCCGAACCACTAAAAATGAACAAATTCGAAAACATACTGAACATGCCACCGCGCAGTTTCTTGTTCTCCTTTACGGAGTCGGATAGCCGGGCCCGCACATCCTTCAATTCTTCACCCAACTTAGTGTTGGAGTCCTGCAGCTTGTTTTTCTCGTCCCTGACGCGGGTCAGCACACGCTCACCTGCGGCGTGTTGCCTCTTCACCTCTTTTTCTCCCTCTTGGGCGATCTTCAACTCCTTCTTCAATTGATCGTGACCCTATTATGCGATCGGTGGCGATTAAGCACAGTTGGTATACATTCACTATTCCTCATTAGAGGGGAACGTTACGAGTAGACAACTTCTTCAAATTTTCCAGTTCAGTGGTAGCAGCATTTAACTGCGCCCGACACTTTTCCAGCTCTTGGTCTAGGAGGTCGTTCTTCTTTGTAAGAACTTGGCAATACAACGGTCCTTAAGTCAGTTGTACCAACTGCTTTCAGTACCGGGAGTTACTGGCATATGGTTATTTTTTTCGGACAAAGAAAACTTACCCTCACATCTGTTAAATACTGCTTCGTGGCTCTACTAAGCCCGTTTCGTGCAACTCGGTTATACGCATCGGCCGAGCTGAAGGCATTGAATGCCTCTTCCGAAAACTCAGGGTCTCGTAAAACAGCCCTGCAGCGCCGATGATTCATGGCGCTCTCTACTTCCGAGTTGGTGACGGACATATTCTCCGAACCCTTGGCCGAAGGACAGTCCGGTACTGTTCCTATGTTGGCTCCCGCCTTTCCAACGGGGTCTAAATCCCGGGCGTGAGGAGTACGGCTGGCCGGACTCTCGGAGTTAGTCCGGTGAACCTTTTTCCTGGTGTCAAACAAGCATACAAGTTATAGTTGGATGTGACTGTTGACGTATACCTTTAAATCCTTACCTCTTTGATGAGGGACCGGTCGTGACTTCACCGACCTTCCTTTTAGAGGCCTTGCTAGGCACCGGAGCCGCCCCTGGAATAGTGTGACGCGCCGAACGCCTCCCCTGTGGAGCACAAGACAGTGCGATGGGTAAGGCAGTGCGAGGAAGCTCTTTCAAGAGAGATTTTTTCTCAACAACTTACGTGGGAAGCTGGAAGAAGACCAGGGTAATCAGCGATAATGGCCACTTCCGTGCCATCATAGCTCGCCTGGTAAAACACCCCTTCCGCGAGTACCACGAATATATTCGAATCTTCTTCATACCCGGGATCCAGTTCCCGGTTGTGGTCCTCAGGCTGTGGGGCGGGGCTGTAAAACCCACGGATTCTTCGCCAATGCTATTATAAACGGATTAAAAGCTTGTCAAAGGTAATCCGGGAAGCAAAACGAGTAAAGCAGAAGGATTGGGACTTACCCAGCTGGGAGGATTATACATAGAATATCCCTGTCTGTGATTGATTTGAAGAAATTCCTCTTCCTCCCCTTTGAACAGCTCGGCCAGTATTTTGGCCAGAGCGGCGGGGGTGCAAGGACCTTTTCGACCACAACGGGAGGCGTCATCCTCCCCGTTGTAGTGCCACATTGAGAGCCCTATGTATTGAAGCGGCTGAACCCCTCACATTATGGAGGTCGCCATTACCTCAACCATTGTTAATCCGGACTGGGCGAGCGTCTTTATCTCACCCAAGAGCTGACGAACCTCCGCATTGTCATCCTCCTCAAGGCTCTGGGGGCGCCAACTGTGGCGTTTCTTTAGCGGAACGCTTGCAAATTCAGGGAGACCCTTTCGAACTGGGTCGAGAAGCGCAACGTCCTCAAGGTAGAACCACTCGGAAATCCATTCTTCAGATGCCCTCCTTGGTGTGCCAGACGGGTATCCGGTATCGGCGATGCGCCACACTTCGGCTCTGCCAACTTCAAATATTGACCCCTCATGGTTACGCGGGACAAGACAGAACAACTTTCTCCATAGTTCGAAATGGGCTTCAACACCCAGGAATAGCTCGCATAAAGCAACATAACCGGCGATGTGCAGGAATGAGGCGGGAGTGAAGTTGTGTAGCTGGAGGCCATAATATTCCAAAAGCCCTCGGAGGAACGGATGGACGGGAAATCCGACGCCCCTCAGCAGATAGGGGATGAAGCACACTCGCTCCCTCCCGGATGGGTTGGGGAAGTCCTCCGACTGAGTCACGCCATCGAAGGAGACCGACCCTGTTCGGACAGGGACCAAATCCGTGGGAGGAAGAAATCCCTGCGTTTACAGCTTTGCTAGCTGACTATTAGTCACAGAACACTTCTCCCACTCGCTTCTCTTTGGGCTTGAGCGGGAGGAAGAACTGGGAAGGCTAGCCATGTTGGAATGGCTTCTCCTGGCAGTTTCTGGGTATTTTCTCGGCACGGTATCGCCTGAATCTAAGATCCAGTTCCATTAAATAGGCGTTCTGACTTGTGTGGGCGGGGTGTTATTTGCAAAAATACCCTGACTTTCCGCATTCGCTCGACACGTGGAAGACGAAGTTATTAGCGCGCAGAAGCCGAGGAGAACAATACTGAGTCAACAGCCGGATATATTACTTGGAGAAGGGAACCCGCCTTGTAATGCCGAAGACAATCCGAGCGCCGAACACCTCGTCATTGAAGCCTGGTTCGGGGGCTACTGAGGGAGTCATGGACTAAGGGGTCCTCGGGCGTCCGACCTGTTATCCAGGGGCCAGACTGATGGGCTGTGAAGACATGAAGACCGAAGACTATACCCGTGTATGGATTGGACTCTACTTGGCGTGGAAGGCAAGCTAGGCGGCCGATTATGAAGATTCCCTCTTATGTAACCGACCTCATGTAACCCTAGATCTCTCCGGTGTCTATATAAACCGGGGAGCATAGTCCGGATAGGGTAGATTCATTACCATATACTCATAGGCTAGACTTCTAGGGTTTAGCCATTACGATCTCGTGGTAGATCAACTCTTGTAATACTCATATTCATCAAGATCAATCAAGCAGGAAGTAGGGTATTACCTCCATAGAGAGGGCCCGAACCTGGGTAAACATCGTGTCCCCCGTCTCCTGTTACCATCGATCCTAGACGCACAGTTCGGGACCCCCCCCCCCCGAGATCTGCCGGTTTTTGACACCGACATTAGTACTTTCATTGAGAGTTCCTCTGTGCCGTCGCTAAGAGGGTTGATGGATCGCCTTGTTGTCAAGGATAACATCATCTCCAGAGGAGCCCTGGCCCCAAGTCAGGCCCTCCGTATCGGCAGCTTCGTCATGACCACCGGCTCGGCCCTTAAGCCGATGATGACCTCTCAAGTCATCAAAAATCACCTCCGCGTTGATCCCGAATACTCCGCCCGCATGGATCCAGTGGAGTTTTCATTGTTGAACTAACTCCTGGATCGCATGGCCGCCTTGGGGGTCGCTACGGGCTACGATCGGGTCAGGCTTAAACCCGACCGGAGAGAAATTAAAACTCCACCGATCACCCATCAGATAGCGGTAGTCGAGGAGCGGAGCAACTCTTCCACTATATTGAAGACGAACTATGTTCGGATCACCGATCTTGAAGAGCCGGATACTTTCCGGCAGAAGGTCATGTCTCTTCCTCCGAACGTAAAGTCGGATGACGAGCCTAAAAAATCAGTCGATATCCCGGAGCCCGAACTATCTGGCCCGGTAGACCTCCAAACTTCGGATCCAAAACAAGGTCGGGGTTCGGATTCAATTCCACCCACCCACCCGGACATAGATGCTCTCAGAGGCATCAAACAGCAGCCTCAGGAAATGGTCCACCACTTCTGGGGCGGATTCCTCCTTGTCAAAAACAAGGTAAAAGGCTGCCGCGACGAAGACGCGATAGCAGCATTCTGCAACAGCTGCACGGACGAAGGTATCCTTAACGCCATCAATCGCCGCCGCATACTAATGTTCGCTGACCTAGCAACCATTGTACAAAAGTACAACGCGATGGAAAGCACCTGGAAAACTCAGGCAGCTGGCTGGGAATCATCCCGGCTCCCCTCACAGCGAAGGGCGCACTTCGCGGCACGCCTGTGGAACAAATAAAAAACATAAACCTATTGCGGTGCACGACACCGTTCTGGAGGGATGGCTCGATGGCTCGTGCAAAATACACACGACGCCGGATACCAGGGCGACCACAGCCTTAGAACATGTTGGATACTCCGGCAGGTAGCCAAGAGCGGCGAGGACAACCTTATCAAGGACACCCCAGAACAACACCCTCCAAAGAACGCATTTACAATAGAGTATTGGCAGTCTTGAGACATTCGCTTCAAACAACAAGCATAAAGGGCCTGTGCGACCTCGCGAAGTTTGCTGTGTCGCAATTGACTGACCGGAATGACACGGCCATAACCTTCAACACCAGTGACGAACCTAAATACAGAATAGTCCAAGTGCCAGCTGCCCTAGTCCTCAGTCCCATCGTGGATGGCTTTCAGCTTACAAAAGTCCTCATGGACGGCGGCAGCGGACTAAACCTCATTTACGAGGACACGCTCCACAAGATGGAAATAGATAGGACCCGCATCGAGAAAAGCAGCACAACCTTTCAAGTTATCATTCCCAGTCGGGAAGCTCAGCGCGCAGGAAAAATTACACTTGATGTGGTGTTCGGCACGCTGGAAAATTACCAGTCCGAAGAAATAACTTTCCAGGTGGCCACTTTCAACAGCGGGTACCATGCCCTGTTAGGGCGAGAGGCCTTCACGCGCTTTCAAGCCATACCTCATTATGGGTATATGAAGCTAAAAATGCCTGGACCTAATGGAATAATCACCCTCGTCAGCGATCCGTACATAGCCCTCCGCGCCGAGAATAAAACCGCATCCTTGGCCCTCGAGGCATTGTCTGAGGCCCTTGCGGCCGAAGAACTAAGTGCACTACGTTCCACCGTGAATAAGGACGATGTGATCCTGGACAAACGACCCAAATCCACTTCCTTCAAGCCAGCAGAAGAAATAGTCAAATTTCAGGTCCATCCAACAGTAATTCAAGAAGACAACGTCTATCGGAGCACACCAAATTTCGCAATGACGCTGCACTACGAGACTTCTGCGAAAACTGGGATATATTCGCCCGGCATCCTTCCGATATGCCAGGAATCCCACGCGAGTTGGCCGAACATAGCCTCAACATACTAAAGGGATATAAGCCGGTCAAGCAAGCTCTGCGGCGCTTTTCCGAACCCAAACGACAAGCTATGGGGAGGATCTAGCCAAACTAATCGAGGCCGGATTCATCAAAGACATTAAACATCCTGACTGGCTGGCAAACTTGGTAATGGTACCAAAGAAGGATAAATCCTGGCGCCTATGCGTCGATTGTAAAGACCTTAACAAGGCCAGCCCTAAGGATCCCTTCCCTCTTCCCCGCATTGATCAAATCATTGACGCCACCGCAGGTCACGACTCACTATGCTTCCTTGATGCATATTCCGGATACCATCAAATCAAAATGAAAGAGTCTGATCAAGCCGCAACAGCATTCATTACACCATACGGGCCGTTTTGCTTCAACACCATGCCTTTCGGGCTCAAGAACGCCGGCGCCACCTACCAGCGCATGATCCAAACATGCCTCGAGAAACAGATCGGCAAAACAGTGTAGGCTTACGTGGACGACGTCGTCATCAAAACCAGACACGTCGAAACACTAATAGACGAGTTGTGTCTCACATTCGACCACCTCCGCACATACGACATCAAGCTTAACCCGAAAAAGTGCGTCTTCGGCGTCCCCACCGGTAAACTATTGGGCTTCATCATTTCCAACAGAGGAATTGAAGCAAATCCAGCCAAAATCCGAGCTTTCACAACTGGCCACGCCAACCGAACTCAAGCAGGTCCAAAAACTCACTGGGTGTGTGGCAGCTTTAAGCCGCTTCATCTCCAGATTGGGAGAAAAGGCGCTACCGCTCTATCGCCTTCTACGGTGCAGTGAGAACTTCGAGTGGACAGACGCGGCGACGACCGGACTAGAAGAAATAAAAGCCCTTCTGCCGAGCAACCCAATCCTGGCCGCGCCAAACGCCAGCGAGCCCATGCTCTTATACATATCAGAAACACACCAGGTGGTGAGCGCTGTACTCGTCGTCAAACAAGAACAGGACGGACACAAATTCCCGCTCTAGAAGCCGGTATACTACGTATCCACCGTCCTCACACCATGCAAATCCCGGTACCCTCATTATCAAAAAATAGCATATGCAGTCTTCATGGCATCCCGAAAATTGCGGCACTACTTCCAGGAGTGCTCTATCACTGATGGCCTCAAGTGCCCCTCAATGATATAATTAACAACCGGGATGCAACGGGCTGGATTGCCAAATGGGCCATTGGGCTCCTGCCATTCGACATCACGTACAAACCACGTAGAGCCATCAAATCCAAGGTACTGGCCGACTTTGTCGCCGAATGGACAGAAGCTGAACTCCCTAAAGAGTACGGCGTGTATTCCAACTAGGTGATGCATTTTGACGGCTCCAAGATGTTGGCAGGGCTAGGGGCGGGTGTCGTATTAACATCCCCACAGGAGACATCGTCTAGTACGTACTCCAAATATTATACACGGACTCCAACAATGCAGCCGAATACGAGGCCTTGCTACATGCCTCCGGATGGCCGTATCAATGGGCATACAATGCCTGGAGGTGCGCAGGGATTCAAACCTCGCAATATCCCAAATCAATGGAGACTTTGATGCCAAAGATCAAAAGATGGTAGCTTACCGCAATGCCGTTTTGAAGATGTCGGCTCGGTTTGAGGGGCTCAAATTTCATCACATCGCCCTTAAAAGTAACCAGCGCAGACGCCCTGTTTCACATCGGCGCTTAGCGCGACCCTCGCCCCACGTAACATCTTCCTCGAAAGGCTCTTTAAGCCATCCGTGGTATGGCAAGGGGGAGATAGCAACGGCAGTCTCGTTCCGAACACAAACGCAGCTAACGAACACACCGATATCATCGGAGGCTCAACCACCAAAGTAACACCATCGGCCCACATAATCATGGCAGTAATTGCCCCGTGGACCGAAACATTCTTGGCCTACCTTAATAGGAAGGAGCTCCCAGAAGATCAGAATGAGGCTCGCCGCATAGTCCGGCGTTCGAAAGCCTATAAAGTTCACGAAGGAGAGCTCTACAAGAAAAGCACCACCGGAGTCCTTCAAAGGTGTATCTCCAAGGAGGAGGGGCGGCAACTTTTGGCAGAAATTCACGCCGGTCTCGGCGGACATCACGCCACAGCCCGGACACTTGTCAGCAAGGCCTTCCGTACAGGATTTTACTGGCCCACGGCCCGGGCAGACGCACAGGACCTCGTCCAACGCTGTGTCGGATGCCAACTCTTTGCCAACCAAAGCCATATGCCCCCAACCGCTCTACAAACAATCCCCATTACATGGCCCTTTGCGGTCTAGGGCTTGGTCATGGTCGGACCGCTTAAAGGGGGAAGCCATAAGAAAAAATATCTGTTGATCATGGTGGACAAATTCACCAAGTGGATAGAGGCTAGACCGGTTAAAACGGCCGAGTCCGGACCGGTGATTGCATTTATATCCGATGTGGTACACCGTTACGGTGTACCGCACAACATCATCACCGATAACGGTTCGAATTTCACAGCCGATGAGGTGAAAACCTGGTGTGCTAATCTGGGCATTAAGCTCGATTACGCCTCTGTCTACCACCCGCAAACAAACGGTCAAGTCGAGCGATCCAATGGTCTTATTATGAGCGGCATCAAACCCAGACTAGTGCGTTCTTTAAAAGAATCAGACAAACATTGGGTCGAGGAGTTCGACTCCGTACTCTGGGGGCTGCAGACCACGCCCAACCGTACTACCGGATACACACCTTTTTTCATGGTGTACGGCGCAGAGGCCGTGTTGCCCTGCGATTTTATACATGACTCACCTCGAGTGCGTATGTACGAGGAGAAAGAGGCCGAGTTGGATCGGCAGGAAAACCTAGATGCCCTGGAGGAAGAGCGCGACATTGCCAAAGCCCGTTCAGCATTTTATCAACAACAGGCTCGAAGATATCAAAGCAGAGTGGTACGGGCCAAGACCTACAATGTTGGCGAACTCATTCTATGCTTACCGGAGAAGAAAAAGGACAAGCTAAAGCCCAAATGGGAGGGTCCCTTCATAATTGATGAAGTTCTCACCGGAGGAGCATACCGTCTTCGTGAAGCCTCAGACAATCGCCTCGAGCTGAACCCCTGGAACGCGACCAGACTCCGAAGGTTCTATGCCTAGCGCCGAACTCTTTGTTAGTCCCCTTCTCCCCTATAGTTTCCATTATTCTTTCTCCCTTTTACACATTTTTTTTTCTTTAAAGCACTCATTCGGCTTGACTGAACACTGCTGACGTATACATCTTTACATATGTATGCCCATTATACCCGGGGGCTTCTCTAACAAAAGCCTGTTAATATTATTTTCTGAGCATCAAGCTCATCACACACGTGCATTTTTCCGCATGTCTTTTCTTCGCCATTATGCATCGATATGACTTAAGTTTTGGCCAAGCTGGGTTGCCTGGCTCCTGTGCTTACCCTACGTTCCCGATTGTTCAGCTAGGTGGTAAAGGGAGCACCTCTGTGGTTGTTACTGCCGGGTCATCGGATGTGTACCTCAGACTGGGTGAAGCCGAAAGCTAGCGTTCTTAAGGGAATATTCGGTTGATGGATGAAAAGTCTCTTTTGCACTCACTCTATTGTGAACCCCCAGATGTTTTACATACTATGATTTTCACATCACAATTCGGACATGTCTACTAATGCATGCACACCCAGGGAAAGGAACCCTTAACGGAACTATTCTCTCTGTAAGATGTTTCTTACAAATCAAATGTAATATAACATAACTAGCAGAATACAACTTGTCTGTTCAAGCAATTATGACCCCTACGCCTAGTTTTCCAGGCATGCCCCGGCCTATTCGACCGTGAGGGTATCCGGAAACACTCCGTACCCTTGAGTCCGGAAGTTGAAGCGAAAATGTCTGCCATGACAAATGATATACAATTCAGCTAGAATTCCACACGGTGAGGAAAGTACATAGTCACTTGGACTCAAACACTTCCTCCTCTATACCGTCCAACAGGCGATCTAACTTACAATCCTGTTGGGAATATTTGGCGGCCACCTCTACTTGGTCATATACTAAACTAACAGGAATTTCTTCCCCATTCGGCCCTACCGGTCCGATACACGCCATGTGATTAGGATCAAGCTTGGTATACCGAGTCTGCACCATGGCCCAGGCCTCTCGCGCACCCTCTCGGCAGGCTGATATCTTGCATAACCGGATACGCCGCCGCGCTCCTTTGAACCGCTCTACAAGCTCCTCCATACTTCCTGGAGGAGAGGCGGAGGGCCATAGAGCCTTGGCAACACTCCGCATCGCCAGCCTCGCCTGTTCATGCACCTGTGACAGCTTGAGCAGCAGATCACTCGATGATCCGGACACCTCCTCTTCAGGACGGCCCGTCAATATACCTGCAAGTTATCAGTTTCATTTCTCTCCGAACCACTAAAAATAAACAAATTCGGAAACATACTGAACATGTCGCCCCGCAGTTTCTTGTTCTCCTTTACGGAGTAGGATAGCTGGGCCCACACATCCTTCAATTCTTCACCCAACTTAGTGTTGGAGTCCTGCAGCTTGTTTTTCTCATCCCTGACGCGGGTCAGCACACGCTCGCCTGCGGCGTGTTGCCTCTTCGCCTCTTTTTCTCCCTCTTGGGCGATCTTCAACTCCTTCTTCAATTGATCAGGTGACCCTATTATGCGATCAGTGGCAGTATTAAGCACAGTTGGTATACATTCACTATTCCTCACTAGAGGGGAACGTTACCAGTAGACAACTTCTTCAAATTTTCCAGTTCGGTGGTAGCAGCATTTAAGCTGCGCCTTAATCGTTCCAGCTCTTGGGCTAGCAGGTCGTTCTTCTTTGTAAAAACCTGGCAATACAACGGTCTTTAAGTCAGTTGTACCAACTGCTTTCAGTCCTCGGGGCTACTGGCATATGGTTATATTATTCAGACAAAGAAAACTTACCCGCACACCTGTTAAATACTACTTCGTGGCTCTACTAAGCCCGTTTCGAGCAGTTCGGATAGACGCATCGGTCGAGTTGAAGGCATTGAATGCCTCTTCCGAAAACTCAGGGTCTCGTAAAACAGGCCTGCAGCGCCGATGATTCATGGCGCTCTCTACTTCCGAGTTGGTGACGGACATATTCTCCGAACCCTTGGCCGAAGGACAGTCCGGTATTGTTCCTATGTTGGCTCCCGCCTTTCCAACGGGGTCTAAATCCCGGGCGTGAGGAGTACGGCTGGCCGGACCCTCGGAGTTAGTCCGGTGAACCTTTTTCCTGATGTCAAACAAGCATACAAGTTATGAAGGAAATATGCCCTAGAGGCAATAATAAAGTTATTATTTATTTCCTTATATCATGATAAATTTTTATTATTCATGCTAGAATTGTATTAACCGGAAACATGATACATGTGTGAATACATAGACAAACAGAGTGTCACTAGTGTGCCTCTACTTGACTAGCTCGTTGATCAAAGATGGTTAGGTTTCCTAGCCATTGACATGGGTTGTCATTTAATTAACGGGATCACATCATTAGGAGAATGATGTGATTGACATGACCCATACATTAGCTTAGCACATGATCGTTTAGTATGTTGCTATTGCTTTCTTCATGACTTATACATGTTCCTATGACTATGAGATTATGCAACTCCCGTTTACCGGAGGAACACTTTGTGTGCTACCAAACGTCACAACATAAACGAGTGATTATAAAGGAGCTCTACAGGTGTTTTCGAAGGTACTTGTTGGGTTGGCGTATTTCAAGATTAGGATTTGTCACTCCGATTGTCGGAGAGGTATCTCTGGGCCCTCTCGGTAATGCACATCACTTAAGCCTTGCAAGCATTGCAACTAATGAGTTAGTTGCGGGATGATGTATTACAGTACGAGTAAAGAGACTTGCCGGTAATGAGATTGAACTAGGTATTAAGATACCGACGATCGAATCTTGGGCAAGTAACATACCGATGACAAAGGAACAACGTATGTTGTTATGCAGTCTGACCGATAAAGATCTTCGTAGAATATGTGGGAGCCAATATGAGCATCCAGATTCCGCTATTGGTTATTGACCGGAGACATGTCTCGGTCCTGTCTACATAGTTCTCGAACCCGTATGGTTCGCATGCTTAACGTTACGATGACAGTTATATTATGAGTTCATATGTTTTGATGTACTGAAGGTTGTTCGGAGTCCCGTATGTGATCACGGACATAACGAGGAGTCTCGAAATGGTCGAGACATGAAGATTGATATACTGTAAGCCTATGTTTGGATATCGGAAGTGTTCCGGGTGAAATCGGCATTTTTCTGGAGTACCGGGAGGTTACCGGAACCCCCCGGGAACATAATGGGCCTTAGTGGGCCTCGGTGGAAGAGAGGAGAGGAGGCAGGCAGGCCGCGCCTCCCAAATCCGAATAGGACAAGGAGAGGGGGGCGGCGCCCCCCTTTCCTTCCTCCCCTCCACCTCTGTCCCCCTCTCTCCTACTCTAACATGGAAAAGGGGGGGAGTCCTACTCCCGGTAGGAGTAGGACTCCTCCTGGCGCGCCTCCTCCCTGGTCGGCCGCACCTCCCCCTTGCTCCTTTATATATGGGGGCAGGGGGGCACCCTAGATACACAAGTTGATCAGTTGATCTCTCCCAACCGTGTGCGGTGCCGCCCTCCACCATAGTCCACCTCGATAATATTGTAGCGGTGCTTAGGCGAAGCCCTGCATCCGTAGAACATCAACATCGTCACCACGCCGTCGTGCTGACGAAACTCTCCCTCAACACTCGGCTGGATCGGAGTTCGAGGGACGTCATCGGGCTGAACGTGTGCTGAACTTGGAGGTGTCGTACGTTCGGTACTTGATCGGTCGGATCGTGAAGACGTACGACTACATCAACCGTGTTGTGCTAACACTTCCGCTTTCGATCTATGAGGGTACGTGGACAACACTCTCCCCTCTCGTTGCTATGCATCACCATGATCTTGCGTGTGCGTAGGAAAATTTTGAAATTACTACGTTCCCCAACAGTGGCATCCGAGCCTAGTTTTATGCGTAGATGTCATGTGCACGAGTAGAACACAAGTGAGTTGTGGGCGATATAAGTCATACTGCTTACCAGCATGTCATACTTTGGTTCGGCGGTATTGTTGGATGAAGCGGCCTGGATCGACATTACGCGTACGCTTACGCAAGACCGGTTCTCCCGACGTGCTTTGCACAGAGGTGGCTAGTGGGTGTCAGTTTCCCCAACTTTAGTTGAACCGAGTGTGGCTACGCCCGGTCCTTGCGAAGGTTAAAACAGCACCAACTTGACAAACTATCGTTGTGGTTTTGATGCGTAGGTAAGAACGGTTCTTGCTAAGCCCGTAGCAGCCACGTAAAACTTGCAACAACAAAGTAGAGGATGTCTAACTTGTTTTTGCAGGGCATTTTGTGATGTGATATGGTCAAGAAGTGATGCTATATTTTATTGTATGGGATGATCATGTTTTGTAACCGAGTTATCGGCAACTGGCAGGAGCCATATGGTTGTCGCTTTATTGTATGCAATGCAATCGCCCTGTAATGCTTTACTTTATCACTAAGCGGTAGCGATAGTCGTAGAAGCATAAGATTGGCGAGACGACAACGATGCTACGATGGAGATCAAGGTGTCGCGCCGGTGACGATGGTGATCATGACGGTGCTTCGGAGATTAAGATCACAAGCACAAGATGATGATGGCCATATCATATCACTTATGTTGATTGCATGTGATGTTTATCTTTTATGCATCTTATCTTGCTTTGATTGATGGTAGCATTATAAGATGATCCCTCACTAAATTATCAAAGTATAAGTGTTCTCCTGAGTATGCACCGCTATGCGAAAGTTCTTCGTCTTGAGACACCACGTGATGATCGGTGTGATAGGCTCTACGTTCAAATACAACGGGTGCAAAACAGTTTGCACACGCGAATACTCAGTTAAACTTGACGAGCCTAGCATATAACAGATATGGCCTCGGAACACGGAGACCGAAAGGTCGGCGTGAATCATATAGTAGATATGATCAACATAGTGATGTTCACCATTGAAACTACTCCATCTCATGTGATGATCGGACATGGTTTAGTTGATTTGGATCACGTGATCACTTAGAGGATTAGAGGGATGTCTATCTAAGTGGGAGTTCTTAAGTAATATGATTAATTGAACTTAAATTTATCATCAACTTAGTACCTGATAGTATCTTGCTTGTTTATGTTTGATTGTAGATAGATGGCCCGTGTTGTTGTTCCGTTGAATTTTAATGCGTTCCTTGAGAAAGCAAAGTTGAAAGATGATGGTAGAAATTACACGGACTGGGTCCATAACTTGAGGATTATCCTCATTGCTGCACAGAAGAATTACGTCCTGAAAGCACCGCTGGGTGCCAGGCCTGCCGCAGGAGCAACACCAGATGTTATGAACGTCTGGCAGAGCAAAGCTGATGACTACTCGATAGTTCAGTGTGCCATGCTTTACGGCTTAGAACCGGGACTTCAACGACGTTTTGAACGTCATGGAGCATATGAGATGTTCCAGGAGTTGAAGTTAATATTTCAAGCAAATGCCCGGATTGAGAGATATGAAGTCTCCAATAAGTTCTATAGCTGCAAGATGGAGGAGAATAGTTACAAGGGTGAGCATATACTCAAGATGTCCGGGTATAATAATCACTTGATTCAACTGGGAGTTAATCTTCCGGATGATAGCGTCATTGATGTAATTCTCCATCATCGCCATGAAGCTACAAAAGCTTCATAATGAACTATAACATGCAAGGGATGGAAAAAGACGATTCGAGCTCTTCGCAATGCTAAAGGCTGCGGAGGTAGAAATCAAGAAGGAGCATCAAGTGTTGATGGTCAACAAGACCACTAGTTTCAAGAAAAAGGGCAAAGGGAAGAAGAAGGGGAACTTCAATAAGAATAGCAAGCAAGTTGCTGCTCAGGAGAAGAAACCCAAGTCTGGACCTAAGCCCAAATCGAAAGTGCTTCTACCGCAAGCAGATCGGTCACTTTGGAAGCGGAACTACCCCAAGTATTTGGCGGATAAGAAGGATGGCAAGGTGAACAAAGGTATATGTGATATACATGTTATTGATGTGTACCTTACTAATGCTCACAGTAGCACCTGGGTATTTGATACTGGTTTTCTTGCTATTATTTGCAACTCGAAACAGGGGCTACGGATTAAGCAGAGATTGGCTAAGAACGAGGTGATGATGCGCGTGGGAAATGGCTCGAAAGTCGATGTGATGCAGTCGGCACGCTACCTCTACATCTACCTTCGGGATTAGTATTAGACCTAAATAATTGTTATTTGGTGCCAGCATTGAGCATGAACATTATATCTGGATCTTGTTTGATGCGAGACGGTTATTCATTTAAATCGAGAATAATGGTTATTCTATTTATATGAGTAATATCTTTTATGGTCATGCACCCTTGAAGAGTGGTCTAATTTTATTGAATCTCGATAGTAGTGATACACATATTCATAATGTTGAAGCCAAAAGATGCAGAGTTGATAATGATAGTGCAACTTATTTGTGGCACTGCCGTTTAGGTCATATCGGTGTAAAGCGCATGAAGAAACTCCATACCGATGGACTTTTGGAACCACTTGATTATGAATCACTTGGTACTTCCGAACCGTGTCTCATGGGCAAGATGACTAAAACACCATTCTCCGGAACTATGGAGAGAGCAACAGATTTGTTGGAAATCATACATACAGATGTATGTGGTCCGATGAATGTTGAGGCTCGTGGCGGATATCGTTATTTTCTCACCTTCACAGATGATTTAAGCAGATATGGGCATATCTACTTAAGGAAACATAAGTCTAAAACTTTTGAAAAGTTCAAAGAATTTCAGAGTGAAGTTGAAAATCATCGTAACAAGAAAATAAAGTTTCTACGATCTGATCATGGAGGAGAATATTTGAGTTACGATTTTGGTCTACATTTGAAACAATGCGGAATAGTTTTGCAACTCACGCCACCCGGAACACCACAGCGTAATGGTGTGTCCAAACGTCGTAATCGTACTTTACTTGATATGGTGCGATCTATGATGTCTCTTCTTGATTTACCGCTATCGTTTTGGGGTTATGCTTTAGAGACGGCTGCATTCACGTTAAATAGGACACCATCAAAATCCGTTGAGACGACGCCTTATGAACTATGGTTTGGCAAGAAACCAAAGTTGTCGTTTCTTAAAGTGTGGGGCTGCGACGCTTATGTGAAAAAGCTTCAACCTGATAAGCTCGAACCCAAATTGGAGAAATGTGTCTTCATAGGATACCCAAAGGAGACTGTTAGGTACGCCTTCTATCACAAATCCGAAGGCAAGACTTTTGTTGCTAAATTCGGAGTTTTTCTAGAGAAGGAGTTTCTCTCGAAAGAAGTGAGTGGGAGGAAAGTAGAACTTGAAGAGGTAACTATACCTACTCCCTTATTGGAAAGTAGTTCATCACAGAAACTGGTTTCTGTGACACCTACACCAATTAGTGAGGAAGTTAATGATGATGATCATGAAACTTCAGATCAAGTTTTTACCGAACCTCAGAGGTCAACCAGAGTAAGATCCGCACTGAGTGGTACGGTAATCCTGTTCTGGAAGTTATGTTACTAGACCATGACGAACCTACGAACTATGAAGAAGCGATGGTGAGCTCAGATTCCGCAAAATGGCTTGAAGCCATGAAATCTGAGATGGGATCCACGTATGAGAACAAAGTGTGGACTTTGGTTGACTTGCTCGATGATCGGCAAGCAATTGAGAATAAATGGATCTTCAAGAAGAAGACTGACACTGACGGTGAGGGAGTCCTGGATTAGGGGGTATCCGGAAAGCCGGACTGTATACATCGTCCAAACTATGGAAGCGTGGAGATACAAGACTCAAGACTTCGACCCGTGTCCGGATATGACTTTCCTTGGCGTGGAAGGCAAGCTTGGCGATCCGTATATTGTATTTCCTTCCTTGTAACCGACTCCATGTAAACCCTAGCCCTCTCCGGTGTCTATATAAACCGGAGAGGTTTGTCCTTAGAAGGCCGATCACAATTACAATCATACCATCATAGGCTAGCTTCTAGGGTTTAGCCTCTACGATCTCGTGGTAGATCTACTCTTGTACTACCCATATCTTCAATATTAATCAAGCAGGAAGTAGGGTTTTACCTCCATCGAGAGGGCCCAAACACTGGTAAACATCTGTGTCCCTTGCTTCCTGTTACCATCGACCTAAGACGCACGAGATCGGAACCCCCTACCCGAGATCCGCGGTTTTGACACCGACATTGGTGCTTTCATTGAGAGTTCCTGCGGTCGCCGCTGCAAGGCTTGATGGCTCGTCTCGTTGTCGGGGACAACATTACCGCGGGGGGAGCTCTGGCTGTAGGCCAAACCCTCCGACTAGGCGGCTTCGTTATGGCCGCCCCATCGGCTGTCGCGTCGACGATGGCCTGTCGGGTCATCACGCATAAACTTCACATCAATTCAGAACTCGCGGAACAGATGGATCCGATAGAGCTCTCTTCTCTTAATGAGCTCTTGGATCGCATCGCCGCTTTGGGAGTCGCAATGGACTATGACCGGATCGGGCTTAAACCCGACCAAAGGGACATTAAATCCCGCCACCCATGAGATAAGCGGTATCAGAGGAACCACACAAGGAGTATCCCTCTATTTTGAGGATGAATTATGTCCGGATCGCCGAGCTCCCAGAGCAAGACACCTGCCCGGGGGATGATATGACCCGGGTCCCGGACTTAGAACCGGGCACGGGGCCGAAAAAATTGGGCAGCGTCCCGAATCCCGAGCTATTGAACTCGAAAGCTTCCATGCCCTAGGGTGCTAGATCGGATCAGAATCCGGATTCAGCTATAACCACCCACGCGGACTTAAATCATCTCTTCCATATCAGGCAAGAGCCCCAGGAGACAGTACATCATTACTGCGCCAGATTCCTCCTTGCGCTAAACAAAGTCGAGGACTGCCACGAGGAGGACGTAGTCTTGCTCTTCTGCAAAAACTGCACGGACAAAGGAATCCTTAATTCTATAAGTTGCCGTCACATAGTACGCTTTGCGGACTTAGCAATCATGGTACAGAAGTACTGTGCGATGGAAAGCGTCTAGAAAACTCAAGCTGAATTTGGGGACAGTCCGGCTTCCACCAAAACCTTTGTCCGAACTAAGTGGGCGAACTCTCGTAAGTCGGCCGATCCAATCCCCAAGAAACCAAAGCCCACCCCAGGGCGGGGAACCGTATTGGAAAAATGGCTCAATGGGCCAGGCAAGATCCACGGCACTCCGGACATAGCACCAACTCATAGCCTTAGGGCATGTTGGATACTCCGGCAGGTTGCAAAAGGTGGCCAGGATCTTCTTACAGAACAACATCCCGCCAATGAGCACAATACGGTACTAACAGTCTTCGAGACTTTTGCCTCAAACAGTAGGCGCAAGCGAGCTCATCGAAGCTCCACGGAAATTTTCCATATGGCCAAAATAAGCCCCTGGAACGACACTGCTATAACTTTTAATGCCAGTGATGAACCTCGATCCCAGACTGTCCGGGCACCAGCCGCTCTGGTTCTTAGCCCAATCGTGGACAGCTTTCGGCTCACTAAAGTGCTCATGGATGGCGGAAGCGGATTAAACTTGATCTACAAAGAGACACTCAGCAAGATGGAAATTGACAAAGGCCGCATTGAACAAAGAAGCACAACCTTCAGGGGAATTATCCCTAGTCGGGAAGCGCGGTGTGCAGGAAAAATCACACTCGACGTAGTATTCGGCACCCCGGAAAATTCTAGGTCTGAAGAAATCACGTTCCAAGTGGCCCCTTTTAGCAGCGGATACCACGCCCTTTTAGGGCGGGACGCGTTTGCAAGCTTTCAAGCTATACCCCATTACGGGTACATGAAGCTTAAAATGCCCGGGCCCAATGGAATCATCACTCTAGCCAATGATCCAGACGTCGCGACTTCAAGACCGAAAACAAAACCGTAGCACTAGCCCTGGAGGCATTATCTGAGGCCCTAGCAGCCAAAGAATTAACAACACTGCGGGCCACCATGGACAGGGACAACGTGATACTCGACAAGCGACCCAAGTCCACCTCATTTAAACCCGCAGACGAGATATTCAAATTCCAAGTCCATCCAACGGACCCCACGAGGACAGCTTCCGTCGGGACACAGCTGAGCCCCGCGATGGACGCCGCACTGCAAGACTTCTTACGCGAGAATTGGGACATCTTTGCCTGGCACCCATCGGACATGCCAGGCATCCCACTGAATTGGCGAACACAGCCTCATTATACTAAAAGGATACAAACCGTCAAGCAGACTCTAAGACGGTTTTGAGCCCAAACGGCAGGCCATGGGGAAGAGCTAGCCAAACTACTCGAGGCCAGATTCATCAGAGATATCAAGCATCCGGATTGGCTGGCAAACCTGTTAATGGTACCAAAGAAGGACAAATCCTGGCGCCTATGTGTCGACTTTAAAGACCTCAACAAGGCTTGCCCCAAGGATTCCTTTCCCCTCCCTCGCATCGATCAAATCATTGATGCCACAAAGAAGACGCGACTTCATTGTGTTTCCTCGACGCATACTCTGGATACCATCAAATAAAGATGGCATAGTCTGACCAAGCTGCAACAGCCTTCATAACGCCATATGGCCCTTTTCTGCTTCAACACTATGCCTTTTGGGCTCAAGAACGCCGACGCAACCTACCAACGCATGATTCAAACATGCCTAGAAAAGCAAATCGGCAAAACAGTGGAGGCATACATGGATGACGTGGTCATAAAAACAAGACACGTCGAAACCCTAAAAGATGACTTGAGGCTTACATTCGACAATCTACGGACATACGACATCAAGCTGAACCCGGAAAAATGCGTTTATGGCGTCCCCTCGGGGAACCTAATCTGCTTCATCTTTTCCAATAGAGGAATTGAAGCGAACCCAAAGAAAGATCCGAGCTCATCACGATTGGCTATACCAACAGACCTCAAGCACATCCAAAACTAGCGGATGTGTGGCTGCTCTAAGCCGCTTTATCTCCGTGTTAGGAGAAAAGCCATTACCTCTTTACCGCCTTCTTGGTGCCGAACACGCCGTGTGGACAGATGCACCGCGGCGGACTGGATGAAATAAAGACCTTATTGGCAAGTAATCTAGTACTAACGGCGCCGAATATTGGCGAACCTATGTCTTTGTACATAGCTACAACGCATCAAGTTGTAAGCGCAGTACTCGTCGTTGAACGAGAGGCTGACGGATACAAATTCCCGCTCCAGAAGCCGGTTTACTACGTATCCACGGTCCTAACCCCATGCAAATCCCGATACCCACACTATCAAAAAATAGCATACACGGTTTTCATGGCATCCCGGAAGCTACGACACTACTTTCAAGAGTGTTTGATTACGGTGTCCTCCGAAGTACCACTCAATGACATAATAAATAGCCGTGATGCTACGGGCCGGATTGCCAAATGGGCCATTGAGCTCCTTCCGTTCGACATAACATACAAACCACGGCGGGCCATCAAGTCACAAGTATTGGCTGACTTCGTCGCCGAATGGACAGAAGCCAAACTCTCTAAAGAGTACGGCGCATACTCAAACTGGATCATGCACTTCGACGGCTCTAAAATGCTGGCGGATTGGGAGTGTGTAGTCCTGACGTCTCCCACCGGAGACACGGTCCAGTACGTCCTCCAAATATTATACACAGACTCCAACAATGCAGCCGAATACGAGGCTCTGTTGCATGGTCTTCGGATGGCAGTCTCTATGGGCATTCAACGCCTAGAAGTGCGGGGGATTCAAACCTCGCAATATCACAAATAAATGGAGATTTTGATGCCAAGGACCCGAAAATGGCGATCTACCGTAATGCCGTCCTCAAAATGTCAGCTCGGTTCGAGGGGCTCGAATTCCACCATGTGGCTCGAGAAAACAATCAAGCGGCGGATGTTCTCGCTCGCATCGGTGCTAAACGCGACCATGTCCCACCTAACATATTCTTGGAACGGCTGTTCAAGCCATCCGTAGTATGGGAAGGGGAGTCCGACAATACTAGCACAGATCCGAATACACCCCCAGATTCCGAACTATCAGACATAGTCGGAGGTTCTACCACCGAAATAATGTCCTCGGCCCATGAAATCGTGGCTGTAATCGCCCCGTGGATCGAGCCTTTCTTGGCCTACCTAAATAGGCAGGAGATCCCCGAAGACGAAAATGAAGCACGTTGCATCGTCCGGCACTCTAAAGCTTACAAAGTCTACGAAGGGGAACTCTACAAGAAAAGCGCTACCGGAGTACTCTAAAGATGCATCTCCGAAGAGAAAGGGCGGCAGCTCTTGGCTGAAATCCATTCCGGCCTGGGCGGGCACCACACCGTGGCTTGAGCATTAGTCAGCAAGGCCTTCCGTACAGGTTTCTACTGGCCGACGGCCCGAGCAGACGCACAGGACCTTGTCCAACATTGCGTTGGTTGCCAGCTCTTTGCCAATCAGATTCATATGCCCCCTACCGCTCTCCAAGCAATCCCCATAACTTGGCCCTTTGCGGTCTGGGGGCTGGATATGGTTGGACCTCTTAAAGGGGGAAGCCATAAGAAAAAATACTTATTGGTCATGGTGGACAAATTCACAAAATGGATAGAAGCCAAACTGTAGGACCTTGAAGTATGTCTAGAGGGGGGGGGGTGATTAGACTACTTGACCAATTAAAACCCTAACCTTTTCCCAATTTTAGACTTTGGCAGATTTTAGCTATCTTTGAACAAGCCAAGCAATCTTCACACAATTCAAGCAAGCATGCAAAGAGTATATAGGCAGCGAAAATTAAAGCATGCAACTTGCAAGAATGTAAAGGGAAGGGTTTGGAGGATTCAAACGCAATTGGAGACACGGATGTTTTTGTCGTGGTTCCGATAGGTGGTGCTATCGTACATCCACGTTGATGGAGACTTCAACCAACAAAGGGTAATGGTTGCGCGAGTCCACGGAGGGCTCCACCCACGAAGGGTCCACGAAGAAGCAACCTTGTCTATCCCACCATGCCCGTCGCCCACGAAGGACTTGCCTCACTAGCGGTAGATCTTCACGAAGTAGGCGATCTCCTTGCCCTTACAAACTCCTTGGTTCAACTCCACAATCTTGTCGGAGGCTCCCAAGTGACACCTAGCCAATCTAGGAGACACCACTCTCCAAGAAGTAACAAATGGTGTGTTGATGATGAACTCCTTGCTCTTGTGCTTCAAATGATAGTCTCCCCAACACTCAACTCTCTCTCACAGGATTTGGATTTGGTGGAAACAAGATTTGAGTGGAAAGCAACTTGGGAAAGGCTAGAGATCAAGATTCATATGGTAGGAATGGAATGTCTTGGCCTCAACACATGAGTAGGTGGTTCTCTCTCGTAATCGGTAAGTTGGAAGTGTAGGTTTGTTCTGATGGCTCTCTCCACGAATAAAGAGGAGGTGGAGGGGTATATGTAGCCTCCACACAAAATCTAACCGTTACACACAATTTACCAAACTCAGTGGGACCGAATCAACAAACTCGGTCTGACCGATTTAGTAAACCTAGTGACCGTTAGGGTTTTCGATGGGACCGATATGCAACTCGGCAGAACCGATATGGTTAGGGTTAGGGCATAACGTAATCTCGGTGAGACCGATTACACAAACTCGGTGAGACTGATTTTGGTAATTAGCTAACCAGAGTTGGTCGTGTAAACTCGGTGGGACCGATTCGCTCTTTCGGTGAGACCGAAAAGTTCTGAAAGGGAAAGCAGAGAGTTTACATTGCAATCTCGGTGGGACCGATCGCTCACTTGGTTAGACCAAAAGCGTTCTGAAGGGAAACAGAGAGATTATGTCCCATCTCGGTGAGACCGAGATCCCTATCGGTGAGACCGATTTGCCTAGGGTTTGTGGCAGTGGCTATGACATCTGAACTCGGTGGCGCCGGATAGAAATAATCGGTAGGGCCGAGTTTGACTTTAGGTTTAGGTCATATGTGGATGTGAGAAAGTAGTGTAGGGTTTTGGAGCATATCACTAAGCACATGAAGCAAGAGGGTCATTAAGCAACACCTCATCCCTCCTTGATAGTATTGGCTTTTCCTATAGACTCAATGTGATCTTGGATCACTAAAATGTAAAATGTAGAGTCTTGAGCTTTTGAGCTTAAGCCAATCCTTTGTCCTTAATATTTTGAGGGATCCACATTCATCATCCATGCCATGCCATTCATTGAGCTTTCCTGAAATATTTGTCTTGGAATAGCATTAGCTCAATGAGCTATATGTTGTTATGAATTACCAAAACCACCTAGGGATAGTTGCACTTTCACAAACCAGTCAAAACGGCCAAATCTGGACCAGTAATAGACTTCATATCCGGGGTCGTACACCGATACGGTGTCCCCCACAGCATCATCAATCGATAATGGCTCAAATTTCACAGCCGATTTAAGTGAAAACTTGGTGTAAAAATGGGCATTAAGCTTGATTACGCTTCCGTCTACCATCCCCAAACAAACGGCCAGGTAGAGCAGGCAAATGGTCTCATCATGAGCGGCATCAAACCTAGACTAGTACGATCCTTGACAGAGTCGGATACGCAATGGGCCGAGGAGCTCGACTCCGTACTCTAGGGGCTACGGACCACGCCAAATCGCACCACCGGATATACACCTTTTTTTATGGTGTACGGCGCGGAAGCAGTATTATATACCCTGCGACATAATACATGATTCGCCACGCGTACGCATGTACGAAGAGAAGGAAGCCGAGTTAGATCGGCAGGATAACTTGGACGCCTCGGAGGAGGAGCGCGATGTCGCAAAAGCCCGCTCCGCATTCTATCAGCAACAGGCTTGACGATATCAAAGCAGAGAAGTGCGGGCCAAAACTTACAACATTGGCGAGCTCGTTCTACGCCTACCAGAGAAGAAGAAGGACAAGCTCAAACCCAAATGGGAGGGTCCCTTCATCATTGACAAAGTTCTCACCGGAGGAGCGTACCACTTACGTAATGCATCCGATAACAGACTCGAGCCGAACCCATGGAACGCGGCCAGACCCCGGAGATTCAACGCCTAACGCCGAACTCAATGTTCGTCTCCTAACCCCTCCTTTTTAATTATGCTCCATCCCTTTTTCCTTTCTCGACGTTTTTCTCTCTTCACACAAAGTATTCAATACAGGTCGGATTTCGGATCACTCCGCCGCACTAAGTGTGTAACCAATATTCGGGGCTTCCTATACGGAAGCTAAAAATAATTACTCACATGGCTTTACGCCCATCACATATGCATTCTTTTTCCATATGTGCCTTTTCTTCACCATTATATGCATCGATATGACTTAAGATGTTGCCAAGCTGGGTTGCCTGGCTCTTGTTTTTATGCCCTACGTTCCTGTTAATTCGGCTAGGGCATAAGGGGAGCACCTCTGTGATTGTTACTGCCGGTTCAGTCGGATGTGTACCTCAGACTGGGTGAAGCCGAAAGCTAGCTTCCTTAAGAGAATATTCGGTCGGTGAACAAAATATGTATTCGTTTATTATAACACAAATCCCCAGAAGTTTTGTATCCTGTGCAATTGTTCGCAGTCCGGACATGTGCATTGTCGCATGCTTACCCACGGAAAGGAACCCCTAACGGAACTATTCTCCTAGAAGATGTTTCTTACTATCCATGTAATATAACATAACTAGTTGGGTACTTGTCTGTTCAAGCACTTATGACCCCTACGCCTGGTGTCCACGCATACCCGGTTTTGTATAACTGAGCGGGTATTCGGACACACCCCGGACTATAGGATCCGGGTGCTGAAGCGAAAAGGTCTGCCATGACAAATGATTTTAATCCGGCTAGGGACTACTTATGTCCATTGAATTACACAGTCACTTGGACTGACTATATCCCTCCTCTATACCGTCCAACAGGCTATCTAGCTTACAATCCTGTTGAGAATACTTAGCGGCTAACGTTACCTGGTCATATACCAGACTCACGGGAATTTCTTGCCCATCGGGCCCCGCCGGTCCTACTTCGGTCATATGGTTCGGGTCCAGCTTGGTGTAGCGCGTCTTCACCATAGCCCAGGCTTCTCTTGCGCCTTACCGGCAAGCGGACACCTTCCATAGTCGGAAGCGCCGCCGTGCTCCTTGAAGCTTATTCACAAGCTCCCCCATGCCATTCGGCAGCAAGCTTGATGGCCACAAAGCTCGAGCAACACCCTGCATCACTTGCTGAGCTCGCTCGTGCAGTTGCGAAAGGTCTTGCAGTGAATCACTTGCTGATGAGGGCATCTCCTCCTCAGTGCGACCCGTTAACATTCCTGCAAGCAAAATTCTTTCAATATACTTCCTCGCCGAACTATACTACCGTTCGTCTAGGCACTTACCGTAAATGCCGCGTCAAAGCCTTTTTTTCTCCTTCACGGAGTCCGCCAGCTCAGCGCGGAGATCTTTTAACTCCATGTCCAGTTGGACTTTGGCATCTTGAAAATCGTTCTTCTCCTGCCTAACTCGCGTAAGAATGCGCTCGCCAGCCTCCAGCTGCCTTTTGAGATGCGAGGCGTCCTCTCTTACGCCCTCCGGATTCACCCCGGGATTGTCTGCAGAATTTTCTGTTAGACTTGTCATATCAGCCATTTACTAACTGGTGCATCTTCGTTCAATTGTGACAATTGTTACCAGATGAGGGCTTTTGGGGTTCCTCTAACTTGGCAGCGGCCCTCGATTCGGCCTTGCATTCCTCCAGCTCGAGACAATTGCTCATTCTTATCTACAAGGACACGTGCATAAATTGATCCTTAAAACAGTTGTTCCAACTGTTTCAAGTCTCGAGGGCTACCGCTACACATGCTTATCAAATTTTCTTACCCGTATATCTTTATACTGGTCCGTCGCTCGGGCAAGCCCGCCTTGAGCAGCTCGGATGTATGCGTCTCCCGAATTGAAGGCGTTAAATGCCTCTTCGGAAAAGATGTTGTCCCGAAGTACGGCCCGTCGGCGCCGGTGATCCATGGCGCTCTCTACTTCGGAATTCATGGCCGAGAGCATATCCGCATTCTCTGTTGGAGAAATATGCGGCATCGGCCCCGCTCCCGCCTCCATTCTCAAAGCCGGTTTTGGAATCTGGTTGGTGGAGGCGTGGTTGGCAGGATCCCCGGATATAGTCCGGCTGCTCCTCTTCCTGCCAGGACACAAAGGGTGCTGTCATACTTCAAAAATACCATAATCACAACACAAGTTTTTGCCTTACCTCTGTAGCGGCGAGTCGACCCTTACCACCTTCCTCTTGAGCCTGCCCGATCCGGACGCCCTTGGCTGACGAGTCCGTAGAGGCTCGGCCCCACGCTCTGACCGTCATCTCTGCAAAAACACGACACTTCAAGGGTAAAGCATGAAATCTGAAGGGAGTCCTCTTCGGAGGATAGGGTTCTTCGACTTGGCTTACGCGCGACATAGGAAGCGGTCCGGGATAGTCGGTAGTAATGGCCACTGAGGCGCCATCGCAGCTCGCTTGATAAAATATCCCGTTGACAAGCTCCACGGTAATATCCGGATCTTCTTCGAGACCTGGATCTAGGGCCCTTCCGGGGTCCTCTGGCTGCGGGGAGGGGCTGGAGATTCCTTCTACGGCCCTCCTCAGTTCCTGCTCGGGAATATCGAGGCAGATGATCTTAGCAAAAAACGCCACAATAAGTGACAAAGGGAACGGAATTACAACTTACCCAGTTTGGGGGGTTGTACATGGAGAATCCATCTCGCGGTTTGACGTGAAGGAATTCCTCCTCTTCCCCTTTGTATAAATCGGACAATATCCTTGCCAGAGCAGCGGCGGAGTTCGGACCGTTACGGCCACAACGGGTGGCATCATCTTCCCCGTTGAGGTGCCACATGGGCTTCCCCCGATATTGAAGTGGTTGCACTCCCCGTATTATGCATATTGCCATAACCTCGAGTATCGTTAGTCCGGAGTTGGCTAGTAACTTTATCCTGCTCATCAGGTAATGTATTTCCCTGGTATCCTCCTCTTGGGGGCCTCGGGGGCGCCAGCTTAGACGTGCCCTCGGCGGGGCGTTACTGAACTGGGGGAGACCTGTCCGGACTGGATCCTAAGGGGAACGCGTCTTCAATGTAGAACCACTCAAGGCCAGTTCTCTGGTACCTTCTTGGGAGTGCGGATAGGTATCCAGTCTCGGCAATGCGCCATACTTCGCCCGATCCACGACATAGGGATTCTCCACGGTTGCGGGGACAAGGCGTAACAACTTCTTCCATAACCCGAAGTGAGGCTCGCAGCCTAAAAATAGCTCGCAAAGGGCAACGTACCCTGCTATATGTAGTATGGAGGCAGGGGTAAGATTGTGTAGCTGGAGGCCGTAGAACTCCAGGAGCCCGCGAAGGAATGGTTGAATAGGAAACCCGACGCCCCTTAGCAGATGCGGGATGAGGCATATTCGCTCCTCTGGAGACGGATTTGGAGATCTCTCCGCTTGCTCCCCGCCATTATAGGTGGCTATTCCGGCTCGAGCGAGGACCATGAATGCTGGTGGAAAAACCCTTGGGTTTGTAACTCAATCAAACGGCTATGGGAACTGAACACTCTTCCAGATCCACGGCTTGGAGCGAGGAGAGCGGCGGAAAGAGCTGTGACGACCGGCCATGTTGGAATGGTTTTTCCGGAGCGCTCTGTTGGATGCTTGCTCGAGGGGGAAGAGTGAGGTTTGGATCTGAGAATCCCCGTCTCTTCAAATAGGCGGTCAACCCAAAGTATTGAGAGTGGTAAATGCAAAAAACACCTCGGCTCCTCGCATTCGCTCGACACGTGGAGGTGGTCATTATTGAGGCACTTAAGCCAAGGAGTACAACATTGATGGAGTTCTGGACACTATTCGTCGTAACAGGTACTTTGGAGTATTCGAAGATGGAACCCGCCCTAAGACAAGACTGCGCGCCGGAGTCATCGTCATTGAAGCCTGGTTCAGGGGCTACTGAGGGAGTCCTGGATTACGGGGTATCCGGACAGCCGGATTGTATACATCGTTCGGACTATGGAAGCGTGAAGATACAAGACTCAAGACTTCGACCCGTGTCCGGATAGGACTTTCCTTGGCGTGGAAGGCAAGCTTGGCGATCTGGATATTGTATTTCCTTCCTTGTAACCGACTCCATGTAAACCCTAGCCCTCTCCGGTGTCTATATAAACCGGAGAGGTTGGTCCTTAGAAGGCCGATCACAATTACAATCATACCATCATAGGCTAGCTTCTAGGGTTTAGCCTCTACGATCTCGTGGTAGATCTACTCTTGTACTAATCATATCTTCAATATTAATCAAGCATGAAGTAGGGTTTTACCTCCATCGAGAGGGCCCGAACCTGGGTAAACATCTGTGTCCCTTGCTTCCTGTTACCATCAGCCTAAGACGCACAGATCGGGACCCCCTACCCGAGATCCGCTGGTTTTAACACCGACAGACGGTAATGTTACTGTCTACAAAGCTCGACTTGTCGCGAAAGGGTTTCGACAAGTTCAAGGGAGTGACTACGATGAGACCTTCTCACCCATAGCGATGCTTAAGTCTGTCTGAATCATGTTAGCAATTGCCGCATTTTATGATTATGAAATTTGGCAAATGGATGTCAAAACTGTAATCCTGAATGGATTTCTGGAAGAAGAGTTGTATATGATGCAACCGGAAGGTTTTATTGATCCAAAGGGAACTAACAAAGTGTGCAAGCTCCAGCGATCCATTTATGGACTGGTGCAAGCCTCTCGGAGTTGGAATAAACGCTTTGATAGTGTGATCAAAGCATATGTTTTGTACAGACTTTTGGAGAAGCCCGTATTTACAAGAAAGTGAGTGGGAGCTCTGTAGCATTTCTGATATTATATGTGGATGACATATTGCTGATTGGAAATGATATAGAACTTCTGGATAGCATAAAGGGATACTTGAACAAGAGTTTTTCAATGAAAGACCTCGGTGAAGCTGCTTACATATTGGGCATCAAGATCTATAGAGATAGATCAAGACGCTTAATTGGACTTTCACAAAGCACATACCTTGACAAAGTTTTGAAGAAGTTCAAAATGGATCAAGCAAATAAAGGGTTCTTGCACGTGTTACAAGGTGTGAATTTGAGTAAGACTCAATGCCCGACCACTTCGTAAGATAGAGAGAAGATGAAAGATGTTCCTATGCTTCAGCCATAGGCTCTATCATGTATGCAATGTTGTGTACGGACCTAATGTGTGCCTTGCTATAAGTCTAGCAGGGAGGTACCAAAGTAATCCAGGGGTGGATCACTAGACAGCGGTCAAGAACATCCTGAAATACCTGAAAAGGACTAAGGATATGTTTCTCGTTTATGGAGGTGACAAAGTGCTCATCGTAAATGGTTACGTTGATGCAAGCTTTGACACTGATCCGGACGATTCTTAATCGTAAACCGGATACGTGTTTACATTGAATGGTGGAGCTGTCAGTTGGTGCAGTTCTAAACAAAGCGTCGTGGCGGGATCTACATGTGAAGCGGAGTACATAGCTGCTTCAGAAGCAGCAAATGAAGGAGTCTGGATGAAGGAGTTCATATCCGATCTAGGTGTCATACCTAGTGCATCGGGTCCAATGGAAATCTTTTGTGACAATACTGGTGCAATTGCCTCAGCGAAGGAATCCAGATTTCACAAGAGAACCAAGCACATCAAGAGACGCTTCAATTCCATCCGGGATCTAGTCCAGGTGGGAGACATAGAAATTTGCAAGATACACACGGATCTGAATGTTGCAAACCCGTTGACTAAGCCTCTTCCACGAGCAAAACATGATCAACACCAAGGCTCCATGGGTGTTAGAATCATTACTTTGTAATCTAGATTATTGACTCTAGTGCAAGTGGGAGACTGAAGGAAATATGCCCTAGAGGCAATAATAAAGTTATTATTTATTTCCTTATATCATGATAAATGTTTATTATTCATGCTAGAATTGTATTAACCGGAAATATGATACATGTGTGAATACATAGACAAACATAGTGTCACTAGTATGCCTCTACTTGACTAGCTCGTTGATCAAAGATGGTTATGTTTCCTAGCCATTGACATGGGTTGTCATTTGATTAACAGGATCACATCATTAGGAGAATGATGTGATTGACATGAACCCATTCCGTTAGCTTAGCACACGATCGTTTAGTATGTTGCTATTGCTTTCTTCATGACTTATACATGTTCCTATGACTATGAGATTATGCAACTCCGTTTACCGTAGGAACACTTTGTGTGCTACCAAACACCACAACGTAACTAGGTGATTATAAAGGAGCTCTACAGGTGTCTCCGAAGGTATTTGTTGGGTTGGCGTATTTCGAGATTAGGATTTGTCACTCCGATTGTCGGAGAGGTATCTCTGGGCCCTCTCGGTAATGCACATCACTTAAGCTTTGCAAGCATTGCAACTAATGAGTTAGTTGCGGGATGATGTATTACAGTACGAGTAAAGAGACTTGCCAGTAATGAGATTGAACTAGGTATTGAGATACCGACGATCGAATCTCGGGCAAGTAACATACCGATGACAAAGGGAACAACATATGTTGTTATGCGGTCTCGACCGATAAAGATCTTCGTAGAATATGTGGGAGCCAATATGAGCATCCAGGTTCCGCTATTGGTTATTGACCGGAGACGTGTCTCGGTCGTGTCTACATAGTTCTCGAACCCGTAGGGTCCGCACGCTTAACGTTACAATGACAGTTATATTATGAGTTTATATGTTTTGATGTACCGAAGGTTGTTCAGAGTCCCGGATGTGATCACGGACATAACGAGGAGCCTCGAAATGGTCGAGACATGAAGATTGATATATTGGAAGCCTATGTTTGGATATCGGAAGTGTTCCAGGTGAAATCGGGATTTTTTCGGAGTACCGGGAGGTTACCGGAACCCCCCGGGAACATAATGGGCCTTAGTGGGTCTCGATGGAAGAGAGGATAGGAGGCCAGGGCAGGGCCACGCGCCCCTCCCCCCATTCCGAATAGGACAAGGAGAGGGGGGCGGCGCCCCCCTTTCCTTCCTCCCCTCCACCTCTTCCCCTCTCTCTCCTAGTCCAACATGGAAAAGGGGGGGAGTCCTACTCACGGTAGGAGTAGGACTCCTCCTGGCGCGCCTCCTCCCTGGTCGGCGGCACCTCCCCCTTGCTCCTTTATATACGGGGGCAGGGGGGCACCCTAGATACACAAGTTGATCAGTTGATCTCTCCCAACCGTGTGCGGTGCCCCCCTCCACCATAGTCCACCTCGATAATACTGTAGCGGTGCTTAGGCGAAGCCCTGTGTCGGGGATATACCCCGCGGTATGACCCGGCCGGACTTGGCGCTTCACCGATGACCCGTCGGAGGACTGGCGACTCACGGGTCTGGCGGCTCACTGGTCAGACGACTCACGGATGACCCCGACGGCGGGTCACATAGAAGACTAGGCCCAAGGCCCAGTAGGCCGGCTCGTATTATGGTGGGCCGGCTTAAGACATAAGGCATGAGGAATATTTCCTTTACGAGGAAGCAAGACCCGTACTTTGTATCCGACTTGTAATAGAGAATAAGTTAGTCCTAATCCTAATAGGACTCCACATGTAACCCGCCCCTTCAACTTATATAAGGAGGGGCAGGGCACCCCAAGAGGGTCAGGCAACAAGAAACAATCTCTAGGGCTAGACACAAATAGCCGGCTTACCGGCGACTCCCTCATGATCATAGTGAGACCTAGCCACAAACAGCATGTAGGGCTATTCCGGATGATGTTTTCTGGGGCCCGAAGCTGTCTAAATCTTTGTCTTGTGTTGCGTCTCTCGATTCCGCCCAACCCCTCTCAAGCTACCACAATAGATGCGTTGGCCTCGCGACTAAGTCCTCACGCTAAGGGCATCTGCCGTGACAATTCCACGACAGTTGGCGCTCACCGTGGGGCTCGCGCACGGTGGTGTTGAGTTCTTGGAGAGATCTCTCACAAGGATCGTGAAGCTCGCAATTTTCCGGAGGAAGAAGAACCAATTTTTGAAAGATCTATATCAATTACAAGTACAAGTTTTCAGCAGCAGTATTTACAAGATTGAGATAGAGAATATTTAGGGTCGCATCTATGCATCACTGTGTCCTACGACTCGCCAAAAGCCGGCAGGAGATGATTTCGGCTGTGCGCTGCCGCGCCGCAAAGCCGCCGAGATCGGCAAGAGATCGGTTTCGCTGAGATAAGCCACCACCTCACATCATCTGCCAAAACAAGCAGGTTCCATCGACCGAAGTAGGCTCATTAAATTAGTACTCATCCGGGTCGATCTAAAAAAGGGTAATCAGCAAGTCGCCGTCGCAACAGCCGTCCGGATCTGAGTTAATCTGGAGACCTCGTAAACCGCAGTGCGTGACGTGTGATTGACAAGTTTCAATGCGTCTGGACATCAGCCGTTCTGCCGAGTACTCCCTCCGTCTAGGTGTGTAAGTCATCTTACGCTGTGCACCACAACCAAGGCGGAGAGGAAAATAAGAAAACTTAATGTCTTTTTGCTAATTAATAGCATTGCATGCAATGAACTAACCAGTGCATGTCATGTTTGGTAGTCTTAATTCATTGAAAGCATGCACGGCCCACATCTCTTATTGGTTGATATGTCACAAAACAAGAAAAAAGAAGGGAGTTAATATACTGTGCCTAAGTGTTTTGAGAATATTTAATTTTCGTAAGATAACTTACACACCTAGACGGAGGGAGTAGTATTTACGAGTTTGATCGCTGCTACTACTGGTCAACCAAAAGCAAAGTCGGCAGCCCGGAAAAAACGCTCAGTATAAAAAAGTCAAGGAAACAGTCAAGAAAGGAAGAGGCAGACGTGAAATTTCCGAAGATGCCCACGACCCGAAATCAATCGATACGCAGGATAAATCATGGCAGCAAAAGAAAGGCTAGCCGTGCAGGTCAAATGTTAGAATAAATCCGAGGCATACCGTCGATCATCTGAGGATCAAGCAATCACACGAGCACGACACCGGGATTTGTTAACGAGGTTCACCGATATGGCTACATCCCCGGGGTCTGACTATGGGCGCTCCTCCCCATGACACCGCTACAATACCGCACTCGGTCGCCCTGGACACCGGCACATGCCGCCGGCTTCCCCTGCGTTTCGGTGCTATTATGTTGGCATAGGTTACATCGTGTGTCTACCCCCGCTATATATGAGAGGCCTAGGATACAAGTGTCCTACTAGGACACGACTCCACATCCTATGTAAACACAATACAATTCATAGTCCAACTGTAACCTACCTTGTACACTATATTCGACACAACTCTAACAAACTCCACCTTGGCGAATATTCTCCACCACCTTGGATTCGTCCATGCGTCAAACTTCCATGTACATTGGACTTGAGTTTATCGCGTGAGCACCGCTGCTACTCCGAAGACTCCACGTGACTCCACCTGCAACTTGTAGTCCCTTCTTTTCTTGACCACAGTCAACACTCGAGCAAAACTAAGTTCCTTGTTACTCTAGTTTGTGCTCCCAACTTCCAGAGTATCCGTCCAACGCCATCACACACCGATCATTGACCTGCGTGAAAGTGAACAACTCACATATTGGGTGTCACACATAAGAGTTACCTGAACTCAACATCACCGCTCCTTTCTTGACCGCTTTATCACGAAACATGAAGGAATTTCACCGTTGCTTGTAGTCATCCCGAGTCAAATTCGCAGTTGCCTCACCACATGTATGACCACCAGAGCCCTGGCCCGTCTCCATGTCTCGTGCGTACCGCACGCCTCGCCGCTATTACCACATCGAGCCTCCGCTATCCCGGTCGAGTCTCAAGGGTCGCGACCTACACCACTCAACCCCCAATGCAGAGTACCACCGATCATCACCGACCGATGACGAGTTTCACGCTTTCATCAGACCACTGGACTCCAGTCCAAACTGCATGTCACTCGCTTTTCCCCCTTGCTGAATAGGCTTCGATTCTCTGGATCCTTACACCGTAGCCCCTGAATCCAGCTCCACCTTCAACATGACTCCATGGTAGATGATCAGTCCACCCTCGCGCCCCGTCGTCTTCAAGCTCCGTGTGTACACCATCTTGAATCAACCCCGCGCCATAGTCTTGTCGAAGCCACACAATCCTCGGGCCTGCGCCACGTGTTTCCACGCCCAGAAGTCGGCCACCATCAGCATCACGCTCCTATGGCGTCAGCGTCGATCCCACCACCGTCTTCTGTACCAACCGACTTGCGTCGATCCCGTCAGACTGTCCAGTCCGACCCAGCCGAACTATTCCAGCTGCACGACACGCTCAAGGCGTCCAAATCATCTTCCGTGAATCTCCATCCATAACATGATAATTCCATCTTAGTTCACATGACTTCCCGCAACGCCTTCAAGCATCTTTGTTGTGCCCACAATCTTTCAATCATATCTGCCATAACCCAAGGTTCCAGTTCCGTTGAACTTATCCACCTCAAACCCGATGCCCGATGGCGTCACGATTCTTCGTATGGCTGACCTTGAAAAATAAATGAGCTTCTACACACAATGCCCAAGTACTTCAAGCACGTATACTAGTACTAGCAAATTTAATCAATAAATTTCTTTGGTCTTCACGTGATGGCTCCTGGCTCAACTACCGATGCTGCTATTGCTTTGCCCTGTGTGTGCTTTCCAAAGTACCGCCGTATCACGTCTGATGGATTTTCCTTCCGGTCGACTGATTTTCCTGCCTGTCCGTGTACCATGGAGACTCGGTCTCCTTTTGTTTCTCAAAACGAAATCTCGTCAACGCTAGACCCATCCAGCAACCAGCCTGGGCCTCCCACCCGCACGTACACGCCACGCGCGCCTGCAGCTTTTGTGTGTCACGGCGTTGCACGCTAGCCGGCCGTACGCCGCATCTACGTGCTCCTCCTGACTTGCAACAGCTGCCACCCGTGCAGTACAATCTCGCCGAGATCGCCAACTCGACTCTGGCCATCAGGTGACGCTTCCGATCAACTAGCGAGCCGTTTCCGATTGCTTGTTCAATCTCGCCGAGAATCACGCTATAGCCGGCTGAATCTCAACTCGATACTTCCTCTAGATCAACAATCGCGATCTTCTTAAACCTTGCTCATGATACCACTTGTTAGAATAAATCCAAGGCATACCGTCGATCATCTGAGGACCAAGCAATCACACGAGCACGACACCGGGATTTGTTAATGAGGTTCACCGATATGGCTACATCCCCGGGGCCTGACTATGGGCGCTCCTCCCCATGACACCGCTACAATAATGCACCCGGTCGCCCTGGACACCGGCACATGCCGCCGGCTTCCCCTACGTTCCGGTGCTATTATGTTGGCATAGATTACATCGTGTGTCTACCCCCGCTATATATGAGAGGCCTAGGATACAAGTGTCCTACTAGGACACGACTTCACGTTCTATGTAAACACAATACAACTCATAGTCCAACTGTAACCTACCTTGTACACTATATTCAACACAACTCTAACATCAAATCCGCCAAGTTGTCACTGCTATTACTTTTTTAGACGTGAGAGCAAAGGAATAAAGAAACAAGCATCATTGCATGTCACGTGTCCCTAGGTTTAATGGAAAACTACTCTGGATGGAAGACAAAGAATACTGATACTAGCGCATCAATTGCTAGTAGTAATAGCACCAAAGTTGTCAGGCACAGATGGATGACGCGTTCACGTTTGCACACATACAGGCTGCATAGCCAGCGAAAGCACACGCAATCGCGCTTGAAGGGTCTCCACTCGTTCGTCCAAACTGACAGGACACGTGACAGAAGCTTATGCGCAAGGGACGGCCAGGCCGCCAGGGCACGTAGCAGTACAGGCTCGTGTGGAGATCCATTAGTACAAATCGTGTGCACTTCGGAAGGCCTCAAGGGAAGAGTCCGCTACAGACTCGCCTGCCCGGCTGGTGCTATTTCACTCTGCCGATGCAGGCGGGTCACCACAACCACAAGCTAAGGCCAACTCCACCGCGCGACCCTAAACGAACGTTTGGATTGGGTCGAATTTGTCCCTTTGGGGCGCTGATGGGTACGCCCGTGTCCGGCTGTGTTCATTGGGTCGTGCGTGCGCCCACCGCGCGGCCGCACCCCAAATCGTGTCCGGGGTGGACGGTATTAAAAATAATAATTAAATAACTAAAAAAGCAAATAAACACATTTAAAAAACATAAAACATATATATGGGTTGGCCACAAAACGGCCCAGTTTCAACGGCCACTTAAAAGGCCCAGATTCATAATTAACATAATAAGAAAATAAAAAAAACTCCTCCCGCGCGCTCCTGCCGCGCCCGTCGGTGCCGTGGCCGTCGCCGTCTTCATCGCCCGGTGTAAGGTAAATGCGTTCGGCCGACGAGGTCGACGAGGGCGGCGGCGTCCACAGTGGGCGGCGGTGCGTGGCGGACGGCCGGAGGTGCTCGAACCACCTCCTCCCGTGGCGACGCCTCCGCTCCGGTGACCGCGGGAGTGGGGCACCGATTCACGCCCACGCGGCAGCCATCTTCGGGCGATGCAGGATCAGCCCCACCTCGCCCAGCGATTCTTTGGAACGCGGCGGCGGGTCCTCCTCCATCGCCTCCTCCTTGACGGCCGCCATCTGCAGCTCCGGGAAGGCGACGTCCCCAGCGGCAGAGAGGGCCATGGCCTCCTCCAGGCCGTCCCACTGCCGCTCGTCGTGCGTGTTCATGGAGTCATCCATGACACGCCGCAGAGACGGGCCTCCTCCGCCGCTTGTCATGCGAGGAGGGGAGGGGCGACGGAGACGGGAAGGCGACGGCGTATGCGTCGACCAGACGCCAGCTGCTCTGCACGTGGCCTCCGCGGCCCCGACATGGTGCGGGCGAAGTAGGACGCACACCGCACGTCGTGCTCGTCCTGGAGCCATGTGTCCCAGAGCGGCGAGTCGGGGGCGTACCTGTGGTCGTAGTACAGGTCATCGGGGAGGAGGCGGCGGCGGCGGTTGATCTCATCGCGCCGTGCACGGCCGGTTGCCGGCACTGGCGGGATGGGGACCCGGTCCGCGGGGAGGTGCCACCCGTTGGGGAGGTGGGCGTCGCTCCACGGGACCGGCGTCCTCGTCTCCCAGTACCTCCGGCACACGTCCGCGCAGATGTACTGCCGGTCGCGCTCGCCGGAGGGCCGAGGGGCAATGGTGAAGGGGGCCGGCGCTCGACGGGAGGAGCGCGGCGGAGACGCGGGGGCTCGACGGGAGGAGCGTGGCGAAGACGCGGGCTCCTCCTTCTTCACGGAGCCACGGCGGCGCCCCGAGGAGGAGCCGGCCTCGCGGTCGTGCTTGCCCTTGCCGTTCCAGAAGCCCATGGCGAGGCGGGCGGCCGGCGAGCTCGAGGAGGAGGCGGGCTAGGGTTTCTGCGCTGTCGGGGTTCGAGGAGGCCGTTGGGTGGCGTGGGGCAGTGTGGACGACGACCCGTCCACGCTTCCCACTTAAAGAAGGACGGCGACCGCTCGACGTGCGGATGACAGGTGGGGCCGCCCGCTCGTGCGCATTGATGTGGGCGGGTAGGAGGTAGGTGGCCGCCTGCCACGCGGCCGCGAAGCGGACGAGGCGCGCGCCCGTTTGGTGTCCGCCGCGACCCAAACCCGACGCAAGTTTGCGCTCGAAATGGGTCGGCCCGGACACAAAACGGACAGGATGGGTCCGGGCCGTCGCGCGTTGGGCCGCCTCCTTTGTCCCTTTTGCCCCAAACGGACAGGGCCGGACAGGATGGGGTCGCGCGGTGCAGTTGGCCTAACTCTGCCACCTTGAGCCGCCCCCTGCTCCATTGACTCGCCGTGACTTGCCACGTTTAAGTCACCGTTGCCTGAGCCACGCCTGCAGCGCGATGACCCGCCAGGGGCGTGTTGAGCCGCCCCCTCCCTCTCTGTGCACACACGTGCCGTAAAGACTATGACTGCGGTGTAATACCAAAGCGAGACTACAAACGCTACTGATGGTTGCATAGAATTACTAGTACTAACCCTTATATGAGCGAGGATTCACAAGTCATCATCAACCCTGCGGCTGAGTGTCATCCGATGAAAAATACGAGAGTGCGTGTTAAAGCATCATCATGGACCGGCGTCCGCGCCCGCTTGCTGTTGAATGGGTCTGCGCAAGCCGCCACCCGTGCAGCTCGATCTACATCAACACGACGTGATTGACTCGCCGTCCGCGTGGTTTACCGCGCTTGTGATTGAATCGCCAATCCGCTGCAGGCTTACAACACCGCGGTCGACTCATCTGTCTGCTCCCGCGGCCGACTCGACCGTGATTGATTTAAGCTTTACCGTGGTGATCATCAACTCCGTGGTGGATAATTTTTGGCCTAACATATGAGGTGAAATCCATCCAGTATATTTTATATATTATATATTGTTTTCTTTAAAAGAGCAATTACTCTGGTTTGCGATGTTGTTGAGGCTGGACAATTGTTCACTACATCAACATGACGTGGTTGACTCGCCCGTCCGCGCCGGCTTACAACGCCGCGGCCGGTTCATCCGTCTGTCTCTCGCGGCCTGGTCTACATCAACACATCGGGCCGCACTTGTCTGGATGAGCTGTTTTATTGAGTATGAGCAAGTCACTACTTGGGAAGCCCGGTTTTCTTCCAACAAATTAGAGTCACATTATCATATATTATCGGCATAAATGCGCCTTTGGATGGTTCAATGGGCAGGTACACAAGTCGCCGCCACTATAGTTTGGTTAACTTCAAACAGCCAGTTGGAAGGAGCCATTGGCCGAGTTGCTGACACGGCTCATAGGGATCATTTATAACCCGCCGCAGTCACCGCAACCTTCTGTGGATTCACATCGCGCTATCAACGCCAATGATGTATACCTTCTGCTATGGTCAAATATGGAGAATCTCAAGCCAACTCCTCGAGTCGTCTTGAGACTCGGGGCTACAATGGTATGACTTGGCAAAATTAGCGGTTTCAATGATTCAAGAACTCGGGTCATTGAAGGAAAAATAACCCGGCCCCGGAGATTACCGCTAGATCGATGAAAATTTAAAAGCCGCTTAAGATTTCCGGCTCAAAATAAGGACTCTGGTTTAAAATCCGGTTCAAGAGATATCTTTCTCCCACAAAGCTCTGAAGCTCTCAAATCCGGTTCAAAAGCCGGCCCAGGGTAAATTTGTCCCTCACAAATTTTTGAAGCTCTCAAATCCGGTTCAAAATCCGGCTCAAGGTAAATTTGTCCCTCACAAATTTTTGAAGCTTTCAAATCCGGTTTAAAGTTCCAGTTCAAAAAGAATTAATCTCTCGCAAGTTCGAGTTCTAAGAAAAATTAAAGGTTGCCAAAAAGAACTTGCTGCCATGATGCGCGGTTCAAACATAAGTATCCTGCATTACGGCTTATCTTATTATGGTCACTTGGGGGCTTCCTGCTCATCGAGCATAGCTGTCGGTACCCTCTTGATCGGTGCAATGCTAATATATGGTCACTTGGGGGCTTCCTGTTCAAACATAGGTCGTATTCGAACCAAAGAGAACATAGTTGTCAAAACCCTTTTGATCGGCACACTGTCAAACTCACTAGGAGGCTTCCTGATCATATCCGAATCATAGCTTAACCTCTTATGGGTCCGACGTGGATCATATTCGAATCAGCGTCGTTAAAAAACTCTCAAGGTCATTTGGGGGCTTCCTGTTCAAACATAGGTGATATTCGAACCAAAGAGAACATAGCTGTCGGTACCCTCTTGATCGGCAACGCCAAAGCCATTGGGGGCTATATGATCGTATTCGAATCTTAGCTCAACCCCTTTGGAACGGTTTTCTGATCGTATATGAATCAGAAGCCTTAAGTTTTTTAAGTATTTTTTGCAAACAATTTTGGGTTTGACTTGAGACCTTTTTTGGATTATATCTCAAATGTATATAAGTGTTTTATGCTTAACCCGGCTTGACTTTTGACTATAAGTCGCCAGCTTATGACAATCATCATCTATGTGGAAGCATTGGCTTCTAAAGATTGGATTATCACCCTTACTGCACAGGTCATGTAAACCGGCACTACAAATTCAATATCACCGTGGTTATATGTGAGGTATTATGACCCGCCCTGCGGTAAACCGCCAAGGGTTCTTGTGATCTACTTGTGTGCAGGGTAAGACTACATTTGGGTGGTTACCCGCCCTGGCCCTTGACGTTAAGTCGCCAGGGCATATGTTGTTTAAACTCTGTGCAGGATTTGCAGAATTATGACTTATATAAATGCTTCAGTCCAAGCTCATCACTGAAATTGGTGTCTCAAAAGGGTTATCAATTATTGATTTTCTCAAGGGCTATAGGCCACCGGGTTACAAAAATTCCGGCTTACAATGAATGCGCATTAAGTCGTCATCGGCCAAGAGCCGCCAGGTATTTAAACTCCGGATTTACTTGTCAACCGATGAGGTATTCAAATCTTTAATAGCCAAAACTGGCTGGATTTTCATGATGATATTGAATGATTGAGGTTTTCATACCGGATTATATTATTCAAATCTCGAATAGCCAACATGGCTGGATTTCTATTGTGATTATCAATAACCAGTGTTATGATTGAGGTTTTCAAAGTCGCTTTAAGCATAACGGCTATTATTTTTATCAATGGATATGATTTATTCTACAATGGAAGGAATAGTCCCGAGTCATTGCAGGCTACGACACGGCACTTGGGGGCTATATTATTCAGATTGGGATTATATCAAATATGCAAGTCCCATGTCACCGCCAAAGATGCACCATGGCACTTGGGGGCTAATGCAAAGTCATTTTTTGCTCAACTTATTGAAGACCTGACTCATCACATTCAAAATGAGTTAGCCCTTGGGGGCTACCAATTCCTCCTGTCAAAAATTGAAGGTACACAAGCATTAATCCATTATATTGAATGGTCCACTATTCAGTTGCAGGAGTACAAAGCTCTTAACCTTGTGGACGTGGATTCAAGCCCCATGGTGGAGACTATATTATATGATGTTATTATCAATTATATACAAAGTCCCGGCTCAGTATTATCTTACTAAGCCAACCCTTGGGGGCTACACATTCTTTGTTCAAATTTGCATGGTTATATCTACAAAGTCCACGCTCATTATTGCATAATGACCCGGCCCTTGGGGGCTACATTGGTTGAAATTTTCATGAGCATAAAGCAATTACAAGTCCCGGAGTTGCTTTGCAAGTATGACAACCCGGCACTTGGGGGCTACATGTGTGGAATATTCAGTTTATATGATTGAGATGAATAAACAAGATTTCTTCAAGGTTGCAACATTTATTGGAGCAAGTCTTAAAACCATCACTTTGTTCTGCTCAAGACTTGGGGGCTACAGGTAATATGGATATAAGGGAGAAAAATCTTCAAATTATCAGTTTTGAGCAAATCAGGAGGACCAATTACATAAACCGGTGTCAACAACAATTATGACCCGGCATAAATACATTTTATAATCTAGCAGTTTTTGGTAATGATAAACCGGCAAGTTTTACATCTTCAAGCCGGATGAATATCAGATGAGTATTTGAAGACCAAAATTATTTAGCCCGGCGCCTTGGAAGCCGACTCAAGTGGATTATTCTTCACAATTTTTTTCTGTGAGAAACCAACATCAGCAGATTGAGTATGAAGCTAGCTTATTTGACCCGGATTTTCTAGATGAAGGAAATGACAATTGGACTTAAGGATAATCAGGTCCCGTCTCAGGAGAATATTTAACCCGGAGCACAAGGAATTAAGGATGATCAGGTGCCGGCGTACAAGAATTTTTAACCCGGAACACAATCTGTCAAAGTTGTTCTTGTGTTTGTTTTACAGGATCAGTTTAACATGGATAAATCCAAATTAAACTGGGGGCTAATGTCGGGAATATACCCCGCGGTATGACCCGGCTGGAAGTATGACCCGGCCGGACTTGGCGCTTCACCGATGACCCGTCGGAGGACTGGCGACTCACGGGTCTGGCGGCTCACTGGTCAGACGACTCACGGATGACCCCGACGGCGGGTCACATAGAAGACTAGGCCCAAGGCCCAGTAGGCTGGCTCGTATAATGGTGGGCCGGCTTAAGACATAAGGCATGAGGAATATTTCCTTTACGAGGAAGCAAGACCCGTACTTGTATCCGACTTGTAATAGAGAATAAGTTAGTCCTAATCCTAATAGGACTCCACATGTAACCCGCCCCTTCAACTTATATAAGGAGGGGCAGGGCACCCCAAGAGGGGCAGGCAACAAGAAACAATCTCTAGGGCTAGACAAAAAGAGCCGGCTTACCGGCGACTCCCTCATGATCATAATGAGACCTAGCCACAAACAGCATGTAGGGCTATTCCGGATGATGTTTCCTGGGGCTCAAAGTTGTCTAAATCTTTGTCTTGTGTTGCGTCTCTCGATTTCGCCCAACCCCTCTCAAGCTACCATAATAGATGCGTTGGCCTCGCGACTAAGTCCTCACGCTAAGCACATCTGCCGTGACAATTCCACGACACCTTGCGTCGGTAGAACATCAACATCGTCACCACGCCGTCGTGCTGACGAAACTCTCCCTCAACACTCGGCTAGATCGGAGTTCGAGGGACGTCATCGGGCTGAACGTGTGCTGAACTCGGAGGTGTCGTACGTTTGGTACTTGACCGGTCGGATCGTGAAGACGTACGACTACATCAACCGCGTTGTGCTAACGCTTCCACTTTCGGTCTACGAGGGTACGTGGACAACACTCTCCCCTCTTGTTGCTATGCATCACCATGATCTTGCGTGTGCGTAGGAAAAATTTAAAATTACTACGTTCCCCAACAAGTTACAGTTGGATGTGACTATTGAAGTATACCTTGAAATCCTTACCTCTTTGACGAGGGACCGGTCGTGACTTCACCGACCTTCGTTTTAGAGGCCTTGCTAGGCGCAGGAGCCGCTCTCTTTGGAGCCGCCCCTGGAATAGTGTGACACGCCGAATGCCTCCCCTGTGGAGCACAAGACAGTGCGATGGTAAGGCAGTGCGAGGAAGCTCTTTCAAGAGAGGTTTTTTCTCAACGACTTACGTGGGAAGCTGGAAGAAGACCAGGGTAATCAGCGATAATGGCCACTTCCGTGACATCATAGCTCGCCTGGTAAAAAATCCCTTCCGCGAGTACCACCGATATATCCGGATCTTCTTCATACCCGGGATCCAGCTCCCGGTTGTGGTCCTCAGGCTGTGGGGCGGGGCTGTAAAACCCCTCGGTGATTCTTCGCCAATGCTGTTATAAACGGATTAAAAGCTTGTCAAAGGTAATCCGGGAAGCAAAACGAGTAAAGCAGAAGGATTGGGACTTACCCAGCTCGGAGGATTATACATAGAATATCCCTCTCTGCGATTGATTTGAGGAAATTCCTCTTCCTCCCCTTTGAACAGCTCGGCCAGTATTTTGGCCAGAGCGGCGGGGGTGCCCGGACCTTTTCGACCACAGCGGGAGGTGTCGTCCTCCCTGTTGTAGTGCCACATTGGGAGCCCTCTGTATTGAAGCGGCTGAACCCCTCGCATTATGGAGGTCGCCATTACCTCAACCATTGTTAATCCGGACTGGGCGAGCGTCTTTATCTCACCCAAGAGTTGACAAACCTCCGCACTGTCATCCTCCTCAAGGCTCCGGGGGCGCCAACTGTGGCATTTCTTTAGCGGAACGCTTGCAAATTCAGGGAGACCCTTTCGAACTCTATCGGAGGCATAGCGTCCTCGATGTAGAACCACTCGGAAATCTATTCTTCAGATGCCTTCCTTGGCATGCCAGACGGGTATCCGATATCGGCGATGCACCACACTTCGGCTCCGCCCACTTCAAATATTGACCCCTCATGGTTACGCGGGACAAGACAGAACAACTTTCTCCACAGTTCGAAATGGGCTTCAACACCCAGGAATAGCTCGCATAAAGCAACATAACCGGCGATGTGCAGGAAGGAGGCGGGAGTGAAGTTGTGCAGCTGGAGGCCGTAATATTCCAAAAGCCCTCGGAGGAACGGATGGACGGGAAATCCGACGCCCCTCAGCAGATAGGGGACGAAGCACACTCGCTCCCTCCCGGATGGGTTGAGGAAGTCTTCCGACTGAGTCACGCCATCGAAGGAGACCGACCCTGTTCGAACAGGGACCAGATCCGCGGGAGGAAGAAATCCCTGCGTTTGCAGCTTTGCTAGGTGACTATTAGTCACAGAACACTTCTCCCAATCGCTTCTCTTTGGGCTTGAGCGGGAGGAAGAACTGGGAATGCTAGCCATGTTGGAATGGCTTCTCCTGGCAGTTTCTGGGGATTTTCTCGGCACGGTATCGCCTGGATCTAAGATCCAGTTCCATTAAATAGGCGTTCTTCCTTGTGTGGGTGGGGTGTTATTTGCAAAAGTATCCTGACTTTCGGCATTCGCTCGACACATGGAATACGAAGTTATTAGCGCGCAGAAGCCAAGGAGAACAATATTGAGTCAACAGCCGAATATATTACTTGGAGAAGGGAACCCACCTTGCAATGCTGAAGACAATCCGAGCACCGAACACCTTGTCATTGAAGCCTGGTTCGGGGGCTACTGAGGGAGTCATGGACTAAGGGGTCCTCGGGCGTCAGGCCTGTTATCCATGGGCCGGACTGATGGGCTGGGAAGACACGAAGACCGAAGACTATACCCGTGTACAGATTGGACTCTACTTGGCGTGGAAGGCAAGCTAGGCGGCCGATTATGAAGATTCCCTCTTATGTAACCGACCTCATGTAACCCTAGATCTCTCCGGTGTATATATAAACCGGGGAGCATAGTCCGGATAGGACATATTCATTACCATATATTCATAGGCTAGACTTTTAGGGTTTAGCCATTACGATCTCGTGGTAGATCAACTCTTGTAATACTCAGATTCATCAAGATCAATCAAGCAGGAAGTAGGGAATTACCTCCATAGAGAGGGCCCGAACCTGGGTAAACATCGTGTCCCCCGTCTCTTGGTACCATCGATCCTAGACGCACAGTTCGGGACCCCCTACCCGAGATCCGCCGGTTTTGACACCGACAGGAGGCACGGTTAGTGTGAAGTTGAATGATGAGGTGGGCCCCTATTTTCAAAGTTCGAAAGGGGTGCGCGAGGGGGACCCGTTCTCACCTTTCCTCTTTAATTTATCCGCTGGCCGCTTGACGAAAATGGTGATTAAAGCTCAGCAAAATGGCTTGTTCAAAGGGTTAGCGCCTGACTTGATCCCAAATGGGGTAGCTATCTTGCAATATGCGGATGACATGATTCTGTGTTTCGAGGATAATCCTAGAAATGCTCTTAATATTAAATTGCTGTTATATCTTTTTGAAGTCATGTCTGGGTTGAAAATCAATTTTCTAAAAAGTGAGATCTTTTCGGTCCGTGTTGATGATATTATTATGCAAAAATATGCTGAGATGTTTAATTGCCAAATAGGTAACTTCCCTATCAAGTACCTAGGCATGCCTGTTAGCTATGCTGGTTTGAAGTGTAGTGATTGGCTTTTTGTAGATGACAAATTCATCAATCATTGTGAGAAATGGGTTAGTGAAGTACTGCAACAGGGGGAAGGCTTATTAAAGTAAACTCTGTGATGTCACATGTTCCAACTTTGTACATGTCTATGTTTCTTTTGAAAAAGACTACTTTGGATAAATGGGACAAACCTAGAGGGAATTTTTTCTGGCATAGCAAAGGAAAAAAGAGAGGCTACCATATGGTTAAGTGGAGCCATATATGTCGATCCAAAAAGAAAGGGGGTTTGGGTGTTAAAGACTTGAGAAAACAGAATATTAGTCTATTAGTGAAATGGTGGTGGAAACTTGAGAAAAATAAAGGGCTCTGGCAAGATATTGTTAAGGCAAAATACTTAAAGAAAACCTCGATTGCTATGGTTAAACACAAAGCCAGTGACTCGCCTTGCTGGAAATCCCTTTTGAAAGTGAAAGACTTATATATGTTGGGTAGGGGTATCAATTTGAACAGGGGATATGTGGCTAGACTCTGGCTCGATAGCCTGGAGGGTAGAATTCCTTTTAAAGACAGATTCCCACTGTTATTTGAGATTTGTGTTGAACAAGATGTCGGTGGGAACGACACCTATGGGATCACAAGAATCCCTACTATGGTCGCGGGGCACGGGGTCGTGAGAAGAGCGGATCAAACAGATATCACAAGGTTTCCTTATCCAGGTTCAGGCGCGAGGATGCGTAAAACCCTACTCCTGCTTTGGTGGTTTGTTTATCTGTGTTCTTGAACTAGCAATGGGGCGTGAGGAGCTCCAAAAAGCCGAATCCTCCTCCTGGTCGCCTTGGGCCTCCTTTTATAGGGAAAGGGGTTGCCACAGTGGCACACATGAGGTGGAAAGGGTACAGTGATGCGAGTTTATCCCTCGCATTACATGACAAGGCGCCTTTAATGCGTCTTGCTTAGGTGTCCTTGCTTTATCGGGGACGGGGGAGAGCCCTGTCTCGCCCGTCGCCGCTCCCTTTCGTGTCGACACGCGCCCTGGCCAGCGGTGCCCGCGGTGCCATGTAGGCAGGCAGGCAGCTGAGGTGGCGCAGTGGTGGGTCTCCACGAAGATCCACTTGACACCACATAGGTGCCTGCCCAATTGGTTGGGTCGGCAGCTGCATGCGAACGGTGGTGGAGGTTTGATTGGCGTGGGCCTGATGGTGGTCCTACGGGTGTTCTTGGCAAGGGCCTCGCCGTAGCCCCGGTAAGGGTCTTGCCGGGGCCCCGGCAAGGGTCTTCTTGATGGCGCTCTTGTCATCCCCGGCAAGGCTCTTGCTGGGGGCCTTGTGGTCTTCCTTGGGTGGTATCCCGCCAAGGGTCATCATCTTCTATCGTGTGTATCTGATCTTGAATGTCTTCACAAAGATCTGCATGCCACCACGGGGATGTCTCCCGAATCCTTGCCCCATGGGGGCAGTGGACTCAAGGGTGATTCGCTCCGTAGGTGTGGGGCGAGCTTCCACGGCAAGGGTCTTGCCAGGTTTGCTAAAACTGCCTTCCGACAAGGATCTTGCCGTGGGAGTCCACTTCGTCCCCTTTGCTCTTTGTTGTCTTGGTTTTGGCGTCGTTCTGCTCCTTTCGAGCTTCGGCCTTACCGTGGATCACCTCCCTTGCCTTGCTCAGTGCGGTGGTGCCCGCGGCTCAGACTGCCCGTGCACAGTTATAGGGGTACAAAAAGTGTACCCCTCTTTTTGTACACCGACAGGAGCCCCCGGGCCTGGGCCACACGTAAGCGCAATCGCGTCGTTGGGCTAGGCCCAAAAATGGTGCGCGGGCAGGCGGGGTGGTTTTTACCGCGGTAAGTCTCTTCGCGCACTGCGCTTCCCATGCCTCCCGCGCGTGGCTCGGCGTGGGGAGGCGTGCGTGACGTGGGCGGCATGCGTGGGGCTGAGCTCTGCGCGCATGTGTCACGTCGTAGTAAAGGGGGCGGTTCGCGCCTTCCCCATAAACGGAGGGAGGCGTGGGCGCGACCCATTCTTGAGCAGGGGCCGAGGCGTGGTCTTGAGCGTCCACTCCCCACGATCACGTGGTGGGGAGAGGTCGCCTCACCCGTCGCCTTGGTCCCGCATGCCTGCCACGTGGTTCTCTTGCGCTTGGGGTGGCGAGCGGTGGAGGCAGGAAACCGGGCCGTCGCGGGCTGGGGCAGCGGGTTGGTCCCAGTTCCCTGCGCCTTCCGCGTCTTGATTGGCTGGCCAGGCGGCGAGCCCCGCCGGTTCCTTTATAAAGAGCGGGAGGGGGATGGCGTCCGCATTCTTCCATCTCCTCCTTCCTTGACTGCTCCCCCTCCATCCGCCATGGAGAGAGGGAATCCTGGCCCTTCAGCGGTGGCGGCGAGGTTGCCGCTCGACAACGCGTCCTTCCTTCTCCTGCACCTGCGGTGGCGGAGCCAGCCGCGAGGGGAAGGGGAAGGGGGCGAGGCCGTGGGCGAGGCCGAGGCGCTCGGGGAAGAGGAGGACGGGGCGGCGCGTCGGTCTCGCCTCCGCCAGTAGTTCCTCCCCCCATGGAGGGCCATGTTGGGGATGACCCTTGCGAGTTCTTCGTCAGGCTGCGCCGGCCGCCTCGCCGTCGCCTTCGTCTCCCGACTCCATTCGCGCGGGAGATGGAGCTGGATCTGCCGGAGTCATTGCGGCTGCACATGAGGGGCTGTGGGATCAGCGGTACGCGAGTTCGCGTCGACTTCCCGGCCCCTCACGTGATGTATCTTCATCGGGGATGGAAGACGTTCGCTCATATCCACCGCTTGACGGATGGGCTCACTCTCCATTTCAAGCTGATGGAGGGCGGCCTCCTCTCCGTCAAGGTCTTCGGGCTCTTCGGGACCCGGGCAAGGTGTTGCGTGGAGAGCTCTTCTGATAGCGAAGACCCCTCCTCGGGCGGGAGTGGCGAGGAGGACAACGGCAGTGACGACGAGGGTAGCAGGCGGCAGGATGACGGGTCCGACTAGGTGTCGGGCGCCGCTCCGTGCGGCACCAGCGACCCCATCATCCGTGTCGCCGGCTCCCTGAACTTCTCGGGGTCGTCTCCTTGGGCGGCTGGCGTTGGGAGGCTGCGGAAGAGGAAGAGGGCGGGCGGCAAGGCCGTCAAATCGAATCTGCGGGCACCGACACCTTCGACGCAGCGTCGACGTCCTGCCGCCTCGTCTTGAGCTACGCTTCGGCGCCGCCATCACCATCCAGCCTTGAGACGGCCACCAAGGCGTTCTCTTGGTGTCTCCTGCCACCCGTGGCTTCGCCTAGGCGCCCCTTACGCCCTTTTCGCCTCCTTGACCTGCCTCCCTAAGGAGAAGGACAAGAAAGGGGTTCTGAGCACCTTATCTCTTTTAGCTTGTAAGCCTTTGGGCCTTGGCTGAATTTAAAACTTGTAATCCCATCATTCAAGTTTTTCATTCCCCATGGGCTGTACCTGAGTGGAATGTTTTTAGTGAAAAAGGGATGCTTGCCGGGTCATTTGTTTGCGGGTAGAACCCACGACAAGGAGTAAATCCTTGATATCCCTAAGATAAACATTTCCTTGCCCGGCAACAGGCCCTACCGTCTTCCCACTTCGCTCGACCTTTCTCACGCTTTTGGTGGAGGCAGGGATGAGGTGGGTTCAGGCTCCTCGTTTCATCCTTTTGCTGCCGCGACTACGACCAAACTTGGCCTCAGGAACGAGCCCTAGGGCTTAGAGTTTTAGGGGAGCACGGTAGCTTTGGGAAAAAAACGGGGTTTCACATACCTCAGTCCATAAGGGAATGCATGATAAGGGATGAAGAACTTATCTGAAGCTGTAGCCCCCGGCAACTCTGGTTTGCCGTGGGTGAATCTTTGCAATTGCAGCCCCCGGCAATACTGGCTTGCCGGGGTCTAGATGCCGGCCTGTCCCTCTTCTCTTTTTCGTCCTCAAGTGATCCGACAAGGATATCTGTGAGTCCTACGAACCAAAGAAGACAAAAGAACAGCAAAGAGACGCACACTCGACCTCTAAGCTAGGGGTTAGTCGCCGCTAAGCACTATCAACCCTAACCAAGGACGAGACTCGACCTGGCATGCATGCTATAACTTAGGGCGCCAACGCTTCATTTATTTATGCTCAGGGTCTGCGCCTGGCTTTGTACAAAGGGTTACATGCATCATCGGCAATGCTTGTACAAAAGGTGGCTTGCCGGGGGGCCCGACAAGCCGCGCCTCACGGGTAAAACTTGCGAAGATGCTCAATGTTCCAGGAGTTACTCACTGGCGGCACCTTGGTCTCGAGGCCCGGACTGCACGGGCCTGGTGACTCGTGATACCCGATAAGGGCCTTCCACTTTGGCGTCAACTTGTTGGAATTCTTGGCCGATTGAGCAGCGCGAAGGACAATGTCGCCTTCCTCAACGCTTCGGTCATGAAGCTTGCGGCTATTGTAGCGGCGCTAGGCTTGCTGTTAGCGTGATGATCTCTCAGCCGCCCGATGACGATCTTACTCAAGGAGCATTGCGTCATCTTGTCGCATGATTGCTCTTGCTCAAGCTTCGTCATAAGAGAGCACTCGAGGTGACCCGTATATGAGTTCGATGGGGAAAACTGCTTACGCCCGTATACTAGGGCAAAAGGTGTACGGCGGTGGCTCGATTTGGCGTCGTCTGATCGACCAAAGAACCGCCGCAATTCATCAATCCAGCGCCTTCCACTCTTGTGCAGCTGTCAAAGGTCTTGGTCCTTAAGCCTCGCGATACTTCAGCATTTTCCCTCTCGGCTTGACCATTGCTTGGCGGGTGAGCAGCAGGCGAAAGCAGACTTTCTTTGCCGAGGTCTTGGGTATATTGCATGAAAGTGCGGCTTGTGAACTGTGTGCGTTGTCGGTGATAACCTGTTGGAGTACGCCAAAGCGGCACACTAGTCCCTTGAAGAACTTGACGGTGGATCGAGCTGTGACCTTCCTCATCGCCTCCACCTCCGGCCACTTGGTGAACTTGTCGATTGCAACGTACAAGCACTCAAAGCCCCCGACAGCGCGGGGGAAAGGGCCCAGTATGTCGAGCCCCCAGACCGAGAAGGGCCAGGAGAGAGGAATGGTTTGAAGGGCTTGAGCTGGCTGATGAACCTTCTTTGAATGGGCCGACGGGCTTCACACACGGTGACTAGTGTCGTCGCATCACGGAGGGTGGTGGGCGAAGAAGCCTTGCCGGAATGCCTTGCGGCAAGGGCCCTTGACCCAATGTGGGATCCACATATGCCTTCGTGTATCTCCGCCAACAGCTCCAGTCCTTCCTCTCGAGGGATACACTTCTATTTCACACCGTTCGGCCTCTTTACATGCAGGGGCGTCATCGACGAACTGGTACATGGTAGAGCGACGGGCTACTTTTTCCGCTTGTTCCTGCTCCTCAGGAAGTTCCCCTATTTGGAGGAATCGGACGGTATGTTGTGCCCACGCTGGAGCCTGGGGCTCGACGGCGAGGACTAAAGGCATTTCCTCTGCTATAGGAGTGGCTGTCTCGACGGCAAGAGCTTGACGCTCCGCTGGAGCCAGTCGTCCCGTGGCGGGCTCAGTATCCCCGAAAACATCCTTGCCGGTGGCTCCGGGGAGCTCGGCGGGAAAGTACTTGCCGGACCCTGATTTCCTCCTCTTATTCTGCTCTCTTGATGGATCAACGGATGGCTGAGTTAGCTGAAGCACAAAGGTACCTAGTTCCACAGGTAGCTTGAGGGCATCGCGTTTTGACAGGTAATCGGCGATATCGTTCTCCGCTCGGGGACGTGTTCAGCCTATATACCGTCGAAACACTCTTCAAGCTTTCTCACTTCATCGACGTAGGCCTTCATCAACGGGCTCTGGTAATCCTTGTTGACTTGCTTGACGACAAGCTGCGAGTCTCCCCCGACGATGAGTTTCTTGATTCCGAGGTCCGCCGCGATCCTAAGACCGGCAAGCAGCCCTTCGTACTCTGCCGTATTGTTTGTTGACACCTCCCTGGGGAAGTGCATCTGGATCACGTACTTGAGGTGCTCTCCGGTGGGCGCGACAAGCAGTACGCCAGCCCCGGCGCCTTGTAAGGAGAAAGCTCCATCAAAGTACATGATCCAATCACAACTTGCCTCCTTGCCGGGGAGAGCAGTCTCTTGGGCTTCTTCGTCAGGTGTTGAGGTCCATTACGCAATGAACTCCGCTAGGACTCGGCTCACGAATCGTCGAAGTACTTTCAAACTTGAGGCCAAAGCTGGACAGCTCCAAAGGCCCATTCCACAATTCTTCCCGTTGCATCCGGATTGTGCAATATCCGTTGCGAGAGGGAGGCGAGTAACGACAGTGATCTCAAATGCGCACGGAAGTAGTGACGCTTAACTTCCTCGAGGCCATAAGAAGGCGAAGAGCAGTTTACCTGACGCCGGAGTACCTTGATCTAGCCCCCTGCAGGAGGGAACTAATAAAGTAGACCGGGTGCTGCATCATTTTCTTCTTCGGCGGCACTTCAACTGGCTGCGTCGTCTCTGCATTGGTGGTGTCGGGCTCTGCCGCTGCCATTACCTCGTCGTCAACCTCTCTCTGCGCCACTAGTGCGGCGCTGACCACCTGGTCCGTTGCCGCCAGGTACAGCAGCAACGGCTCCTGTGGCCATTGCTCTACTTGTATTGGCGCGGATGAGAGGTACTTCTTCACACCTTGAAATGCTGCTTCGGCTTCTGGCGTCCACTCCATCGAGCCCGCCTTTTTCAGGATCTTGAAAAGGGAAGGGCGCTTCAGCAGAACTTGGAAATGAACCTGCCCATGGCGGCGACGCAACCAACAAGCCGACGCACAACCTTGATTCTCTTGGGTGCTTCAATCTGCTCTATAGCTTTGATTTTGTCCGGATTGGCCTCTATCCTGTTGTGACACCAAGAACCGAGAAGCTTGCGGATGGGGCGCCAAAGACGCACTTCTCAGGGTTCAGCTTGAGATTGATCTTGCGCAGGTTTGCAAATGTTTCTTGCAAATCTGGTATGAGGGTTGCCCTGTCCTTGGTTTTGACCACTATGTCATCCATATAAGCTTCCATATTTCTATGGAGCTGGGGTTCAAAACCAATCTGGACCGCCCTTGCAAACGTCGAACCAGCACTCTTCAACCCGAATGGTATCCGCATGAAACAACACGTACCGCATGGGGTGATGAATGTTGTTTTCTCTTCGTCTTCTCTTGTCATGAAGATCTGGTGGTAGCCGGAGTAGGCGTCGAGGAATGACAACATATCACACCCAGCCGTGGAGTCAACAATCTGGTCGATGCGCGGCAACGGGAAGGGTCTTTAGGGCAATCCTTATTGATATCTGTGTAATCAATACCAGTCTCCACTTCCCATTTGCCTTGCGCACTATGACCGGATTGGCCAACCACGTTGGATGGAGCACTCCTCTTACCAAACCCGCTGCTTCCAGTTTCCGGATCTCTTCTGTGATGAACTCTTGCCGTTCCAAAGCTTGCTTTCTAACCTTCTGCTTGACAGGCCGCGCATGAGAGCAGACAGCAAGGTGGTGCTCAATCACCTCCCTGGGAACACCGGGGATGTCGGAAGCTTGCCATGCAAACACATCGACATTCGCCCGCAGGAAGGTGACGAGCGCGTCTTCCTATTTGTCATCAAGGGTGGAGCTTATGGTAAAAGCTCCTCCCGTGCATCCTCATTGATGAAACCTTCTTGGTTCCGGCGGTATGGCCACAGGCTTCTTGTTTCCACCGGTGGAGCTCTCTGGCACGTCCTCGACGGCAGCGTACACTCCGAAGAGGTGCGCTTGCCGGAGTGGGTGTCCGAGGTCTCACCGGTCTTCTTCTTATTCTTCCCTCCCGGGGTCCCAGCGGCAGGAGCAAGTGCCCTAGTGGTGGCAGCTGCTGCAACTGCTTGCTGGTATAGTTGGTCAGCGCAAATCAACACATCTTTCTTATCGGAGGGGATGGTGATGATCGTCACAGGTCCTGACATCTTCAGGGTGTTGTAGGCGTAGTGTGACGCTGCCATGAACTTGGCCAGCGCTGGGCGGCCAAGGATCCCGTTGTAGGGCAAGGGGATCTTGGCAACATCAAACACGATCCTCTCCGTCCTGTAGTTCAGGTCGCTTCCAAAAGTCACGGGCAGCGTGACCTTTCCCTTGGGTTGGCTTCTTCTCGGGTTGACCCCCTGAAACGTGCCCGTCTCTTCGAGGTCTCCATCAGGAATCTGCAGTTTCTCGATCACGCCAGGCAAGATCAAGTTTAGACCGGCCCCGCCATCGACTAGCATCTTCGTCACCTTGAGGTTGCGTATTGTCGGTGAAACCAACAATGGCAAGCACCCGACCTCAGTAGTACGATCAGGGTGATCCTCAGTGTCAAAAATGATAGGTGTCTTTGGACCACTTCGGTGACCTTTGGGCATCAAGCAGCGGCTCTGCCGCTGTAATCTCTCGCGCCCACTGTTTAAGCCGGCGGTGAGAAGTATGCAGCGAGGCGCCACCGTCGACGCACATGGCCTCTGTAGCTTTCTGAAAGTCTTGGTCGTCGGATTCGTCGTCCTCTTCGTGATCGTCGTCTTCTGGCTTTCTGTCACGGCCCCGGGCGGGCCTCTCCTATTGTTTATCCTTGCCGCGACGGCGCTTTGGCAAATCACGCTTCTTGCCGGACCCCTCAGCACCGTCGGGCCCTTCTCCTTGTCCCGCCTCTCATACTCAACCCTCGCTTCTCGTGACGAGCTCAACTTTGTCGATAGTCTTGGAGAGCATGGCCTTTGGTGCGATGGATCTTGCGGTATAACGCTTGTCGGAGTTTCTGGCTTCTCGGCGGCCGCCAAGGCCGGCAGGCGACACATCCGGCAACTTCCTTGCCGGGGTCATCTGCCGTGGTTTTCTTGGTGGAGCCGGCGTCATCAGATCCCTCGACGGCAAGCACGGCTTTACCCTTGCGCTTCCTGTTGCGGCGCCGGCCTTTCTTCGCCGGGGCGGCAATATCCTCATCTGAGGAGTCGGTTTCTACGCCGACATCTTTGCCGGGGTACTTCCTTCCCTCTTTAGCTCGGGCACATCTGTCAGCAAGAACATAGAGTTCTGCTACATCTTTCACCTTGTTCATTGCCAGCTCTTCGCGCATCTTGCGGTTACGCACGCGTTCGATGGAACGACCGATGATGGCGGCAGGGTGAACATCAGGGATATTGTATTGTATCCGGCTGAACCTTTGTATATACTTGCGGAGACTCTCGCCTCCCTTCTAGGGAATGACGTGCAGGTCGCTTGCTTGGCCATGGGCTTGGTGGCCTCCAGTAAAGGCGCCCACGAATCATGGCACAAATCCGACCAGGAGGAAATAGAGTCTACCGGCAAGTGCATCAACCATGACATGGCGTTGGGTTTGAGAGCCAACAGAAAGTAATTCGCAAGCACCTTATCGTCGCGGGCTCCGGCAGCTTGCATCGTGATGGTGTAGATCTTGAGGAACTTCGGACGGGTGGGTCTTGCCGCTGTACTTTTCGCCCACGTCGGGTTTGAAGGTGCGGTGAGTGGGCCACTGGAACTGCCGCAGCTCATGGGTAAAAGCCGGACAGCCTACCTCGTAAGGTACGCCTCCAGGGCTCTCCGGTGTCGGTGGCTCACAGCAGGCCCTGCTTGCCTGTCTGATTGGTGGCGCGCTCCGCGCCGGCGCTCGATAGTGGTTCGAGCGCTGGTCACAGTGGGCCCGCGGGTCGGACGATGCTACGGAGATTTCGTCGCCCGTAACGTCGCGACGGGCTGGCGTCTGTGGTACCGGGCGAGGAGGAGGCGAGTGCACCGTGGTCGCGGCGCCACCGGCTTTCCTGCCACTGGTGCGTGGGACCCCGTCGGAGCGTCGACCCTGGGGCTCCACCGGACTCTGTTCGTCTTTGTTGGCCACCGCAACAAGGCTTCGGATAGTGGCTCTCCATTCGTCGAGTTTCCCCGTAGTGGGAGGAAAATCGAGGAGCAACTGCGCGCACCAGGGCTTCTGCTGGCATTGGTGGCAGCGAAACCTGCACAGATCGTGATGTGCTTCGACTTCTGACCATGTAAGAAGGAGCTCTATCACGACCCCGCGGTCGCATGCCATCTTCACCAGTGCCTCGGCGAGCGGGCAGGTCTTCTAAATCCCAGGAGTGGCGCTCGGGGCTCTTTCCGCGGCGACGCCCGGGGTCCTCGGCGTGATTATGCCGTTCGTCGCGCCCCGCTTGAGAGGAGCGCGCCGTCGATGCCGGCGTGGGAGTCTTGGAAGCCCTCGCGTCGCCTTCGGGCGGGGTGGCAGCGATCCTGGAAGGCCCCGCGCCACCCGCGGAGGGCCTGTCTCCGTCTTTGGATTTGGCGGCGTGTGGCCCGTTACCAGGCGCACGAACATCGCCGCCTCCCAAACTTCGGCTCTTTGGGGCGGTGTTGGTGTTCATGAACGGCGCCCGGGTCCTTTACGCAAACAGTCCACTTCTCGCCCAGCGTCGGACGGATGTCCGACTTCCGACGGGCCAACCGCCACCGTCATCTTCTTCTTGGGCGCCATGACGATGAAGAAGCGTCGAACTAATCGCTAGAGCCGATTCTCACAATCGCCCCCCTACCGGCGCGCCAAAAGATGTCGGTGGGAACGACACCTATGGGATCACAAGAATCCCTACTACGGTCGCGGGTCGTGAGAAGAAGCGGATCAAACAGATAGCACATGGTTTCCTTATCTGTGTTCGGGCCGCGAGGATGCGTAAAATCCTACTCCTGCTTTGGTGGTTTGTTTATCTGTGTTCTTGAACTAGCAATGGGGCGTGAGGAGCTCCAAAAAGCCGAATCCTCCTCCTGGCCGCCTTGGGCCTCCTTTTATAGGGAAAGGGGTTGCCAAAGTGGCACACAGGAGGTGGAAAGGGTACAATTATGCGAGTTTATCCCTCACATTACATGACAAGGCGCCTTTAATGCGTCTTGCTTAGGTGTCCTTGCTTTATCGGGGATGGGGGAGAGCACTGTCTCGCCCGTCGCCGCTCCCTTTCGTGTCGACACGCGCCCTGGACAGCGGTGCCCATGGTGCCATGTAGGCAGGCATGTAGCTGAGTTGGCGCAGTGGTGGGTCTCCATGAAGATCCGCTTGACGCCACGCAGGTGCCTGCCCAACTGGTTGGGTCGGCAGCTGCATGCGAACGGTGGTGGAGGTTTGATTGGCGTGGGCCTGATGGTGGCCCTACGGGTGTTCTTGGCAAGGGCCTCGCCGTAGCCCCGGCAAGGGTCTTGCCGGGGCCCCGGCACGGGTCTTGCCGTGGCGCCTGCTGTCATCCCCGACAAGGCTCTTGCCGGGGGCCTTGTGGTCTTTCTTGGCTGGGATCCCGCCAAGGGTCGTCATCTTCTATAGTGTGTATCTGATCTTGAATGTCTTCACAAAGATCTGCATGCCACCACGGGGATGTCTCGAATCCTTGCCCCATGGGGGCAGTGGACTCAAGGGTGATTCGCTCCATAGGTGTGGGCGAGCTGCCACGGCAAGGGTCTTGCGGGTTTGCTAAAACCGCTGCCCGGCAAGGATCTTGCCGGGAGTCCGCTTCATCCCTTTGCTCTTTGTGGTCTTGGTCTTGGCGTCGTTCTGCTCCTTTCGAGCTTCGGCCTTACCGTGGCTCACCTCCTTGCCTTGCTTTCGGTCTTGGTGGTGCCCGGCTCAGACTGCCCGTGCACATTTATAGGGGTACAAAAAGTGTACCCCTCTTTTTGTACATCGACACAAAACTGCATTGCTGACAAAATTGAACGCCTTAATCAGATCTCCTCTTTTAGGAGGAGGATGTCTCCTGAGATGATGAAACAATGGGACGAAATGAAAAAAGAGGTGTTAACTCTTAAGCAAAGTGATTTGTCGGATGAGATTTATTGGAGACTGGACAGTTCGAGAAAGTATACAACAAAATCCATGTAGAAATGGCTAGAAAGGGAGATAGGTGGCTCTAACTTCAAATGGATTTGGGATGCCAAACTGCCTCTTAAAATACAAATTTTCTTGTGGCAAATGGCGCAGAATGCCATCCTGACTAGGGACAACATGAAGAAAAGACTATGGCTGGGGGATCCTTGCTGTTCATTTTGTGATCAATTAGAAATAGCCCAACACTTGCTTTTTTGTGCCCTGTTTCTAGGGTGGTGTGGAGAACTGTAGGTTCCTTGCTTGGAACTGATTGTTGTCCTAACTCTGTTTGGCAATACTATGCGTGGATGTATAGCTTCTTACCAGGACTGGACAAAGTGTACACCGTTGGCTTGGCTGCTATATGCTACGCTATTTGGCTGGCCAGGAACCGAGCCACTTTCAAAATCAAATGGATTAACACTCCATTTGAGATTGTATTTACATCATGTGCCTTTTTGATGTACTGGGCAGGTCTCCAGAAGCCTGAGGTAGGAGAGATGGTGAAAAAAGGAGTGGAGATGCTGAGGGAGAACACAACACAAATGCTGCTGTTGTGCGGTCCACCAGTTCCAGCTAGGGACGAGCGCGATGGGAACTGAGGAAGAAGATGCTGCAGGTCCCGCTCAATAAGTTTCTAGTGCTTTCGCAAGGAGAAGCTGTCGACGCGCGTGGAGATCACACTGGATGAACTGGGTTTTGCTTATTAGTCTTCATTCTGAGTGTTCCGGGAGTTCATGTGGAGAGTCATTTTGTGGTTGTTGTGGCCTGGTGCCTGATGGTGGCGTTTGCAAGATTTGTGATACTGTGTGTAGGTGTTCGTAGTGCATTTTGGGTGACATCAGGTTTTCGCCCCATGATCTGTTGTTCCTGATGACAGGTGCAGATAGTGGGTTTCCTGGTGTTGCTCCGAACTCGCTTTTTCTCTTTCTCTTAGCCCTGCTGGTTTCAGTTCCTGAGACAATGTATTTCCATTATGATAAGTAATGGAAAGGGGGGAAGCCCGGTTCGAAAAAAAAACTACTCACAAGCTATAAACCATATAGCATATTGGATCAGAGGGGTGAGGGAGTCCTGGATTAGGGGGTCCTCGGACAGCCGGACTATATCCTTTGGCCGGACTGTTGGACTATGAAGATACAAGATTGAAGACTTCGTCCCGTGTCCGGATGGGACTCTTCTTGGCGTAGAAGGCAAGCTTGGCAATGCGGATATGTAGATCTCCTCCCTTGTAACCGACTCTGTGTAACCCTAGCCCCTCTGATGTCTATATAAACCAGAGGGTTTAGTCCGTAGGACAACGACAATCATACCATAGGATAGCTTCTAAAGTTTAGCCTCTACGATCTCATGGTAGATCAACTCTTGTAATACTCATATGAGAAGGCCCGAACCTGGGTAAACATCGTGTCCACCGCCTCCTGTTACCATCCGCCTCAGAAGCACAGTTCGAGACCCCCTACCCGAGATCCGCCGGTTTTGACATTGACATTGGTGCTTTCATTGAGAGTTCCACTGTGTCGTCACTGTAAGGCTTGATGGCCCCTTCGATCATCGGCAACGATGCGATCCCGGGTGAGGTTTTCCTCCCCGGACAGATCTTCGTATTCGGCGGCTTCGTACTGCGGGCTAACTCGCTTGGCCATCTGGAGCAGATCAAAAGCTACGCCCCTGGCCATCAGGTCAGGTTTGGAAACTTGAACTATACTGCCGACATCCACGGAGACTTGATCTCCGACGGATTCGAACCCATGCCAGGTGCGCCGCATGATCACGACGAGCATGCTTTAGCTCTGCCGTCCGACTGTGTTCGGGAGATCAAACCTGTAACTACTCCGGCCTTCAATACGGAACAAATCGCGCCATCTATGAACGGATGGTTGGACCCCGCCCCAGAGGCCGCACACTCAGCGGCGATAGCGCCGAATACTGACTTCACCTCCTACGAGACCCGTGTTGCCGAACCGTTGGATTCGTCCTCGGCCACGGACTCCGAGCCGCTTGTGTCCGTGCCCGTCAAATCCAATTGGGCACCGATCATGGAGTTTACCTTCGCGGATATCTTTCAGCACTCGCCTTTTGGCGACGTACTAAATTCGCTGAAGTATTTCTCCCTGTCGGGAGACCCTTGGCCGAACTATGTCTGGCTAGAATGGGATGCGGAGGACGAAGAAATTCACGCCCCACCCGCCACCCACTTAGTAGCCACTGTCGATGATTTAACCGACATGCTCGACTTCGGCTCCGAAGACATCGACGGTATGGACGACGATGCAGGAGACGAACAAGAACCACCGCCCACAGGGCGCTGGACTGCCACCTCATCATATGATATATACATGGTGGATACCCCCAAAGAAGGCGATGGCGATAAGACATCGGAGGATGACCCCTCCAAGAAGCAACCCAAGCACCGACGTCAGCGGTGCCGCTCTAAGTCTCGCCATAGCAAAAGTAGTGATACTGGCACAAGAAACAATAACACTCCGGATAGTGCCGAAGACGACGACAATCCACTCCAGCCAGATTTAGAGCGGGAGGATGAACAAGCTAGCCCTCCAGAACAGGCAGCAGACAGAGAAACGGAGGATGACAATTGCATGCCTCTCTCCGAAGACGAGGTAAGCCTCGGCGACGAAGAATTTATCGTGCCTGAGGATCCCGTCGAGCAGGAGCTCTTCAAGCTCCGGCTTATAGCCACAACAAATAGCCTAAAGAAAAATCAGCAACAACTTCGAGCTGATCAAGATCTGCTAGCGGATAGGTGGACCGAAGTCCTGGCAGTCGAGGAATACGAACTTGAGCGCCCAACCAAGAGTTATCCAAAACGCAGGTTGCTACCTCAACTCGAGGAGGAAGCATTGAAACCTACATCACCAGCGGATGATATGGCTGATCGGCCACCTCGTGGCCAAGACAGAGAGGCATTTCAGCCTGAAGTCCAGCCTGCACCCCGCCGCCACTCAAACAAAAATACCAAGGCCCGGGGCAACACACGGGACCTGCGAGACGTATTGGAAAACAAGGAAAAACATGCAAGATCGATGTACGGATCACGTGGGCGCGCACCACCCGAGACGATGACCGTCACGCCGGATACACTAAAAGCAAATCCGGCCGGGCCAAATACAGCAGACAAGACTCATATGAACTGCGTCGTGATATAGCCCGTCACAGAGGCGCCGCACACCCCCTATGCTTCACTGATGAAGTAATGGATCACGAATTCCCAGAGGGTTTTAAACCCGGAAATATTGAATCATATGATGGTACAACAGGTCCCGCGGTATGGATCGAGGATTTCCTCCTCCACATCCACATGGCTCGCGGTGATGATCTACACGCCATCAAGTACCTCCCACTAAAACTGAAAAGACCAGCTCGGCATTAGCTGAATAGCTTGCCAGCAGACTCAATTGGCAGTTGGGAGGATTTGGAAGATGCATTCCTTGACAACTTCTAGGGCACTTATGTGCGACCACGGATCTTGATGACTTGAGCCATATAACTCAGCAGCCGGGGAATCAGCCGAGCAGTGCGGACACGGTTCCTAACTAAGAAAAACCAAATTGTTGACTGTACGGATGCAGAGGCCTTAGCGGCATTTAAGCATAACATCCGTGACGAGTGGCTCGCCCGGCACCTTGGCCAGGAGAAGCCAAAGTCTATGGCAGCCCTCACGACACTTATGACCCGCTTTTGCACGGGCGAGGATAGCTGGCTGGCTCGCTGATACGTCTCCAACGTATCTATAATTTTTGATTGCTCCATGCTACTTTGTCTATTGTTTTGGACTATTATGGGCTTTATTTTTCACTTTTATATTACTTTTCGGACTAATCTATTAACCGGAGTCCCAGCCCAGAATTGCTGTTTTTTGCCTATTTCAGTGTTTCGAAGAAACGGAATATCAAACGGAGTCCAAACGGAATGAAACCTTCGGGAACGTGATCTTCTCACCGAACGTGATCCAGGAGACTTGGACCCTACTCCAAGGAGTGCAAAGGCGGTCACGAGGGTGGGGGCGCGCCCCCCTGCCTCGTGGGCCCCCTGACGCTCCACCGACGTACTCCTTCCTCCTATATATACCTACGTAACCCCGACAGATCAGAGACAGAGCCAAAAACCTAATTCCACCACCGTACCTTCCTGTATCCACGAGATCCCATCTTGGGGCCGGTTCCGGAGCTCCGCCGGAGGGGGCATCCACCACGGAGGGCTTCTACATCAACACCATAGCCCCTCCGATGAAGTGTGAGTAGTTTACTTCCGACCTTGGGTCCATAGCTAGTAGCTAGATGGCTTCTTCTCTCTTTTGGATCTCAATACAATGTTCTCCCCCTCTCTCGTGGAGATCTATTCGATGTAATCTTCTTTTTGCGGTGTGTTTGTTGAGACCGATGAATTGTGGGTTTATGATCCAACTTATCTATGGAAAGTGTTTGATTCTTCTCTGAATTCTTTTATGTATGATTAAGTTATCTTTGCAAGTCTCTTCGAATTATCCGTTTGGTTTGGCCAACTAGATTGGTAGTTCTTGCAATGGGAGAAGTGCTTAGCTTTGGGTTCAATCTGTCCTTAACTAGTGACAGAAGGGGTTGTGTCAGTGTCAAAACCGGCGGATCTCGGGTAGGGGGTCCCGAACTGTGCGTCTAGGCGGATGGTAATAGGAGACACGGGACACGATGTTTTTACCCAGGTTCGGGCCCTCCCGATGGAGGTAATACCCTACTCCTTCTTGATTAATATTGATGATATGGGTAGTACAAGAGTAGATCTACCACGAGATCAGAGAGGCTAAACCCTAGAAGCTAGCCTATGGTATGATTGTTGTATATCATCTATCGACTAGCCTGGCCTCGGTTTATATAATGCACCAGAGGCCTAGGAGAACAAGAGTCCTAGCCCAATACCCCGGTGGGGAGGAGTCCTTGTCTTGATCGCCAAGTCTTGTGGAATCTTCCTTGTATCACGGCAAGCTGTCCGGACTGGCCCATGAGTATCTGGCCATGGGGTCCTCGGCCCAATCCAACTGATCGAGAGACGACGTGGCGAGTACCCCTAGTCCAGACACCGTCGAGAGCCCCGAACCGGTCTTCAAGTTGGGGCGCTCCTCGATTCTTCGAACTGTTCTTCATCTTCAGTCGTTGGTCTTGAAAACTGGTTCAACAAATCTTCTCATCTTCGATCTTGAGGATCGCCTAAGTGCATACGAAGAGTTTACACGTTGGGTATCCGAGGAGCCCCTTTAAGTTTATGGCCTTTATCAATGCCTTGTCATTTTTATGCCACGCCTCGGGTTTGAAGTTATTCCCGGGAGGTAGTGTCCTCTTGCGTCTGAGCTCTAACGCCGGACTGCATTCGAGGTATCTTTTGCAGCCGAGCACCAACGCTGGACTGCTTCCTAGCTCTATCGCCGGACTATGTATCCGAGCTCCAACGCCGGACGGTATCCGAACTCCAATGCCGGACTATGTACCCGAGCTCGAACGCCGGACTGTGTATCCGAGCTCCAACGCCGGACGGTATCCGAGCTCCAACGCCGGACTATGTATCCGAGCTCCAACGCCGGACTGTGTATCCGAGCTCCAACGCCGGACTGTATCCGAGGTGTCGTAAATCACCTTGGTTCAAAGAAGTTTGAAGGAGTTTAGCCGAGCTTAATGCCGGAAATGCCCTCTATGGAGCCGACCACTAGCGTCCAGAGCTTTATGCGGATCGCTTCGAGGTGGTGCACCACCCGAATGTGGGCCGATTTTGTCAATATTTTTGATTGGTGCAATTTATTCTCTGCCGAGATACATAGCCAGTAGCCCACAAGGTGTGTATCGGTCTAAAACCCGAGATGCACCTGAAGGATGACATAAGACCGCAGATCCCAGTAGCCGCTGAGACTCAGGTTGATTTGCAAAATCGGCCTAAGGATCAAGTCCTAGCTCGGCAGAATACTTCGGGACACAAAAAGAGGCGTGCTCAGTCCTCGAGACTCGGGTTGGGTGCGGCCGACCAACCTGAGGATCAAAATCTCCTCGGAAACCGTATGCACTTAAAATTTTCTGCATAGAACAGGCAATGCGAGTCACGAGACACTGGTCGGGTGGCAACCCTGCATCGAGGGATTGATGCGCCTTTAATATTTGTAAATAATAAGCCCAAGCCAGTAGCCCCGAGCCTTAATGCGGGCACGGGTGGCGAATTAAGGATCGATATCCATAGTAAAATCACAAATTATGTGTAATGACTCAATGTATCCAAGTACTTTATGTCATTAATGCTCGGATCCGCATTGTACAAAACTTTGTTGACCGACCATCGGCTTCAACCTCCTCGGCGATGGCGAGGAGTGTTTGTCCTACTTTATAAAGCCTTTATGAGGGGAAAGATTTACGACAAACAAGGCAATCTGGCCATACGGTTTTATAAACAAAGGTACGCAGAGAGATATGTTATATTACTGTTTAACAGAAGAAATGTCTTCCAAAGAAAATAGACCCGCTATTGGTTCCTTTCTTTGGTTTGTCATGCTAAGCATGATCATGGAACCTCAGCTCCAATGTAAGAGCAAAATATTGAGGATTTAGTTTGGGAGGCCATTTACTAGCCACCGGTAGTGTTCGGCGACAGTCGAGGTCAAGCCGGAAACACTTCGGCCAATTTTATGAATAGCCCGTCATTTAATATAGTCATCGGATCGCTGACCAGTTTACACCTATTGTGACGATCGGTTTCGGCTTTCTCCACTGAGGTGCTTGACCATGCGAGATGGAAGCACAATCGCAGTAGTTCTCCCCTTTGCACACCTAGCCGAACAAAGCGGAATGTAGGAGGCAAGCGCGGGAGCCGGGCAACCCAACTATTGACCGAAGACACAATTGAAATCGATGCATATATAGCAACATCCGAGAATGTTTTGCCGAATCTCTAAAGGTGTCGGCGTTGCAATCATGAGACTTGTGCTGAAAACACACAAATAGTTTAAAAGTGCCAAAAGCTTGGAAAACCAAAAACGCGTCGGTAAAAACATGACGTCCGAACAAGATCAAGTGTTAGGTGCCAATCCGAAAATTGTACTTTAGAAAAAAGTGCTTACGCCGTGCTTTAACATGACACATCCTATCTCAAGACTTCAAGCGGGTCAGCCTACGGCTTCAGTCTCCCATCCCGAAGGCGGAGTACTTCTCATTAGGCCAGTTTAGAAAACTAAACTCTAGCTGTTTTGAGAGAGAAATTAGGCTCCCCGGCTAGTGACCGCACACTCATGTCGAGAAAAGGAGTGATAAATAATAATAAGAACTCTGCAACGACTAAGAAGAAAAACACTTATTATAAAACGGCTCAAATAAACATAAGAGCCCCAAGTGACTTGGGTAAAATAATGACTGTATGTACCGAAGTACTTATATCATATCTATGTTCAACCGAACTTTAAATGCGTCTTAACCGACCGTCGGCTTCTTCCTCTTCGGTCAAGGACCGAAAAGTGTTATGTACTCCATCCCGAGAATATCGATGGTGTTTCCAATAACCGAGCAATCAGGTCATAAGGTACATAACAGACAAATCGCGCTCGGGGAACTTATGCTATATTCTTGATAAAGTGTAAGAAGCATCTTGAAGAAAATAGTACCCCACCGATACCTTTCTTCGGTGCTCATTGTTAATATGAGACTTGTGCAATAGATTTTTGTACTCATGAGTTCCGTTGTGTGCCGACCATTATTGAAAAGCAGTAAGAGCGCTAGCTTCGGCTTCACCAGTCGAGGTCCGGCTCGGGTGACCCGATCGTGACAATCGCAGAGGTGCTCCCTTTACTCCCTAGCCGAACAATCGGGAACGAGGGGTAAACACAGGAGCAAGGCAACCTAGCTTGCAAATCACTTAAGTCAATATGGTGCATATTGTGGCGTAATACACGAACAAGGAACGAAGCCGTACAAGTATAATCATGTGCAAGAGGAAAAACCTTCATGAAGGAAGCCCCCAAATAAACGGGGTATTTGAATTTGCGCGTCACAAACAAAGTTTGGACAAGGAAAATTTTTACAAGCAACTTTTTCCCAAAAAAGTATAACGCTTGGTCGAGCCGAACACAAGTTAAAAATTTAAAACTTTGAGCATGAAGGCAACTTAGCTGGTTAATGTGTTCGGTATTGACGACGCGATCCGAGCTTGATCTTGGGACAAGGTTCCATCCCCCAAGCCGATCCCGAGGTGGCGGAGTAAAGAGCTCGGCACTCCGAAGTGGTGACATAGCACGGTCAATGCAGGACGGCAGAGTGATGCCGAAGTCCCCTGCATGGGGTAATGAAGTGTTAATGAAGCCCCCCGTCCAGCCGTGGTGATGCCAAAGGATATAGTCCGGCTGGATCATTTTCCTATGCACAAAAAATAGTGCAGACCGGGGATAATAGTAATAATAAGAATTAAAAAAAGGTTGCATAATAAATAATTTATGCAAAGTGAGTAATAAAAGAAATATGGCCTGGCGCCGAAGTCAGTGTCGATGCAGGTCGTGACGTGGTCGATGTCGGCTTGATGAAGCGGCCGTGCGGCGATGCCGGTATGCCCGCTCCGTGTAATCCGTGGGGCGGCGATGTTGGTGATGATTTATCCTTCGCGATGCTGGACTCTTGTTCGGCTTGCCGAGATGATGATCCGAAGAAGTTGAGCTCGGCTCAACAAAGTGACGATGTGTCTAGCGTAGGTCGGCAGCCGTGGAGCAATATTGCTGGACTGGTTTGACAGCAGCATGATATTGAAGATAGTGGGATGTGTTCGGAAACAAAACACAACACCCCATACAAAACTTCCTTCGAAAAGGATGTCTGAAATCCCGTTCATAAAAAAGACGAACTCGGGTCGGATTCGTTGCATGTGAAAACAGATCCAAAAAGTGATGCACTAATCGGAAGGTTCCCGGAGTTTGGACGGTCGGATCGAACTGAAATTTTGAGGGGTGGTAGATATAGGAGTTCCGCAGCCGATCAGTGGTTGGATCTTCCAAAGAAAGTCCGAGCTAGAAGCTGGACACCACGCCCTAAACTCGTCTAGATTCTCGTCCAGATTCAATGCGGCTCCGGTATATCGGAGATTGCCAGAGATTCCTCCATCGGAACTCGACGAAATTTTCCAGGGTTGTTGTAGACTCAATTCCGCACAATTCCAGCGAAGCAATCGTTAAAACGACGCTTGAGGAGAAAGTGGCGGCGGACACATAAGTCCGCTGTACAAAAAAACAGTACGGTCGCCCAAGGGCAATGTTGATGTTGAGTCCCCGGGCTCCCTGGATGATTCCTCCATGATCTTGATAGAGATCGGAGTTGATGTTGATGAAGTCCCTCATCCGAACATGACGATCGGAGGTAGGGCGCAGTCCTTGGTCGAACCAAGGTGACCAGTTGAGCTGGTGACGAAGATGTCGAAGTCGCAGTTGATCTGCAGCGAGCCATCGACCTTTTCTTGGACACACGGAACTCTCAACGAAAGCACCAATGTCGGTGTCAAAACCGCGGATCTCGGGTAGGGGGTCCCGAACTGCGTCTAGGCGGATGGTAACAGGAGACAAGGGACACGATGTTTTTACCCAGGTTCGGGCCCTCTCGATGGAGGTAATACCCTACTCCTGCTTGATTAATATTGATGATATGGGTAGTACAAGAGTAGATCTACCACGAGATCAGAGAGGCTAAACCCTAGAAGCTAGCCTATGGTAAGATTGTTGTATATCATCTATCGACTAGCCTGGCCTCGGTTTATATAATGCACCAGAGGCCTAGGAGAACAAGAGTCCTAGCCGAATACGCCGGTGGGGGAGGAGTCCTTGTCTTGATCGCCAAGTCTTGTGGAATCTTCCTTGTATGCGGCAACTGTCCGGACTGGCCCATTAGTATATGGCCATGGGGGTCCTCGGCCAAATGCAACTGATCGGGAGACGACGTGGCGAGTACCCCCTAGTCCAGGACACCGTCAGGTTGCAAGGCACGTATTGTATTGTTGCCATCGAGGATAACAAGATGGGGTATTTATCATATTGCATGAATTTATTCCTCTACATCATGTCATCTTGCTTAAGGCGTTACTCTGTTTTTAACTTAATACTCTAGATGCATGCTGGATAGCGGTCGATGAGTGGAGTAATAGTAGTAGATGCAGAATCGTTTTGGTCTACTTGTCTCGGACGTGATGCCTATATACATGATCATCGCCTAGAAATACTCATAACTATGCTCAATGCTGTCAATTGCTCAACAGTAATTTGTTCACCCACCGTAGAATATCTATGCTCTTGAGAGAAGCCACTAGTGAAACCTATGGCCCCCGGGTCTATTCTCATCATATCAATCTCCATCACTTTATTTACTTGCTTTGCTTTTACTTTTCACTTTGCATCTTTATACCAAAAATACCAAAAATATTATCTCTATCAGATCTCACTCTCGTAAGTGACCGTGAAGGGATTGACAACCCCTAAGCGTTGGTTGCGAGTAGCTATCGTTTTGTGCAGGTACGAGGGACTTGCGCATGGTATCCTACTGGATTGATACCTTGGTTCTCAAAAACTGAGGGAAATACTTACGCTACTTTGCTGCATCATCCTCTCCTCTTCGAGGAAATCCAACGCAGTGCTCAAGAGGTAGCAAGAAGAATTTCTGGCGCCCGCCGGGGAGGCTTACGCAAAAGTCAACATACCAAGTACCCATCACAATCCCTATCTCTCGCATTACATTATTTGCCATTTGCCTCTCGTTTTCCTCTCCCCCACTTCACCCTTGCTGTTTTATTCGCCCTCTCTTTCCCAATCTCCTCCTCTCTTTTGCTTGCCCTTTCGTTTCTCGTTTGGTTGGATTAGATGCTTATTTATTCCTAAACAAAGAAGCCAATATCTATGGATCCTGATCCGCTTGCCAATCTTTTTAAGAGATCCAATTATGATGAACCAATTCCTAGTGATTTGGATGCACTAGATTATCTTTATAAGGTTTTGCCTAAAATCCGTGAAGTGACTCATGATAGATCTTTGAATAAAAAGCATGATTGCAATGATTTTATTATAAATTCTTTTGATGTCAATTGTGCTAATAAGATGCAAAACCCTAAGCTTGGGGATGCTATTTTTTGCTATGTCTACTACTTGTTGCAATGATCATGATTTGGGTGATTCTTCTTATGATCTTGAAAATTTATTTAAGCCCCATGATGAATATGAGATTGATAATATTGTTTGCAATAATATTGAAAGTGGGTTCGGAAGAGTGTCAACTTTAGATCCCACTATTTTGGAAGAGCGTCAACTTTGCATACATGTGGATCATGTTAAGAATATGTTATGTGATAGCTATTTTGTTGTATTTGCTTATGATCCTACATGTAATTATTATGAGAGAGGAAAATATGGTTGTAGAAGTTTTCATGTTACTAAATTACCTCTCTTCATGTTGAGATTGCTATCGTCACTTTCTTCTTCCTTGCATATGCTAGTTTTTGCTTGCCTTGCAAATTTGTTTGCCTATAAGATGCCTATGCATAGGAAGTATGTTAGACTTATATGTGTTTTTCACGTGCTATATGATGCTCTATTTGTGCTTCAATTCTTGTCTTTCATGTGAGCATCATTGAAATCTCAATGCCTAGCTAAAAAAGGCTTTAAAGAGAAGCGCTTGTTGGGAGACAACCAATATTTATCTTTTCTGCCTAGTAATAAATAATCCATCTAGCCTCTGTTTAGATGTGGTTTTATGTTTTAATTAGTGTTTGTGCCAAGTTGGACCTATTGGATCTTCTTGGATGATAGTTATTTGATCTTGCTGTAATTTCCAGAATCTTTGTGCTCAGTGCCCGAATTGTTAAAAATCACCAGAACGTGATAAAATACTGATTCCAGTTTCTGCTGATCAATAAACAAATTGTCCAGGTCTTATAATTTTGGTAGAATTTGTTGGGTTCCAGAAGTTTGCGTTAGTTACAGATTACTACAAACTGTTCTGTTTTTTGACAGATTCTGTTTTGCGTGTGTTGTTTGCTTATTTTGATGAATCTATGGTTAGCAAAATAGTTGATAATCCATAGAGAAGTTGGAATACAGTAGGTTTAACACCAATACAAATAAATAATGAGTTCATTACAGTACCTTAAAGTAGTCTTTTGTTTTCTTTCTCTAACGGAGCTCACGAGATTTCTATTGAGTTTTGTGTTGTGAAGTTTTCAAGTTTTGGGTGAATTCTTTTGATGGATTATGGAACAATGAGTGGCAAGAGCCTAAGCTTGGGGATGCCCATGGCACCCCCAAGATAATCCAAGGACACCAAAAAGTCAAAGCTTGGGGATGCCCCGGAAGGCATCCCCTCTTTCGTCCACTTCCATCGGTAATTTACTTGGAGCTATATTTTTATTCACTAACATGATATGTGTTTTGCGTGGAGTGTCTTGTATTATTTGAGTCTTTGCTTGTTAGTTTACCACAATCATACTTGTTGTACACACCTTTTGAGAGAGCCATATATGAATTGAAATTTGATAGAATACTCTATGTGCTTCACTTATATCTTTTGAGCTTGATAGTTGCTCATAGTGCTTCACTTATATCTTTTTGAGCGTGATAATTTTTGCTCTAGTGCTTCACTTAGATCTTTTAGAGCACGATGGTGGATTTGTTTTAAAGAAACTTGATCTCTCATGCTTCACTTAGATTATTTTGAGAGTCGTTAATAGCATGGTAATTTGCTTAATGTTAATATACTTGGTATTCAAGATATGTGAAACTTTCTTTTGAGTGCGTTGAATACTAAGATAAGTTTGATGCTTGATAATTGTTTTGAGATAAGGAGGTAATAATATCAAAGTCATGCTAGTTGAGTAGTTGTGAATTTGAGAAATGCTTGTGTTGAAGTTTGTAAGTCCGTAGCATGCACGTATGGTTAAAGTTATGTAACAAATTTGAAGCATGAAGTGTACGGCTTGTGCATCCTTATGAGTGGCGGTCGGGGATGAGCGATGGTCTTTTCCTACCAATCTATCCCCTAGGAGCATGCGCGTAGTACTTGATTATTGATGACTTCTAAATTTTTGCAATAAGTATATGAGTTCTTTTGACTAATGTTGAGTCCATGGATTATCGCACTTTTACCTTTCCGCCATTGCTAGCCTCTTGATTACCGTGCATTGCCCTTTCTCACATTGAGAGTTGGTGCAAGCTTCGCCGGTGCATCCAAACCCCATGATACGATACGCTCTATCACACATAAACCTCCCTATATCTTCCTCAAAACAGCCACCATACCTACCTATTATGGCATTTCCATAGCCATTCCGAGATATATTGCCATGCAACTTTCCACCGTTCCGTTCATCATCATCATGACATACTTTACTTTTGTCATATTGCCATTGCATGATCATGTAGTTGATATCGTATTTGTGGCAAAGCCACCATGCATTATTTTCATACATGTCACTCTTGATTCATTGCACCATCCCGGTACACCGCTGGAGGCATTCATATAGAGTCATATCTTGTTCTAGTTTCGAGTTGTAATCCTTATGTTGTAATCAATAGAAGTGTGATGATCATCATTATTAGAGCATTGCCCAAATAAAAAAAAGAGGAGAAAGGCCAAAAAAAGGCCCAAAAAAAGAAAGAAAAGAAAAGGGCAATGCTACTATCTCTTTTTCCACACTTGTGCTCCCAAGTAGCACCATGTTCTTCATGTAGTGAGTCTCATATATTGTGCTTCAAAGTAGCACCTCGTTCTTCATGTAGTGAGTCTCATATATTGTGCTTCAAAGTAGCACCATGTTTTTCATATAGTGAGTCTCATAAGTTGTCTTGTTCATACTAGTGGGAATTTTTCATTATAGAACTTGGCTTGTATATTCCTACGATGGGCTTCCTCAAAATGCCCTAGGTCTTCATGAGCAAGCAAGTTGGATGTACACCCACTAGTTTTCTTTTATTGAGCATTCATAGCTCTAGTGCATCCGTTGCATGGCAATCCCTACTCCTCGTGTTGACATCAATTGATGGGCATCTCCATAGTCCGTTGATTATCCTAGTCAATGTGAGACTTTCTCCTTTTTTGTCTTCTCCACACAATCCCCATCATCATACTCTATTCCACCCATAGTGCTATATCCATGGCTCACGCTCATGTATTGCGTGAAGGTTGAAAAAGTTTGAGATTATTTAAGTATGAAACAATTGCTTGGCTTGTCATCGGGGATATAGAAGTTGGGAACATCTTTGTGTGTGAAAATGAAGCATAGCCTAACTATATGCTTTTGTAGGGATAAACTTTCTTTGGCCATGTTATTTTGAGAAGACATAATTATTTTGATTAGTATGCTTGAAGTATTATTATTTTTATGTCAATATGGACTTTTGTCTTGAATCTTTCGGATCTGAATATTCATATCACAATTAAGAAGTTTTACATTGAAATTATGCCAAAGTATCACCCCGCATCAAAAATTCTTTTTTTTATCATTTACCTACTCGAGGACAAGCAGGAATTAAGCTTCGGGATGCTTGATACGTCTCCAACGTATCTATAATTTTTGATTGCTCCATGCTAATTTATCTATTGTTTTGGACTATAATGGGCTTTATTTTCACTTTTATATTACTTTTGGGACTAACCTATTAACCGGAGGCCCAGCCCAGAATTGCTGTTTTTTTTGCCTATTTTAGTGTTTCGAAGAAACGGAATATCAAACGGAGTCCAGACGGAATGAAACCTTGAGGAACGTGATCTTCTCACCGAACGTGATCCAAGAGACTTGGACCCTACTCCAAGAAGTGCCAGAGGCGGTCACGAGGGTGGGGGCGCGCCCCCTGCCTCGTGGGCCCCCTGACGCTCCACCGACGTACTCCTTCCTCCTATATATACCTACGTACCCCCAACAGATCAGAGACGGAGCCAAAAACCTAATTCCACCGCCGTACCTTCCTGTATCCACGAGATCCCATCTTGGGGCCTGTTCCGGAGCTCCATGGGAAGGCATCCACCACGGAGGGCTTCTACATCAACACCATAGCCCCTCCGATGAAGTGTGAGTAGTTTACTTCAGACCTTCGGGTCCATAGCTAGTAGCTAGATGGCTTCTTCTCTCTTTTGGATCTCAATACAATGTTCTCCCTCTCTCGTGGAGATCTATTCGATGTAATCTTCTTTTTGCGGTGTGTTTGTTGAGACCGATGAATTGTGGGTTTATGATCCAACTTATCTATGGAAAATATTTGATTCTTCTCTGAATTCTTTTATGTATGATTAAGTTATCCTTGCAAGTCTCTTGAATTATCCGTTTGCTTTGGCCAACTAGATTGGTAGTTCTTGCAATGGGAGAAGTGCTTAGCTTTGGGTTCAATCTTGCGGTGTCCTTACCTAGTGATAGAAGGGGTTGCAAGGCACGTATTGTATTGTTGCCATCGAGGATAACAAGATGGGGTATTTATCATATTGCATGAATTTATTCCTCTACATCATGTCATCTTGCTTAAGGTGTTACTCTGTTTTAACTTAATACTCTAGATGCATCTTTGGATAGCGGTCGATGAGTGGAGTAACAGTAGTAGATGCAGAATCGTTTCGGTCTACTTGTCTCGGACGTGATGCCTATATACATGATCATCGCCTAGATATACTCATAACTATGCTCAATTCTGTAAATTGCTCAACAGTAATTTGTTCACCCACCGTAGAATATCTATGCTCTTGAGAGAAGCCACTAGTGAAACCTATGGCCCCCGGGTCTATTCTCATCATATCAATCTCCATCACTTTATTTACTTGCTTTGCTTATACTTAACACTTAGCATCTTTATACCAAAAATACCAACAATATTATCTCTATCAGATCTCACTCTCGTAAGTGACCGTGAAGGGATTGACAACCCCTAAGCGTTGGTTGCGAGTAGCTATCGTTTTGTGCAGGTACGAGGGACTTGCACGTGGTCTCCTACTGGATTGATACCTTGGTTCTCGAAAACTGAGGGAAATACTTACGCTACTTTGCTGCATCATCCTCTCCTCTTCGGGGAAATCCAACGCAGTGCTCAAGAGGTAGCACTCGCAGCAACAACACATCAAGGAATCCTGCCCTTCAGATTCCAAAGATACTAACGCCAGACCACATCATAACAGACACCAGCGCCGCAACAACGGCGATACCGCCGAAGATACGGCAGTCAATGCCGGATTCAGTGGCTCTAAATCCGGTCAGCGGAAAAATCCATTCAAAAGAAGCACTCCGGGCCCGTCCAGTTTCGACCGCATACTCGATCGCTCGTGTCAAATTCACGACACCCCCGACAAGCCAGCCAATCACACCAACAGAGAATGCTGGGTGTTCAAGCAGGCCGGCAAATTGAACGCTGAAAACAAGGACAAGGGGCTGCATAGCAACGACGAGGAGGAGCCCCATCCACCGAACACGGGAGGACAGAAGAGGTTCCCTCCACAAGTGAAAACGGTGAACATGATATACGCAACCCACATTCTCAAGAGGGAACGGAAGCATGCACTAAAGGACGTCTATGCGATGGAGTCAGTCGCCCCAAAGTTCAACCCATGGTCCTCTTGTTCGATCACCTTCGATCGCAGGGACCACCCCACTAGTATCCGTCATGGCGGATCTGCCGCATTGGTCCTTGACCCCATCATCGACGAATTTTACCTCACCCGAGTCCTTATGGACGGCGGCAGCAGCTTGAACCTGCTCTATCAGGACACAATGTGCAAAATGGGTATGGACCCCATGAGGATCGAACCCACTAGAACCACCATTAAAGGTGACATCCCAGGTGTAGAGGCCCATTGCACGGGCTCAATCACACTGGAAGTGGTCTTCGGATCTCCGGACAACTTCCGAAGCAAGGAGTTAATCTTCGATATCGTCCCGTTCGCGATGGCTATCACGCCTTGCCGGGCGAACCGCATTGCCAGATTCAATGCGGTACCGCATTATGCATACCTCAAGCTCAAAATGGCAGGACCTCGTGGGGTTATAAGCATCAATGGAAACACAGAACGCTCACTCCATGGCGCCCGGTGGAGGAGGAACACACCGCTGACCCTCGCAATGAGGCACAAAGCAGCCTTTTAAGGCAAACCACCGAATTGGCGATAAAGCCCCGGATACCGCAAGCGAGTCGGGAGTAACCTGCAACAGGATCGCTGGCACGTTGAGCTTCGCTTAGCAATTCGGCCCCCGTCCTAGTCCCAGTCAAGCGACGAAATCCGTGCCGCGCGTACATAATTACGCACTGAAAATACCATGGGCATAGGTGGGGGCACGACCAGAGCACGTCCCACAATGCGGCTCAACCACCCTAGGGGCTGTATACCTTTATCATTTTCTCTCTTTCAAGACCTTACTCTTTGGAAGCCCTTTCCGGCAGTATGATTGCTGGACACATTACGGGAAGGAACAACCAAGGAGGCAAGAAGCTAAGACGTACAAGGGCATCCCCAGGTGGTCTCTAATAACAATCAAAGTACCCGTTTTTAATACCCATACGCAGCTTGCCCTTGGATAGGACATGTCAAATAGTCCTATTTTTTGCTTATCGCACTACTTGTATCAGTGCGCTTCGACGTATTATTTAAATAACAATGCATAGCATTAGTCTATTATTGCATTACCCTTCCTTTTTTCTTGTCTGTTTATTTACGACAACTTGCACCCGTACATTCTGGTACAACCAGTACGCCAGGGGCTTCAGTATACCCCATAATACGGCATGAGAAGTCCGAACAATTTTGACAGTGCGGCTCCCTGAACTTATAGCATTATATGCATCAACTCCGAATCATGTCTTGGGTCAATAGTTGGGTTTGCCCGGCTCCCATGTTTTGTTACCATACATTCCGCAATATCGGCTAAGGTAGCGCTGGGAGAACTACTGCGATTGTGTCCCAGTTCTTCCGGACGAGCACCTCAGTAGAGAAAGCCGAAAACTGACTGTCATGATAAGGCGAGAGCTGGTCGCTGTTCGAGAGGTCTCAAGTCCTTAAAGACTTTTTTCGCTTCGGGCCAGGAGTTGTCCTTGCCCGACTTAGGCGTATATAGCGCCCCAAATTCGGCCTTCCGAATACTAGGGGCTTCGCCAAAATATAAAATTGTAGACTTCTATGGCTAAGTGAGAGTGATAAAGCCTTATAGTCCGATTGCCTGGTTCGTGTTGAACACCTCCCTCGAAGGACCCAAAATTGGGATAAAGAGTGCTCAGGTTTATCCCGAACACCCCAGTACTAGTTACATGGGGGCAGAAGCCGACGACTGGCCAACTCTCAGATTTTATAAACGGCCACACAGAAGGTAATATTTTAAATTCAAAAGCGTTGCATAGCGCAAATGAACTCATTTCATATTACATGATCGCATGAGTACATTCATTCGAATATGACATCCTTCGTACATTCCTCCGCCACAAGGCAAGAACCCTTCAGGACACTATTATAATACATTTCGGGGTGGCGATGCTCCTTGCCTTCCGGTGGCCCCTCCTTCACCAGCTTCTCGGCGTCCAGCTTCGCCCAATGGACCTTTGCTCGGGCAAAAGCCCTGCGCGCGCCCTCGATGCAGACAGACCGCTTTATGACGTCAAGTCGTGGGCAGGTATTCACAAGCCGCCTCACCAGGCCGAAGTAGCTATCACGCAGGGGATCGCCAGGCCACATCCGGACTATGAGACCCTTCATGGCCTGTTCGGCCGCCTTGTGGAGCTTGACTAGTTGCTTCAGCTGGTCGTGCAAGGGCATAGGGTGTTCGGTCCCAGTATACTTAGACCAGAACAACTTCTCCGTCGAGCTCCCCTCTTCAGCCCGGTAGAACTCCGCGGCATCCAACACACCGCGGGGAAGATCTGCGAACGCTCCTGGAGAGCTCCGAACTCGGGTAAGTAAAAGGAAAGTCTCCTTCACATACTTGCTTTGCATAATGAATGCCTTACCCGCTGCTATCTTCTTAACCGCCTCAATTTCCTGGAGGGCCTTCTGGGCTTCGGCCTTGGCGTTTCGTGCGCTCTCGAGGGCCTTCGCAAGCTCGGACTCTCGCGTCTTAGAGTCAAGCTCCAAGGACTCGTGTTTTTTGACGAGAGCCTGGAGCTCTTGCTGCACCTCGCCCACCCGGGCTTCTTGCTTTTATCGCTCAATGCGCTCCTTGGCCGCATTGTCTTCGGCCTTGGATAGCGCCTTCTTCAGGGTCGCCACTTCGGTCGTGGCCCTTGGCAAATTCATGATGATCCTATTATTTTACAATCAAATTTCTTTTTAAATATACAGACGAGGCATCGCTTACCTTTGTTCTCGTCGAGCTGCCTCTTGGTAAGGCCGAGCTCTTCCTTGGACCGCTCAAGGTCCTGCTTGATCTGGCGACCTCCGATGCGGCGGCATCAACCCGGTGAAGCCTGCATATGCACATAGACATATTCTGATTAGACTCCTGCGGTCATTGTTTGATCCTCTATTCGGCCTTTCTTCGTGAATGCCAAACAGAGCATCAAGGGCTAGTGTCTATGCGGTAACATTCTCTTATAATCTGGTTACTTACCTCAAAGCCTATTAGGAGACTGGCATAGGCTTCAGTCATTCCGCTCTTGGCGGACTGAACCTTCTCGACCACCGCACTCATGATAGTGCGGTGTTCTTCGTCGATGGAAGCACCGCGAAGCGCTTCCAGCAAGTTGTTCGGTGCCTCTGGATGGATAGAAGCCACCAGCACAGGCGGCTTGCCCCTCTTCACTGGGGGTCGCCTGACAGAGTCCGGAACCACTGGAGGTTCTAGCGCAGTGTTCGGCTGAGGGCCGAATTCGGAGCCCATGGGAGTCTTGCTCCCCTTGCGCCCAGGGTCCGGAACATCGCCTTGAGGCGCCTCCAGGACTACCTCCCCTCGGCTCGGTGCCCTTTGGGACAACACCTTGATGTTGTCCGTAGGGCGAGGGGTAGAGGCGGTCGGAAGTGAATCGCTGTTCATATCCGACGGGTCTAAAGAACCATCCGACGAAGATACGTCGATATGGGCTTGGGACGGACTGCATAATCATGTTCGGCGTGATGAGAAGCAGTGCAATAAAACATACCATGAATTACTATGGTACCCGGTACTTACACTTCGCCAGGGGCTTGTCACTGGGCAACCACTCGTTGTCGCTGTAGGCGGCCGTCGTGGAGCAGTCCGGCAGGAGGGTCCTTCCCTTCTTGGACCCTTCGGCCTCCCTAGTTGGGGCGACCTTCCTTTTCTTGTCTCCCACGGCTGGGGGGGGGAGAACTTTCCTCTTCTTCCTCGTTTTCGTGGGAGGAGTGCGCCTCGGAGTTTTCGGACGATGAGTCCGATATAACCTTGCACCGGAGACCCTTTCGTGTCCCCGTGGCCTTCTTAACCGGCACCTCGTAAGGCGCCAGAACTAGCATCTCCATTAGGAGAGCATATGTAGGATCTTCAGGCAGGGGAGCTGGGCAATCGATCTGCTCCATTGTCTTTACCCAGTCCTTTTAAATGGCATGGAAGCTTAGATCCCGCACATGATTAAACTGGGGAAAATAAACATCCTATGAGATATGGAAAACTTACCGGATTGGAAGGGCGCTTTGCGCTGAGTCCGCGGTCCTCAGTAAGGGGAGGAGGTATCTCGACACCCTTGAACAGCACCTTGCAGACGTCCTTGTGCGTCGTGTCGTAAAGCTCTTGCAGCGTCTGGTGCTCGGCCGGGTCGAACTCCCACAAATTGAACGCCCGTCGTTGACACGGGAGGATCCGGTGGAAGAGCATGACCTGGACCATGTTGACAAGCTTGATTTTCTTGCTCATCATGTTTTTGATGCATTTCTGGAGTCCGGTCAGCTCCACCGATGAACCCTGTGACAGGCCCTTCTCTTTCCAGGAGGTGAGCCGGGTGGGGATTCCGGATCGGAATTCGGGGGCCGCCACCCAGTTGGTGTCACGCGGCTCGGTGATGTAGAACCACCCCGATTGCCACCCCTTTATGGTCTCCACATAGGATCCTTCGAGCCAAGTGACGTTAGGCATTTTTCCCACCATGGCACCTCCGCACTCCGCTTGCTGGCCGACCACCACCTTCGGTTTAACATTGAAGGTCTTCAGCCACATGCCGAAGTGGGGCCTGATGCGAAGGAAGGCCTCGCACACGAGGATAAACGCCGAGATGTTGAGGATGAAATTGGGGGCCAGGTCATGAATGTCCAGCCCGTAGTAGAGCATGAGCCCGCGGACAAATGGGTGGAGGGGAAATCCCAGTCTGCGGACGAAGTGGGTAAGGAAACCCACCCTCTCATGGGGCTCTGGCGTAGGGATGATCTGCCCCGCATCTGGCAGCCGGTGTGCGATATCCGCGGCTAGATATCCGGCTCCCCGTAGCTTTGTGATGTTCTCCTCCGTAACGGAGGAGACCATCCACTTGCCTCCCGCTCCGGACATGCTTGGAGTGGTTTGAGGAGAAAAATGCGAACTTGGGCACTGGAGCTCGAGTGCGCAAGAATGGATGAGCAAGGAAGAAGAAGGCATGGATAAAAAGGGTGAATCCTTATCCCTTTATAAGGGCGGAAGAGGCGATACGCCTCCCCACTTACCTGGTAAAATCGCTTATTCCCCAAGCACCATAATTGATGGCGAGGTTGTGTTATCCACACCCATATTGATGAGAATCCCGTGAGAAGGGGACACAATCTCTACTTCGACAAGACGTGCCAAGGAAACCGCCTCGCGAGATGTGCCGTGGCTGGTTGTGAAAAACGGTTCGAATAATGACCGGGCCGTGGTGTGATATCATCTTTGCCAAAATGCGTCGAGATTAGATTTGTGGAAATATTATTCTCTCTACGGTAGTATGTGGAACTTGTTTTGCAGAGCCGGACACTATCCTTGTGTTCAAAATCTTCTATGGAAAATTCGGAGGAGGAACCCACCTTGCAATGCCGAAGACAATCTGCGCGCCGGACTCATCATCATTAAAGCCTGGTTCAGGGGCTACTGAGGGAGTCCTGGATTAGGGGGTCCTCGGACAGCCGGACTATATCCTTTGGCCGGACTGTTGGACTATGAAGATACAAGATTGAAGACTTCGTCCCGTGTCCGGATGGGACTGTTCTTGGCGTGGAAGGCAAGCTTGGCAATGCAGATATGTAGATCGCCTCCCTTGTAACCGACTCTGTGTAACCCTAGCCCATCCGGTGTCTATATAAACCGAAGGGTTTATTGTGTAGGACAATGACAATCATACCATAGGCTAGCTTCTAGGGTTTAGCCTCTACGATCTCGTGGTAGATCAACTCTTGTAATACTCATATCATCAAGATCAATCAAGCAGGAGGTAGGGTATTACCTCCATCGAGAGGGCCTGAACCTGGGTAAACATCGTGTCCCCAGCCTCCTGTTACCACCCGCCTTAGACGCACAGTCCAGGCCCTCTCGATGGAGGTCTAGATTGGATCTGGTGTTTCTGGAACTTGCAGCGGCTGGAATTGATATTCGTCAACTCCCCTAGGGTTTCTGGCATATTGGGGTATTTATAGAGCAAAGAGGCGGTGCGGGAGGCCACCGAGGTGGGCACAACCCACCTGGGCGCGCCCGGGCCTCCAGGCGTGCCCTAGTGGGTTGTGCCCCCCTCGGGGCACACCCCAGGTGCTTCTCCGGCCCACTGGATGTCTTCTGGTCCAAAAAAATCCACACAAAGTTTCGCTGCGTTTGGACTCCGTTTGATATTGATTTCCTGCGATGTAAAAAACCTGTAGAGAACATCAACTAGCACTGGGCACTATGTCAATAGGTTAGTACCAAAAAATGATATAAATTGATTGTAAAACATCCAAGAATCATAATATAACAACATGGAACAATCAAAAATTATAGATAGGTTGGAGACGTATCATCATCCCCAAGCTTAATTCCTGCTCGTCCTCGAGTAGGTAAATGATAAAAACAGAATTTTTGATGTGGAATGCTGCCTAACATGTTCGTCACATATTGTTTTCTTTATAGCATGGACTTTTGGACTCTTATATGGTTCAAAGCAATAGTCTAGTTTTTACATGAGACTTAAATACTCAAGCATATCAACAAGCAACCATGTCTTTCAAAATATCAACGCTAAAGTAAGTTATCCCTAGCCCATTATGCTCAATCATTGATCAATTCATGAAACACACTCGCATATTAGCTACACCCAATGCTCTAGTACGATCATAGTGCCCCTTAGTTGGTGCTGCTTTATAAGAGAAGGTGGAGACTGAAAATAAAAAATAAAAATTGCATAAAGTAAAGGAAAGGCCCTTTGTAGAGAGAAGTAGGGATTTGTAGAGGTGCGAGAGCTCAAAGCGAAAAAGATAGAGATAAAACATTTTGGGAGGCATGCTTTTCCTGTGAACGATAATGATCGAGTAGTTCCCAATACTTTCCATGCTAGATATATCATAGGCGGTTCCCAAACAAAAATTAAAGTTTATCGTTTTTCCACCATACTTTCACTTTTCATGGCTAACCGTATCCACGGGTGCCTTCCATACCAACACTTTCCAAGGAATTAAAGTAAATTAAATTTTCATTTTGGGACTGGGCATCCCTAATACCTTTGCCTTACTCTCGCGCAATTACAAGTGAATAAACACTCATCGTGAGAACAACATATCTAGCATGGAAATATATTAGCCACCCCCTACCATTTCATGAGCGGTACGAGCACAAAAAAGAGAAGTTTATTTTGAAAATTAGAGATGGCACATGCAAATTTGCTTAGAACGGCACAAAAATACCGCATATAGGTAGGTATAGTGGACTCATGTGGCAAAACTCGTTTAAAGGATTTTGGATGCACAAGTAGTTATCATACTTGGTGCAAAATGAAGGCTAGCAAAAGATTGAGAAACGACCAACCAAGAAACGAAAAATCTCATAAGCGAGCATTAAGCATAATTAACACCGAATAATGCACCACAAGTAGGATGTAATTTCATTGCATAACTATTGACTTTCGTGCTTGCATAGGGAATCACAAACCTTAACACAAATATTCTTACTAAAGCATAATTACTCATAAACATGACTCACATATCACATCATCATATCTCAAAACTATTACAAGGAATCAAGTTTATTTTGTCCAATGATCTTCATGAAAGTTTTATTATATCCTTCTTGGATATCTATCACTTTGGAACTAATTTTCACGTGTTGCTTTTGATAAGCTCAAACAAATATAAGTGAAGATCATGAGCATAATATTTATTTCTCTCAAATTAATCTAAGTGAAGCAAGAGAGAATTTCTTAAAAAAATTACTAACTCCCAAATAAATATAAGTGAAGCATGAGATCATTTCTTCAAAAATAACAAAGCACACTGTGCTCAAAAAGATGTAAGTGAAGCACTAGGGCAATTCCATAGCTCATAAAGATTTAAGTGAAGCATAGAGAGCAATTCTAACAAGTCATGGCATAATTTTGGCTCTCTCAAATAGGTGTGTCCAGCAAGGATTCAAGACTTAAAACAAAAACCAAAACAAGCTAAGACTCATATCATACAAGACGCTCCAAGCAAAACTCATAGTATGTGACGAATAAAAATATAGTTCCGAGTAAAATACCGATGGTCGTTAGAAGAAAGAGTGGATGCCACTCGAGCATCCCCAAGCTTAGTTGCTTGCTTCTCTTTGGATAATAGCTTGGGATGCCATGGGCATCCCCAAGCTTAGCCTCTTCTTACTCCTTATTCCTTCATCCATCATAACATCACCCAAAACTTGAAAACTTCAATCACACAAAACTCAACAAAACCTTCGTGAGATCCGTTAGTATAAGAAAACAAATCACTACTATAAGTACTTTAGCAAACCAATTCTTATTTTATTCTTGCATTATATCTACAGTATTCCAACTTTTCTATGAAAAAAACTCTTCAAATAAAACCATAGAATCATCAAAATAAGCACACAACGCAAAGAAAACAGAATCTGTCAAAAACAGAACAGTCTGTAGCAATATGAAAACGTCGAATACTTATGTAACTCCAAAAATTCTGAAAAATTAGGACAACGTGGAAAAATTGTATATCAATCTTGTGTACAACTTTTAGAGCAAAAGCACGTTTCTGTGATTTATTAAAATTATTTTTCTGGGCGCAAAAATTTCTGTTTTTCAACAAGATCAAATCAACTATCACCCAACAAGATCCTAAAGGCTTTGCTTGGCACAAACACTAATTTAAACCACAAAAACACATCTAACCAGAGGCATAATTGGGTATTTTATTGAAAATAGCAAGAAAACCAAAAAGCAAAAAGGTACAACTTGGGTTGCCTCCCAACAAGCGCTATCGTTTTACGCCCCTAGCTAGGCATAAAGCAAGGATCTAAGTGTTGTCATCTTTGGTTCTAGATCCATAAGATGCCCTCATGATTGATTCATATGGTGGCCTAATTCTCGTTCTAGGGAAGTGTTCCATACCCTTCCTTAGTGGAAGTTAAAATTTAATATTGCCTTCTTTCATATCAATCACGGCACCAATAGTACGTAAAAACGGTCTAGCAAGAATAATTGGACAAGACAGATTGCAATCAATATCAAGAACAATAAAATCTATGGGCACATAGTTCCTATTTGCAAGAATAAGAACATCATTAATTCTTCCCCTAGGCTTTTTAATAGTAGAATCCGCCAAGATATGGTGTTCGGCTCGATCGCCATAGAGTTTGCAGCCTCCGAGGCGGTGTCCAGCCACCCGTCCTCGATTGGCGCAGTCGGCTCCGAGCTAAGGGTCGGAGCGGACAATCTTGACCTCAGGACCTTTGTTCGGACAGAGCTAGATCATGCCCATCGTGACGGTCACGTGGCGCTTGGCGTGGCTCGAACTCGTCGAAGATCAAGTCTCCGCGGACATCGGCCGTGTAGTTCAAACTTCCAAATCGACCTGATGGCTGGGGGCGTAGCTTCGATCTGCTCCGGATGGCCAAGTGAATTGGCCCGCAGCAAAGCCGTCGAATCTGAAGATCTGTCCGGGAGAAAAGTCTCACCTGGACCACATCGTTGTTGATGATCGGAGGAGCCATCGGGCCTAAAGGTGACGACATTGCAGGAACTCTCATTGAAAGCACCAATGTCGGTGTCAAAACCGGTGGATCTCGGGTAGTGGGTCCCGAACTGTGTGTCTAGGCGGATGGTAACAGGAGACAAGGGACACGATGTTTCTACCCAGGTTCGGGCCCTCTCGATGGAGGTAAAACCCTACTCTTGCTTGATTAATATTCATGATATGGGTAGTGCAAGAGTAGATCTACCACGAGATCAAAGAGGCTAAACCCTAGAAGCTAGCCTATGGTATAATTGTTGTTAGATCCTACGGACTAAAACCCTCGGTTTATATAGACACCGGAGAGGGTTAGGGTTACATAGAGTCGATTCACGATGGGAGGAGATCTACATATCCGTATCGCCAAGCTTGCCTTCCACGCCAAGGAAAGTCCCATCCGGACACGGGACGAAGTCTTCAATCTTGTATCTTCATAGTCCAGGAGTCCGGCCAAAGGTCATAGTCTGGCCATCCGGACGCCCCCTAATCCAGGACTCCCTCAAACGACATGGAGCCGGGGAAGACTCGGCAATGGTTGCCCACGCGGTGGGAGAATCTGAGGTTTCTTGGTCCATTACTGCGTCATGGGAAAATAACAGGAGGTGTGGGTTAGTAGAGGAATGGCACGGCCAAGAATGAAGTAGGGTGGGCGATGCGTTGGCGGCAAAGACAGCCGGCCACGGAGGCGGAGCAGCAGTCCCACCGAGCTGGTTTGGGCGGCCGGAGCAAGAAGATCGAGATATTGAAGAAGCAGACGGCCGTTGGATTAACATCCAACGGTCATCGCCGCTAGAATCGTTTGTGGACTAAGTTGACAAAGCCAAAGTACACGTCGACCTAGTAGACCCACAAGTCAGCCTCCAAATCTGTCCCAAACAGCATACAACCCGAAATTTCTAGCCAGATTCAAATTAATTTTAAATATAAATATACCTTAATGTAAATTCAATGAAATTTTATCCGCACAAAAACAATGAAATTTAAAATGTCAAAATCCGAAAGAAAACAGTATTTTGGAACTAATTGCCTGCTTGCTATATTTTTTTCATTTTACAACCCATTTATTATTACTTATAGCCCATTTCTTATTACTTATAGCCCATTTCTTATTACTTATAGCCCATTTTCTGGGCAAAATGCATCCCTCTTCGTCTTGAAAGTTTTTCGCCCAACATTGTATGAAAAGCAAGTAGGCCTATGTTGGTTATTCTGCAAAAAACAAAATAGCTGGCTAGCCATTTTTCAGAAAGGAAAAAAACAAACTGGGCTGGTCATGGGGACATCCTATGTGACGCATTCTGCGTCAACTAGGTTTGGCTTCGCACAGAGCAGGTGGTTGGCGGGCTTCCTGGGCCGCGCCACGCGCATTTCACTGTTTCGCTGGTTTTGAAATGTGTCGTTGTTCCTACTGTTTCACTGTTTCATGTTTATGTTATTTCCCGCTATGAACTAAATAATGATTGAACTGTTTGTACTATTTCTCGAACAAATCAGTAGCAGGTTCCAATTCCTCTGCCCAAGTACTGTTTGATCTGATTCAACTGTTTTTAAGTCTAAATAGATGAAAATTTCACTTTTTGTTACAAAAGTGGTACATCTAAAACAGTCATAAAGTGGTAACTATGTTTCTAAAGCAGTTGTTTAAAAATTAGAGTTTATTTTACAAATTAAACATGTGTTGGCTGAAGCTTCTTTACAACTACTTCTGAACATGATGTAAAGCTTAGAGCTTGATCAAAGTCAGTGATGAAAATTGTATGGAAAAAATGTGTACATGGCTTAGAGCTTGTTTACACAACTGTTTCTGCTGTTTTCGGACTTTCTTTACAGCTCAAGGTGTTACAAGAAACTATCATTGGGTTATCAAGATAAAAACAAAAAAATGGTATCATTAATGAAACATTTTCCCTGCAGAAGTATTCCTTTGAGTTGAATCTTGCAGTGCAATTTCCCTTGAAGTTGACAGCATTAATGAGACCCTTCATAATAGAAAGGGGAAATATGTTATTGGAAATACACAATCCTTGCAACAAAAATAAACAGGTACAAACATTTGATAATTCCAATTCTTTGGTGAACCCTGTTACAGGAGGAACTGCCGATGACGAAGTTACCTAAGCTGACTTCATATTCAGATCAAATAATGATTGGCATTCAAAGCTTCACTTGAATATGAAGAAACCCTATTGAAACAAATATGGTATTAGAAGAAGTTAATTTCACTATTCAGTACAAAAAAGATGCTCTAAGGAAGTAACATCTCGCTTCTGTCTTTGGGAGAAAATAAATAAGAACTTACATGTCTCTGCAGGAAAGAAGTTACTAATGGCAGCTGAATTTCATTGTCCTTGAAAGTTACTAATGGAAATTATTGTGAATTTTAAAATACTTTAATCTGTTTTTTAGGAGAAAGAACCAAGAAGTTGCTGCTGGCTGGTACAAATCTTGTAAAAGGGGAGAGTTCCACGGAAAACCAACTTGAATGATTTAGCATTTGGTTCATTAGCTTCTCCTGCATGTTTGTTTCCTGGAAAATGGTTGATAATTAAGAAAAGGAAAATGTCGATGAAGTGAAAACAAAAACCGAGGAAAAGAATGTCGATGTGCTCTACTAATTCGCTGTTTGGTAGGAGGCCTTTTCTTCCTCGGTTCAGCTGGTCTTTATTCTTTAGTTTTGAAAAACAGTCAATAACCCGAGGATTTATCCAACCACCAGTCTTTAATGATACAATTATAGTTTTCTGATCCAACAAACTCCTTCAATCTCAAATATCCTTCGGCTGTTCATGGCAGAAGAACAACATGAATAAAAGTAAAAAATAAATCATGAGAAATAGCATGGGCAGCATAAAAAACTATTTATGTTTGAATCATGTAACATATCATATAATTTCATATGCTTTTTCTACATACCTGTAAGTTAACTTGGGAAGAAGTACCACTAATGTTTGGTAGAAATCACTCTCTATTCCGTTTGAAAAGAGGACTTGCTTACTTGCCTTTTTTGCTGTTATTGAATTACTAGTGTCCCAGATTTGAAAGATTTGTTCACACATTGTTGCCAAGTTGAAGTTTCTGGTTTCGAAAACTTACTGGTATGTGCTTCATGCAGTTCGAGTGCTTGAACTATCAAAGGATCTTCAAAAGGTGTGCCAGTATTTGTTGGATCTTCAATAGGTTTGTTTCTTGTGCCAACATTTTCCAAGGAACATTATTTAGGGAACATCATTCTGGAAAACATTATACAGTTATCAATATTTAATTAGAAGAACATTTTTTATTTTACGGAGAACATTATTGAGGGAACATTATTCATGGAACATTATATATTTTTTATAGAATATCACTTGTTCCCCCAATAATGTTCCTACAAGAATGTCCCTTTAGTAATGTTCCCCCAATAAATGTTCCAATTTTTTGTACCCCCAATAATGTTCCCTAAATAATGTTCCTTTAATATTGTTCTCTAAATAATGTTCCCTCATCGATGTTCCCAAAGAAATCTTCATAGAACGCTGTTCCCTTAATAATGTAATTTTTTGTTCCCTCAACAATGTTGCAAGACTATTTTTTAAACATTAAGCAACTTTTTTAGGAACATTACTCAGGGAACATTATTTTTTATGCCAATAGAACATTATTTGGGGGCATTATTTTTTTATGCCAATGGAACTTTTTTAGGGAATATTAATCAGGGAACATTTTCAAGGCATATTATTTACAAAACAATTTTCAAGGAACATTATTCAGTAATAATTATTTCAGATAGCATTTATTCAGAGAGCAATTATTCAGTGAACATTTTTCAAGGAATATTATTCAAAGAACATTTTTTGCGAATAAAATTGTCAAAAATTATTGGAAAAATATTCAAAGAGCATTCCTAGGGAACATTATTTTCTAAAATTATTTTGCGAACAATATTTTGGGAACATGCCACAGGGAACATTATTGTTTAAAAGTTTTTTCCCTTCTGAGAACATTTTTAAAATATATGTAGAATTTTTCTTTTGATTTGTCGAACATTTTTTAAGAATACTTATTAAGAGAACATTTATTAAGAATACTTATTAAGAGAACATTTATTAAAGGAACATTATTAAACGAACATTTTCCTGGATAATACTTGCAAGAAAATTGGTACAGAAGTATGGTAGATGAATGACAAGATACTATAAAATCATTGCTAGCTAACATTGTCCTCGCAAAGGCCACAACTAACAACAATTCAGGCTTCATAAGCTATAAAAAACAGAGAAGCAGATGCCATTTCCTACCAAGTACCAACACATATTACTCAATACTGATAAAATCCAGGTATAATCCTAATCCAATTTGATTTGACAGAACAATTGGGTTTGACTAAACTGCGTCCTAACTAATTAGAAGAAAAAGGGACAGTGTTATAATGCAACTAGATGGTGATGAGTTCATGACATAGCAGAACTTGTGCGACACACAAAATCTTCCAAGGGCTGCAACCAGGACATACACACAAATTCTTACAGAGGGTGTGCAAGCAAGGTAGAATTTAACAAAATAGTGTGCAAACTCTCTTCGGTAGAAGTGCTCCTAGAACAGCAGAGCAAATTTCCTAGAACACCAGAACACTCTTAGGTGCAAACCTAAGAATGTCTACTAAATACATGCTAACAAGACACCAGATTATAACAAGTGTTGCCTAAATGTTGATAGGTGCGTGCTTCTCGACGAAATACATGCTAACAAGTCTCCAGAACTACTCCATGATGCTGCTACAAAATCTAGAAAACTAACAGAACATATTAACAACACAAGAAAATGTGCGCATCATGCTACATGAACCCCATCATGCAGAATCAACAAACAAACAAAAATCCCATTTATCTAAATCATCTTGAATCATACTACGAATCATCATCATGCGTAATCATACCATGAATCCAAATCTCTGAACACAATCCCATTGTCTAAAACTTAGAATCATACAAACATATCTACGTAATCATCTAATCTCAGAACCCTAGCAACAGTGGACCAACGCTAAAATGAACAAAAACACCTCGGTCGCGCGGTACAACACAGAGATGAAGGAACAGAATGGGGAAAATAGGGGCGTTACCTTGTGGATGCCAACCTTGACGGAACCCTAGACGAGTCGACGCTGGAGACACTGGCCACCTGCTAATAAACTTCAACGCGATGACGTCAGCCAGATCTGATGCCATGAGGCGGATGAATAGGGAGGAGAGTGGTCTGACGGCTGCTTACCAGGCAGGTGGTCTCTTGCCGGAGAAGGATCCCGAGAGGAAGAAGCAGGTGAAGCAGCCGTCGCACGAGGGAGGAGAAGGGGATCCAGGCATGAGGGAGGAAAGCTTCTCTGTGGAGGTAGGAACGAACGTGGCATGTCACACGAGGGAGGAAGGGGCAACGAAGAGGAAATAAAAGGGCCGGCCCAAATCGAGTCGACGGGTGTGCGGCGTCTCGACATTTTGACGCAAAATGCGTCAAATAGGGAATTCCCTGGTCATGTGCTAAACATATGAAATAAAAGCCTGGGCTAGACGGGCCACGGGTCCCGCACAACCCAGCTGATACCCTTCTCCGCACAACCCAACTGTGCGCGCTGCTGGGTCCCTACTGTCATCCTCACCATGTGCAGTCATCTCCTTATTCCTCTCGGTTGTTGACCATGTTGACAACACCGGAGGGCGGCGCCGCGGCGAGCGAAACAAGGCGGAGGATGATGGCGAGGCCTCGGACGGGAACGAACAGGAGCCGGGGAAGATCACAGCCAGCCGTGGGATGCGGGAGCAGGCGGTCCCGCCGGTGCTGGTTTGGCTTTGGCGGCTCGAGGAAGAAGAGACTGAAGAAACGCGACAGACGTTGAATGTCAATCCAATGGTCAAGCTTGGCACAATCATTTTTTGACTAAGCGGACACCAAGTAGCATACTTTTTTCTATATAGGAAGAAAACTGCGAGGAAAATGCGTTCGTCTGCCATCCTCCTCACAGGGAACGTTCGCCACATAAGTGACTAGCACCCTTGGTTTTCAACCGAGAGGTCTTAGGTTCGAGTCCGAGGAACTCTCAATTTTGTCCTCCTTCCTTCCTCGCAAAAAAAGGGAAAGAAAATCAAAGACTTGGGAAGGCGTACAGAACAAGCTAGTGTACCAAAGAAAGAGACGTTGCGAGTTTTAGAAAAAAGAAAGACGTGCTCTGTAGCTGGTTCGAATCCAAACCTAGGCTATGACTATATATGGTGCTATGCTACTACGCAAGTAATGGAACCGACATATCCAACGCTCGCTTCTCCTCTTCTCTACTTACTCGCTTAGCATCGAAGCTTCGCCGGAGCAACCATGTCCATTGGCTGCTCATCCACCCGCTTCTTCGCCAGTAACAACCAGATATGCGCCAAGTCGCCACCCGTACCATCGCCTGTGGGTCTCATCACACCCCCGCCGGCACGCGGACCGCAGCCGATTGCTCATAGCAACCCGTTGCCGTTAGTGTGGTGCCACTGCTGCAAATCACGCAGAGTCATCTGTCGCGTCTCAACCACAATCCGCAACCCTGGCCGAGTCTTCTACAAAATCCCGAATCATGGGGTAATAATATGTTTAAGTGTTGTTCTGCTGCTTTCAGTTGCTGATTTTTCAATAGTTTGGTTAATGATCTTCCAATTTGATTCGTGCAGAAAAGGGAAGATTCGTGTGATTTGTATTTCTGGGAAGTTGCTGATGTGGGGGAATGCAACTACGCTGATTATTTGGTTAGCCGAGGAATCCCAATACCAACAGGTTGGGGTGTTGGACAAGTAAATCAAGGAACGACAGAAGAGGAAGATGCTGAGCGAAGGTTAAAGATGCAGTTCCTTCCGATCATGGCCAAGCAACAGCTGTTGAATGGCCTTGACAACAATGAGGAGATGAAAGAGCTTGTGAAGATAATGGGCAAAATCGATGTGCTCGATGATTGTCTCTTTATTTGCAGTGTATGTAGCACTCGTGATGTATTCAGTGGCTACGACATGAGCACTTTGCTGAAACTAGTAATGAATGAAACCTGTGTAGCAGGCTGGGCTTACTGTTGTGAACATCTAATGATTTCTATTAACGGAAATTAGGGGGTATCCCCTTTTTATCATATAAATAAATAAATAGCAGAGGCCCTGTCGGGTCAGCTTTGTTCTCATTCGAAGACGTCGAGCAAATTGCAGTCCAACAGCAAATTATGTCATCAAATTCAAGTTTCACAGCCAAATATGAGTAGAAGTAAACAACAATGTTATCATGTTTTAGTTGTCATACAATCACCAAACACAAATCAGCATACATAACAAGTGATGTTCTCACAACAAAATACTAAACAACATGTTCATCAGGTTTCAGTTGTCATAGCAAACACAATTTCACATAGTAGAAAAAAACGTCTTCTGACAGGCAAATACGACAAAAGCAATCTAATCATCATCCGCAGCAGCGTCAACATCTTCACCATGTGTATCAGTCTGAATCGTAATTCCCCACGGTGTCATCTTCTTCTTCGTCCTCAACGCCCTCGAACGTTGGCTTCTTCTTGATCAACTCTTGTATGTCCACAGCACGACAGGCAATCTTTTCGCCGGCGTCATTGACGTGATGGTTCTCAAAGATATTAGGAACATCTGTGTTATCTTGTACATGAGGAGCAGTGTAAGCATATCTTGTTGTGCAACTTCATTAAACGAATTCCTCTGCTCAAACCTTTGCAATACTCTCCAGTCATCGCTACGTGCAAATGTGTCTTTCAAGAAAAATATATGTGTTGCTTGATTTGCCAAAATAAAAGGCTCGTTGGTCTGGTACGCCGCCTTGACATTGAAGGATTTGAAATAATCATCAACCCTCGGTTTTGCGATCCTGGAAAACAGGTTATACCAACAACAGCACAACAGAACCACACACCGATTGTCGTGGATTTGTCACGGCAGATGTCCTTAGTGTCAGGACTTAATCACGAGGCCAACGCATCTATGTAGTAGCTTGAGAGGGGTTGATAGGGACGAGAGACGCGACACACAAGACAAGGACTTAGACAGCTTCGGGCCCCGGGAAACATCATCCGGAATAGCCCTACATGCTGTTTGTGGCTAGGTCTCATTATGCTCATGAGGGAGTCGCCGCATAAGCCGGCTCCCCCTTTGTGTCTAGTCCTAGATATTGTTTCTTGTTGCTTGTCCCTAAGCCGGCGGCGGGTCGTCCCCTTATATACATGGGTTGACGCCCTGCGGCCTACAGAGTCCCTGCCGGCTCATAGACAGTGTCCGTCTCGGTGACTAGTTAATTCTACCTTATGTTACAAGTCATGTCATCATGGTGGTTTATCACTATGGGCCTTAAGCCGCCTTTGGGCCTTAGACTCTTTATTGAACCGCCATCTTCGTGCTTGGTCTTGGGCTTCTTTCTGATGAGTCTTATTTGCGTAACCCGGCCCCTCCTGGGCGGCTTACACAAATAGCTATATCCCCAACATTGCCTTCTAGGCCTTGGGCCTTGTCATCTATCTGACCCACCCGCCGGGTTACTATGAGCTGCCAAGTCCGGGCGGATTACCCGTGAATCGCCAAGCTCCGGGCGGGTCATACTTCTGGCGGTTTACACCGCAGGGTATATCCCCGACACCGATGATCCTCGAAACTGGAGATATACTGCAACTGAACAATGTCTATTATGTTAGCATACATTTCAGTTGTCTCTTTGTCATACGTATCCGTGCTCATGATGGCACTGTTTTGTGTCTTCCTGCCTTCGTCTCGTGCAAGGGTGTTGTAGAGCACATCTCCAACAATGCAAGATTCATAATGTCTTACCCGAGTATCAGGACCCATTGCTAGTGAGTAAAGGGCATCATCAACTGCCTGCCCATCCTCCCGCATCTTCTTAACCTATGTTTAGAAAATAGACAAGCTGATCATCTTATGTACTCAATATATTAAAAAAACTGACAACGCACTTCAAAAGCTTACATGGTTCTTGAAATTTCGCAAATCCTGCCATAACTAGTTTGTCAATGTTTCTTGGATTTTGCGGCAGTAACCCTCTTTGTAGATGCTGCACAACATAGTGATCACGTCAAACATCTAAATATATAAGAATGTGCTGCAAGTTTAGTAGATTACGATGTATAAGCTGCGATCTTGCACTTACTCGATATAAGGTAGTATCTCGGATGCTTATTCAACACATACCAAACCATTTTGTCCAAATCTTTAGGTTTGTCCTCTTGTCGACTCTTCCACCAGAATTTCGAGCAGAATAATCGAAAACATTGAGCCCGAGATTGTCTTCACCCACCTCTTTGCTAAGCTCATAAACTATTTCAATGTATTTTGAGCAGAATGTCAACGCTTCTGTAGCAATGTAGGCCTCTGCAATGGAACCCTCGGGTCTAGCTCTGTTCCTAACATAGTCCTTGAAAGTGCCTAGCCGCCTTTCAATAGGGTACATCCAGCCATACTGTACTGGACCTCTAAGTAGTGCCTCATCAGGGAGATGAACAACCAAATGCACCATCACATCAAAGAAGGATGGAGGATATATCTTCTCAAGGTCGCAAAGGATAGTTGGTATCTTGTCTCTAAGACGCTCCAAAGCATCTATCCTGATATTTCTACTGCAGAGTTCCCTGAAGAATTGTCCCAACTATGCAACTGCTCTGTATAAGTCAGGGCAGCCCAATCCTCTAAGGATAACAGGTAAAACCCTTTGAAGTAGGACGTGGCAGTCATGAGTTTTCAACCCTTGTACCTTGTTTCCATCTGCACTGACTCTCCTTTCAGGGTTGGAAGCAAATCCATGTGGGAATCTCACACGTGACAGGACCTCGCACAATTCTTTTCCTTTTACCTTGTCCAAGACGTACACATCTGGTGCCATATCCCATGGTTTACCTTCATCTTGCACCTGCAAATCCCTTCTGATACCCAGATGTGTCAAATCAATCCTAGATTTTAAGCTATCTTTCGTCTTGCCTTCAATGTTAAGAAGTGTGCCGGTAATGCTGTCACATATATTTTTCTCGATGTGCATCACATCAATATTATGCCGCAGATCCAAATCTTTCCAATACTCCAAGTCCCACAAAGTGGACCTGCAGGTAAACAATAATCTCTCTTCTACCGTGCCACTCTTCCTTTTCCCGCTACCATTACCAGGATGGTTTCCTGGTGTAATATGCCTGACCTTCTCTAATTCCACTTGCAACTCATCGGCGGTGAGCCTCTTTGGCGCATCACGGTTTTCATGCTTTGCATTAAACACATGTCTTCGGTATTTTCTAGGATGCGGCTTGTCCTTGGGAAGGAAACGGCGGTGTCCAATGTAACAGATCTTGCTAAGTATTGCGTATGACAGCGGATTCCTGTCACAGCGAACACATGCATTGTAACCATGTGTCGTTTGCCCTGACATAGTGCCCAAAGCCGGATAATCATGGATGCACCAAATTAGAACAACACGCAGAAAGAAATCAGCTGGTGGGCTGCTATATAGGTCTCGAGTGAGAACACCCTTACATAGTTGTTGAAGTTCCTCCACAAGAGGCTCCATGAACAAATCAAAATCTTTTCCAGGACTTTTTGGACCTGGGATGAGCAAGGCCATCATGTATTTTGATTCTTTGGTGCAGACATTTGGAGGCATGTTGTAAGGAAGAACAAGCACTGGCCACATGCTATATGTGGCGCTCCGGTGGCCAAATGGGTTAAATCCATCTGAAGCTAAGCCAAGTCTAATGTTTCTCGGGTCAGCAGCAAACTCTTTGTATTTATCATTGAAGCTTTTCCACTCACTACCATGAGATGGATGGCTCATTAGATTCGATCTCCATACTCCTGGTTCCTAGAATGCCACCGTACATCCTCTCTTGTTTCAAAGATCATGAAACAACCTCCGCAATCTTGGTGTAATTGGAAAATGTCTCAGAACATTATGAGGAATCCTCTTCACATCATCGCCATCTTTCCATCTTGATGATTTGCATTTCGGGCATTCACTTAAGTTGGCATAATCCTTCCGGAACAGAACACAATTATTCTTACAAACATGGATCATATCATATCTAATTCCAACTGCACGAAGGAAATTCTTCATTTTACTGTAGGTGTGTGGCAGCTCAGACGCATCGAATGATTTGTTGGTCATCCACTCGGATGTCTTCACCTGAAGAAAGGTGACCATAGCTGATAATACTGACAGCTTATTTCCGTGGGTGACAGCAACGTTGCATTGTTCCAACATGCGGGCCCACCGTTTTTCTTCTGCAGGTGAAAGTTCACGGAATGCACGAGCATTTCGTAGCATTGTTTCAATGTTGGTCAAACTCACTGGCTCCGCCACCACCACCACCACCTCCTCCTCTTCCACCTGAGCATCAGTTAGATCAAGATGGTGATCTGCTGCTTCAACGTAGTCAATAACATTGACGTTCACAACTTCACCATGATGAAGCCACCTAGTATATGTGACCGGTATCCCATACAAGTGTAGATGATTTTGCACAATTGACTGGGGTCTTGTAACTGAATTCATACAATTGCTACACAGGCAGAGCACATCTGATTTCGGACCACCATACTCAGCTCTGATAAAGTTCATGAAGTTTTCAACCCCCTCGACATATGCAGCGGAGTATCTTCGAGCAGAAGTTATCCAAGTCATGTCCATCTATTAGACATACAAATTAGTTCTTCAACTAGATATTACAGGAAAAACATATATGCTTTTTTATGAAGTCCAGAAAAAAAATACCTAGGTCGATGTCTAAAGCTATGGCAAGATATTTGGACGAGCGGATCTAAGTAACGAAATATATGTAAAGCTAATTCAGCCAACAGATTTGAGTGCTAAATTATGGCAGGCTGTTTCGTGATCAATGAGGCCGAGCACACAACCATCAAACTATCGAAGGCCATCGCAGCAACAAAGATCGAGTATAAAACGGTGTAGAGCTATTTCACCTAACAGATTGGCTACTAGACCATGGCAATCTACGTCACAATAAATATATGGCAAGATATTTTAACAACTAATCAGCCTTGGCATGCCATCTCAGCTAAGAAGATTGAGTGCAGAACAGGGCAAGGAAGCTTCTTAAGCAGAGCATATTGACAGTAAACTACTTCGGCAAACAGTGAGATTAACATCGTCTATCAGCTAACATTCAGCGCTACACCGACATGAAAGGGGCCTCAGTCTTGAATGCGCGTACCGTGGGAGAAGCCGACCGTCGTGCGTCTCCACACGAACGTCGCCAGCGGTGGCGGCGGCCGACCGCCGCGCCCACAAGAACATAGCGAGGTGGCGGTAGCGGCTGAAGAGGACGATCTATGAGAGCGTCTTGTGGGAGCTAGAGGATCGCTATCGTCCCCTCGACGAACATGGCGATGACGTATCGGCCTTGGGCGGGAGGGCGGCTTTGGCGGAAGCGAATGGAGTGGAGGGGGACGGGGGAGGGGGTTTGGGGAATATTTGGCGAAGGGCGGTTGAATCGGTTGGGGGAATTTTTGTGTGGGGGGAGGATTTTCGCACGGTGGGCGGGGGGAGTTTTGCGCATGGTCGATTTCTCCAAGTGCAGTCCCACGTGTCAGTGAAGAGGCAAGCCGAAGTGCGTTCCGTTTGCATGAGCCGTGTGCAGGACCGAACGTGTGTGGGGTGCAATGTGACCGCGACAGGAGTGCTGTGAGTGTACCGCCTTTTTTCCTTTTAAACTAGTAGGTGCTTCGCCCCCTAAAAAAAAATTTGTTGCTTCGCGCGATCCATCGATACTACTACTAGTAATCCGGTAATCCTGACTAAAGCGGCGCTGCCGGGTCTTTTCCAGCAGCGATATCTGGGAGTTTGGCTTAGTTGGGTTTTCTAGATTTGTCTCGGTTCAATAAAAGCGAGTTGGTGATGATGGTGTGCTGTCATCACCGCAATATAGGCCGTCCGATCTATATCTAACGGATAGGAAGGAAACTATGACAATTTACCGCACTCCTCTCCACATTTGCAGATAAGGCTTTCCCTCGTTCATCCTTTTCTCCCACAAGATCTTGATCTTCCGTGCAACGCACGGCATCCTGTTGGAGAAGAATCAACGAATAGCTAATAGCATAAAAGCGGATCCCAAAGAAAGTATATAGGAAAAACTGATATGCTGCCTTGATCTTTCTTTGTCTCGAACCCCATACCCCTATAATGATGGTAGAGTCAGGGGTGGCCCCAAAGCGGAATTGACCGGTGGTAGTTGGTCGAAGCTCCAGTGGGTAGCCACTCCCTTCTCAGGGAACCGTATGTGAGACTTCTGCATCATACGGCTCCGTCCCGAGCTTTTTTAAGCAAGAATCACCGTCTTGAGCGCCTTGCGCGCTCAAGAACAAGCAAGGGATGAGCGCTTTGTTGCTAAAACGGATACGTTTTCTTGCTGGGGAAGGCTAGTTTGATCGAGAGTCAAGGGTGAGTCCCATGCGTCAGTTTGTGGATCGCGGTCTCACGCCAAGATACTCCATTAAAGGAAAGGTATGCTTGTTTGGTTTCTTTGGTCCGAGAACACACACCACAAACTCTCACAGTCGATGACGAAACGTTAGTCAAACTACATTTCAGTAATCCAGTTTCCTTTCCTTCCTACCACGCAATCAATCTGCGCCTTTGAAGGAACATTTGCTCGATGATGGTCCTACCCTACGGGGGCTTACTAACGATGGCCAAGCACGCAGTCATTCCCATTCTATTTGATAGGGGAAGCAAGCTAGTCAAAGAGGGTTTGCCTTTCGAGAAAGGGGCTTGGCTATCTCCATCTCCCTTTATTTATTTCATTTCGATTTTTCCCTCTTCCTCTATCCCTATCCTCTCTTACCCCCTACGAGTCCGGTCTCCGGGGGCGCAAATACCAGGTACCGATTTCCAGAGGTACCGATCTGCAAGGTACCCATCCTTTCAAATCATGCTTTGCTATTAAAGGGAATTCCTCCTAACGTCGGGAACTCTATTTATTTGGGATATGTATATTATTGTGATTTTTCATATACACCGGCCGAGATTAATGCAAACACGGCAGACTTTCATTACATTTCCAACTTTTATAGGACAGAAAAATAAAAGAAACCCGACCCTAAACCTATTCTATGGGGCGACCGACGTCCTCCATCTGCGATCTCTATGTACGGGGGCAGGGTTCAAGACCCGTGAAGTGAAGGTGCGGTCTCCGGCGAGGAAGAGTAGAACATGGGATACGGACCGGCGGTTGGCACACCATGCCCTGCCGCCTCCCATGCCCTACTCATCCTCGGAGGAGTCCCCGACCTCGGCGGTGCCGGACGTTGGACGGCGGCAAGTAGGACGCGTGGCTGACGGTGCTCCCGTCGTCGGCCGCCAGCGTGGCCACCGCTTGTGCGGTCGCGTCCGCGTCCGGCTACGCCGCTATTGCGTCGCGAGAGGCGACTTGAGCGAGGGCGGCGACCTCGAGCTTCATCCCCGAAGACAAGCTCTCCCGCAGAGCGTTCGCACTTGCGGTCATGGCGGATGTGGTGCCAGGTAGGAGGACGATGCGCTATGGTGTGGAGGTTAGCTGGGTGTTGCTGCTTTAAGTAGCGCATTCCGGTGAGGCCAAGCGTCCGAGTGCGTCATTAAGTCGCCGGTGTTGGTTCCTCGGGCACCGAGCCTCTTAACAATGGCATATGGACGGACGACATGAATGCGGGCGTGGCGCGGGAACGCAACGCGACGGTCTGCGAGGGACGAGGGCTTTGGTGTGCTAGGGTAGTCACCGTGGTCGTGGCAACGCGTTGGAGATGCCCTTTGCTCAAATGTGATCCCGCATGTCACTTTGAAAAAGCAAGGCGACCCGGCATGGTCTCAGGTCCAGAGGATGCAGTTGGCGCGCTACACCACTCCGCCGGACGGCGTCCACGGTGCCCCGTGCATCCACGACGAGCCGGGTGTTGTGATGAGTATGGATTGTGGCCAAAGTGCACCTTACCAAAATTTTGGTCATACCCAAAGGTTGGTCTTTGTTTGGATGGTTGCCATTTTTTTGGCATGCCAATGAACTCTAGCCAACTCTAGTTCATTTTTCTTGCCAATGTCTGCCAAATCATAGGCATACAATACCTCAACCAAAATTTTGGTCATGACCCAAAGATTGGTCTTTGTTTGGATGGTTGCCATTTCTTTGGCATGCCAATGAACTCTAGCCAACTCTAGTTCATTTTTCTTGCCAATGTCGGCCAAATCATGGGCAACCAATACCTCAACCAAAATTTTGGTCATGACCCAAAGATTGGTCTTTGTTTGGATGGTTGCCATTTCTTTGGCATGCCAATGAACTATAGCCAAGTATAGTTCATTTTTCTTGCCAATGTCGGCCAAATCATGGGCAACCAATACCTCAACCAAAATTTTGGCTACCTAATGCTTTGATGGGGCAACCTTGGGCACAAACCAAACATACTGTTGGTCGTGCCACAGCACTAACGCCACTCTCGACACACTAAAACCGACCGTGTCTAGCGACGATATGAGCGTGTCGCTCACCGCGGTCGCCGTGTCCAGAGGCGGTGCTGGAGCTGTGCCCCGTTGTTGGCCCCAACGACCCACATGAACGGTTGTCGGTGGAGAGGAGGTCGTGGGCCAGCCCCTCCATTGTACTAGTCTGCGCTACGTCATCCCGACGGGTGTGGCCCACATGTCGGTTTCCCTGTTTTCCCGGCCATATTCGAGCGCCAGTGCTCCGCGATACGCATTAGGCCTTTCACTATGTAGGCCAAGCGAGACAACTTATTGTTTATTTGAGCCGTTCAAGTGTAATCATGTGGCGTTTGCTTATTTCTCATTCCTCTCCAACCCTCTTCTCCATCGATCATGTCGCCCTCCAGTCGAGTCCATCCTTCCGCATGCCTCATTTGAACATTCCGCCGAGTATCATTCGCATGTACCCACCCTAGTTGTCACAGCCCCAGATCGGCCTTGCTTGAGTTTGCTTGCTCATCATGTCATCATGTCTAAATTTCTAAGAAATTTGAAATGGGGATTGCTCAAACCCTAGCACCAGATCAAATCAACTAGGTTCAAATAAAAATATTCTCAATGAACCCAAAATGCCCTTCAGAAAAAGTATCATTTTTGGATTGGTTTAAAACCTCTGCCAAAAATGGTGCACATATTACTAGGACATTCTGGATTATTGAATTAAATCATATGGTATTTGCATTTGGGCATTTAATTGCTAAATAATATTTTAAATGCTCAAATAATCACAAACTAAAATGTTCACTGTAGGATATATTTCCAACAGTGGTCATGAGCAGTTGCATGATTTTTTGGGATTGATTTAGTATTTTAAATAAAGCCACAAAGATGCAGAAAAATAGAAAACAGAATTAAATAGAAATAAGAGAGAGAGAGAGCAGCCACTTGGGCCAGCATTACCTGGCGCCCCACCTGGCCCAGCTCCTCCAGCCGGCCCAGCCCACCTGGCCGTGCTAGTCATCACCTACCTCTGTGAGTAGGCAGAGGAGGGAGACAGCGCACGCGCGCCCGCGGCGCCACGCACCTCCCTGCTCGCCTGCGCCACTGAGGCCACCACGACGCCTCGGGCTTTCTCCTCGGCGCTGCCCCGACCCTGGCCCCTCTCCTCTCCCCCGAACGCTCTCCCCCTCTTCTGCTCTCTCCCTGCACGCGCCCGAGCGGAGCTCGTCGCCGCCGACGCCGTTTTCCACAACCACCGTGCTCCCCTCGCCTCGCCGACGCGCCAAGACGCTCCGCCTCGACCCCCTCTTCCTCCCCACCGAGACACGCCCTGCCGGAAGCCCTACAACGCCGTCCTCGACGCCATCTTCATCCTCCGCATCGACGGCCGCCGTTGCTCGATTCACCGGCCACAGAGCGTCCCCGGCCTCGCCCTTGCGCTCGTTGGACTCGCGGTGAGCCGCTGAACCGTTCCCCTCTTCTTCCCATGCTGTTTGGCCGCTCTAGCCGTTGTTTCCGCCGGACCCGAGAGCTCATCGCCGCCCAGTGATGTCGCCGCCGTGGCCACCGTCACCTATAGCCACAACCGAGCGCTTCACCCCACTCACCGTGTTCCCAGGAGCCCGCAGCACCCCTCCGCACCTCCTGCCGTGCCTCCTAGCGACGACCCCGAGTTCGTCCGAGCTCCGGCAGCCGCCAACGTCGTCGCCGGCAACTTTTCCGGCCACCCCAGCACCTACCACCGCTACCACTAGATGCGCGCCACTGCGCGCGTTCGAACGCAACAAACCACGGCCGAAACGATGCCATGTGGCTCGTTTCCGAGGCCCTCCGCCGCGTCTGGACTCGCCGGCGGCTAAACGCCAGCGACCGCTGACCCGTTGACCGGCGTGGGTTGTCCCCACTTTGCCGGTTTGACTTTTCCCCGACTCATCGGCGAGGTGGGGCCCGGCCCTGTTAATTAGTTAGGATTAGTACTAATTGTTTTTAGCTAATCTAATTACACTGACACGCAGGGCCCACAGGTCAGTTTGACCTGGACCGCCCCTGTTGACTTGCTGACGTCACACCGACGTCATGCTGACGCAGTTAATGATTTTCTGGATTTAATTTAATTCAGGAAATTCCAGAAAATGTTTAAAACTTGTAAAAATCATAGAAATTCAACCGTAACTCCAAATGAGATAAATTTTATATGAAAAATGATCAGAAAAATCCAATCTATCCATCTGTGCCATTTTCATGCATGTTAGAACAACTTATAGCTGCTGTTTAGGACAAATAAAATGAATGGAATTTAAATAACCATATGTGGAGTTTGAATTTGAACCTTGGGTTCAAACCAACTTCATTTAACCTTGATGCTAGTTGCATTAGCCCAAACAACAACATATTGCCATGTCACATTCATGCATCATATTGTTGCATTGCATTGATTGTGTTCTTCCTTGTTTTCCGGTGATTGTCCCTCTCGATGAGCGATGTTCGACGATGAGATCGATGACACCGATGAAGAACTATATTATCTTGAAGTGCTGTGCAAGCAAAACCCCTTGTTCATTCCGATACAATCCCACTCTCGCTCCTGCTCTCTTTTACCGCATTAGGACAACAACGATTCATACATTACTTGCTGCGGTAGCTGAACCCCTTTATCCTCTGCATGACCTGTCATTCCACAAAGAATTAGATGAAACCCACTAGCATGAGTAGGAGTTGTTTGAGCCTGTTGTGCCTACTCATTCATGCTTGTTTGTCATGCCTGCTACTGCTTAGAGTTGAGTCAGGTCTGATTCATCGGGATGAATCGGAGGTGTGTGAACATGTCCTCTGTGTGTGAGCTAAGTGTGTGAACACGATTTGGTAAAGGTAGCGGTGAGAGGCCATGTAGGAGTACATGGTGGGTTGTCTCATTGCAGCCGTCCTCGGGAAGTGAGTTACGTGTTTGTGATCCATGAAGCAGTTACTTCCACGCATTGGGCTGAAACCAATGGACCCTCTCGCTTCTTAACCACCCTTGTTCTCTGTCCAGAGTTGCAAGTAGTTTCGGTGTTTGTAGCATCTTTGGGGGCAGCAGCGCTGACCTTAGGGGTGGGCTGTGTTGCGGTAGGCACGTGGCCCAGTGTACCGAATGCCCGTTTGGTATCTCGGGAACCCTGCACACATCGTTCGGGGCCGTTAGTGGAAACCTCGGCCGGACTCCCTGCGGATGGAACCCGAATAGGCGATAAACCTGGACTAGGGACTTGAGTGTTTAGGTAGGCCGTGGCCGACACCCACGTTGGGCTTCCGCTTGAAGGTTGCCGAGTACATGTCATGTAAACAGCGGTAAGTGGTGAGAGCGTGTGTGAAGAAGTACACCCCTGCAGGGTTAATGTCATCTATTCGAATAGCCGTGTCCGCGGAAAAGGACTTCTGGGTTGCCTATATCAGTTCATAGACAAGTGAAAGTGGATACTCTAAAATGCGCAAGATAAGCGTGAGTGCTATGGATGGCGTTCTCGTAGGAAGACGGGATCGGATCCATAGTAGTGTATTGATATGGTGAATATGTGGACTCGTGTGCGCCACCTCAAAAGAGTTACTTGCAGTCGTAGTTCAGGATAGCCACCGAGTCAAAGCTGGCTTGCTGCAGTCAAACTCCATCACCCCTTTGTTGATACTGATGCATATGTAGTTAGTTCTGATGTAAGTCTTGCTGAGTACGTTTGTACTCACGTTTGCTTATTTTATGTTTTGCGAGAGACGTCGGTCTCGCTTAGTAGTTCCGCTTGAACTTGACGTTTAGCTTGTTACCTCAGCTACAATCTTGTGCCTCGGCGGGGATCTCGGTAGATAGTCGGGCTTCTCAGCCTTTTTCATTTGTAGATGTACGTACTCAGACATGTTAAGTTTCCGCTTGTGCTTTGACTTGTATGCTCTGAGTGTTGGGTCATGAGACCCGTGTTTGTAATATCTCACTCCTCGGAGCCTAATGAATAAATACTTTGAGTCGTAGAGTTATGTTGTGATGCCATGTTGTATTTACACATATTGAGCATATTGTGTGTATTTTTGAAATGCTTGGTATGTGTGGGATCCGACAATCTAGTTATTTATCCTTGGCAGCCTCTCTTATGGGGAAATGTAGTCTAGTGCTTACGGCGATAGTAGTCCGCTACAGCCGGTTCACTGGAGTCTCGCTAGCCCAAAGACTCTCGCTGGATACTTGACTGGCGGCATGTGTTTCACTTCGTTCCTATATGCATCCCTTCGAGGAAATGTCACGAGGTGATACTCGGAGCCTCGCTTAGCTCGCTACAGCCGGGATACCGGAGTCTGTTAGCCGATTACTCTGACCCGAATTCATACGTTGATGACCGACATGCTCGATGTGATTCATGTATGCCTGTCCCCATGGGTTAGTGCCGCTTTGGGTTCACGACTAGCCATGTCGGCCCGGGTTCTTCGTCATATGGATGCTAGCGACACTATCATATACGTGAGCCAAAAGGCGCAAACGGTCCCGGGCCATGGTAAGGCGACACCCGTGGGAATACCGTGCGTGAGGCCGTAAAGTGATATGAGGTGTTACCGGCTAGATCGATGTGACTTAGAATCGGGGTCCTGACAGCGTTGGTATCAGAGCTTTGTTGCTGCTGTAGGATTACCAAGCCAAACTGGTCGAAGTTGTGTCTAGAAATGCTTTAGTTATGTAAGGGAATTGATTGTGGAAGGGAACGTAAGGCTGTTTTTACTCCTTATACTTCATGGCCTTCTGATCTGAGTCATCCTCTTCTCTTCTACGGGGTTTAAGAACTAGGCTTCTCATCTATCTATTAGGATGACCTGTTACTAATCCATAGACCTTTAAGATTGTTGGTTTTAAGCCCCAGTTCAGTTCCTACTATTTCTGTATGATAACTGTTGATCTCGGAACCTTGATATGATGTTGTTGAGTGGCTATTCCACCATTTTGCATGATGTCTCAAATCATTTTGAGCATTTACAACCGTTATGCTGTCCGAGTCATCCCAGGTCTCTAAATAGTCTGATGCATTTGCAAATCCTTTCCTTCCGTTCCCAATGTCCTTTTTGGTCAGAATAAGCACACTAACCGGTGCGTTGAGGTAATTTATTGCCTTGACATATATGTTGGAACTATTATTATGACCCTAGGTGTTTTAGGAAGTCACCTAGTAAACTAGGCATGTTTTGTGTCCCGGTGTGATAACTCTGGCCACCATTCTCGAAAGCATTCCGTGATGCCATTTAGTAGTAGGCATTCTACTCCTGGGTTCTTGACCCAAGATTCACCCTACTTACTTCATGTTGATAGTGTTTGCTAGTCCCTTTAGGATATTAGTAACCTTGCAATAGTCCTCGAGGTCCGTGGTATTTCCTTCTTCCAAATACCATGAACTGCTTATGGCAGAAGTTCTTTTGAGCCAAAAGATCACAATCAGAGTACTCTTGAGGAGTACTCCATTCATATTGTGACTCTGCCAATTCTACCTTTCCGCATGGGTTATCCGGAAGAAATGTTGAACTTTGCTCGACATACTAATCCATGTCTCCACAACTCGAAAAGTTATATGTTCCTTGAGTTGCCCCTCTTTAGTTGTATTCTGACTCTCGTCTATCAATTGATAGTCAAGGGTATGTATGCGATCGTGTTTATCGATGCCTATTATCCTTGTGGTCCGTCAAGCCATTCTATTTCGGAATGACTAGGAGAAACAAACTCCAGTACCTTGTCCATTTCTAGGATTGGGTCAAAGCAGTTGTATTCCGCAGATCAAAGTGCCCATCCAGCTTTTGATTCTGTTCTATCCTGAAGTATTACCCACTTTATGTCAGGAACGTCATGAGAATTGCACCTTCTCTTATAAAATTCTTGATGCAGTGATACTTCTCGCTATCATTATTCATTCCTTGGTCCCGTGTTGTTATGACCGGAATGCCGACAAGTGAATTGTGGTGTATGAAATCGATACTCCTAGCAACCTCGTTGCTTGGTAGTAAATGGACAATATTTTCATTCCTAGCGTGTTGGTTATTAAATCATCATCCTAAGATAAATTGTGCTACCTAGTCCTTATTTCCGGTGCACTCTTCGATCAGTGAGTTAGGATTGTGTCAATCCCTCACTCTTTTGGTCATATCGTCTTGCCCTGAAAAGCAAGATTGCTCCCGAGCTTAGTAACATACCGGTGGTTCGTGATTTCCGAATATCCTCTCGGAAGTATTACCAGGTTGTCCCCTGACTGTTATGTTGAGCTTGTGATCAAGTTGGTTTTCCTCTAAACCAGCCATTCTCCAAGAATCTGTTGGATACCCACAGCTAGTTGGTTGAGCTAAACAATAACTTGGAGAGTTGGAAGATAAAAGCTTGTCCAACTTAGTTCATTACAAAGGGATATTCTTGTGTAGTGTGTGTTGAAGAAAGATGATATCTTCATCGATTGGTCCCGGTGATCAGTTGCTGGACCTATTGTCTTATCAATCCTTTGATTTGAGTGTGGGCTATCGTCAAATCAAATCAGTACCAATGATGCTCGTAATGTTGTCTTACTCGTGGTTGATCCCTCGAGCATATACCATTACACCTTTTGGTCTGACCAATGCTATCACCGTGTTCACATGATGGTGGAAGTCCAGTGATATGGAAATTCCGATGAGTTGCTGTTGAGCCCATCAGCAGCATTTTTGTCTCCCCCATGATTCATGTTGAACATCAACCTAGTGTTGGAAACTTTGTAAGCAATGCCTTCGTGTTCCGTTCATGAAGCTTATGCTTGGATGGAAGAAGTGACTTCCTCTAATTCACGTGCATTAGGGGCAAGTTGCCGCCATGAATTTGAGAAAGGTTTGTTTTGTTTCCCTTGGAATCATCCCAAGTCAGTCATGCATATGTGCGAAGTATTCTATAGTCTGGAGACTTGCAACCTTCATTCTATATGTATTCCTAGCACACCAAGCCACTGATTGACTTGTTCAAGGAGAGGAAGTTCCTTCTTAAGAGCATGCCTTATGCAAGGACTTTGATATTCTCGACGATGGTTCCCCACCTGAGCTCGGTAGTGTTTTATGATAAGACTACTATGTGGTCATTCTTGTCTTGGACAACATGCTCACATGTTAGTAGCAGAACCAGCTCATGTTTTGGAGCTTGCTATCGTAGTTCATTCCCGAGAATCTCGCAACATCTTCTCGTCGATTTGTGTTGCAAACTTTCATTTTCTTTCTAGACTCGATGAGTCTGGAATATCCTAACACCAACCAGATCTGAATCTCAGGCAGATATGATGGTCGGAACCTTCCCAACATTTGCATTTTGTTCCCAGCTTGCATCCCATCGTGCCAATTTTCCATGGGCCACCCTTCTCAGTAATTGATGTCTAGGATCATCCTCAAAAGTGGACTTACCATGGGTCCCATTCATTTCCGATGATAAGCAAATCATCCATTGCGTTGTCTTCAACAAGGTAGTCCACATCATCCATTCTAGTCCGAGTATGTCATTCTTTCGAACTCCTTCAAATGATCAATTGTGATTGCCTTAGGTTGGTATAAAGAGTTCCAACGATCTATGGATCAAAAGTAATTCTTTTTGCCACTTGAGGGAATAATTCTACGAGTCATCTTTCTCAAGGTGCCCCGTTACGGAATCCTGGCAATTATTTCTTCGCCACCTTGACACCATCCACCATCTCTCTAAGCGTGGAATTGTTGCCCACCAAATCAACCCCGTCGCTTGTTCCTCCATCCCTCTCGATGTGTTTTGTGTCTCAACTCAAGATGTTTCAACATCTCATTCCACGAGTTGATCTTGAGTGCTCGATCTTCGAGGAGATCGTTTCCTATAGAGTTTCTTTCTGTCGCCATCATGTTGGATGAAGATCTCAAAAGCAAAGACATCAAGATCAATATGAAGCAATGAATCAACATCTTGAGAAGGACAGTTGGATCGTGAAGATCGTGTTAGCTTGTGACCCTTTTGACTTCTTACCTCACGTCTTGAATCTCGGGACGAGATTCTTGTTTAGTGGGGGTGAGTTGTCACAGCCCTAGATCGGCCTTGCTTGACTTTGCTTGCTCATCATGTCATCATGTTTAAATTTCTAAGAAATTTGAAATGGGGATTGCTCAAACCCTACCACCAGATCAAATCAACTAGGTTCAAATAAAAATATTCTCAATGAACCCAAAATGCCCTTCAGAAAAAGTTTATCATTTTTGGATTGGTTTAAAACCTCTGCCAAAAATGGTGCACATATTTCTAGGCCATTACGGATTTTTGAATTAAATCATATGGTATTTGCATTTGGGCATTTAATTGCTAAATAATATTTTAAATGCTCAAATAATCACAAACTAAAATGCTCACTGTAGGATATATTTCCAACAGTGGTCATGAGTAGTTGCATGATTTTTGGGATTGATTTAGTATTTTTAATAAAGCCACAAAGCTGCAGAAAAATAGGAAACATAATTAAATAGAAATAAGAGAGAGAGAGAGAGAGAGAGAGAGAGAGAGCAGCCACTTGGGCCAGCATTACCTGGCGCCCCACCTAGCCCAGCTCCTCCAGCCGGCCCAGCCCACCTGGCCGTGCCAGTCATCACCTACCTCTGCCAGTAGGCAGGGGAGGGAGACAGCGCACGCGCGCCCGCGGCGCCACGCACCTCCCTGATCGCCTACGTCACTGAGGCCACCACGACGCCTCGGGCTTTCTCCTCGGCGCCGCCCCGACCCTGGCCCCTCTCCTCTCTCCCGAACGCTCTCCCCCTCCTCTGCTCTCTCCCTGCACGCGCCCGAGCGGAGCTCGTCGCCGCCGACGCCGTTTGCCACAACCACCGTGCTCCCCTCGCCTCGCCGACGCGCCAAGACGCTCCGCCTCGACCCCCTCTTCCTCCCCACCGAGACACGCCCTGCCGGAAGCCCTACAACGCCGTCCTCGACGCCATCTTCGTCCTCCGCACCGACGGCCGCCGTTGCTCGATTCACCGGCCACAGAGCGTCCCCGGCCTCGCCCTCGCGCTCGTTGGACTCGCGGTGAGCCGCTGAACTGTTCCCCTCTTCTTCCCATGCCGTTTGGCCGCTCTAGCCGTTGTTTCCGCCAGACCCGAGAGCTCACCGCCGCCCAGTCATGTCGCCGCCGTGGCCACCATCACCTATAGCCGCAACCGAGCGCTTCACCGCACTCACCGTGTTCCCAGGAGCCCGCAGCACCCCTCCGCACCTCCTGCCGTGCCTCCTAGCGACGACCCCGAGTTCGTCCGAGCTCCGGCAGCCGCCAACGTCGTCGCCGGCCACTTTTCCGGCCACCCCAGCACCTACCACCGCCACCACTAGATGCGCGCCACTGCGCGCGTTCGAACGCAACAAACCACGGCCGAAATGATGCCATGTGGTTCGTTTCGAAACCCCTCCGCCCGGCGTCTGGACTGGCGGCTAAACACCGGCGACCGCTGACCCGTTGACGGCGTGGGTTGACCCCTTGCCGGTTTGACTTTTCCCGACTCATCGGCGGTGGGGCCCGCCCTTAATTAGTTAGGATTAGTACTAATTGTTTTAGCTAATCTAATTACATCGACATCGCAGGGCCCACAGGTCAGTTTGACCTGGACCGCCCCTGTTGACTTGCTGACGTCACACCGACGTCATGCTGACGCAGTTAATGATTTTCTGGATTTAATTTAATTCAGGAAATTCCAGAAAATGTTTAAAACTTGTAAAAATCATAGAAATTCAACCGTAACTCCAAATAAGATAAATTATATATGAAAAATGATCAGAAAAATCCAATCTATCCATCTGTACCATTTTCATGCATGTTATAACAACTTATAGCTGCTGTTTAGGACAAATAAAATGAATGGAATTTAAATAACCATATGTGGAGTTTGAATTTGAACCTTGGGTTGAAACCAATTTCATTTAACCTTGATGCTAGTTGCATTAGCCCAAACAACAGCATATTGCCATGTCACATTCATGCATCATATTGTTGCATTGCATTGATTGTGTTCTTCCTTGTTTGCCGGTGATTGTCCCCTCTCAGTAGACGATGTTCGACGATGAGATCGACGACACCGATGAAGAACTATATTATCTTCAGAAGTGCCAGGCAAGCAAAACCCCCTTGTTCATTCCGATACAATCCCACTCTCTCGCTCCTGCTCTCTTTTACTGCATTAGGACAACAACGATTCATACATTTACTTGCTGCGGTAGCTAAACCCCTTTATCCTCTCGTGATGACCTGTCATTCCACAGTAATTAGATGAAACCCACTAGCATGAGTAGGAGTTGTTTGAGCCCTGTTGTGCCTACTCATTCATGATTGTTTGTCATGCCTGCTACTGCTTAGAGTTGAGTCAGGTCTGATTCATCGGGGATGAATCGGAGGTGTGTGAACATGTCCTACTATGTGTGAGCTAAGTGTGTGAACACGATTTGGTAAAGGTAGCGGTGAGAGGCCATGTAGGAGTACATGGTGGGTTGTCTCATTGCAGCCGTCCTCAGGAACTGAGTTACGTGTTTGTGATCCATGAAACAGTTACTACCACGCATTGGGCCCGAAACCAATGGACCCTCTCGGCTCCTTAACCACCCTTGTTCTCTGTCCGGGGAGTTGCAAGTAGTTTACGTGTTTGTAGCATCTTTGGGGGCGACGCAGCGCTGACCTTAGGGGTGGGCTGTGTTGCGGTAGGCACGTGGCCGGTGTACCGAATGCCCGTTTGGTATCTCGGGAACCCTGCACACATCGTTCGGGGCCGTTAGTGGAAACCTCGGCGGACTCCTGCGGATGGAACCGAATAGGCGATAAACCCGGACTAGGGACTTGAGTGTTTAGGTAGGCCGTGGCCGACACCCACGTTGGGCTTCCGCTTGAAGGTTGCCGAGTACATGTCATGTAAGCGGTAAGTGGTGAGAGCGTGTGTGAAGAAGTACACCCCTGCAGGGTTAATGTCATCTATTCGAATAGCCGTGTCCGTGGAAAAGGACTTCTGGGTTGCCTATATCAGTTCATAGACAAGTGAAAGTGGATACTCTAAAATACGCAAGATAAGCGTGAGTGCTATGGATGGCGTTCTCGTAGGAAGACGGGATCGGATCCATAGTAGTGTATTGATATGGTGAATATGTGGACTCGTGTGCGTCACCTCAAAAGAATTTCTTGCAGTCGTAGTTCAGGATAGCCACCGAGTCAAAGCTGGCTTCTTTGCAGTCAAACTCCAAGCACCCCTTTGTTGATAATGATGCATATGTAGTTAGTTACGATGTAAGTCTTGCTGAAATGCGTTTGTACTCACGTTTGCTTATTTTATGTTTTGCGAGAGAGACGTCGGTCCTCGCTAGTAGTTCCGCTTGGACTTGACGTTTAGCTTGTTACCTCAGCTACGATCTTGTGCCTCGGCAGGATCTGGTAGATAGTCGGGCTTCTCAGCCTTTTTCATTTGTAGATGTACGTACTCAGACATGTTAAGTTTCCGCTTGTGCTTTGACTTGTATGCTCTGAGTGTTGGGTCATGAGACCCATGTTTGTAATATCTCTCTCCTCGGAGCCTAATGAATAAATACTTTGAGCTGTAGAGTTATGTTGTGATGCCATGTTGTATTTACACATATTGAGCATATTGTGTGTATGTTTGAAATGCTTGGTATGTGTGGGATCCGACAATCTATTTGTTTATCCTTGGCAGCCTCTCTTATGGGGAAATGTAGTCTAGTGCTTACGGCGATAGTAGTCCGCTACAGCCCGGTTCACCGGAGTCACGCTAGCCCAAAGACTCTTGCTTGGACACTTGATTGGCGGCATGTGTTTCACTTCGTTCCTATATGTCCCTTCGGGGAAATGTCACGCAGTGATATTCGGAGTCCTGCCTAGCCTGCTACAGCCCGGGATACCGGAGTCCTATTAGCCCAGTGCTACAGCCCGAATTCATACGTTGATGACCGACATGCTCGATGTGATTCATGTATGCCTGTCCCCATGGGTTAGTGCCGCTTTGGGTTCACGACTAGCCATGTCGGCCCGGGTTCTCTGTCATATGGATGCTAGCGACACTATCATATATGTGAGCCAAAAGGCGCAAATGGTCCCGGGCCATGGTAAGGCGACACCCGTGGGAATACCGTGCGTGAGGCCGCAAAGTGATATGAGGTGTTACCGGCTAGATCGATGTGACTTAGAATCGGGGTCCTGACACTAGTCCTCTTTCAATAGATCTCTGGACCCCGAGATGAAATCGAGAGGGAACGAGTGGGGGCACGTGATACCTAAGGCGGATTCAAAATTTTGAACCGGTGATCATAGCATCCGCAAATCATATATAAAGGGTATTCAATGTTCGTTTCGTTTTTGAACGTACAATATACTCCCTCCTATCCTTTCTACTTTACATATAAGTTTTATGTGTAGTCAAAGTATCTCTACTATGATAAAAAAGGTATGAACATTCAACAACGCCCAATCAATATTGTTAGATTCGTACGTACTCCTAGATTTGTACTTGAGATGGTTTCCAATTTGACTATTGACAAGATTAATAGTACATGAGATGTATAATGTGAAAATTATAGGGACAAATGCATTTTTACCCCTAGTTGGTTCCTACCCACGGGTTTTGCCCTTACTTTTCGAGCTTGCTCAGTTTTGCCCTTAATTTTTCCATCGAGGTCCCTCGAATGCCCTTTGACCGTTTGACCAAAACTTTGAAAATTCATAACTAATTCATACGAACTCAGAAAAATACAAATAAGATATCAAAATGTTCAGATAAACATTACCTTTATGGGCATATCATTTGCATCCAGGACAAAAGCATTGTTTAAACTACCCGAGGTAATTAATGTTATTAACATTATTAAAATTAAATAGGTATAAACAATATTTTTTCATGAATAAAATTTCATGCAAATGTAGGTGATGTTTTCTGAACATCCTGATAACTTATTTGCATTTTTCTGATTTTTTATAAACTTGTTATGAATGTTCTAAAGACTTTGATCATTATTTTGAAACTTCATAACAAGATGATACAATCTAAGGAAAATGAATATAAGGTATCAGGATGTTCAGAAAACATCACCTACATTTGCATATAATTTTTATTCATGATAAAAATATTGTTAATACCTATTTATTTTTAATAATGTTAATAACATTAATTACCTCGGGTAGTTTAAATGATGCTTTTGTCTTGAATGCAAATGATATGCCCATAAAGGTAATGTTTATATGAACATTTTGATATCTTATTTGCATTTTTCTGAGTTCATATGAATTAGTTACGAATTTTCAAAGTTTTGGTCATACGGTCAAAGGGCATTCGAGGGACCTCGATGGAAAAAGTAAGGACAAAACTGAGCAAGCTCGAAAAGTAAGGGCAAAACCCGTGGGTAGGAACCAACAAGGGGTAAAAATACAATTGTCCCAAAATTATATCATTGGAAACTCCTTTCACATACAAAATTAACCGTATGCTTTGTGTATGTTGCATGTCATATATTATTACTCTAACATTTGGTCAAAGTTAGCCTCGAAAAACGCATTAGACCCTATATGGTTTGTGTAAGTTGCATGTCATATATAATTACTCTAACAGTTGTGTAAGTTGCATGTCATATATTATTACTCTAACATTTGGTCAAAGTAGTATAGTGGAAGTGGATGCTCTGACGTAGGTATCCCTGACTTACCCTCCCTTTCGGTCACTTACTGGCGGACCCCATGCTTGCTAGGCCCCGTATGTCAGTTACTCAATGGGGATCCTCATCCGTAGTATACTCCCTCTATTTTTATTTACTCCGCATAAAACGGAGGGAGTGGTGGTAAAATAAATGATGCAGGCGGGGGAGGGGGAGGGACGTCGGTTTGCTCTCAACTGCGGTCCCACAAGCGAGCGAAAACGCAAGACGAAGCGCGTTCCATTCGGTGAGCGACGTGAAGGGTCCAGCATGCCGGGCTGCAACGCGAACGCGACAAGAGCGATGTACAGTCAAAACCGATTGACTGGTCATCACCGGAACCACTATTCACACCAGAACCTTCGCTGCTCGGCCTACGCCAGCCACTGCCCTAAAACCACACCAAATCTCCAGCCCATTCCCCCATATTCCGATCCCCTAGCCCACATCAAGCGTCCCCTAGTTCGCCGGAAAGCCATGGTGCACCGCAAGATCACTTACTACAAGATGCTGACGCCGGAGCGCCGCTATGAAATCACGGCGGCGGTCGGCACCACAGACCTCCGTTCCCAAGCTCGCTTTGCGGCGGGCCAATCCCCGAGTTCTCTGGAGCCAAGCTACGAGGAGGAGGAAGCCGATCCAATGTTCACTGCGAAGGTCACGGTGCAGAAGGCCACGATGGGTATGAGACGATGGACGTCGACTTCGTGCCGGCGTCCGAGTCCCCCATGGTGCATATGGACCAGTGGTTCAACATGGCGATACTAAAGGAGGATCGGGAGGCAGAGGTTCAACTCGACACGGAGCGCGCGCATGCCGCTGCCATCGAGGCTCTCCTGCAGGCAGAACCGGATGTCGTGGATGTGAACCGGGCGGCGGAGGCTCAACTTGAGGCGCAGCGCGCGGATGCTGCTACCATCGAGGCCCTCCTGCAGGCGGAACCAGACGTCCTGGGCATGAACCGGGCAGCAGAGGCTCGACTCGACGCAGAGCGCGCGAATGCTGCTCTCATCGACGCCCTCCTGCAGGCAGAACCGGACGTCCTCGACTTGAACCGGGCTGTGCTCTCGTCCGTGCAGAGCGCCCGCACGCTCCGCTTGAACGAGTAGCTGGAGGCCGAGGACAACCACGGTGCGGAGACACACGTCGGCAGCGACGGCTGGTTCGCACCGGCAGCCAAAGACGACGAGGCCGTCTCTTTCCGTGAGCAGTGATAGTTTTTCTTTATGTTGTTGTTTTTATGGATCTTTTGCTGTGTAAAAACATACTGTACTATATTTGTTATGCAAGTCGCCTGACTTGGGCCAGTCTACCATTTCAGGCGGTTGGATGAATATCCTACGTCTCCTAACCCTTCTTTCCTTCTTCCTCACCTCTTCTTCTTCCCCAACAGACCACCGCACGGTCCTTACGGATACTCCCCAACATGCGGTTGGATAAACATACTCTATGAACGAAAATTATGTGTCAGCGATAGGATGGCTGAGTTTGGTTTGTTCACATGCGACAGCACGTGTCAGTGAGGGTGCGTTCCCTTGGTTGGGTTTGCGGCGTGCAGCGTTGTGTGAGGGTGCGGTGCGACTGCCAAGGCGCAGGAGCGACCGTGTGAGGGTGCAGTGCGACCGCGACAACTGTCCGCAAGTGTACCTCCTTTTCATTTTGAAAACTTTAGGCAAGCTTGGCAAAAATGTGTGGCGAAGTATGGCAATGCAAGGCCTAGACCCAAACAGGATAAGTAATGCACGCATTACTAGGAGTACTAGTGTTAAAAAAGAAAGGCAGGGTTTTCCTTCGCGGGATTTTATCGATACAAATCCTCGTTTCACGTGTCAATTAATGTGTATTTTTTCGAAAGACCAAAGAGCTAACCATCTCACTCCTCATCGCTTGATTAATGCAGCGCCATGCAAACCAACCTTCTCACTTCCGCATGCATGCAGGGGATATTAATGTCCTTGGTTGCTAACCCCATCAATTTTGCCTCGATTAGTGTTAGTGGCCCTTTGCAAATTGTAATTTTGATAATACTGGCCTTGTGTACAAAAATGGAGGTAGTAACTATATTTGACTTCCTTCCCCATTGCGGTGACGTCGACGATTTTTTTGTGTGGTTTGGCGAAGTGCGTTCGACGGAGAACACCATTGAGGGAGACCACGGTAAGTCGTTCGCAAGTGTCACCGCAAGCCGAGACAACCGCCTTATTTGCATCCAGGAAGTCCTTTACTAGTACTACTACTAGGAGTACTAGTGCGGTGAGATGGTTTCTCGAAGAAGGCGATGGAGAAGCGGAGTCGTGAAGAGTGAAATGATGGTTGCTTCGTCCGTGCTTTGTGATTTGACGCCTCAACGCTTTGTGATTTGTGATAGAAGGGACAGGGAGTAGACTCGTGCTCTATACTGTACTACATGCGCCCAAGCATGGGAGAAAGAGGAGAGGCGATGCATTTTCTATTCCTTTAATCAATCAATCAGGGAGCTTTGGTTCCATCTTTTTGGCTTTGGCAACACCGTCCACAATGGTTCCCACGATGCCAAAAGCTATTTTCACATTTGGCTACACATTGTGGATGCCCTTAACCGTACCACTTGGTTTTGCTCCTGTGTGCTATCTATACAAATCTCATTTATATTGATCTAAGAAATTATAGAATCAAGATTAGTAAAAAGGAGGTGATTTTGCCATGCGGATGGCGGTTTGCTAACATGCGGTCCCACGTGTCAGTGCTTTACCATGCCGATCTGCATCCCACATGAGGCAGAACAACGGCAAAAGCAACACGTGGTTAAGTTGAAGAAGATGAGGGAGAAGCGGATTCAGCAACGAGTGAAATGATGGTTGCTTCGTCCCTCCAACTTCTTTTTTTAGCATTACTACTTCGTCCCTCCAACTTAACTGCGGGAAAGATGCAACTTTGTGATTTGACGCCTCATTGCTCATTACTACGCTGGCGCCATGACTGGGGTGCTTCACCCCGGCTGCTCTGCATTGTATTTCGGTATGGCACGTGGACCTGGTAGCTTGATGTACCACATGTCGGTGAAAGGGACTAGAAGATTTATGAAAGCGAGCGCTCCACTCTTATGACGGAGGAGTAGACGACACGACGGCCCGATGAACTGTCACTTGTATTGTATAGTACTATAGTTTCTTTGTTTATACGATCCATCGATACAAACCCGATTAAACAGGAAAGGGCGGATTTTTCCCGCATGTAGATGATAATCGCCATACATTTCAAAGGAAATTTTAATGTATGCAAACTGAATAATTATAAGTAACAATATGATATCTAGTAAAACTAAAACACATATGATTTATTGTGTTAGAGTGTAGTAGTAGTGCTGTATTGCATAGTTGTTAGATGTAACATGCGAGCGTGTAGAGATGTAGTTTTGGAGGGCCTCTGAGAGAGAAAAGTGTAATACGGTCACCGAACTTGAGAATAAGCTGATTACGGTCACTATATACGTTTTGCGGTGATTATCCGGTCACTTGCTCACGATTCAGCATCGGATTGCACTTTCTGACCGGCCAAATAGTGCGCATGGCGCCATGTTGACTATATAAATTGACCATGTTCCTTGTGGGTCCCACCTCTCGGTTCGCATAGGGAAAAGGTCGAGATAAACACAAATTTACGCAGCGCGACAAGGCTCCAACCCGTGCGCTGGAATCACCCGGTTGTATATGTATGCTCGGGGCACGATTTGTGCGCATGCACGTGTAGGTTGAGCACTTGAGCGTGAGAGTGTGTGTTGGTCGTGTGGTGTACTGGTGTGTGCATGCATGTGTGCGTGTGTGCGTGTGAGTGTTGCGTGCGTGCGTGGCTGCGTGTGTACGTGTGAGTGTTGCGTGCGTGCGTGGTTGCATGTGTTTGTGTGAGTGTTGCATGGATGCAGTTCGTGTGCATGCCTGCGTGTGTGTATAATCACCGCACCAGCTCCTGTGTGTTAAAACAGACGGCTCAGCATACCAATACAAGGCCACCTTGTCCACTGTGCCCTTGATCATGACTTGAACCACCGTCAAAATATTTTTTGTCGTTTGTTTTCATTCTTACTAGCAAGATGCCCGTGCATTGCACGTAACATCAAGATGCATTTGTATGACTTGTTTATCTTGTGAGAGAAAAGGATGAACGAGGGAAGGCCTTATTTGCAAATGTGGAGAGGTGTGTGGGTACCTTTTTGCAAAATTGCCATAGTTCCTTTCCTATCCGTCAGATATAAATCGGACGTCCTATATTGCAGGATGGCAGGCACACCATCATCACCAACTCTGTTTTTTATAAGAGTGTATTTTATGTATTTTATAAGAGTGTAGATGTAGAGTAGATACAAGTCGACGTGTGCACGATGGTAGTGAGATAATGTGATGCAACACTAGAGGTGCCATGTGGAGCGCGTTTAATCGTCAACTAGTCATGTCATGAGCAAATACAGAGTTGTACGATGAGCCCGTGACTGTATAATAACCACTAAACGTAAACGGTGACCGTAATGAGTGGATTATGAAGTCCAATGTATGTATCGTGCTTTCGCTTCAAATACAATGATCGTCATTGCATATATCACGGGAGAAAGATGAAACACGCATGAATTTTCTGGGGGCTTACTTTTAGAGGACCTGGAGACAGTTTTGTGTGCATACGTGAAAGGGGCGTACAGGGGGGTGTATGCGATGGAGAGAGAGATGCTCTTCGTTTCTCTTTATTATGACTAACTTTGTATATAATATAAAAATATAAAAATTCACAGTGCTGAATAAATATCATTGTGGGCACCATGCAATGCAAATCAGCGTTCGTACTCCTCCATATAACTTTGTAATGTTGTATATATGTAGAAACTCTAAAATAATTTTTTGGCCCCACTTTATTCAAAAGGAATGTTGTATGCGAAATAAACGTGAAGAGAGGGATCTTTAGATCAATGGGGTACGTGATGTAACATGTGTGAATGTGTAGTTGATGCATTTGCGGGGCTTAGAGAGGTATGTGTGTGTATTACGTATTCGAGTGAGGCATGGATAGAGGGGCCGACTGGGGCGTGGGAGAGAGAGCACGAGAAATGAGAGTGGTCTAGAGAGAGAGACGAATATGACGTCACGACAAGATATTCCATTCCCTTGAGTGTGTATATGCAAGGGGGGAGAGAATAGAGGCACCCGGAGAAATTTTCTGTGTGTGTGGTGTTTGTGTTGGTATGTGTGGGTGTGAGAAGATAATGAGACGTGGGGGCAGAGGGTGTGTCACCGTGCGAGGTCCGGTGGGTCGAGGTGAGGCCCTTCATTCGGTTCCGTCCTGCGCCACATTGGTCGGCCCATGACACATTTAGGAAGACCCATGGATGACTAGTCGTACAAGACAAAGATAGAAGAATTGGGAAGGACTCTATGTCCACTGACAAAGCCATCTAGGATTTGTAACCCTAGGACTAAGGTAACCCCTTTATCTCTGATATTACTATTCATCCAACCTAACTTTAAGGGGCATCCTACAGAATGCTCTGCTAGAATCATACTAAATCGATTAGGAAGAGAGGTGTGAGACAATGCGTGAGAGACAGGCGTAAATATAATGTGCATACATGAGACACGTAGGCAGGTCCATGTATATAGAAAGGGTCGATGAGGATTGTGCGTGTGTATGTTTGCGAGAGGAATAGTGCTTGTGATAAAGGTTAGTGAAAAATGTTGTAAATGGTTACGAGAGGGAGGGAGGGTTATATCTAGAGCATGTGTGTGAGAAAGACACCTCGGGAGAGAGTGTTTGAGCATGTGTGAGAGACCACCGATGGAGAGTGAAACTACACGTAAAAGACTGCTCTACACATTGATTAAAGATATAAATTGTATCCAAATATTAGGATGGGATCATGATATTTGAAATTCAGCGTAAGGAGCGGTCATTGATCCATCAGACATCTAGATTCTATCGAATTTGAGCATGTCTATGTTATTATTCAACACAATTGATCCACATAGTTAGTATTTTGAACTCCAGACAATGCATCGCTTTAGCAATCGAACATAAACGTGAGTATAGTTCATGTTGTGTGTGTAAAGCACATTATACATACGAAAGTTACACAATGGACATTATAAATAGCTACATATGAACTAGCATACATTTGAATTCAACTTAAGGTGGTTTAAAAAAATTGAATTCAACATGTAGTCCATTCAGTTATTTGAATTTGATATCATGGCATTTGTAAACCATACCTAAATTATGGGGGCACCGGTCTTTGCTCTGATTTTGTACATAATAGCATATGTAGTCGTGTACAAAATAGATTCAAATTTAGCTCCTCCATTCCAAAATAATCGTAGTTATAGGATTTTCAAGTGACAAAATTTCAAAAAGAAGCGGATAATTTAATGAGGTTTTCAAACATACAAGGTCAAATATAACGTTGTCTATTTTAGGTCAATCCTCATAGTTCAAGAGTAATCTGAACGTGAATGCTTGTGTTTCAAAATTACGAACGAAGCGCCAAAAGAGCCTCTACTCGCCCGAAACCGCGTGATACCAATGTTTGGTAGTACAAGGAAATTACTTTTCTAATAACTCCGACCCGTGAAACCCGCCGGCCCGACGTCCAAAGGTCTAAACCGGGGTAGGTTTGTAGCTTGATCTAGGCGCCACGCAACCGCCTCCGAAAAACATTCATACACAATGGCCGCCTAAGCACACATGCGCGCGGCCGGAATCGCTCCCGCCCACTATTTGGGACACCTGGGATTACCATCCTACCCCCAACCCGCAGTAGGTCCGAAATTTTAGAGGGGGGCAAAGTTTGTACTTTCCCCAAATTTCAAACAAGCGCGTCCCATCTTCTCTTCAAAAAAGCCAAAAACAAGCGCGTCCCAGGCCGAAACATGGTGCCCCCCACCCGTCCGATTCCCCATTCGTACTCTGTGGGCGCCCAAACTACCTCTCCACCAGCCGCGAAACCCCGGCGTCCTCCGTTCGCCACCCCATCCCACCCATCAACCCCCGCCCTCCTCCATCATGCCGGAGCCGATACCCCGACGTCGTCGTCCACCGCAACCTCAACCGCAACGCCCTCCACGGCTAGTAGTTGAAGACGAGGCCGAGCCGTGCATGCCGAGCCAGTTCAACCACGCCGTCCTGCGCCTCACCGCTGCCGCTCCAACCGCCACCCTCCACCGCCTCGAGCTGTTCTCACGCCGCCCTTCGCCACCTCGGATCTGCTTCCCCTCTCACGACATACGGCCACGGCAACACAGTCAACAACTTGGCCATGGGTTCGCCCAAGCCTGCACCCTCCGAACATCAGTTCCCGGTAAAAAGAACAAGATCGGCGCGACATGTGGAGGTGACCACACCGGCAACCGAAGAAGGTACTCCTTTTCCCTTATTCGTGCAAATCTTACGTCTCTACTTACACGGTATTCATCCCACAGAAGACACTAGTTGCCGCTTCTTCTTGATACTATATGTTCCTAGTAACTCGCGATGCACAAGGTTTCTCCTCATATACTATTTAACCTTAGCTAGAGGTCCGTCGCCCCCCTGAATTTCAATTTCTGGCCAGTTGATTCCCAATTACGACTATTACGCCGGGGAAGCAGCGCCTTGGTGTTTATCTTAGGGGCGTGTGCGGCCTAGAGCTACTGGCGCCTGATCTGGAGGTCGGCTGGGATTAAAGGGATGGCCTGGGGGCGCTGCCAAGCTGCAGCGGTGGTGTGAGGTCGATGGGAGGGGCCAGGCGGCGGAGGTGCAGGCCAGTGGTCGCTGGCGGTTCGAGAAAGATCGTCAACAATGGTGGCGGGAGGTAGAGCGAAGGCCATCTGCCCGTTCCTTATAGATCGGACGGTTCATAAAAAATCGGTGACCTATTTATTTTTAGTCGATTATTATCTTGATAGGACCACATGTGGTGGTGTCTTTGGAGGAGTACCTGCATTTCCTATGCTCATATATTACAAAATCATACGGAGTAGAATCTAATTTTGTTTGCCATGCAATATTGTTAAGCTATCATATGTCTCCTGTCATTTATTTTTCAGCCACCTGCTATCTGCTACTTTTACAGTGCACTACTTCTGCACCACACTTCACCCATACTCTCACTATTGTGTTTTTATGCAAGGGTATTTCAGACCCTGCCTTCACAGAAGCAGGAAAGAGAAGAGAGAAGTTGCTCCGGGTAAGTGCAGCGGCTAGGCCGGAACACGTTTCAAGACTTTAAAGGGTGTAGTGTCGTGAGATGGAGACGGGGAACGTAGCTCGAGTTGATGATCTCACTCACCGTGAACCACCATACCAGGTGCTTGCTTTAACTTCACGGTGTCATATGTGGTTGCATGTTGCATATGGTGTCTAGCTTGTATTCGAAAGGCCGAAGTCAGTCTTTATCAAGATAAGGAAATATATTTTTACATGAACCACCATCCTAGGAGCACCGGAAGACAAATAGCTAGTCGGGGCACTAGCCGAGCGATGACAAGCCCAAAGAAAGATAGGCATCACCTGGAAGCCAACTAAAAAGCTGCGATGGTGGCGAAGCAGCCCGCCTCCCACCAGGCTCTCAGGTCCTAGATGATCATGCTCACCACTCCAGCCAGATGTCTAGCTTGTATTGCTTCCAATTTGGTTAAATTGCATCTGCTTAGCTTACACATTATACCTTTGAATATGACATGCCTTTACATTTTTGGTACATACTAGTACGTCTGTGTATTAACCATGTTCTTACATCAAACTAATGTTCTTGTGTATCCCTCATCAATCACTTATGACGAGGCAGGCAGGCAAGGGGACTACGCATTTAAAGAATGCAGCGTCAGCCTCCGACATGATTCTCAAGAAACAGAAATGCTAGATGAAGATAGTGAACGTGGCTCTGTAGTTGATTACAGCATTTCCCCTACACTAGCATCGCAGGTGCTTGCTCTAACTTGGCAGCGTGATATGTGGTTGCATGTTGCATATGGTGTCTAGATTGTAATTCTTCCAATCTGGTTAAACTGCATGTGCTAGTCTGCTTAGCTTATAGTACATTATAACTGTTAATGTGACATGCCTTCCTGCATTTAGTACATAGTACATCTGTCTATTAAGCATGTCCTTACATAAAACTATTGTTTTTTGTATCCCGCATCAATCAATATGACGAGACACCTTTACTATATGCAGTGCGATATTAGTTGCATCTTTCATATGATTTATAGCATGCGCTGCTTCTAATTTTGTGAAATTCCATTTATGATGGGACGCTTTTAACTTGGCAGAGTCATATTGGTTGCATCTTTCATGTGGTGTCTAGCTTGCATTGCTTCTTATTTGCTGGAATGGTTTCTCGCTTAGTTCACACAAGCGATTGTGAACATGCCATGCAAATCCTTTTTTTCGTACATATTCCATCCTGGTATCATGTGTTTGCCTTACATCAAAGTAGTGATTGTGAGTATCATGCATGAATGAGTTCTGAAGAGAGATTTTATTGCTTTTTCTTGTCGGTTTTACTTGACAATTCAAAATCAATAAAGCGGAAGGAAGTTAGCAAGGCAGCGGATAAAGGTGCTCCTTCCGAACGGAGGGCCTCTACAGTTTCTACTCCTCCACACCCCCAAGATGATTTCCAAGACAACACATGCATAGACACTCAACAAAGCTGTGTTTATGATGAGCACGTCTCCCCTAGTGCAGCATCACGGGCGCTCCCTCTAACTTGGCACTGTTATATGTGGTTGCATGTTATGTGTGATGTCTATCTTGTATTGCTTCTAATTTTGTTGAATTCCATCTGCTTACTTTACACATTATACTTGAATAAGACACGTGTTCCTGTTTCTAGAACATACAATATCTGTCCATCACACCATGTTCTTACATCAAATTACTACTGTTGTGTAACCTGCAACAATCACTTATCATAAGACATGTTTGACTTTGGAGTGTGATATAGGTTACATCTCAAATTCTTTTCTAGCTTGTACTACTAATTTGTTGAAATGGCACTTATGACGAGACAGTTTTAACTTGGTAGAGTGATATTCGTTGGATCTTTCATATGGTGTCTAGCTTTCATTGCTTCTAATTTGTTGAAATGCCTTCTCCTTAGTTTACACATCATAAGCTGTGAATATGCAATGGCACTAATGACGAGAGACCTCTAACATGGTAGTGTGATGTTGTTTGCATCTTGCATATGATTTATTTCTTGTCTTGCTTCACATTTGTTTAAACGCCATTTATCTTTGAGACATTAACTTGGCGAAGCGATATTTGTAGCATCTTTCATATGGTGTCTACCTTCCATTGCATTGCTTCTAATTTGGTGAAATGTCTTCTTCTTAGTTTACACATCATAGTTCTGATTATCTCTTCCATCCTGTTTTTCATACATTTTACATCCTGATATCATGTGGTTTTCTAACATCAAAGTTCAGTTAAATACGCATCATGCATCAATTTGTTACGAAGAACTAAATTGTTATTCATTTTTCTTGTCGGCTTGACTTAACATGGCACAGAGAAAGAGGAAGAAACACAGAATGGAAGGGAATGAGAAGCGGATGAATCCTGCAGATTCTGCTGGTACTGATGGTGCAATAGAAGGTGAAAGTCCAGCGGAAAATTCTACAAACATGGCATCCCATACTACACGAGCTGCAAAAAATGCCAAACAGAAACAAATAGCTGCCACCAAACAAGCAGAGACAGCACAAGTTCTTGCAACACCTACCACAGTACTACGGTACCGCACGACATACTCGTCGTCAAAATCGAGCTAGCAACACGTTCCCAAGCTCCCTTTCCACTGACATTACTTCCCAAGCACTCTTGACACAAGACGAGTTGGCAATATCGGATGAACATTGTGAGCTTCAACAGCAAGAAGGTAGTTCTTTGAGTCAAATTCTGATTGCATGCTTCTTTATATGTAGTCTCACAGTTTGATGTACACTAACACTTCCTATGTTCGTTGTTGGACTAGCACCTAGGCGCAAGATGAAACAAACATCAGGGATAATGCTCGATAGGTTAACTAAATCTAGAGGAGGAAGAATGGAGATCCGTTTTGAGGCAGGTTTAAAAAGGCCACGTGATGCTATAGAGTCAGCCAAGTTAGTATCAGAGGCAGCGGTTGCCGTTAGGTGTCATGTACGTATCCTCCCGACATGGATTCTACAGGAATGACAAAGACGAAACCCAGTTCAACACCTTCCTCGACCATTTATCTGTAAGTATGGTTATGTATGGAAACTAGTAATATCGTCTTGCTCTGTCCCATACTTTCTAGGTTGTCGATAATGAGACTCCCATAATTTTCAACAGATGAGGTTCAAGTTGGATAGCCAAGATGATGCAACGGACAAGCTTGCACCCATGTTTTCAAGTCTGCTCTGCTGACAAGATCGGTATAACTTGAGGAAAACTCACTTTGAAGGCAAGGCTAATAGTGAACTTTCCCAAACATCTCGATGGAAAATATATCGGATGAAGACTGGAGGGCCCTTGTTAAACACGGGTCTGATCCAAAGTATCAGGTACATTATATATATGTGATCAGATCACATGTTGAAGTCCTATTGACGCATGTGCCACACAAATCTATCTTCTTGTAGGTGAACTGTTCAAAGAACAAGGCCAACCGTAGAAAGTGAAATTCCAACAGACGACAGGATCTCGTAGCTATATTGCACACTGCGAGGCTCTTGTAATTAGCTGCTGTTTCACTCTTTTCGCTGTACCATATTATCAGATCTATATTGACTTGTTTGAAATGCAGAGGAAAGCCCGCAAGGACCAAAAAGTACCTGAACCAAATGCTGTGGAAATCTTCAAGGACTGTCACACCAGCAAGAAGAAGGGCATGACTACACCAGTCAAAGCCGCTATTTTAAGTCCTTAATCCTCATGCCTTTTAACTACTACTTACTCTGACTTGTGCCTTGAACTGCATGGTTTGCAACCAATGTCTATTACTCTTTTCAATTTTATACACAATTGTCTTAGCGTATCATTGCACCTTACAAGGTTTTAAAGGGAGGAGTGATGTTCCTTTGATCTTGACCCGTAATCTAGTTCCGTCCTGGACTTGCCCACACAACGTTACAATTGCCTGTTTATGCATTCTCGGTTGTTTTGTGATATGAATGATGTCATACTATGCTTACCGTATTATAAACTTCGTCTCTTTATCCTTAGCCCTCAATACAATGTGAAGAAATAGACAATACATTAGCGATGGTACATGGTCATATGTTTGGAACTGGTTTTATTATGTACTTTGCAATAAAATACAAATAATATTTTACATGGGTTCACGAATAAGTTATGTATATAGACCAAAGCTATTTTGTTTGGTTTTGCTGCCTCCTTAATATCTTACATTACGGTACTACTAATGTAAAACCTCAACTTTTCAAATGAGCTATGGAAAAAATGGTGGAACCGCCACCTTACGAAGGTGGCGAGGCAACTATAACCGCAATGTCGACTCTTGATGCAAGGTCAAGACTGCGGCACTAATAAAGGCCAAAAGCACGTTCACATGTATTCTTGGGTTGGTTGTTAAGGCAATATCGTCCAAACCGCCTCATGATCAAGATATGCAAGCTCAAAGCAATGTTGTATCTGCGCTCGAGACCACGATCCATTCCCTAACAGAGGCCCTTTGTGAAACAAGGAGAAACATTGCTCAATGTCGTCAAGATATGCATGGTTTTGAAACCAGACTATCAGACATTTGCTATGTTGTTCATAGCCTAGGGGAAATGAAGGCGAGGATTATGGTGCTCCATCGGACAATACAGCATGAAAGCGTAATCGGTCAGTCAAATGAACCGAGCTTACGAACTTACGGTGGTGCATTTATACGCTAGACTGTTAAGTTTTATGCCAACCTTCCTTTTGTTATATAGTTGTAACTTTTTGGTGCGATACAAAATTTATTCTTAACGTGCAGCCACCGTTTGAAGAAAATAACAAGCCATTTTTGTATAGTGTAGGGTGTTCCCTATTTTGCCTTCTTTGGCGATCTTTCATGCCGAGTGGATGTAATCTGTGCAATCGCCTTAATAGCCTAGCGTTAGTTTCGGCCTTATTTATTTCCTAGTCTTCTTTTTCCCTGGTTTGCTAGTGGCCGCAACTACCCATGGGCCATATACGGGCCGTAGAATCCATGGGTCTCCTATGGGCCGTCGATAAATGGGCCTGTAATCGGTGGGCCTCGGGCCGTCGGATAAATGGGTCTACATGGGCCGTAATCGGGCGTAATTGGTATCGGCCCAGCACGGTAACGGGCGTTAACGAGCCGTGGGACTGCAAAAGCTTAATACATCACGGGCATAACGGGTCGTTAATGGGCGAGAATATAGGACGGCTGGCGAAATGGGCCGACTCTTGCCATGGGCGAATTTGGCCCATTAGGGTAATGAGCGATGTGGGCCGACTCTTGCCATGGGCGAATTTGGCCCATTTGGGGAACATGCCGATGTGGGCCGACTCTTGCCATGGGACGAATTTGGCCCATTAGGGAACGAGCGATGTGGGCGGAAATGTCGAGGGCGAAAAGGAGCCCAAGAACGTATGGGCCGTCAATAGGCCGAAAGCTAACACGGGCTAGAAACGGCCCATGTAAATCACGGGCCGTTAATGGGTACAAAGAAAATTATTGTTCATTATGGGCTAGAGTCACCGTGGGCCTGCAAAGGGCCGAACGATACGAAGGCCTCATATGGGCCGAAAGACGTCATGGACCATACATGGGCCGAAAGTTAAATAAATTTGGTGTTATATTCGACGGCCCACATGGCGTTGTTGGGCCGATTTCCTTTAGTGCCCTAACGGGCGTAAAATGGGCTATTTGCGAAGAGACCGTTAACGGGCTTTTTCATGGGCCAGCCCATTAACTTTTGACCAAGTCAAACAGGTGGCTTTGTAAGCTAAATGGGCGATTGTGGGCCGTGTACGTGTTGACATATCATAGGCGCCTTATCCGACCTTTAGCCGACACGTGTTTCGTCCGGCCAATAAGAATTTTACACGTGGAAATTGCCCATTGGTCGGGGCTGTTAACGGGTTATCGGATCCAAAACCCGACCAGATAGCTTAACGGTGTTCCGCTACGGTGGATGCCACGTGTCAGTCACCCTTGACGAAAGCACTTCTGTGACGCGTGATTTATCGTCATGGAAGTGGACACTTCCGTGATGATAATTTTCGTAATGTCATGGAACACTTCTACGACAACACATGTATGACTATCTTGATTCTGTCATAAATTTGTCATGGATGTACATGCATGACAAAAAACGCGACCTACTGTGACAAACACGTATCATCACGGAAGTGTATTTTTTTTGTAGTGATTTGGGGTAGTTCCGCTTCCAGTGACCATTTCCTTTGAAGTAGAAACACTCAGTTTTAGGCTTAGGTCTAGCTTAGGGCTTCTTCACGGGAGTGGCAACTTGCTTGTCATTCTTATTGAAGTTCCCTTTATTTTCCTTTATCCTTTTTCTTGAAACTAGTGGTCTTGTTAACCATCAATACTTGATGCTATTTCTTGATTTCTACCTTTGCCGATTTCAGCATCGCGAAGAGCTTGGGAATCATTTTCGTTATCCCTTGCATATTATAGTTCATCATGAAGTTCTAGTAACTTGGTGATAGTGACTAGAGAACTTTGTCAATCACTATCTTATCTGGAAGATTAACTCCCACTTGATTCAAGTGGTTGTAATACCCAGACATTCTGAGCACATGCTCACTGGTTGAGCTATTCTCCTCCATCTTGTAGGCAAAGTACTTGTGAGAGGTCTCATACCTCTTGACATGGGCATGAGTCTGAAATACCAAATTCAACTCTTAGAACATTTCATATGCTCCGTGGCGTTCAAAACGTTTTTGAAGTCCCATTTCTAAGCCGTAAATCATGGTGCACTAAACTATCAAGTAGTCATCATACCGAGATTGTCAAACGTTCATAACGTCGCATCCGCTCCCCGCAATAGGGTGCATCACCTAGCGGTGCATTAAGGACATAATTCTTCTGTGCAACAATGAGGATAATCCTCATATCACGGACCTAGTCCGCATCATTGCTACTGTCATTTTTCAACTTAGTTTTCTCTAGGAACATATCAAAATAAAACAAGGGAGCTATACGCGAGCTATAGATCTACTACATAGATATGCAAATACTATCAGGACTAAGTTCATGATAAATTAAAGTTCAATTAATCAAATTACTTAAGAACTCCCACTTAAATTGACATCCCTCAAGTCATCTAAGTGTAACGTGATCCAATTCAACTAAACCATGTCTGATCATCACGTGAGATGGAGTAGTCATCAATGGTGAACATCTCTATGTTGATCATATCTACTATATGATTCACGTTCGACCTTTCGGTCTCCAGTGTTCCGAGGCCATGTCTATACACGCTAGGCTCGTCAAGTTTAAGCTGAGTATTCCGCATGTGCAAAACTGTCTTGCACCCGTTGTATGTGAACGTAGAGCCTATCACACCCGATCATCACATGGTGTCTCAACATGAAGAACTGTCGCAACAGTCCATACTCAGGGAGAACACTTATACCTTGAAATTTAGTTAAGGGATCATCTTATAATGCTACCGCGGTACTAAGCAAAATAAGATGCATAAAAGATAAACATCACATGCAATCGAAATATGTGACATGATATGGCCATCATCATCTCGTGCTTTTGATCTCCATCCCGAAAGAACTGTCATGATCTCCATCGTCACCGGCTCGACACCTTTATCTCCATCATAGCATCGTGGTCGTCTCGACAACTATTGCTTCTACAACTATCGCTAACGCATTATGATAAAGTAAAGAATTACATGGCATTTGCATTCCATACAATAAAGCGACAACCATATATAAGGCTCCTGCCAGTTGCCGATAATTTTAGAAAAACATGATCATCTCATACAACAACGTATATCACATCATGTCTTGACCATATCACATCACAACATGCCCTGCAAAAACAAGTTAGACTTCCTCTACTTTATTGCTGCAATTTTTACGTGGCTGCAACGGGCTTCTAGTAAGAACCGTTCTTACCTACGCATCAAAACCACAACGGTGATTTATCAAGTTTGCTATTTTAACCTTCAACAAGGACCGGCCACAGTCAAATTCGATTCAACTAAAGTTGGAGAAACAGACACACGCCAACCACCTTTATGAAAAACTAGTTGCGTGTCTGTTTGTGGAACCGGTCTCATGAACATGGTCATGTAAGGTTGGTCCGGGCCGCTTCATCCAACAATACCACCGAATCAAAATAAGACATTGGTAGTAAGCAGTATGACGATCACCGCCCACAACTCTTTGTGTCCTACTCGTTTATATCATCTACGCATAGACCTAGCTCGGATGCCACTGTTGGGAAACATATCATGCAATTTCAAAAAAATTCCATCGCTCACGCATTATCTATCTAGGAGATGTATAGCAATGAGAGGGGGAGAGTGTGTCCACGTACCCTCGTAGACAGAAAGTGGAAGCGTTGGACAACGCGGTTGATGTAGTCGAACTTCTTCTCGTTCCGACCGATCAAGCACCGAATGTATGGCACCTCCGAGTTCTGCACACGTTCAGCTCGATGACGTCCCTCGAACTCTTGATCCAGCAAAGTGTCGAGGGAGAGTTCCGTCAGCACGACAGCATGGTGACGGTGATGGTGAAGTGATCTACGCAGGGCTTCGCCTAAGTACTACGTGAATATGACCGAAGGCGTAAACTGTGGAGGGGGGCGCCACACATGGCTAGGAATCAAAGGTGTGTACTCTAGGTGCCCCCTCCCCATGTATATATAGGTGATAGGGGGAGGGGAGCTGCCTTGGGCACTCCAAGTAGGAGGAATCCTACTTGGGGGCCCTATTCCAATCCGGCCTCCCCCTTCCATGTATACGGAAGGGGGAAGGAAAGAGGGTAGAGGGGGAAGGAAGGGGGAATCCTATTACCTCTCTTTCCTTTCCTCCTCCCCTTTTCCTTCTCCACTTAGGCTGGCCCATATGGGCGAGCGGGGGGGGGGGGGGGGCGCACCAGCCCTGTGTGGCTGGTGTGTATCCTCTCTTGGCCCATAAGGCCCATATCTTTTGCCGGGGGTGCCCGGAACCCCTTCCGGTGACCCGGTATGTACCCGGTACCCTCCGGAACACTTCCGGTGTCCGAATACCATCGTCATGTATATCAATATTTACCTCTCGACCATTTTGAGACTACTCGTCATGTCCGTGATCTCATCCGGGACTCCGAACAACATTCGGTCACCAAATCACATAACTCATATAATACAAAATCGTCATCGAACGTTAAGCATGCGGACCCTACGGGTTCGAGAACTATGTAAACGTGATCGAGACACTTCTCCAGTCAATAACCAAGAGCGGAACCTGGATTCTTATATTGGCCCCTACATATTCTACGAAGATCTTTATCGGTCAAATCATAATGACGACATACGTTATTCCCTTTGTCATCGGTATGTTACTTGCCTGAGATTCGATCGTCGGTATCCACATACCTAGTTCAATATCTTTACCGGCAAGTCTCTTTACTCGTTCTATAATACATCATCCCGCAACTAACTCATTAGTCACATTGCTTGCAACGCTTATTATGATGTGCATTACCGAGAGGGCCCAGAGATACATCTCCGATACTCGGAGTGAAAAATCCTAATCTCGATCTATGCCAACCCAACAAACACCTTCGGAGATACCTGTAGAGCATATTTATAATCACCCAGTTACGTTGTGACGTTTGATAGCACACAAGGTATTCCTCCGGTATCCGGGAGTTGCATGATCTCATAGTCAAAGGAATATGTATATGACATGAAGAAAGCAATAGAAATAAAACTTAACGATCATTATGCTAAGCTAACAGATGGGTCTTGTCCATCACATCATTCTCCTAATGATGTGATCCCGTTCATCAAATGACAACACATGTCTATGTGGAAACTTAACCATCTTTGATTAACGAGCTAGTCTAGTAGAGGCTTACTAGGGAGACGGTGTTTTGTTTATGTATCCACACATGTATCAAGTTTCCGGTTAATACAATTCTAGCATGAATAATAAACATTTATCATGATATAAGGAAATATAAAATAACAACTTTATTATTGCCTCTAGGGCATATTTCCTTCAAAAAGATGTGGGACATTGAACCAAATTCCTTGAGAGATGGCCAAAAGAGCATTTCCCACAATGCCATTGATAGAATTTGGTATGATCGTTGGTGTGAGAGAATTGCATAGGATATGAAACATGGCTTTGTTGTCATAGGCCAACTTCTTAGGATCTACATCAACACATTAATCTCCAACCAAATTGGGAGCCATCAACATGTGGAGTTGTGCTTCGGACACTTCCCAATAATGTAGCATGTGTTCTCGATCTTTTTCAAATTTGCACCGAGGAAGATTCAGCATAGCCAAAAACTGATCTGCTGAGCATTTGATCTTTTCCCTTCTAGTCATCCATTCAATAATCCATGTTGAGGTATCTCCAAGCTCTCCTGAGATATAGAAAGTCGCATAGAATTTGATGGATAACTTCTCTATTCCATCCATGATTGAAGCGCATGAAACCTTTCAGAATGGCATGTTCAATATGTTCTATAGCATGGTGAAGCAGGGCATTTCTTTGAGCTCTGCAGAATTCAATATCTTGTGACTGAAAATTCTATTCTTGCCAAACAAAATCTGGGCATAGTACACAGCTTGTTTTTCTGTCCAAAACCTTGGTGACAATGAAGTTCTCTCTCCTTCATACGGGCTGGTCCCAAAGAATGCAAGATTCTGAAGATGAAGCTGCTCAATGAATGCATGACCATTTGGGCCATATCCAGTAGGGAACAAGGGAACTGTTTCCTGGGGATTTTTCAGATTTTCCTCATCGCTGATTTCCATAGGACGAATATCATCAGATGCTGGCACATTCTCACCGATAGGCTTAAGTGGAGCAAGGGGCCTTTTCAACTTCTCTGGAGGAAATGGCATAGAGGCACTTGTCTGACCTTCATTTTCCTTCGCTGGAACTCCTTCAACGGCTTTATGGCTATCAGGCACAAGGGCCTTTTCTTTCGGTGAACTCTCAACAGTGGGAGGCACGAAAAACTCTTCGGGCACTTGGGTCACATCATCTTTCTTGGTTTCCTGGGGTACAACTTGTTCGTGAGCCATGGGCTCTTCAGACATCTTTTCTTCCTGTTTTGGCTGCGAAGCGGTAGAAGCAGGAGCAAGATCAACCTCCATCTGGGTAGGAGCACCAGATGAGGTGACTGGGGTGGTATATCCTCAGGAAGCATTTAGCTCCCCCTCAACCTTATCATCCTCCTTGTTGGATCCGGAGGGCTCAACTTGCATGTCCTTCGGTGGCGATGGAATTGCTTTTCAACCTCAACCTCTTCATCAATTTTCTCTTCTGGGCTTGTTGCTCGGGCAAGACATTTTCTTCGTCAGTCATCTTTACAAAGATACCCACCACATCAGTTTCTTGAGCAAATGAGGTAGGAATGATAACTACCGCAGGCTCAGCTTGCTACATGATTTCTTCCTCGTGAAGAGGGGATGGTGGTATCTGCTGCAGAGGAGCACTTGTGTCGACTGGAGCATCAGTTGCAACAGTTTGAATATGGCAATCTTTGATAGCCTTTGGTTTGCTAGCTCTGGCCTTTGCTTTCTGACACTTCTCTTCCTATATTCTTCATCAAGCAAGATCTGCTTGACGCTTAATCTCATTATTTCTTCGATCACACAGCTGAGAAACATCCATCTTCAGCCTTGAGTGCCACTCAATCTTATTATTCCTCATAATAGTGAGGGATTTTGTGCGCTCAAGTATTACCTTGTTCAGCCCCTTCCTTTCAGAGTCAGCGTTGGTATCCTTCCTCATTTGCTTGAGGATTTTCTTGTCATCTACATCTTGATTTAGCTCCTTGGTGATCTCTCCTAGCTTAGCGAAATGTTTTGCTACCAGCTTGGTAACATCATCAGTAAGACCCAAACTGCTCAGATCAGCTGATTTTGCATTGTAGGCAGCACCTTCAATGAGACCAATCATGAGACAGACATCATACTTTTGTTCCTCTGTGGGAGCAGGAACATTGGATTTTGCTTTCTTGACAGCGGCAAAAAGCTCTCTCTTCGGGTAATAGCTTTCTCTTCGCAGACGGAGCAACTGAACCCGAAGGTTTATCTGAGACAGAAGCAGGTGCAAGCGTTGGTGAAATTCTCAACGGAGGTGAAACTTTTGCTGGCGAGGGAGTTTGATATGGCTTGTCAAGAAGAGCTCGTTGATCATACATAGGTATTTCATCGGCAGCATCTTCATCGGAGGACTCATCAGACGAGGCTGAAGCAACCTTCTTGGATTTTCTTGCAACTGATTTCTTTCTGGAAGCTCGAGGGGAAACTGACTTCCTTGCCTTTCTTTCCTTTCGGACAGAGGCCCGGTCCTTCTTCTCTTGCACGTATTGTTGGGTTAACTCAACATTTCTCTGTTCTACTTGATTCTTTTCCCGGCCCTGGCTTCAGCTTGGACTTGGCCTTTTCTCTCTTTTCCACTTCTTCGGGAAAATCAGCAATTGTTTTCAGTGAGTCAGCATGAGCATTTGCAGGAGGAGGTGGCCTGAATTTTTCATCATCTGGACCGAGGCAACCTTCCATGATGCAGTCATTCTAGGGTGGAGTGAAATCGAACAAGATTTGGTATTTCCTTCGGACATTCTCATGATTAAACCATTTCTTCGCCAAGTGACGGTGAGTCCTTTGCAACCTGTTATTTCTTTCAGTTGAGGTTTCAACTCCAGAGTTTTGTAAGTCTCGGGATCAGACATCCCAGCAGCGGTGTTCCTTTCTCTACCACGACCACCCTTCTTCGGATTTCCATAAGAGAATAAGGTCTTTGAATCAGTGATCTGTTCATCCTCGGGCTGACTGTGAGCCGAGGTAATATCATCTTCTTGTTCATCAAATTCTGACTCGGATTTCTTCTTTGAAATCTTTGGTGGCTTGAGACCTTTTCTTTCACCAGTCAGCTTCACTCATGCAACCACATGCGGTTGCTGAGGTATTTCTTCTTCTGACCCAGACTGCTTTTCCGAACTTTGAGCTATGACCAATCCTGAGCAAAACCAAAAACAATGCAAGGGAAAACAGGAACGGGTCATAAATATGCACATAAACATTTTGACTAAAAACAACAAGTTTTTCAGAGGCAACAATGGAATCCATGGTATATATCTTGGAAGATATCATCAATAAAATTGCAATAAACCATAAGGCAGAGTAACAAATCATCTAATCTTTTGAAGAATAACACATGAACCCTAGATCTTAGGTGACTGGTATGAGGGAAAGCTACAAACCGTACAAGTCATGACTTAGAGAGCCCTAAAGATCTACCACAAGTAAATATGTGAAAAGAAATTCGTGTTGGTAAGAACAACTCTAGAACAGAGGAATGGACAGGGCTAGCTCCAGATCTATGCGCCCTAACATGGCAGCACAGACCAATTACGGCAATGTGGAGGAGAGGATGTACCGCACACTAGTAGAAAACAGGGCTATGGTTCCGGGCCAAATTTCACATTAGTCCCGGCTCAATCACGAACCGGGACTAATGTGAGCATTTATCCCGGTTCGTGCGGCTAAGGCATTAGTCCCGGTTCACCTGTGCCCTTTAGTCCCGGTTTGTGCCTCAAACCGAGACTAAAGGGTGCGATGCCCATTAGTCCCGGTTCATGCAAAATGATGGAAATGTCAAAAAAATAAAAGAACATAAGTTTCCCATGTGATATGTGGTCTAGTTGTTGGGAACATTCGCAAATGTGAATTTCGACTTTATTTGCAAAATCTCTCTGGAATTTGTAAATATCGGCATAACTTATGCAAACTAACTTTCGGATGAAAAAGTTTTTTATATGAAAAATCATCTACTCAAAAAGTTACATCCAAATTTAACGGGGAACCCGTTAAACATTTTCAAAATCCTCAAAAATCTAATGTAAAAAGTTACGGGCTTTTAATATCTAGAGTGGAAAAAATCAAAAAAAATTCAAACTGTGGTCAAACAATGGTCAAACCATGGTCAAACTAATTATTCTAGAATATTAGTGTTACTAAATATTTTGTTCAGTTATTTTGAATTTTGGTCAAGTCTGGTCAAACTGTGGTCAAACTATGGTCAAACAATGGTCAAACTATGGTCAAACCATGGTCAAACTAATTATTCTAGAATATTAGTGTTACTAAATAATTTGTTCAGCTATTTTGAATTTTGGTCAAATCTGGTCAAACTGTGGTCAAACTGTGGTCAAACTATGGTCAAACCATGGTCAAACTAATTATTCAAAATAACTATTGTTTTCTAAATAATTATTGTTTTTGAAAACAATAGTTTGAAACTCAAACAGTGAAATGTGTCAATTCATGCTCAAGCAAAATTCACGAGGGTTAATAGGATTGACATCTTACTATTGTCGGGAAAACAACAAGTGCAGACTTGGAAACGAGGGAGAATAGAACCCGGAAGTTAAAGCGTGCTCGAGAAATTTGGGGAGTGGGAGGATGGGTGACCGTTCGGGAAGTTAGGTGATTTGGAATGATGAGGGTGATTGGAGAAGAGGATAAATTGAGCGGTGATGAGGGTCTTGATTAGAGATTAGGGGTTAAAATAATTCAGAAATTTGAAAATAAAAATTATTCAAAAAATTCAAAAAAATTCAAAAAAAATCATAAAATTACCATTAGTCGGTTGGTGTTACCAACCGGGACTAAAGGTGGAGCTCCACGTGGCATGACCTTTAGTCCCGGTTCTGGATTGAACCGGGACTAAAGGGGGGAGGCCTTAGTACCGACCCTTTAGTCCCGGTTCACCAACCGGGACTAAAGGCCCTTACCAACCGGGACAATAGGCCCTTTTTCTACTAGTGGCATTGGTGCAACGAACGACGGTGAGGCTTCACCGGAGTTGCACGACGAGGTGAGTCGACGGCATTGCTTTGAGCTCGGGCTCGGGAGAGGAACATGAGAGGGTTTGCGGATGAACTAAGGTAGAACAGAGGAAGAAGACGCCTGGACGTGTATTTATATAGCCCGAAGGTGGAATTGCTTCCTCCGAGATCTGCGGCCGAAAAGCACGGGACATTCCACATTCAACAAACGAGATCATGATCATGAGATCGTGGGCATGTGTCAACCGTTTCCTGTGAAAATCTCGGTAACTGAACAGAAGGCCGAAGGGTTTGAAGAAGGGCAAGCACCAAAATAGATTAAGAATCGAAGTTGATTTCATTCGCAACCAAGGATGTCAGATTGAACTCTTGTTCAGATCAAATTGCATGATTATGACGAATAAAAAGATTGGTCGAGAAAGAATAACAGGGTCCAAATCAAAACACTTAGACAAGCGAGAGAAAAAAGAAAAACACACAAACACGGAGCTCTGAGTGAGTTGATGATCGGGCTGAACACAAACACAACGAATTAAAAAAACTAATGAAAATACAAAGAACTAGCACCAACAATTGATCTCAGGATGAAGGGGAAACAAGAAGAATTTCTGAGATAGTATCCGCAAGAGCGCTTAGTTGTTTTTTGCAACCCACACTTGTGTGGGCAACGACGATCTCATTTTCTTCGTTTGAGCAGGAACATTTTTTCGGCGAGATATGTAAAACACATGTGCACTTTGAGAGTAATCATATGAATAGGCATTGAAATTATTTCCCGAGACATGAGTACAATGATTTGATGTAGTAAGCATGTACTCCTTCTGTCGAAGGTTTGACGGATGGCCATTCGAGAATTTTCTCATGCCATCCCGTGGATGATAATCACTGTCTTGAAGAGAATTATCCTGCATAGTCAAGTTAGCAGTGATAGATAGATTTTCAATGATGCATTTCTTCACCCAGATTTGCTTCTTGGGTGAACCAGACCTGCAGTTAGTTCCAACATATCGAGCGAAAAATTTACCATTCTGTTGTTTGAACAATTTGTAACTCAAGTCATCAGACTCATCAGAAATGGCAGGAATTGAAGAATCATATCCTGGCAGAATTGCAGGTTCGAGTGTTTTGCTTTTAGCAAGAACCCAACTTGTTTGAGGATATTGCTCGGGAGTCCAGTAAGTTCCATCAACATTGAGTTTCCATTCGAAACACTGGTATGCGTCGGTCCTAAACAAACGGTGTAAACCCCTTTCTGCGACGGCATTTGGAGCCGTCGCCAAGTGAGTGTGGGCGATAGGGGGGGTCCTTCCCACACGACCCAGAAATCATCGAGGATAGGCCCTTGTGGGACCCAGGCTGGGGCCGTGTGTGATTGGGAGAGGCATGGAAACCCAATCATTTTTGTAGGTATGTACATCCCACACGGTGAATCCCAGAAATCTTTTCCATAGCTATGTACATCCCACACGGTGAATCCCAGAAATCATTTCCGTAGGTATGTACATCCCACACGGTGAACCCCAGAAATCATTTCCGTAGGTATGTACATCCTACACGGTGAATCCCAGAAATCATTTTCGTAGGTATGTACATCCCACATGGTGAATCCCGGAAAATCATTTCCGGAGTTATGTACATCCCACACAGTTCTTTGTGTGGAAACGTTTGTGCAAGGTGGCCTAACGCAAACAGTTCGCTGCCGGAAGCCGTGTGTGATTATTAGTTGATCGAACACGCCTACTTTCTAGAAAACCGTGCGGGTTGTTTGAGTTCATCGCCCACGGTGTTGTCTAAGTAACCGTTTGCAATAGAAAACCCCAATAAGCAATGTAATTAGCCTATTATTGATAATCCATGTACTAATCAAACTGATATTTCTTTTAAAACATGCCAGATATTTCATATCCGTATAAAAGCAACCAGGATTTCATAATCGGATTACATCAGATAGCTTCGGCACTCAGTTACGCCATTACACAACAGCACCAAGTTTCACATGCAGCATCAAAAACCTTTGGAAAGTAGAATCATACAAGGTAAATAGGCAGATGAATATCATCCGGGAAACTACAGAAGCGGAAGGCAAATATTGAGCCTTCGGTGATGTTGAATGTCCTTGCAACTTTAGGCCAGTGGCTATGGATAATTTCCCGCCCAACCTTCGTCCTCTTCAGCAAGACTTCAATATTGTACCGTGGGTGTTGAATGAATACCTTCCTCGCCTCTTGATCATGCAGGTGGTTTGAGAGGTAATCATCGGTGAACTGCTTTGAAAAGTACTGAAAACAAAGCTATGCATAAACCCGTGTTGTAAATTTTGAAATGGCGCAAGGGGTAAAAACAAGGTAAAAGAGTTGGTACCATCCTATAGTTGACTGATGTCTTCTTCATTGTTGTCGGCGTTCTGGGAACGGGGGTGCCCAGACTTGCCTGCCTGCGGCGTGGCTCAAGTGGGGGCCCAGCCCGGCCCAGCTTCATCAGCTCAAGCTCAAGACCCTCGGGAGGGGCCAATCCTCACGGGGCGGACAATAGGAACCTTCCTCAGGAGCAGCCTCGTCAGGCAGGCTCACGAGGAGGCGGAGAGATCAAGGCAGGGTACCTCACGAGGGTGCCCCGTGATGCAAGCCATGACGATCGAGATCAGGCGGGCGCCAGCCTGCACAGTGTCCTCGTTTCCCCTTTGGTGCAAAGGAGGCAAGCACAGACCAAGGCATCAGGCAATGGTTACCGCTTCGGTGCAACAAGACCAAGACCAGCAGAGCGGCAGGGTGGAGGTCATCGTGGAGCCCAGGACGGCGTCACCGTTAGAGCCTTTGGCAGCCGAAGACCAACTTTAGTCAGGATAAGTGTACTAGATGTTCCTCTTCAAAATGGCCAATTGTTGGCGCCCTTCCCGCTCATTATTTGGGAAGAGGCCCAGGGCCTCCCTCTATAAATAGGACTAGCCACCACAGAGAGAGGGGACGGGTCGAACCTACCAGAGAGAGAGAGAGAGAGAGAGAAGCGACTGGACTCACCCAAGCAGTCCATCGCACCAGCTCAAGAACAGCCCCTCGCGAGGCTGTTCTTCCTTTGTACTGTTCTTCATCAGCCCCGGAGGCAATCCACCACACCACACACTGGAGTAGGGTATTACACCACAACGGTGGCCCGAACCAGTATAAATCTTGTGTCTCTTGTGCTATTCATCGTTCCTAGTTTAGATCCCTTGCAAACCATTAACGCGTGAGCTGGTAGGGGAAAGATCTCCGTGCGGACCCCAGAGTTCCAACCTCAAGGGTCTGCCGGAACCCGAAATCCGACATTTGGCGCGCCAGGTAGGGGTGCACCGAAATCTTTCTTCTGCTGGTCGCGTGTGATCTTCCGTCGTGTCCATGGCTGACGCTCGTCGAGCCCGTGCCGAGCGCCGGGCTGCTCGTGCCGCTCGAGTCGCCCAGACGGCTCCCGCCGGCGGACACCCCCGTCGTTCCCCGTCGCCTGCCGCCAACGCTGCCACCGGCCCGGCAGGGAACGAGCAGCAGGCCTCGTCCCTGCATCCATCGGTGAGGCAAGAAGGCCGCACCGCTACTCCTCGCTCGCCCCTGCTGGTTCTTCGTCCCGCGCGCACCGCGCTCCCATGGAGGCTCGAGCGGTGCTCATCGCGGCAAACGAGCTCCTGCGCTACCGCCCTGTCGACGATGTCTACGAGGAGTGGCTCGACCGCGTCGCCGAGCTCGTCCGTGCCGTAGGGGGCTACCCCATGCCGTCCCTCTCATTGCCTCGACCTTCACCCCGCGCGGGAGGCAGGGAGCCGGAGGTGCCCCCGCCACCTCCTCCCCAAGAAGGCGCCCTGGCTCCAAGGTGCGTGGCCCCGGGCCGAGACCCTCCGCGTCCGGCGCCCGCGCAACAAGAAAGGAGCTGCCAGGAGATCCCTCGTCCCCAAGAAGGTGCTCGCGTGCTCCCAGCACCGGAGCGCCGCGATCACGCTCCAGCGCCACCGCGTCAAGACCCCGCGCTGCTCCAGGCAGCGATGCGCGGGAACCCACAAGAGCAAGCTCCGCATCAGCAGAGAGCCCCGGTGGCCACTGCAGGCTGCCGCGCCTTCACCGCCGAGCTACGCAGCGTCGCATGGCCCGGCAAGTTCAAGCCAGACCTGCCTCCTCGCTACGACGGCACTGCCGATCCCGTGGAGTTTCTTCAGCTCTACGAGCTGGGCATCGAAGCCGCCAACAGGGACGAAAAGGTCATGGCGATTGGTTCCCCATGGCGCTCAAGGACGGAGCCCGAACCTGGCCCTTGAACCTGGCTCCCGGCATGATCTCCTCCTGGGACGAGATGCGAACCCGCTTCATCGCCAACTTCCAAGGCACTCGCGATCGGCCTCCGCCCGTGAGCGACATGCGCCGCATCAAGCAGCAGCCATGAGAGACCCTGTAGAAGTACATCCAGCGCTTCAACAACGCCCGCCTCAAGATCCCCAAGGTGACTGAGGAAGCCATCATCTCAGCCTTCTCCGATGGCGTGCGTGACGTGAAGATGAAGGAGGCGCTAGCAATGCATGAAGACCTGTGCACATCCCTGGAGCTGTTCAACTTGGCGACCAAATGCGCCAGGGCTGAGGAAGGGCGCCTCTCCCTCCTCGAGCTTTCGGCTGCTGATCCAGAAGAGAAGAAGCCCAAGGTCAAGGACGTGGAGCGCAAGGGGGCTGCGTGCTCGCGGCAGAACCAGACACCAAGCGAGGCAGGGATCAGCCCGAGCCATCCAAAGGCAGCCGGTACTGTGTATACCACGACCTCCACACCCACAACACCAGCGAATGCCAGGAGCTCAGGGCCGTGCGAGAAGGGCGTATCGGCCGACGCCCCAAGCACAATGATCGGGGCTACGACCGAGGAGGAGGAAGAGGCGCAGGACGCTGGGAAGACCGTGGCTCTCGCCAAGGATGGCGTGACAGACCTCGCAAGGACCGCTGGCAGGACCAGCCTCGCGAGGGAGGTTGGATTAGGACCGCCCTCAAGGCAACGCAGGGCTCCCACCTCTGCCGCAGCCGCCAAGGAGGTACGAAGACCATCATCAGGACGAGGGGGATGGGGGCTTCCAGGAGTCGCGCCCGATCGCTTACATCCTGGGTGGCGCTCAGGCCCCAGCCTCTCAGTGCATCTTCAAGCAGTTTGCTCGCGAGGTGAATGCAGTCCTCGCCAAGCCTGAGGCCACACGCCCTCTCAGGTGGTCGTCATGCGCTATTACGTTCAGCTCAGCGGATCAGTTCAAGTGCGCGGCAACGGCCGGAGTCCTCCCCATGCTTTGCTCACGATCGCCATCAACGCGTGCAAGTCACCAGGACCCTCATCGATGGCGGAGCAGGAATCAACGTCCTATCTGTCGAGACATTCAACGATCTCCAAGTGACATACAATCAGCTTCAGCCAACCAAGCCTTTCTCAGGAGTCACCGATGGCTCCACCGTCCCGATAGGGCAAGTTCGCCTTCCCGTGACCTTCGGACAGTGCAACAACTACCGCACCGAGCTCATCGACTTCGACGTCGCCCACATTCGCCTGCCATACAATGCCATCCTCGGGTACCCAGCTTTGGCCAAGTTCATGGCGGTGACTCACCATGGCTACAATGTCCTCAAGATGCCAAGAAGCGGAGGAGTCATCACAGTGCCTTGTGGGAAAGGGATGCAGTGTGCTCTCTTGAGCGTGCCTTCCAAGCCGCAGCAATCGAAGACCCAGATCACAGGAGCGAGAGACTTCCCAAGGCGATCCCTAAGAAGAATTAGGCTTCGCCTGGTCCAAGCCATCATGGGGAAGGCACCTTCGGAGGCATGGCAACAGGACCCGCGCCTGTTCAAGGGGCGCCACCCTGTGTCGCATAGGAAGGCGCACCCGGCGCCCTCCTCAGGCGGGGCTCGGGGGCTCTTTCATGGCGAGCCACCGACCTAGCCGGGGTCATGAGGGAGGCGCTCGGGCACCACTTGGAGGCATGCTTCAAGGCACGTTTCCCTCAGGAAGGTATGAGGCAAGGAGGGCCAAACCCTCAGGAGTTCATCACGAGGAACACCCAGGAGCTACAGGAGTCAAGAGTCATGCGCGGCTGTTGCCGCTTGCCTGCCGTGGCCCCACATCCAGGCGAGGATGCTGGGCTGCGAGTCTGCATCGACATACCAGGGCTCAACCGGGCTGCGTCTCAGGGGAGCCTCTAGCCCTCACGCGTGGGGCGTTGCCAGGGTCCACCTCACAGCTATGTTCGCATGGCTTTCGGCCTGCCAAACGCGGTCGCCGCCCATCAACGCCTGCTGAGGTGCGCTCTGGAGGCGCAAGAGGCCAAGCAGCACGCGGTCCTGGCAGAGATGGAGACGGCTCTCGAGGAACCCCCCGTGCCCCCGGAGCCTCCCGAGGCTCCAGGTCCGGAGGACTCGTGAGGGCCGGCTTCCTCATCACGCGTCATCCGCTACCTCAACATCCCGCCATCTCCGACCATATCAGGTGACACCATTCCAAGTTCTGTTTTCAGCTGGGAGCACCCCTCGGGATGCATCATTCCCTGGCTGCGTGGGTCCGTCCCTGCGGCATGTATCTGTTTTGCTTATGTTTTTTACTTACCTTGTTGGGGGCGCCCCTCGGGCTGCATTATCCCCAAGCTGCTCGGGCCAAACCCAGTGGCATGTGCTTTCTCTGCACCTATCTAGATGGATTTGCTTATTCATACATAACATGCTTGACCTAATCGCCTGCTCGATTGACACCTACCTTTGGAGCCGCTCGCTCAGGCACGGCACTTGCGCACGGGTCCGTCCCTGCAACGCCGATAAATCTGAGTGGCTGAGCTCTGGCCGCGGCAGCCCCACAAGGCGCCACCTCGCCAAGCCCTCAGTGCCCCTGGTCACTCCCTCGGAGCGACCAATGGTTGGCTGGTAACCGTAACGACGAACCTTGTTTCCCCTCGTGATTGGTAAAGAGGACCTGCTCCAGGAGTAATGCTGGCGGCATCACGAGCCTTCTCTCCTCCTGGCCGACGCGATTTGCTTGTACGTTGAAAGGGGGGCGCCTGAGCATCGCGACTCATGGGGTCTTACTGGCTCTCCAGCCCTCACCCCCTGGCCTTGACCCACGGTGTCGGGGAGGCTGATCGGACCCACGAACACCTATGGGGCCGGCGGACCGAGCCCCTTTTGGTTCGGAGGGGGGCGGAGATCGCACGAAGAGCGGATCGAGGCGAAGCACACGAGCAGTTTTACCCAGCTTCGGAGCTCTCCGGAGAGATAATACTCCTACTGCTGCTTGGATGGATTGTATTGTGCTCTTGCTAGGGAGTGATGAGAGCTCCAAGACCTAGCGTGAGTGTTCTCTGGTTATGTTGGAATCGAACCAGGAGGGAACTGATCGAATGACCAACCAACCCCTTCTACGTTGCGCATGGGCCTCCTTTTATATGCTCAAGGGGTCTCCGACAGGTGGCAACGTAGATGAGGGTACAAATGGAAAAACAGTAGTTGGTACACCTACTTGTACAAAGGTCTGATGTACTCTACCTAACCCCGACGGCAAGGGACCAAAGCATTAAATGCCCGTCCCTGTCGCCTAAACAGTGCAACAGGGACCGTCAGGAGCGCCACCGTTCGCCACGATGGCAAGCTTGTCAGCGCCGCTTATCGCTGCTCCCCGCTGGCTGCACAGCCTCTTGACACGCGTGAATGGAATGGTCCCATGGCGACACGTTGGTGAATGAGATGGAGCGGAGATGAAGAGAGGTTGCCTGCCGCGGCAAGTGCCTTGCCGCGGCTGAATCCTTGTCGCGTCCGGAGGCTTGTCGCCCTCCGAGCCTTCCCGGCAAGCTCCTCTTGCCGGGGTCTTGTCTTCTGCGTGCCTTGAGTGGCCTTCCCGGCAAGCTCCTCTTGCCGGGGCCTTGTCTTCTTGGTTAAATACTTTGTTCTTGAATGGCTCCAAAGGAACCACAGAGGATCTTGGCGGTGACCAGGCAAGCCTTGCCGCGGGGTGCTGCAACTGCCCGTGCACGAGTTCGGGATACTAGGGTACTCCTACTCTAGTACACCGACAGGAGCCCCCGGGCCTGGGCCGCACACGGTGCCGAGCGCTGTCGGGCCAGGCCCAAAACAGTGCACGGTCACACGCGGCCTTGATCACGCCGTAACTCACCCCGGACCCACCACGTCCCCCACTAACGGCACGCACCGAACGTGGCGTCGTGTGAGAGATCGTGGGCATGGTCGTGGGGGTTTCTTTATTAGGGAAAAAGGAACGTCCGCCCCTCTCCCCTTATAAACAGGGGAAACAGGGGCCGTCGCCCACCTCGCCATTGCTGTCTCGTCTCGAAAACCACCGCCGCTCCCCTTTCTTCTCTAGTGCGAAGAGAGCAGCGCTCCGCCCCTTTCGCCACAGCGCCATCAACGCCGTCGGTCTCCTCCACCGCCTCCGCCATGGCTCAAAGCTGACAAGGGAAGGCGTGAAGTCGGCCGAGGCGCAGCGACTTCATGGTGCTGCGAAGGAGCGGGCCATCTTCTCCCCCAGCTCGACGCAAAGGAGCTGAGGGAGGGCTTCTACCTCTTCTGGTCGACGGAGACGCGTGCGCATCCGCGCACGAAGGTACTCCCCGCCACCGCTTCAGAACTAGCCCCAACTGGGTATCCTTTCTTTGCGCTTTTCTTCTATTGAGGGCTCTGCCCGCCCTTCTCTGAGTTCTTCTGCGACATTATGAACACCTACAGGTTCCGCCTCCTTGATTTCACCCCCAACGCCTATTCCTAATTCATGGCGCTGCACACCTTTGGCGAAAACTTTGTCGGGATCCACCAAACGTAGCCCTCTTCCGCCACTTCTTCATGCCCCGCGTTGAGAGAGGGAGCCGCTGTCGGAGGGATTGCTTGGGTCTCCAGGTCGGCAAGAAGGAGGCCTATCTGGAAGGAGAGTTCTGTAGCAAATGGGAGGAGTGGAGAGCCAATTGGTGTTGGATCGTTGAGGAGAACTCAGCCCTTCATCGCTGCAGGCGCCAAACCCCAATAGTGCGCGGCAACGATTGGAGCAACTTGGCACCGGAAGATGCTAGGTTGAAGATTGTTGTGACCCGGATCTTGCGCCTCAGGCTTGCCGGACTCACTGTATGCGCAGTTGGCGCAGATTTCCTTTGCCGCCGCATCGCTCCCTTGTAGGAGAGGAGGAGACCTGCTTGGGAGTTCCAAAATGCAGCGGACATCATGAGGCTGCGCCCGGGCCTCAACTGGAATTTCACTGTCTTGGAGTTGGATGCGATGCTGCTAGAGCTGTTCAAGCATGACCCCGACCACCCCGAGTGGTTTAGGTTGCCGAGGGGGGTCGCTCCCTTGTAGGAGAGGAGGAGACCTGCTTGGGAGTTCCAACCGCATCGCTCCCTTGTAGGAGAGGAGGAGACCTGCTTGGGAGTTCCAAAATGCAGCGGACATCATGAGGCTGCGCCCGGGCCTCAACTGGAATTTCACTGTCTTGGAGTTGGATGCGATGCTGCTAGAGCTGTTCAAGCATGACCCCGACCACCCCGAGTGGTTTAGGTTGCCGAGGGGGGTCGTCCCATTGTGCAACAACTCTTCGCTCGACCGCATCCATGCAATGATGCCGTTGTGCGATTCTCATGGGATCATTCCAACTTGGCAAGAGCCGTCCAACGACGTCATGCGGCAATTCTTCGACGGCTTGGAAGAAATGCCGATCCGCCTCGACGAGCAGAAGAAGCTCACCCGCGACACCACCGACGAAGAGATGGTGCGCATTGCCACAAGGTTGGAGGAGGCGGCAGCAGCTGCTGCCGCTGGCGTCTTCGGGTACACCATGGAGGAGGCAGATGCAGCAGAGGCGGCAAGCCTTGCCGAGCGAAGGGAGTTCGCCGGTGAGGAAGAGCTTGCCGAACCCGAGGCCGAAGTCGAGCGAACCAGCCGAGGGCGCTTCTTCCCCACCATCCAGCGGCTTTGCCGCGAACGGAGCCCCGGCTCCGCTAAAGAGGCGTCTCCGCAAGGCCGGAGACGACACGGGCGGCAGACGGGCCCCACAAGAAGCGCCGCGCGACATGCTCTACTGCAAGCGATGTTGCCAAGGAGCACCCCACACTGCTGCGACAAGCGTGGCGGGATCCTCCTGTGGCACCGCCGACACGCCCGCCAAGCGCCAAGAGAGCCCACTCCTCCGCCTCGTCATACGGAGGCGAGCCGGAGTTTGATTTCTCCGCGCTCAGCTTCGAGGAGGAAGAAGAAGAGTAAGCTTCAACATTGTGCTTGTATTTCTTAAATTCTGTTGCTTCATCTTGAATCTGATTTCCTTCGTTCTGAACTCTTTCCTTTTCAGGACGCTGGCCTAGAGAGCGTCGAAGAGAGCCAAGACCCCGGTGGTCGTCGTTGAGGACGATCCACCCGTGGCAACAGGAGGCGCGTCTGAGACCCCCTTGCCGGACCCGACAACCCTTCTCAGCAGCCCCAAAGACAGCCCCGAGTAAGTATGCGGTTTTCTCCTTCTTGTTAGGTGTGCGTGGGTGCTCCTTCTTCATTGATATCTGACTGTTGGTTTGTGTAGGAGCAGAGCAGCCTCATCAGGAGGGCTCGGAAGCCGCCCCTGAAATTCTATCTGCTTCAACTACGCCGCCAAGGGAGGATTCTCCGGCAAGGGAGCGCCCCCCGGCAAGGGATACTACTCCGGCAAGGGACAGCACTAGTGATCCTCCGGTGGTCGAGACCATGGCTGCAGATCCCATTGCAGGTAATCCTCTTGTGCGAAAATTTCCCTTGGGCTTGTTTTCTTCTGTTTTTCTTTTTGAACATTTGCTTGATCGTTCTTTCTTTGTCCGCCACGTGAGCCGATGGAGACCGAGGTCGCCGGGCGAGGAGGACGCTACATGGCACATCGACGTGGCTTGCCCGTCGTGGAAGAAGAGGCCGGCGTTGACGAGCCTGCCGGGCCGAGGAGGCCACCGAGCTGCCGCCGCAGAAGCCGGCGAGGGTCTGGCATCGTGACCGACGGCCCCTGGGGCCGCAGGAGCGCCGGGCGCCACACCGATCTGACTTCGCCGCTGTTGCAGCTGCCAGTTCGAAGAGCCCCAGCCCGCGCTTACTTGAAGGCCGGGCGACGGCGTCTTCATCAAACTCCCATGGGAGTCGAGCTCCAGGCGCCGGTCGAAGGAGAGACCTTCGATGGAGAGCTGCTCGCCTCATTGGCTGACATCGGTGGACGCGCCAAGCAGCAAGATCGGGCGAAGTTCGAGGAGGAGCAGCCGAAGAAGTCATTGCCGCTCTACCGCGCCCGACAAGCCAATTTGGAGTCCCGAGAAGCACTTGTCGCGAGGGCGGGAGCAGACGTCTTGAGGGTCTCGAGATCCTCCAGCTCGGTCTTGATCCAACGAGCGTATGGTATTGTGAATACCATGACGCTGTTGGTCCCGCGTCTCCTGAGATGGGCGCGGGACATGTACGAACGCCGAGGTTTGCGCGGCCCTGTCCTTGGACTTGGCAGCATCACGAACTCCTTCGCTGGCGCCCGTTCTTCCGCCATTGACGTCTGCTTCCACCACCCGCTTGCCCGGTGATGGTGGGTTCGACGCAGACGGCTGCCGCCAAGCCTTCTTCTTCGGTGGCGTGTTGATGAAGATGTTGAAGATGATGAAGATGTTGCTCGTGTGAACGCCGGATCAGGTTCACACAGCCTCGACGCACTTCTACCTCGGGCGCGCCAAAGATGTCGGGAGGCTGATCGGACCCACGAACACCTATGGGGCGGCGGACGAGCCCCTTTTGGTTCGGAGGGGGGCGGAGATCGCACGAAGAGCGGATCGAGGCGAAGCACACGAGCAGTTTTACCCAGCTTCGGAGCTCTCCGGAGAGATAATACTCCTATTGCTGCTTGGATGGATTGTATTGTGCTCTTGCTAGGGAGCGATGAGAGCTCCAAGACCTAGCGTGAGTGTTCTCTGGTTACGTTGGAATCGAACCAGGAGGGAACTGATCGAATGACCAACCAACCCCTTCTACGTTGCGCATGGGCCTCCTTTTATATGCTCAAGGGTCTCTCCGGCTGTGGCAACGTAGATGAGGGTACAAATGGAAAACAGTAGTTGGTACACCTACTTGTACAATGTATAGTGTACTCTACCTAACCTTGACGGCAAGGGACAAAGCATTAAATGCCCGCCCCTCGCCGCCTAAACAAAGGCAACAGGGACCGTCAGAGCGCCACCGTCGCCACGATGGCAAGCTTGTCGCCGCTTATCGCTGCTCCCCGCTGGCTGCACAACCTCTTGACACGCGCGCATGGAATGGTCCCATGGCGACACGTTGGTGAATGAGCTGGAGCGGAGATGAAGAGAGGTTGCCTGCCGCGGCAAGTGCCTTGCCGCGGCTGAATCCTTGTCGCGTCCGGAGGCTTGTCGCTCTCCGAGCCTTCCCGGCAAGCTCCTCTTGCCGGGTCTTGTCTTCTGCGAGCCATGAGTGGCCTTCCCGCAAGCTCCTCTTGTCGGGCCTTGTCTTCTTGGTTAAATACTTTGTTCTTGAATGGCTCCAAAGGAACCACGGAGGATCTTGGTGGTGACCAGGCAAGCCTTGCCGCTGGGTGTCAGAATCGCCTGGCACGAAGTTCGGGATACTAGGGTACCCCTACTCTAGTACACCGACACACGACATCGCGACCTGTCATACCAGCGGTAGCTGAGCTCGCTCGAGTGCCGGGACCTGAGGACGTAGAGCATTAAGGAAAGCGCGGGGGAGAGGGAAGAAGCTCGCGAGGACCCAACCCGGCAGCACCTTAGTTGCCGTCGCGCAGGCACGGCACCTCATCGAACGCCGCTCTAAACCCGCAAGATAAGTCATGCAAAACTGATCCGACTCAGCGCTAACCCCTCGCCTACTGCTGCTCTGTCACGGCAAAGCTGCCTACATTTCTTGCCCAGCGGAGGCTGCTTGAGCGCTAAAGGGGACCTCCCGAGCATCACGACTCAAGGGCTCTTACTGGACCTCGGGCCGCTCACCTCCTGGCCTTGACCACAGCATCGCGACCTGGCATACCAGCGATGGCTGAAGCCTACCTGGGGACCGGGACCTGTCAACGCAGAGCACCAAGCCCTCGTGAGGAAAGAAAGGGGGAGCTGAGCCGGGACAGAACAAGGATATAATATTCACAAAAACATGGCCAGCGCCTTATATACCCCCTGTCGGTGTCAAAACCGGCGGATCTCGGGTAGGGGGTCCCGAACTGTGCGTCTAGGAGGATGGTAACATGAGACAAGGGACACGATGTTTTTACACAGGTTCGGGCCCTCTCGATGGAGGTAATACCCTACTCGCTTGATTAATATTGATGATATGGGTAGTACAAGAGTGGATCTACCACGAGATCAGAGAGGCTAAACCCTAGAAGCTAGCCTATGGTATGATTGTTGTTCGTCCTATGGACTAGAACCCTCCGGTTTATATAGACACCGGATAGGGTTAGGGTTACACAGATTCGGTTACAATGGTAGGAGATCTACATATCCGTATTGCCAAGCTTGCCTTCCACGCCAAGGAAAGTCCCATCCGGACACGGGACCAAGTCTTCAATCTTGTATCTTCATAGTCCAGGAGTCAGGCCAATGGTGATAGTTCGGCTATCCGGACACCCCCTAATCCAGGACTCCTCAAGAGCCTCGAACTGGCTTCAATGACGACGAGTCCGGGCGCGCATATTGTCTTCGCATTGCAAGGCGGGTTCCTCCTCCGAATACTTCATAGAAGATTTTGAACACAAGGATAGTGTCCGCTCGCAAAACAAGTTCCACGCATCACCAGAGAGAGAATAACTTTTGCACAGATCTGCTGACGTATCCCGCGGCGTGACATCACACCACGGCCAAGCCTTTATTCGAATCATTTTTACTGTTCCACCTCAGCGCATTTAGCGAGGCGGTTTCCTTGGGACGTCTTATCAAAGCGGAGATCATGCCCCCTTATTCCGGGATCCTCATCAATATGGACGTGGGTAACCCAACCGTACCCGTTGGCACGCCTCCTCCATCGAAGGCGAGTCCCGAACGGTCACGGGGAGGGCTCTTGGTATTCAACATCTTTATAATGAGATCAAGGCCCGCCATTCTTTTTCAATCTCAATCGAATCCGCCCTTCGTCTCGAGTTCCAACACCCAAAGCTCCAGATTTAGGCGCTTCGGACCTTCGACGATGTCTGGCTCCGACCTGCACGACCGGTGGATGTCTTCCTCTGTCATGGAAGAAGACGTGCTAAAGCTGAGAGACGCCAGGTATCTTACCGGAGAAACTTCGCATAGGCTGCCTGCCCTAGGGCAGGTTATTCCCACTCCCGAGCCTGGTGAGAGCGTGGTATTCGTGTCTCACTTCCTTCGGGGTTTAGGATTCTCGACGGATCCTTTCGTGAGGGGGCTCATGTTTTATTATGGGCTGGAATTCCATGACTTGGATCCGTAGTCCACCCTCCACATCTCGTCATTCATTGTTGTATGTGAAGCCTTCCTCCACATTACCCCTCACTTCGGATTGTGGCTCAAGACCTTCAAAGTGGAGCCGAAGATGATCAAGGGGCATCAGGCAGAGTGCGGAGGGGCTGTTATAAGCAGGAATGCTGATGCTCCATGGCCCGAGGGCTCTTTTCAAGAGGAGCTTAATTTATGGCAGCAGGAGTGGTTTTATATCACCGCTCCCAGGGGCTCCAAATGGGCGGCGCCACCTGCCTTCCGCTCGGGTCCTCCACTGCGGCTGGCGTCATGGGCTAATAAAGGGCTCGACTGGGGACCGTCCAAGGACGTACCTCTGTTGCAGGGCCGTATTCGAGACCTCCTAGAGAGAGAGAGATCAATCTGGTCGTAGTAGCGCTGGTCATGTTGATTCGTCGCACCTTGCCCTGCAAACTTCGCCCCCTCCGCCTGTGGGATTTAATCCGGAGGGACCACGAGCTCTCCAACATTTTACGGGCGTAACGCCAGTGGAGATGTATCAACTGTTCTTCGGATCACAAGCAATGTGTCCGGACTTGACCGAGGACGCAGATCTGAGCTGCAATCGCCCGGATACTCAAGTAAGTAGTCCTGCACCCGGACATGCTATCCACATATTTATCATAAACTTGCCCTTAAAAGAGCTATCCTTTAAGCAGGAGTGGATAGCGAAAGCAAACTGATCGGTGTCCGGCCCCCCTCCCTGAGACCACGCCGGATCCTATATTAACCAGGATGCTAGAGGACGTGCCTTTTGAAGAAGGCGAAGGGGGGAACAAGGGAACTACTACCTCCGTGAAGGAGGCTATCAAGAAAGGGGGGATCGAGAATCCCTCCCTCCAAGGGGAGAAGAGGACCACTTCTGAAGATCCGGAGGCCAAAGCCTCAAGCGGGGAAGAAATCTTCACGGAGGGTCCTGCGGCGGGAGATGCCCCGTCCGCAACCCCAAGGAGATCAGCCCTCCAGCGAGCCGTAAGTAAAGGGGGGCGTTTTTTCTTAAAAGAGAGACATCCCTGTTTTATTTCTTAAGGTTAACTGAAATTTACCTTGTAGTCCGGATCTCAGCCCTTCACAGCAGAGCTCGTCTTCAGGGGATCTTGATCCGGAGATGATGGAGAGCGAAACGCCTCCGCCTGCCATACCGTTATGCGAGGTGGACGACGCTGAGGTGTCGTCGCGGAGGGCTTCTCCAAATCCGGCGGAGCCAGAAGGCAGCCGTATGTCCCCTCAAAGTCCTCTGCGTCCGGCCTTCGAAAAAGGCCGCCGGACGAGTCCAGCACCAACGGGTGTACGATCGGAGGAGCTGAAGGATCTGCTTGGGCAAGCGTCTATCTCAGAAGATCACCATATGTTAATGGGTACGGTGATTGAAAGGATTTCATCCGCTGAGAGCGGATTGCATGAAGCTGTCGTAAGTTTACCGACGGGTTTTGAGGTACGTAAAATGATGTACCTTCTGACAGTTCTGCATATAAAATGCGCCCTGTATAGATAGTAGCCCCTGAGACTTGGTGCGGTGTCAAAAATGACGGCGCGCCGAGGATCATAACCCCAGGTATAATATGCGCTCTTCCTATGTAGGTGGCGAAACGTCCGGTGGCTAGCCGGACTAATGAATTTGCCGAACTGAAGCGGCAACTTGACGCGGCGGATGCGGACATCACGCTTGTTAATAAGCGGCTTGACGACTCACAAGGTATGCAACTTCTCCGCGGACACCTGGTAAGGGAGCTTGACGCCCATGCCTTACAACATGTATGCTTAATGCAGATAGTGCCGCTGCTATGGAGAACCTTCGAGCGAAGCTTGCCCGAGCCAAGGAGCAAGCCAGAAAAAGTGATGCGGTGGCCTTAAAGGCGGCCGAAGAACTAAAAGCCGAACAGGCTGCTCACTGCCGAAGCAAGAAGGAAGTGGCCGAGATGGCCGTGAAATTGAAGAATGCTACTGACCGTTGCGAGCTATTTGAAAAAGAAGATCGAGCGAAACAAGAGGACCTGAAAAAGGCCACCACCGAGGCCAAGGATGCTCTTCTGCAATGAGAGCTATGAAGGAGGAGCTACGTCAGGCCGAAGATTGCTGGAAAGCCCTTTCTGCTGCGGAGGAAATTCACGGATCCTAAGTACGCTCAATTGGACCGGCTGTGGGGTGCGGAGGATGCTTATCTGGATTTAGCGGCGAGTGCCGCAGACGCGGCTGAACACTTCCGAGGTCAAAAAGATCATGGAATGGAAGTGCTTTTTTTGTCGCAGTTCCATAGTCCGGAGCGTCCACTTTTGTTGCCCGATCGTTTGGCCGAATGGGCTGAGCTGAATAGGTTGTCCGGACTTGCCATGAAGGCTGTCGTGACTCATTTGTGGCTGAAAAGCCCCAAGCCGAAGAGTTATTTTGGCTTGGTGCAACAGTTCCTTGGTGCGGTGCCGCATATCGATGCATGAAGCAGTCAACATGCATAGAGGGTGCGCGGATGGCTCTTGCCCGTGTCAAGACATACTTGGCGGAGATGAAGGCCACCGACGTTGCATCCCAAGATTCGGACAAAAGCCGAGTACCCGCCGAGCACTATTTTGAGGAAGTCTGCAGGCGCTTCGTTTAATAGAGACGCAGTGCTCGAAGGATATTATGTTTAAATGACATGTATGATTTGTGAAAACAATGTTTCAATATAATATAAGAGCTTTTTATACTTGTGCGTTCAAGTATTAAAATACCTCCTGTGCGGCCGTTGATGTATATGTGTATATAACCTGAAAGATGGCAGTCTTCGGCTTCAGCCCCACGCACATAGTGCGGGGGTGTTTGCAAAAAAGGCGCATTTTCACACTTAATCCAACGTCTTGGTCCTGTAAAGGAGGTGATAGCGTAGCAAACTAGGCAACCAGACTATAATGCTTTATCACTTTCACTTAGCCATAGGAGTTCGATGGTGGGGCTACTATATAGCCCCTAGGGGCACCGCGCTCTCCCGAATTCGGGGCGCGTATGTGCCTGACCGGGAAACGGCCCTTCGTCAATGCGGGGGAATTCTAAACATTCCGCTGGGTCATCGAGTGGTTGACTAGTCTCACGCTATATCATGACAGTCAGTTTTAGCTTTCTCCACTAAGGTGCTCAACCCAGCTCAACTGGGGCAGAATCGCAGTGGTTCTCCCAGTGCTACCTTAGCCGATATAACGGAACGTAAGGTACCAAAACATGGGAGCCGGGCAAGCCCAACATTTGACCAAAGACATGATTCGGAGCCGATGCATATAAGGCCTAACTCGAGACGCCGAACACTCCCTAAGGTATTCGGTCTTTATGAAAACGGGCAGAATAATGCCCTAAGCCCCTGGTGTCCGTGCACGCCAAGAAGATTCTGGTGCGGCCGATGCAAAAACACCAGCCTTCTCCTCGGTTATAGCAAGAAACCGGGGGATGTGTATCAACAAGAGACAGTAAAAAAGGTTTACGCAGGGTCTTAATCTGAAAAGAATCCTTGCAATGGGTCCCTACCGCACGTTTGCGCCTGTGTCTCCGTTGTGCCATATCCTGGACGGGCGTAGCACGTTGTTCATCTATAAAAGAGAAGAACTTAGTTGAAAAGAAAAAAAGATCGTGCAAAAAATGTACTTTATATTAAATAAACAGAGTATGGTTCGAAAAGTGAATAAAATTGAGCTTTATTGTCTCTTGTTGTACATGCGTGCAGCCCCTAGTACGGGGGTATGACGCTAGTAGGCGCCGGACTCGTCTAGCCATGTCCGGGGTTCGAATGACCTATGCAGGTGCTTTGATTAGCAGAGCCGGATTGGTGTGGGGCTGTCAAGGCAGTCTCACGTTCTTCCGTGCTCGAGTGACACTTAATACTCCCTTTTAATGACATGATGCCGCGTGGACCGGGCATTTTAAGTGCAAGAGATGCATAATGCGGTATTGCGTTAAAGCGTGCGAAAGATTCATGCCCCAGTAGTGCTTGATAGCTACTTTCGAATGGGGCGATGTGGAAGGTTAACTTTTCACGGCGGAAGTTGTTGGGTGAGCCGAACACGACTTCTAGCAGTAGGTAGCCCGTATAATGGGCATATAGGCCTGGCATTACCCCTTTGAAGGAGGTGTCGCTATGGCGAATTTTGGTTGGGTCTATCCCCATTTTGCGAATTGTGTCCTGATATAGCAGGTTTAGATCGCTACCTCCGTCCATTAGGACTTGTGTAAATTGGAGTCCGTCGATTATAGGATCTAATATCAAGGCAGTCCATCCCTCGTTCCGGATACTTCCGGAATAGTCCTGATGATCGAAGGTGATTGGTTTTGAAAACCATCGTTTGGACTCTGCTGGGATAGACCGTGCGACACGTGTTTCTATGGGCGCTGCTCTGTTTTTCCCTTTTGTCACTTGAAGTGAGTTCAATGTTTTGATTTTTTGTGGGAGATTCTTTTGTTTTCCGGTGCTCTGCTTGTGGGGTTCGTCATCGTCCTCGCTTGGTGTGTCGATCCCCTTGTGTTCGGCATTGAGTTTGCCGGACTGCTTGAAGACCCAACAATCTCTGTGGGTATGGTTTGCAGGCTTCCCGGGAGTACTGTGGATTTGGCATATTTTTTCCAAGATTTTGTTTAAGTTGGATAGCTTGTCGCTGCTGTCCTTGAGGGGCAGTTTTTTATGATTCTGCCGGAGCTCGAATCCGGCATTGACCGCCGTGCTCTTCGGCTGTTTCCCTTTGTCCGCGCTTGGTCCTTGCTGCGTCATGGTTTTCCATTTCCATCCTCGACTTCGGATGTACTTGGGTCATTGGTACTACATCTTGCCAGCTAACTATCCTCTCCGCTGCATAAAAGCGGGTCATGAGGCTTGTTAATGCAGCCATAGTTCTCGGCTTCTCCTGGCCGAGGTGTCTGGCGAGCCATTCGTCTCGGACGTTGTGTTTGAAAGCTGCTAAGGCTTCGGCGTCCGGACAGTCGACTATTTGGTTCTTTTTGGTAAGGAACCTGTTCCAGAATTTGCGGGCTGACTCTCCGGGTTGTTGAGTTATATGACTTAAATCGTCAGATCCTGAGGACGGACATAAGTCCCTTGAAAATTTGCAGAAAAGCATCCTCGAGCTCTTCCCAACTACCAATGGTATTTTCAGGAGGCTTTTGAGCCAATGCCGAGCTGGCCCTTTAAGCTTGAGGGGTAAGTATTTTATGGCGTGGAGATCATCTCCTCTAGCCATGTGTATGTGGAGGATGTAATCCTCAATCCAGACTCCGGGGTCTGTGGTTCCGTCGTATGCCTCTATGTTTACGGGTTTGAATCCCGCTGGGAATTCGTGATCCAGCACCTCATCGGTGAAACACAGGGGGTGTGCGGCGCCCCTATATTTGGGTGTGCCGTGATGTTCGGATGTTTGGCGTGTTGCATCGCTTAGAAGAGCTTGCTTTCTCGGCCCATAGATGGACCTAACTGGGCCATCCTTTTGATGCGAATCCTTATGCGGATCGCGTGCAGGCTTGTGTGCGGCGCCGCTTGCCGCTCCGTGTTTGCCATGTGGTCGTCTATCCGACCAGACAGCCTCTTTGTTCTTTGATTGCGGGGGCTTTAAGGCCTCCTCATCGAACTCGGGTAGTAATTTACGCTTCGGGTAGCTCTTTCTTTGGCGACTGTCGTCGTATTTCTCTGCGGTGTTGAGTACTTTGCTCCATCTGATTCTGAATGCGTCTTCCGCTGTTTTGAGCTTCCGCTTCTGCTTTTTCAGGCTACGCACAGTGGCGACGAGCCTTTTGTGGAGGTTCTTCTGCTCCAACAATTTGTCCGGTGTGAGGTCGTCTGGACTGTTATCTTCGCTGGGGACGGGTTGTTTATCCAAGTTGTCCTGTTCGGACGGTTGCCCGATAGCATGTTCGCCGTCCACTGGCTCGCCCTGCTCTATGGCTGGGTCTTTGTCGAGGCGAGACTTGGTGCGGCGTTTACGTTGCCGTTTTGACTGCTTTTCGAGGGATTTATCCTTCGTAGTGTCCCGTTGTTCCTCGTCGTCGCTTCCATTAGGTGTATCCACCATGTATACATCGTGGGATGAGGTGGATGTCCAAAGATCCTATAGGTGCTGGTTCATGGTTGTCTCCTACATCGCCGTCCATACCGTCGATGTCTTTGGAGTCGAAATCGAGCACGCCGCTTAAGCTTTCAACAATGGCTACAAAGTGGGCGGTGGGTGGGCGTTGAATTTCTTCGTCGTCTGCATCCCAACCTTCCCGACCATAGTCCGCCAGGGCTCTCCCCGATAAAGAGAGAGACTTCAGTGAATTCAGGATGTCGCCAAAGTGCGAGTGCTGAAAGATGTCCATGGCAGTGAACTCCATAACCGGCGCCCAATTGGATTCGATTGGTAGGGGCGCGGAGGGTTCGGAGTCCGGAGAGGAGTCCGGCACCTTGGAGTCACGGTCTTCGCAAAGGACAGGGATGGAGTTCGGCTCAATCGCCGTAGAAATCGTAGCCCCAGAGGCGGTGTCCAACCACTCGTCCTCGATAGGGGGAGTCGGTCTGAGCTAAGGGTCGGAGCGGACGCTGGTGCGGCCTCCAGGGCACTGTTCGGCAGCAAAGCTAGATCATGCCCATCGAGACAGTGCGGCGCGCTTGGTTGTGGCTCGAATCCGTCGAAGATCAAGTCTCCATGGATGTCGGCCGTGTAGTTCAAACTCCCAAATCTGACCTGATGGCAAGGGGCGTAGCTTTCGATCTGCTCCAGATGGCCAAGTGAGTTGGCCCGCAGTGCGAAGCCGCCGAATACGAAGATCTTTCCGGGGAGAAAAGTCTCACCCTGGACCACGTCGCTGTTGATGATCGAAGGAGCCATCGGGCCTAAGGATGACGACACAGTGGAACTCTCAATGAAAGCACCAATGTCGGTGTCAAAACCGGTGGATCTCGGGTAGGGGGTCCCGAACTTTGCGTCTAGGCGGATGGTAACAGGAGACAAGGGACACGATGTTTTTACCCAGGTTTGCGCCATCTCGATGGAGGTAATACCATACTCCTGCTTGATTAATATTGATGATATGGGTAGTACAAGAGTGGATCTACCACGAGATCAGTGAGGCTAAGCCCTAGAAGCTAGCCTATGGTATGATTGTTGTTCGTCCTATGGACTAGAACCCTCCGGTTTATATAGACACCGGATAGGCTTAGGGTTACACAGAGTCGGTTACAATGGTAGGAGATCTACATATCCGTATCGCCAAGCTTGCCTTCCACGCCAAGGAAAGTCCTATCCGGACACGGGACGAAGTCTTCAATCTTGTATCTTCATAGTCCAGGAGTCCGGCCAATGGTGATAGTTCGGCTATCCGGACACCCCCTAATCCAGGACTCCCTAACCCCCGCGGGGTGCTACTTCAATTCTTGCTGGAAATAAAAGGTGCTAATCCTAAGGAACTCCGACTACGTGTGCCTCCACAGGAGACACCATCATCAACAGTGGGCCGCCAGGCGCCGGCGCCAACCCCATCCAGATCACTGGCGCCGGTAGCCTGAAGCGCCCGCCCGGCTTTGAGCGCGTCTCCGGAGTCGCCAGAAGCTCGGCGGAGGCGCTGGACTCTCCGGCCCCTTCGCTGCTGCCTGAGGAGCTGCCGAGGGGGCGAACGGCGGGCCTAGTCCTCGCCACGGCGATGCCCCGACCGCCCTTCTCGGGGCAGCATTCCAGCCGGCGTCCTTCCGTGTCGAAGACCTTGAAGAACATCAAGGAGGCGCCATCGTATTCTAGGTGGATCACGAGGGCGCCCCTTGTCCGGCAGACTCGGGCGATCTCGCCCCAGCCTCGGGTCATGTAGACCTTGCCCGAAGCGACAACAGCAACCTCCGCTCCGGTCGCAGGGGTGCTGCAGCCAGCGTGCTGCAACCAGAGCTCAGGAGAACCCCTCGGCGGGATCTCGAAGGCGAAGGAGGGAGGAAGGTGAATCCAAGATAGAGGAGGCATGGCAGCGTGGAGCACGAGCTCTCGGGAGGAGCCCTCGGCATGGACACCAGGAGGGACGATGCGCACCGCCGTGACCCGCCGGCGCCGACGGCGGCGGCGTCCGTGTCGCTCGACGTCTACTCCTCCAGGGCCCTCGATGTGGGCGTACAAGGGTAGCGGGATCCCTGGCGGCGGCCGCTCGTACCAGGGCCTCGACGCCTCCTGCCGGGCGACCTCATCTCGGCGGCAGAGGACTAGCCGTTTCCTCGGCGGAAGCGGGTCGGGACCCTCTCGGGGGGCCTTTCCCTTCTTTTCTGCAGAAAACCGGCAGATCGGAGCCATTGTCGCAATGCGGAGCAAGGGCGAGGATGGAGAGGAAGGAGTAGCAAGAAGGGATGGACTGGAAGGGCTTGCGCCGTTCCATACTTATAGCCGGAGGAGGCCAACCGTCGGCCTCCACGATCACAGGTAATCATGACCCATTTCTGCGTGCAGGGACTTGTCAAGTCATGCGGTTGCCGAGGGATCATGGGGAAGCGGAGACGCCCACGACCAATCAATCGCCACGCGGCGCCCAAGGCCGCAGGCTGTTGGGGCCCGCGGCGCTTCGCACTTGCCCCTTCACTTCTCTGCTAAGCCAAGTCCGGGCGCGCCTTGGGCCCGTGGGCTACTGTCGGCGCTCGGGAACGGGGTCCCAGACTTGCTCACTGCGGCCTGCTGGCGTGGCTCAAGTGGGGGCCCAGTGGCCCAGCTTCATCAGCTCAAGCTCAAGACCCTCGCGAGGGGCCAAGCCTCATGGGCGGACGACAGAACCTTCCTCGGGGAGTAGCCTCGTCAGGCGAGGCTCACGAGGAGGCGGAGAGATCAAGGCAGGGTACCTCACGAGGGTGCCCCGTGACGCAAGCCATGACGATCGAGATCAGGCGGGCGCCGGCCTGCGCAATGTCCTCGTTTCCCCTTTGGTGCAAAGGAGGCAAGCTCAGGCCACGGCATCAAGCAAAGGTTACCACTTCGGTGCAACAAGACCAAGACCAGCAGAGCGGCAGGGCGGATGTCAGCGTGGAGCCCAAGACGGCATCACCGTCAAAGCCTTTGGCAGCCGAAGACCAACTTTAGTCAGGATAAGTGTACTAGATGTTCCCCTTCAAAATGGCCAATTGTTGGCGCCCTTCCCGCTCATTATTTGGGAAGAGGCCTAGGGCCTCCCTCTATAAATAGGACTAGCCACCACAGAGAGAGGGGACGGGTCGAACCTACCAGAGAGAGAGAAGCGACTGGACTCACCCAAGCAGTCCATCGCACCAGCTCAAGAACAACCCCTCGCGGGGCTGTTCTTCCTTTGTACTGTTCTTCATCAGCCCAACGGTGGCCCGAACGAGTATAAATCTTGTCTTTTGTGCTGTTCATCGTTCCTAGTTTAGATCCCTTGCAAACCATTAACGCGTGAGCTGGTTGGCGAAAGATCTCCGCGCGCACCCCATAGTTCGAACCTCAAGGGTCTGCCGAAACCCGAAATCCGATAATTGTGCAAACAAAGATCTTGCTGTTATTCATCGCAAGTTTCTTCATCCTAACAATCTTTCTGATTTTCTTGACTTGACTAATATTCATGGACATCTCATTTCCCCATATGCAAAATGAGTCGAACAGTGGGTCTAAGCCTCTGACAGCAGGACCTACATGTGCAAGACCAAATTGTAAGAAACCTAAATATTAGAATGATTCCTGCTATCGGTGTTAAAACCGGCGGATCTCGGGTAGGGTGTCCCGAACCGTGCGTTTCAGGCGGATGGTAACAGGAGGCGGGGGACACAATGTTTACCCAGGTTCGGGCCCTCTCGATGGAGGTAATACCCTACTTCCTGCTTGATTGATCTTGATGATATGAATATTACAAGAGTTGATCTACCACGACATGTAGAGGCTAAACCCTAGAAGCTAGCCTATGATTATGATTGTTGTTGTCCTACGGACTAAACCCTCCGGTTTATATAGACAATGGAGGGGGCTAGGGTTACACAGAGTCGGTTACAAGGGAGGAGATCTACATATCCGAACTGCCAGGCTTGCCTTCCATGCAAAGGAGAGTCCCACCCGGACACGGGACGAAGTCTTCAATCTTGTATCTTCATAGTCCAACTGTCCGGCCAAAGGATATAGTCCGGTTGTCCGAGGACCCCATAATCCAGGACTCCCTCAGTAGCCCCTGAACCAGGCTTCAATGACGATGAGTCCGACGCACAGATTGTCTTTGGCATTGCAAGGCAGGTTCCTCCTCCGAATACTCCATAGAAGATTTTGAACACCAGGATCGTGTCCAGCTCCGCAAAATAAATTCCACATACCACCATATAGAGTATAATATTTCCACACATCTAATTTGCTGACAAATTTTCATAGAGTGACGTTCTGCTGTGGTCTGCTCGTGACGAACCGTATTTCCCATCCTGCCACTGCACATGTTGTGAGGCGGTTTTATTGGCACGTCTTGTCGAAGTAGAGATCGTGTTCCCCTTATCACGGGGTTCTCATCAATATGGGTGCGGGTAACCCAATTGTGCCTGCTGGTATGACTCCTTGATTTTAGGCAAGTTCCAAATGGCCACACGGAGGACACTTGATATTCACCCTCTTTATAAAGGGGGCCAAGGTCTGTCCTCTTCCTCTCGCGCTCGATCCTTCCCTTCCTCCACCTTGAGTTCCAACACCCAAGATTCAGGCAAAGTGCTTCAGACCTTCAATCATGTCCCAATCCAACCTTCAAGGCCGGTGGATGGCCTCCTCTGTCATAGAGGAGGACATTAAGAAGCTAAGAGAAGCCAGGTACCTAACCGGCGAAATCTCACATAGGCTGCCTGCTCAAGGGCAGGTCATCCCCACCCCCGAACCTAACGAGAGTGTCGTATTTGTTTCCCACTTCCTCCGAGGGCTAGGCTTCAGTCTTGATCCCTTTGTTAGAGTGCTTATGTTCTATTACGGGCTCGATTTCCATGATCTAGCTCCGGATTCCATTCTTCACATATCGTCGTTTATCGTCGTGTGTGAGGCCTTCCTCCACGTCACCCCACACTTCGGCTTATGGCTCAAGACCTTTAATGTGAAACCGAATATGATTAATGGGCGACACGCAGAATGCGGAGGTGCCATAATAAGCAAAGGTGCCGATGCCCCATGCTCAAAGGGTTCCTTCCCGGAGGTGTCCAACTTATGGCAACGGGAGTGGTTTTACATCACATCTCCCCGCGGTACTAAGTGGGTAGCCGCCCCTGCCTTCCGCTCGGGCCCCACGCCACAACTGGCGTCATGGGTCAACAAGGGGCTGGACTGGGGGCCAGTAAATGATGTGGCGACATTACAGAGTCGCATCCGAGATCTCCTCCAGAGAGATATCAACCTTGTCAAGGTAATGCAAGTCATGCTAGTTCGTCGAGTCCTGCCTTGCAAACGTCGACCTCTTCGTATGTGAGAGTTCAACCTAGAAGGACCGCGAACTATTCAGCAATTCTTTGGCGTGACGCTCGAAGGGACGTATGGATTATTCTTCGGATCACGAATAAAGTGTCCGGACACCACCGAGGATGCGGGTCTAAACTGCAATCGTCCAGATACCCATGTAAGTAATTCCATGACCGAACACGCTGTCTTTTTATTTATCACAACATCATTATGAAAAGTCGCTCTTTGACCAGGACTAGATAAAAAGGCAAAGATGATCAGGTGTTCGGCCCCCCTTCCCGAAGGCTCACCGGATCCTGTACTAGCCAGGATGCTTGAGCTCGCACCTTATCAAGCGCCATCAGGGGAAGATAAAGGGAGGAATAAAGAAGCCGCAAGCGGGCCTCACGCATTACTCATCCAAACTGGGGGAATTAGTGTCTCCGCGAAGGAGGACAATCAGAGAGAAGAATCTGAAATTCCCTCTCCCCAAGGAAGGAAAAGGACCGCCCATGAAGACTTGGGAAAAATGGTTTCCAAATGAGGGAAAAATCCTTCGTCGGGGGGCCCCACCCTGGAGGGCATCCTTACCGCACAGTACCCGCAAGGGGATCAGCCCTCCACCGAGCTGTAAGTGAACAAGAGTAATTTATAGTAAATATATCCTGCTTCATCTCCGAGGACAATAACCGAGACGTGTGTCTTACAGTTCGGATCGTAGCCCTTCTCAGCAGAGTTCGTCTTCGAGGGATCTTCTTCCAGAGATGATGGAGAGCAAAACGCCTCCCTTGTCTCCCCGCCTCGAGGGGCGAACGACCCTGAGGTGTCGTCACAGAGGCTTTCTCGTGATCCGCCAAGGCCAGAAGGTAACCCTTCGGCCACCCAAAGTCCGGAGTATTCGGCTCCTAAGGAGAGCAACAAAAAGAGTCTGGGACTGTCCGGTGCACAACCGGACGCACTGACGGGTCTTCTGGAGCAAGCGACTATCTCAGAGGCGCATCATACTTTAATAGGTATGGTGGTTGAGAGGATTTCATCCGCCAAAAGTGGATTGCATGAAGCTTTTATGAGCCTGCTAAGAGGCTATGAGGTATGCAAGGTAATATTTTTTTGATGGTACCGCACATGCTAGGTGTGCCCTATGAAGATAGTAGCCCCTGAGACTCTGGTTGCTGTCCAAAGGAGGCAAACAGGGGATCATAGTCCCAGGTAATGATCATGCTTCTTTCGTGTGCAGGCGGTTGAGGGTCCGGTGGCTGGCTAGACTGCTGAGTTTGCCGAACTGAGGAGGCAGCTCGACGCGACAGATGCCGACATCACGCTTGTGAACAAGCGGCTTGACAAGGCACATTGTATGTATTTTCGGGTGGTCAACGGATATTAACAGGAGCATGATGCTAGTATCTATAATATGCTGTGACTGTAGATGGAGCTGCCGCCGTGGAGACCCTTCGGGCGGAGCTTGCCTGAGCCAAGGAAGAAGCCAGCAGAAGCGATGCGGCTGCCCTAAAGGCGGCCGAAGAGTTAAAAGCCGAAGAGCCTTCTCATCGCCAGAGCGAAGATAAAATAGCCAAGATGGCTGTTGAGCTGAAGGATGCCGCCAACCGGTATGAGCTTCTTGAAAAGGAAAGCCAGGAGAAAGCAGCGGACCTGAAGAAAGCCATGGTAGCAGCCAAGGAAGCCCGCTCTAAAATCCGAGCGCCGAAGGAGGAGCTTCGTCAAGCCGGAGATATCACGGCTGTGAAGCCCTTTTTATTGCGGTCGAAGTTTGGAGATCCGAAGTATTCCCCTCTGGATCAGTTATGGAGTGCTGTAGACGTGTATTCGGACTTGGCAACGAGTCTTTGATGCGATCGAAGTTTTCAAGGATAAAAAAGATCACGAAGTGGAAAAGTTGTTTTGGTCGCAGTTCAGTGCTCCAACGCGTCCGCTGCTGTTAAATGAACAAATGGCCGAGTGGGCTGAACTCCATAGATTATCCGGACTTGCCATGAGGTCTGTCGTGGATCATCTTTGGCCGGAAGGACCAAGGCCGAATAGTTATTTTAGTTTAGTGCAACGATTCCTTGGTGCTGTGCCGCATATCGACGCTGTAAAGAGGTCGGCGTGCATAGAGGGTGCGCGGATGGCTCTTGCCCGTGTTAAGACATACTGGGCAAAGATGGAGGCCACCGCTATTGCAACCCCGGGTCCGGCTGTAGGCCAGGTCTCTGCTGAGCACTATTTTGAGGAAGTCCTAGAAGGTGCTCGTGTAATAGAGGCTTAGTGCTCGAAGAGTATCATGTTTGAGTGACATGTATCCCAATTGTAAGAACAATGCTATTTGGATTATAAAGGCTGTGTTTATACTTTTTCCTGAAAGTATTATGATGCCTCCTGTGCGGCCGTTTATGTATGTAAATAACCTGAAAGTTTGCAGTCGTCGGCTTCAGCCCCCACGCATATAATGCGGGGGTGTTTGGAAAAGCGCATATTCACACTTGATCCAATGTCTTGGTCCAATAAGGAGGTGAGAGCGCGGCAAACAAGGCAATCAGACTATATTGCTTTAACACTTTCACTTAGCCATAGGAGTTTGACAGTGGGGCTACTATATAGCCCCTGGTATTTCCGCGCTTATCCAAATACGGTGCGCGTACATACATGACCGGGAAACCGGTCCTTCATTAATGCGGAGGAATCGTGAAGATTCCGCTGAGTCATTGAGTGGTTGACCAGCCTCGCGCTTTATCATGACATTCAGTTTTCGGCTTTCTCTACTGAGGTGCTCATCCAGATGAACCAGGGCACAATCGCAGTAGTTCTCCCGGTGCCACCTTAGCCGATAGAGCGGAACTTAAGGTAGCAAAACACGGGAGCCGAGCAAACCCAACTATTGACCAAAGACATGATTCGGAGCTGATGCATATAAGGCCAAACTCGCGATGCCGAACACTCCCTAAGGTATTCGGACTTTACAACATATGCTGGGCTAAGTAACGCCCTCGATAATAAACCCTGAATTTCCAGGTACGTGCATTACTCTGACGTGACGAAATGTCAATAACGCCATCATCCCTCCCGGTTGAGTATCCGGAGGGTGTGAAGCAACAAGAGACAGTAAAAAAGGTTTACGCAGGGTCTTAATCTAAAAAGAAACCTTTGAACATGGCCCTGCTGCACGTCTGCGCCTGTGTCTCCGTTGTGCCGTATCCTGGAAGGATGTAGCACGATGATCATCTGCAAAAGAGAAAAACCCAGGTGAAAGTCTGTGTGCGAAAAAATTGGTTATTCTTAATGAACCATTAAAAGTCAACCTAAATAAGGTCAAGCCAAACTGTATCTCTTTTTACATGCGGGAAGCCCCTAGCACCACCTATGGGGGTATATCCATCGACCCAACCTCAGGTTTATCTGAGTTATTACAGCCAGTGGTGCGCCGGACTCGTCTAGCCGTGTCCTCGGTCTTGACGACCGGTCATTTATTCTGTTTGAAGAGGTCGTTCAGTGTTCGGCTGCTGACACCATCGCACATTCTTCCGCACGTAAGGAATGTTATGTGTTTCTGCTAACTATGATGATGCCAGGTGGACCGGGCATCTTAAGCTCAAGATGAGCGTAGTGCGGTACTGCGTTAAAACGAGTGAAGGCCATTCTTCCGAGTAGTGCTTGATAGCCGCTTCGGAATGGAGTGATGTCGAAGGTTAACTTTTCACTTCGGAAGTTGTCGGGAGAACCGAATACAACATCTAGTACTAGAGAGCCCGTACAGTTGGCCTCTGGGCCTGGTATTACTCCTTTAAAGGTAGTATTGCTTTGGCTGATTCTTGCCGGGTCTATCCCCATTTTGCGGACTGTGTCCTGATATATTAGATTAAGACTACTGCCGCCATCCATAAGGACTCGGGTGAGATGGTATCCGTCAATTATTGGGTCTAGCACCAATGCGGTCGATCCTCCGTGTCGGATACTAGCCGGGTGATCCCTGCGATCGAAAGTGATCGGGCAGACCGACCACTGGTTGAACTTGGGGGTGATGGGCTCCATGGTGCATACGTCTCGGAGTGCGCATTTTCTCCTCCTCTTCGTTACGTGAATCATGTTCACTGTTTTGACCTCTGGTGGGAATTTTTTCTGTCCCCCAGTGTTTTGCTGGCGAGGCTCACCCTCGTCTTCACTTGGTGTCTCCCTCCCCTTGTGTTCGGCGTTTAGCTTTCCGGCCTGCTTGAAGACCCAGCATACTCTGTTGGTGTGATTTGCAGGTTTGTCGGAGGTGCCATGAATCTGACATAATCTGTCTAGAATCTTGTTTAGGCTAGACGGTCCATCTATGCTGCCTTTAAATGGCTTTTTCCGTTGACCGGGTCGAGAGCCCCTGAATCCGGCGTTTACCGCCATGTTGTCTGGGCTGTCTTCATTGTTTCGACGCTTACTTTTATTGCGTCGTGGTTTTCCATTGCCATCCCTAACTTCGGATGTGCCTGGGTCGCTGGTGCCGCTACGGGCCAGCCAACTATCTTCGCCCGCGCAAAAGCGGGTCATAAGGCTTGTTAGGGCTGCCATTGTCCTTGGTTTTTCCTGGCCGAGGTGTCTGGCGAGCCATTCGTCCCGGACACTGTGTTTGAAAGCCGCTAAGGCTTCGGCGTCCGGGCAGTCGACAATTTGATTCTTCTTAGTGAGGAATCTGTTCCAAAGCTTTCGGGCTGACTCTTCGGGCTGTTGAATTATATGACTTAAATCGTCTGCATCCGGAGGTCGGATATAGGTCCCTTGAAACTTAGCCCTGAAAGCATCCACAAGCTCCTCCCAACTTTGAATTGAGTTTTCGGGGAGGCTCTTCAGCCAGTGCCGAGCTGGTCCCTTCAACTTGAGGGGCAAGTATTTGATGGCATGGAGATCATCTCCGCGAGCCATTTGGATATGAAGGATAAAGTCCTCAATCCAGACCCCAGGGTCTGTCGTTCCGTCGTATGCCTCTATGTTCACGGGTTTGAATCCCTCTGGAAATTCCTGATCCAGCACCTCATCGATGAAGCATAGGGGGTGCGTGCTACGTCTTGAGCTTGCGTTGGTTTTCCTCGAAGAGGAGAGGGTGATGCAGCAAGTGTAGTGTAAGTATTTCCCTCATTTTTGAGAACCAAGGTATCAATCCAGTAGGAGGCTCCTCAAAATTCCCACGCACCTACACAAACAAACCGAGAACTCGCAACCAACGCAATAAAGGGGTTGTCAATCCCTTCACGGCCACTTCATGAAAGTGAGATCTAATAAAGATAGTATGATAAGATAAATATATTTTTGGTATTTTATAATATAGATGCAAAAAGTAAAGATGCAAATAAAAGTAGATTGGGAGCAAATATGATAAGAGATAGACCCGGGGCCATAGGTTTCACTCTGGCCTCTCTCAAGATAGCATAAGTATTACGGTGGGTGAACAAATTACTGTCGAGCAATTGATAGAAAAGCGCATAGTTATGAGATTATCTAGGTATGATCATGTATATAGGCATCACGTCCATAACAAGTAGACAGATTCCTACCTGCATCTACTACTATTACTCCACACATCGACCGCTATCCAGCATGCATCTAGAGTATTAAGTTCATAAGAACAGAGTAACGCATTAAGCAAGATGACATGATGTAGAGGGATAAACTCATGCAATATGATATAAACCCCATCTTGTTATCCTCGATGGCAACAATACAATACGTGCCTTGCAACCCTTTACGTGACTGGGTAAGGACACATAAGATTGAACCCAAAGCTAAGCACTTCTCCCATGGCAAGAAAGACCAATCTAGTAGGCCAAACCAAACTGATAATTCGAAGAGACTTGCAAAGATAACTTAATCATACATAAAAGAATTCAGAGAAGATTCAAATATTATTCTTAGATAAACTTGATCATAGACCCACAATTCATCGGATCTCGACAAACACACCGCAAAAAGAGTTTACATCGAATAGATCTCCACAAGAGAGGGGGAGAACATTGTATTGAGATCCAAAAAGAGAGAAGAAGCCATCTAGCTAATAACTATGGACCCGTAGGTCTGTGGTAAACTACTCACAACTCATCGGAGGGGCAAGGATGTTGATGTAGAGGCCCTCCATGGTTGATTCCACCTCCGGCAGAGTGCCGACGAAGGCTCCAAGATGAGATCTCGCGGATAAAAAAGGTTACGGCGATGGAAATTGTGTTTCGTGGTGCCCCCGGATGTTTTCAGGGTACGTAGGTATATATAGGAGGAAGAAGTACGTCGATGGCCGCCCGAGGGGCCCACGAGACAGGGGGCGCGACCTATAGGGGGGCGTGCCCTCCTATCTCGTGGAGGCCTCGGCTGCTTCTTGACTTGCACTCCAAGTCCTCTGGATCACGTTTGTTCCAAAAATTACGCTCCTGAAGGTTTCATTCCATTTGGACTCCGTTTGATATTCCTTTTCTTCGAAATACTGAAATAGGCAAAAAAACAGCAATATGGGTTGGGCCTCATGTTAGTAGGTTAGTCCCAAAAATGATATAAATGTGTAAAATAAAGCCCATAAACATCCAAAAGGGCTAATATAATAGCATGGAACAATAAAAAATTATAGATACGTTGGAGACGTATCAGTGCGCAGCACCCCTGTATTTGGATGTGTCATGGCATTCTGACGGTTGTAGTGTTCGGTTTTGCTTCTGTGCCAGAGCTCGCTTCCTAGGTCCGTAGATGGACCTGGTCATACCAGATTTTTGTGCAAGTCCTCACGTCGATCGTGTGCTGACTTATATGCGACATCTTTAGCCGCCCTATCGCGGCCACAGGGTGGTCGATCCAGCTAATCGGCCGTTTTACTGTTCGGCTGTATAGGCTCTAAAGCCTCGCCATTAAATTCGGGCAGTAACTTGCGCTTTGGATAGCTCTTTGTGTGGCCACTACCGCCATACTTTTCTGCAGTGTCGATACTTTGTTCCATCTACTGTTGAGTGTATTTTGCGCGGCCTTAATCCTTTGCTTCTGCTTCTTTAGACTCCTTGCGGTGGCAATAAGCCTTCTATGGGGGTTCTTTTGCTCCAGGTGCCTTTCCGGGATGATGTGTGCATAATCGTCCGGATTGTTCTCCTCTCCGGAGACAGGTTGATTAGCTTTACCCTCGGCGTCGCCGTGATCGGGCAGCGGCTCCGTACTATGTTTGCCGTCCGCTGGCTCATCCTGCTCTGTCGCTGGGTCCATGTGGTCGTCGTTTCCTTTGGAGTCGCCCGGAGTATTATTTTTTTCCTGTGCCGTTGTCGCTGTTTTTGCCGAGGCGGGATTTGGAGCGGCATCTACGTTGCCGCTTTGGCTGCTTCTCAAGGGAACTATCCTTTGCTTCATCCTTCCGTTCCTCGTCATTGTTTTCTTTGGGTGTATCCACCATGTATATATCGTGTGATGAAGTGGCTGTCCGGTATACTGGCGGTGGTTCCTGTTCCTCTCCTTCATCGTCGTGAATACCGTCGATGTCTTCGGAGTCGAAATCGAGCATGTCGGCTAAGTCGTCGACAGTGGCTATTAAGTGGGTGGTGGGTGGGAAACGAATTTCTTCGTCGTCCGCTTCCCAGTCGAGCCGGACATAGTTTGGACAACGGCCTCCTGACAAGGAGAGAGACCTTAATGAATTTAGCACATTGCCCAAGGGCGAGTGCTGAAAGATATCCGCGGAGGAAAACTCCATGATCGGCGCCCAATCAGATTCAATAGGTACGGACGCAGGCGGTTCGGAACCCATGGCCGGGGACGAATCCAAGGATCCGGAAACACAGGTCTCATAGGGGGTGAAATCAGTATTCGGCTCTGTCGCCGCTGAGTATGCGACCTCCGTGGCGGGGTCCATCCATCCGTCCTCGGACGGCGCGCTCTGCTCCAGATTTAGGGCCGGAGTAGCCACAGGTTTGATCTCCCGAACACCATCCGACGACAGAGTTAGGTCATGCTTGTTGTGACTGTGCGGCGCACCTGACATGGGCTCGAATCCGTCAAAGATCAAGTCTCCGTGGATGTCGGTAGTATAGTTTAAGTTTCCAAATCTGACCTGACGGCCAGGGGCGTAGCTCTCGATCTGCTCTAGATGGCTGCGAAGTTGGCCCACAAAGACCGCCCGAATACGAAGATCTGTCAGGGCAGAAAAACCTCACCCTAGATCGCATCGTTGTTGATGATCGAAAGAGCCATCAAGCCTTATGGTGACGGCACAATGGAACTCTCAATGAAAGCACCAATGTCGGTGTCAAAACCGGCAAATGTTGGGTAGAAGGTCCCGAACCGTGCGTTTAAGGCGGATGGCAACAGGAGGCGAGGGACACAATGTTTACCTAGGTTCGGGCCCTCTCGATGGAGGTAATACCCTACTTCCTGCTTGATTGATCTTGATTGTATGAGTATTATAAGAGTTGATCTACCACGAGATCGTAGAGGCTAAACCCTAGAAGCTAGCCTATGATTATGATTGTTGTTGTCCTACGGACTAAACCCTCCAGTTTATATAGACACGGAGGGGGCTAGGGTTACACAGAGTCGGTTACAAGGGAGGAGATCTACATATCCGAACTGCCAAGCTTGCCTTCCACGCAAAGGAGAGTCCCACCCGGACACGGGATGAAGTCTTCAATCTTGTATCTTCATAGTACAACAGTCCGGCCAAAGGATATTGTCCGGCTGTCCAAGGACCCCCTAATCCAGGACTCCCTCACCTGCAACTGCACAACAATGTGCTATTAGCGAAAGGACCTTGCTTGAACAATCCTCGATGGTAAACCGCAATGTCTCCCATTGTTTCCCTGCAACACACATAAGGAAGATCTTGATCAGGTTAACTAAGAGTTGACATACTATCAGTAGAATATGTATTGAGTACAACCAAATTCGATTGGTGTCACATGCATAACAATACAAAATTGTGCCCACAACAAATGAAAATCAAATTGCAGAACTAAACCAAATAGTTCAATGGACAGCAGACCAAATGAACCAAAATAGTTAACTGAGCACGACATTGCAGAATAGGAACATGTACTAGAAGATAATACAGTTAACAAAACAAAGAATGCTTGACAATAGTACTAGGAAATGTAGCAATTGTTGGACCAAATGTTAACTGAACATTACATTTCAGAGGACCAAACTGTTAACTGAACATCAGATTGCATATTAACATTACAGAGGACAAATCACTAGAAGGCACTGGCGGTGGTCTCCAGAAAACATCACGAACTGTATTTTAAAGTAGGCAACCGCATGGCAGTGTCGACGGTTGCCTCGAAGACGAAGTGCTCCTCCAAGATCTGGCAGTCGACACGCATGTCAGCCATAGCGACCTCATTCGCGCGTGCGGCCGCATGTTACTCAGCTCCATGTTATACTGCGTGTAAAATGGATGTGGGCGGCGCTTAATTGGAGGAGGGGGCAGTGATTTCGATGGAAGGTGTCGCTCCGTCAGTCAGGGCATGTGGGACGGGAAAGGAGGAAGATGGTGTGGGTGGGGTGTGGATTATCTGACCATATCGACAAGGCCGATGTGGGGGATATGACTATTTGTGTTAGCCGCCCAGGAGGGGCCGGGTTACGCAAAGAGAGACTCATCAGAAGAAGCCCAAGACCAAGCATGAAGATGGCGGTTCAATAAAGGGTTTAAGGCCCATAGGCGACTTAAGGCCCGTAGTGATTAACCGCCATGATGGCATGACTTGTATTGTAAGGTGGAATTAACTAGTCAGCGAGTCGGACATTGTCTATGAGCCGGCCGGGACTCTGTAAGCCGCAGGGCGTCGACCCGTGTACATAAGGGGACGACCCGGCGACGGCTTAGGGCAAGAAACAACCCCTCGAGAGCCGGGCATAGCGTACCTCGCTCCCTGGTTATCGAAACATCAAACAATACCAACCCAACTAGACGTAGGCCTTACCTTCATCGTAAGGGGCCGAACTAGTACAAACTCTCTCGTGTCCTTTGTCCCGATTAACCCCTTTAAGTTTCCTAGTTGCGATGGCTCCACGACTAAGTCCTTGCAAGAGGACATCTTCCGTGACAATTCCACGACAGTTGGCGCCCACTGTGGGGCCAGCGCACGGTGGATTTGAGTTCTTGAAGGGCAGCTTCGAAGGGATCAAGGGATACGCAGTGGGCCGGTGACCAAGAGTCGTCGCGGCAAGATCTACATCGACAACGAAGGTTGGCGCCCTGACGCCGAATCAATTGAGTATGGGTACCGGGTCCTCCTCGGCGGAATCCATGTCTTCATCGGCCGGATTGGTGAGCCGGGCCCTGAGCCGGACAACTGCACCGACTCGTCGAGACGGCTCAGCGTGCGAGACCCGCCCAAGCTCAACCTGTCATGAAGCATGCCTTCATGGGCTCCATCCACGGAGAAGAACTTTCTGAAGGATCTAAAGATGGTGGTGAGACGGCCGTCCCCTCGGATGATGATTCGTCCGCCGGCTCAACAGACTCGTTATATCAAGTTCGAGATGGCGTGCTTGGGGGCTGTTCCGATGGTTCCAGTATTCCGGACCCCTATGAGCCGCCAAGCTGGGCAGGAGTCTTCATGGCTGGGACTCAAGCCGGCCAAAACTCTACGGCTGCTACAACAATAACATCCGGGTCTGGAGCGGCCGGGGCAGGAGGCCCTGTGTGCGCCACGGTTATTCCTGCAAATCAAGATGAGCATAATGTAGAGGTGGCATAGGTGCGTGAAGCGATAGCTCAAGCCAAGGAGGCCTTGGAAGCTGAGGATACCAAGTTAGCTGCAGAACGAGCGGCTTTAGATGCACGGGCGCAGCGGCTCCAGTCGGAGGCTTTCCAGCTTAATATGAGCCTGAACGCGTGTAACGCCCCCGATGCGGCTATATCTCCCACGTGTCGAGGCACGACTTAGAGGCATAACCGCATTGAAAGCAATGTCGCAAGTGAGGTAATCTTCACACATCCCATGTAATAAATAAGGGAAAGAGATACATAGTTGGCTTACAGTCGCCACTTCACACAATACATAAATAAACATCCATCATTGAGTACACTCAAGGTCCGACTACGGAACCAAAATAAAAGAAGATACCCCAAATGCTACACAGATCCCCGATCGTCACAACTGGGGCACCACTACCGATCATCGTGAAAAGACACATAGTAACGACCACGTTCCTCGTCGAACTCCCACTTGAGCTCGGTTGAGTCACCTGCAGACCGGCATCGTCGGAACTCGCAACTGTTTTGGAAGTATCTGTGAGTCACGGGGACTCAAAGCAATCTCACACCAGCGAGATCAAGACTATTTAAGCTTATAGGAAGGACAGAGTAGTAAGGTGGAGCTGTTGCAAGCGACTAGCATATATGGTGGCTACTTAGCAAAGATAGCGAGAAGAGGAGCAAAGCACGGTCGTGAAGCTAATAGCGATCAAGAAGTGATCCTGAACTACTTACGTCAGACATAACTCCAACACCGTGTTCACTTCCCGGACTCCGCCGAGAAGAGACCATCACGGTTACACACGCGGTTGATGTGTATTTTAATTGAGGTCAACTTTCGGTTTTCTACAACCAGACATTAACAAATTCCCATCTGCCTCATAACCGCGGGCACGGCTTTCGAAAGATATTACCCTGCAGGGGTGTCCCAACTTAGCCCATTATAAGCTCTCACGGTCAACGAAGGATATTCCTTCTACCGGGAAGATGGCATACACCCCTGGAAAGATGGCATGGCATATTACAAAACACATGTAGGACTCAAATTCATAGGGTGCACACATTAATCATAGCAAAAATAACAAAAGTGCAAGTTCTGTTAAGAAACAGAAACTAACATCACATAGCCCTCTTTTAACAGCATTCCGGGCATCAAGATGAGCTCAAATGAAAATGATGCAATGAGATGAAATGATCTACACTTCGAGGCGAACATTTTGATATATTGCACGCGCAAAATGGAGCTACAGATGCAAAGATATGGTATGATGAAATTGCCACGAAATGTTAACAGGATTTAAGACTTAGAAGAAATAAAGGGGGGAAGAAGGGAAAGTCAACCCTCGGGCCGATCCGATCGGGATCCGGCCCGATCGAGAGCGACGGCGGCGGGAGGCGCCGGAGTTCGGCCGGAAGGAGAGGGGACGCTGGCCGGAGCTGCGGGGCCGGTGGCGGAGGGAGGCGGCGCGCCAAGCGGAGGCCGGGCGGCGAGGCCGGTGGCGGCGGGCGGCGCGTCCGGGCGCGGAGTTGGCGACGGCGGCGCCGCGCCAGCGGGGAGACGGCGACGGCGCCGGCTGGCGAGGGCGGGCGGAGCTGCCGGAGGAGGCGGCGGCGGGCTGCCGGAGCGGGAGCGGGCTCGGGCGCTCCATGGCGGCGAAGCGGCGGCGGCTACCCGGCCGGGCGAGGGCCCCGCTGGGTTCGGGCAGCCGCGGCGCGGAGGCAGCGGTGGGCCACGTGGCGCTCTGCCATTGGCTGCGGGGGCGGCGGCGATTTCGTCCGGCGGCGGCGGACGTGTCCGTACGGGCGCGGGATGAATTTTAGGGTTTCGAGGGAAGAAGACCCGGATTTGGACGGGGGGAGATGTTTAAATAGTCATAGAGGGAGCTAGGAGAATCCAAATGAGGTGTAGTTTTCGCCCACACGATCGTGATCGAACGACGGAGAGCATGGAAGTGACTTAGATGGGTTATTGGGCTGTTTTGGAGGGGTGTTGGGCTGCAACTTAAAAGAAGCCTTAGCGAGAGTGCGGTTAACCGTTGGAGTACCAAACGAGCTCCAAATGACCCGAAACTTGACCCGTGGTCTACGGGTGGTATACCAAGGCCACTAGACAAACCTCGGTCCATTTCGAGAAGGTTTAATACCCGCACACGAAAAAACGTAAAAGGGGCCGCCGGGGGAGATAGGAGTGCGGATTGCAAAACGGACAACGGGAAAATGCTCGGAATCATGAGACGAACACGTAAGCAAATGCGATGCACATGATGACATGATATGAAAAGCATGACATGGACAAAATGCAAAATGAAGAAAAACCCAACCACGGAGGGAATATCATATCACAATGCCGAAAATGGCAAGAGTTGGAGTTACAAATATGGAAAGTTACATCCGGGGTGTTACAACGCGTCTAATGAAGTAATGAGAATGAGGCACCAGAAAACTCAATCCTATTACCTCCGCTTTACGACCCTCGGAACCTTTTCGCTACACCCGGTGCCGGCCCTAGCAACCCGCCCGGAGCAAATCAGTTCACACCAGCCCGGCTGGGGCTCAGCTTCAAGAGATGGAACCTCCGCATGGGAGTATGGCCCCGCCTCGTTATGTCCCGATACCACCGAGTCACTTTTCGAACCCCATGGAGAACCTAATCGCAACATCGGCGCGTTTGGCGGCTCTCCCAGTGGACGGTGATGATCCAGCAGCGGTGGAGACCCGGAGGGTCAGAGAACTTATTCAGACGGCCCTGGCCCAGCAAGAGTCCTATTCTTACAGCCGGGACAGGATTCATTCAACTCCTGCACCTTGGCTAGCACCGCCTCGTCAGAACCGGAGTCCGAGTTACAACAGGCACATGGAGTCAGAAGCTTTGTCAAGCAATGCCCAGCATCGTAACCAGCCCAATGGCTATAACACGGTGCAAGACCGAATACGTCAGGAGGACAAGCAGGCGGCTCAGCTAGCGGCTCAGCTGGCGGCTCATCAAGATCTCCCAGAATATCCGACGACTTCTGTTGGAGCAGGAGTGGCTACTAGAACCGGCGGTGTTCCTTGTTTGGTGCCGGCTCTGCGGGATGTACGTCTGCCCAAGGATTTCAAGGGACCTCGAAAGGTGCCGAATTACACGACTGACTTACAGCCTCGGACATGGATTGAAAGTTACGAGATGGCCATGTAGCTATTGGAGGTTAGCGAAGCAGCAATGGCTGAGTACTTCACCATGATGTTAGATGGAACGGCCCGGTCTTGGTTAAAGGGATTGCCACCCAATTCCATTAGCTCATGGGCAGAGCTAAAGGCCTGGTTTATCCAGAACTTCAAGGACACTTGCAAGCAATCTATGTCAATTATGGACTTGACCAATTGTAAGCAGGAGGAAGGTGAATCCACAACGCATTGGGTGCGCCGAGTCAAGGAAATAATACATTCATCTGATAAGATGGATGCCGGCTCTGCAGTACTCATGTTGGAGAAGAATTATCGTTTTGAGCCGCTGAGGCAGAAACCTGGGCGCCTTAAGCGTGATTGCAATGATATGGGAATGCTGATGGCGGCTTTAGTCAAATACGCCGATTCTGATAGTACCAAGGATCCCGCGTCTGATGAGGAAAAGACAGGGAAGGGAAAGAAGAACGGCAATGGAAGGGGTCAAGACATAACCCGTAGAATCAGGGAGGCAACAAGCGTAAGGCGGAGGGTAACTCGGAGTTTGTGGCCAATGCCAATGCACAGGGTAACAATCAGAAACGTAATGGAAGACCGCCCCCTCGATCTGGCGGGTCAGGCCCATCTCTTGAGCAGCTTCTCAATGAGCCTTGCCCGAGACACGGCACTCAGGAACGACCCGCCACCCACTTATGGAAAGATTGTGCGATCATGAAGGCTTTCAAGAATTCCAACATGTTTGACGGCAATCATGGATCGGGCGGTGGTTTAGGGGCCGGCGGCTTTCATGGCCCAGGCGGCGGTTCAAGTTCCGGCTTTCAGGGAAGTCAAGGCGGCTATCATCAACAGCAGCCGGGTCAAGGGGGACAGCAAGAAACGATCGAGTTATCAAAGCCACCCAAAGCGGTGAATGGTGGGCGTACCATGTGTTCACCACTAATTTGTGCAAACACGACCGGAAAGGTTCATAAGAGGGCCGTGAATTCTGTTGAGCCGGCGGTTCCCCGTTATTTGAGGTGGTCAGAGCAGCCCATTATATGGAGCAGGGAAGATCACCCCCTCCGGGTTGATAACCCGGGTCAGTTGGCCTTGGTGGTAGCGCCTCAAGTTGGTGGATATAAATTCACTAAGGTACTCATGGACGGAGGAAGCAGCATCAATATTCTCTATTATGATACCTTTCGCCGCATGGGGTTAATTGATAAACACTTGAGGACGTCCAACACTGTCTTTCATGGAGTAGTGTCTGGTAAGTCGGCGTACCCAGTTGGCAAGATTGAGCTGGAAGTGGCCTTTGGAGATGAATATGATTCCCGAGCTGAGAAATTGACGTTTGAGGTAGTCAAAATCAAGAGCCCGTATCATGCTCTGTTTGAATGCCGGCTTATGCCAAGTTCATGGCACGACCGTGTTATGTTTATCTGCAGCTCAAGATGCCGGGTCACAAGGGCACCATCACTGTGCATGGAAGTCAAAAGGTAGCCTTGGAATGTGAAGAAGGCGATGCGGCTTATGCTGAGTCTGTTTGTGCAGCGGAGGAGCTAAAGTTTTATCAGAATAATGTTGACCTGGGGGATATGACCTCTTTAAAGAAGCCAACTACAGAGCATGACCCGATATTGAAGTTTAAACCGGCCGCTGAAACAAAGCTTGTTGACTTCACTCCAGGCGAATCTTCCAAGCAGTTCAGCATCAGTGCCAACTTGGATCCTAAATAGGAAAGCGCGCTCATCGAGTTCATCCATGAGAACTGGGACATCTTTGCATGGAAACCTTCTGACATGCCAGGTGTCCTGAGAGAACTCGCTGAGCAGACTCTTAATATTGACCCGAAGTATAAGCCGGTCAGGCAATTTCTTCGACGGTTCAATGAGGAAAGACGGAAGGCTATTGGGGAAGAGGTCGCTCGGCTCTTAGCGGCTGGGTTCATCGTGGAAGTTTTTCACCCGGAGTGGTTGGCTAACCCGATGCTTGTGCTCAAGAAGAACGGCACCTGGCGGATGTGTGTGGATTACACGGACTTAAATAAAGCATGTCCGGCTGATCCCTTTGTTCTACCCCGTATTGATCAAATCATTGATGCTACGACGGGTTGCGAGCGTTTGAGCTTTTTGGATGCTTACTCTGGTTATCATCAGATCAAAATGGCAGTTAAGGACCAGGAGAAGACGGCTTTCATTACTCCGTTTGGAGCCTTCTGCTATGTATCTATGACATTTGGGCTCAAGAGTGCTCAGGCAACTTATCGGTGTGTGTATGAACTGTCTCCACGATCAGATTGGGCGCAATGTTCATGCTTATGTGGATGACATCGTGGTGAAGTCCAGAGAGAAGGAAACCTTGATATCTGATTTGAAGGAAACCTTTGATAATCTCCGGATTTATAAGATGATGCTTAACCCGGACAAGTGTGTATTTGGTGTACCTGCAGGCAAACTTTTAGGATTCCTGGTCTCGAACAGGGGTATTGAAGATAACCCGGAGAAGATCAAGGCGATTACCTCTTTGGCTAAACCGGCGTGCATCAATGATGTTCAATCGGGCGGGTCGTGGTTGTCGCTCTAAGCCGTTCATAAGCCGGTTAGGTGAGAAGGCCCTACCAATCGTATCGATGGTGAAGAAAGCAGACACTTTTATGCAGGTGATCTTCTTGATACTACCTTTGAAGATTTAAAGAGACAGTTATCTGAGCCGCCGGTCCTTGCGCCTCCCATTGATAAAGAGCCGTTGCTGTTATATGTCGCTGCTAACTCACGAGCTGTCAGTGTTGCCATCGTGGTGGAGCGTAAGGAGGCTGGCAAGGAGCATCCGTTTCAACGGCCGGTTTATTACATCAGTGAGGTGCTCATAGATTCCAAGCAAAGGTATCCACATTGACAGAAACTTGTTTACGGAGTTTTTATGGCAAGTCGAAGTCAAGCAAAGATTTCCAAGGTCATCATATAAGCGTGGTAAGTTACGCCTTGGGGACATCATCCAGAATAGGGAAGCCACACGACGAGTCGCCAAGTGGGCCATTGAGCTTGGGCCTCATGGTTTGAAGTACACGCCACGTACAGCTATTAAGTCTAAAGACTTGGTGGACTTTATCAATGATTGGACAGAGTTACAGGCACCGGAGGAGAAGCCAGATAACACATATTGGACTATTCACTTTGATGGGTCCAGGCAGTTGGAAGGCTCGGGGGCTGGAGTCATTTTAACTTCCCCCCGAGGTGACAAATTTTGTTGTGTGCTCCGGCTTATGTTTCCCTGTACTAACAATGCAGCTGAGTACGAGGCTTTACTCCATGGTCTCCGGATGGCCAAAGAGATGAATTTGAGCCGGTAAGGTGCTTGGGCGACTCAGACCTCGTCGCTCAACAGGTGTCAGGCACGTGGGACTCCAAGGATCCCCTGATGGCGGCTTATCATCGTGAAGTTGATGCGGTGGCTGGACATTTCAAAGGTTATCAAGTGGAGCACATTCATCGGAGGAAGAATGAAGCGGCTGATGCTTTAAGCCGGCTGGGGTCTCAGCGTAAGCCGGTGCCGCCTAACACCTTTCTTGATGTTTTTCATAACCCTTCTGTCAAAGTGCCTACAGAGGAAGAACTAGCAGTGCCAGACCCGGAGGCACAGCTGGTGGCAGCTCTCCACGCTATCCCAGATTGGACAGTCCCATATTTGGTCTATATGATCCGGGGAGAGTTGCCTGAGGATGAGACCTTGGCAAGACGAATCATCAGGCGGTCCAAATCTATGACAATTGTGCATGGTGAATTGCATCACCGCAACGTTATTGGGGCGTTTCAACGTTGTGTGTCGCCTGCGGAGGGTCAGGAGATACTTCGTGAGATCCATGAAGAAGATTGTGGTCATCATGCCGGCTCAAAATCTCTGGTGGCCAAGGCTTTCCGTCATGGTTTCTATTGGCTGACGGCTCATGCTTGCGTCTGAGAGGATCTGGTCAGCAAATGTGACGGATGTCAAAAATTCTCACGACGAGCTCATGTGCCGGCTCAAGAATTGAGGATGATTCCAATTACTTGGCCGTTTGCAGTCTGAGGACTTGACATGGTTGGACCTTTCAAAAGGTCTAAGGATAAGAAGACACACCTTTTGGTGGCAGTGGATAAATTTACCAAGTGGGTTGAAGCAGAGCCTTTCAGGAAGTGGGATGCAGCCACGGCAGTTCAGTTCATGAAAAAGGTGATCTTTCGTTTTTGCTTTCCACACAACATTATAACTGATAATGGTACTAATATCTCCAAGGGTGCCATGGAAGAGTTCTGTCAACGATAACATATCCGGCTTGATGTTTCGGCTGTTGCTCACCCTCAATCTAATGGTCAAGCAGAGAGAGCTAATCAAGAGATCTTGAAGGGTATCAAACCCCGGCTCTTGGTCCCCTTACAGAGAACTCCAGGTTGTTGGGTGGAAGAGCTACCCTCTGTGCTATGGAGCATCAACACAACACCTAACAGATCTACAGGTTATACACCTTTCTTCATGGTGTACGGAGCAGAGGCAGTTCTGCCAAGTGACATCCGGCACGACTCACCCCGAGTGGCGGCTTACGTTGAGGCTGATAATGAAAAGGCTCGTCAGGATGAACTTGACTTGTTGGATGAGGAGCGAGACTTGGCAAGAGCCCGCTCGGCGATTTACCAGCAAGACCTGCGCCGCTATCACAGCTACCGGGTTAGAAGCAGAGCCTTTCAGGAAGGCGAGTTAGTGCTCCAGCTTATCCAGGATTAGTCTGATATGCACAAGCTATCCCCTCCTTGGGAAGGACCCTTTGTGGTCAGCAAAAATCTGAACAACGGGTTATATTACCTTATCGATGTTCGCGAGCACAAAGACTCACGTAAGTCGGAGGAAGAGACCTACCGGCCGTGGAACATAGCTCATCTTCGGCCTTACTATACTTGAGCCACCGGCTCTCAGGATATATATTTTTTTTTCTTTTTTAGCAATGTATATATTATATAAAGCAATAAATCAGGGCCACTTTTTCTTTCCACCCTCAAAGGTTTATATATCTTCTTTACCAGGTGGTGGAAACAACCAACAGGGAGTGGATCATATCTGAATCCAGCTTTCCCTTTGGTCCGGCTTATGATCATATCTGAATCTAGCCATGGTCACTTGGGGGCTTCCTGTTCAAACATAGGTCGTATTCGAACCAAAGAGAACATAGCTGCCGATACCCAATTGATCGGCATACTGCCAAACCCACTTGGGGGCTTCTTGATCATATTTGAATCATTGCTTAACTCCTTTGGGTCTGACATGGATCGTATTCGAATCAGCGTCATTAAACAACTCTCATGGTCACTTGGGGGCTTCCTGTTCAAACATAGGTCGTATTCGAACCAAAGAGAACATAGTTGTCGATACCCACTTGATCGACATCGCCAAAGCCACTGGGGGCTATATGATCGTATTCGAATCTTAGCTTAACCCCTTTGGAATGGTTCACTGATCGTATTCGAATCAGAGGCCTTTGAAATTAAGTTTACTATTCATTATACTCTGTAAGTATAAATGTTATTAAGGGCTAGGTAACCATTATATGTGCCAACTGACATGAGTTAAATTAACTCTCTAATTTGAGTCACATAAGCCGGCGAGTATATACCAAATAAGATCGCAGGTATGCTATTGTGATCATAATCATAAACTGGCCTTTATATGATGTTTTGGTTTATACTCTGGGTTATCAATACTTTATGTGATCCCGGATGCGATAAGTCGCCAAGGGAGTTCTATTTTGTTTTATACACAGGATAAAGCAAGAAGATTTTTGACATCAAGGAAAGATCAACATAAGCTGGAAGTATATAACAATGGCGGCTTACGAAAGTATTAAGCGCCACAAACATGCGCGATGGCATGACAAAGTTAAGAGGTTTTTTCTACCCTATTACAAGACTCCCCGAGTCTGAATAATGAAGCATTATTTTTTGCAAAGTCATAACGCCAGGCGGTTCACTCCTTTGGTGGGCTTGCAGATTCCGGGTTATCCTTCTCCGCCTCTCCGTCTGCTGCCCTATCCTGGAAGGTTGACGAGGTCCAGTCAATGCCGCTTAAGGCTTCAAACTCAGCTTCATCATCTATTAAACCGGCTGGGTCAACTTCAGGGGCAAAGGTGTGCTTACGAGTTGGCGGGATCAGGCTGACGTCGTCATAGTGAGGTGTTGGAATTCTCCGGTTCTCGCTACCATAGCCCGGCTGATACTTGGTAAGATCAATATCATTCCCAATGATGGTAGCCACAGGACGTACGACTCTCACACGGGCGATGAAGTCTGTTTCATCGAATACAGAGCCGTCTTCCTTCAAGCTGGGATATCCAAGAGCAACGTCTGCCAGGTCTAACTCTGGAAGCAACGCTTTGGCCCGGCTTAAAGCAGCTATGGCCCCGGTTCTGGCAGATGCCCGCCTTAGCTCTTGAATCCGCTGGGGTAGCACGGCAAGCCGCTTGAGCACATCTTGCAGGAGATGGGGAACGTCATTTGATAAAGCCACAACGGCCAAAGCACGTTGTGACCCGGCGTATAGCTGTTCCACCAGAGTATACACCGCCTTAAGCTTGATCAACATGTTCTGCTTAAGGTTTGTGCTCCTGGGGCCTGCGTTTATACACATAAGGTGAGCCGGAGATGACAATTAAAATAGTCATCAAAGGAAGGAGTGCGATATTCAAGGTTATATTTAGTAACTTACCAAAGATTGCTGAGACCATTTGAGATATCTGGCGCTTTAAGCCGGACAGCTCAGCGGTTGCTTCTGCAAGTGATGCTTCTGCTATCTCGGCCAGGGTCACCAATGAGGCCTTTTCATCAGCCCAGATTTTCTTCTCCGCATCAAAATTCTTCTTCAACTTCTCTTGTTCAGAGACGCTGTATGCAAATTTGGAGTTGGCCTTTTGAATTTCAAGTTCTTGAGCTGCCAGGCGGTTCTTTTAGGTCAGCAATCTCTGACTCAAATTGACTTGTGGTGGCCTACGTTGATGCCGGGTTATAATCAAATTATGGTAAGATATCATTAAGTCCCAATCACTTTGCAAGCAAAGGTACTTGGCACTTGGGGGCTAATGTATGCTGAAGAAATTTAAATGTACAATGCCGGTTCATAAGAAATTAAGTCCCAAGCACTTTGCAAGCAAAGATACTTGACACTTGGGGGCTAATGTGTATTGCAAATTCAAGGATTCATGTTATAACCGGGTTACATATTTTCATATAAACCGGACAAGGCGGTGCTAAGCAGGTTTCTAAGTCTACAGCATATTCATTCATAAGCAATAGACTTGGGGGCTGATACAGTAACTATGATTAAGGAAAGTAGCATAAGTTGTACCTCAGATTTTTGCTGTATCTGCTTCACCATATCAATTTCCAGGTCGCGGCTGTTATGCACTTGATTGATATAGCCAGAGACTATAGCTCCAATGCTCACATGAGTATAATCTGCAAGGTCTAATTTAGTCTTTTGGCGCTCCGAAAGCTCCTCCTTGGCAGAGCACTTGGCAAGGATGGTGGGCTGTCTTGGCTCGACAAACTGAGTTTTGGTAATTTCAACTTCCGGGTCAATGGTCTTATCCGGGCTAAGAATTTTCGGCTTATCAGAGCCGCCAAGAGTTTCTTTAGCGGGCGGATCAGAGGATGGTGCTGGAATTTCATATGCCGGTTCAGGCGATGGTTGATGAGTGGAAGCGTCAGGGGCAGCTATTCCGAGTTCCGGCTCAGTTGCTACCGGGTCTTCGGATGGCTTATTCTTTTTTGCCCTTTTACTAGGCTTCACCTGCTCGCTGTGGATAAAGCGGAAGGGTGAGTACAAAAATATGAGTAAGGTAAAGCATAAGGATAACAAAATTATATTACCCAGGGGCAGTCTTGAAAGCCGGCATTTTAGATTGCATAGACTCGCCAGAGGAAGGAGAGGTATCCTGATAATTGGAGTCAGAGGAATTGAGAGGTTGACGAATTAAACCCACCAAAGGGTAAACATGACGTAAATCAGAGATAACCTCAGCCCGGCGCTTCCTGGTTACGTCAGGTAAGCCGGAGGAGAGCTCTATATCCTTGCTGGTCCGGGTCTGCCTCCGACTTTCAAATTGTTGTTGCTTCAAAAGAAATTGAGGATCTTGGTAAGCCAAAGGATGTGAAAATCTTACTTTCCGGGTTACTCTTCGAATTTTCTGACACGGCAGGGGCTCGGAGTCGGAGGAGATTATAGTTACCACTTCCTCGACGGGTTGGCTGTTCCCTGTATCCTCCTGGAAAGATTAAGGGTCATCAAGGTGATGATAAAGAGTCAAGGGAGTTAAAAGTTACCTCTTCTTCGTCGTCAGAAGTGTCATCCAATTTAAGTAAATCGGAAGCGCTTGGCTTCCTTTTCCTTGAAGTTCCAGTCTTGGCGGTTTTCCTTTTGGCTCTTTTGGCCGCTCTGGCTTGTTTTGCCGCCTCATGATCATACTTGACCTTCCAGAAGTTATCATTGGCCTGTGAAGAATGACAAGGGGTTATGAATAAAAGTAAAGTATAACACAGTAAGGAATAATTATTGAGGTTGATGACTTCATCGCAGTGCCGGTTCTTCTTGTAGAAAGGAAGTGTCAAGGCGTTACTGGTCACCGTGCCCTCTTTCAGCAACGTCTGGGTCGTAGCATCTACCACATCATCTGGTAAGTCATCGGGACTATGACGCAATGGGTCATTCTTCTCGCCTGAGTAAGTGCACATTAAGCCGGTTGGTGGCTTAACGGAATCACTCACCAAGCGACCCAGACTCGGACCAGGTCAACACCATCTAAGCCATTTCCCAAAAGAGCTTTGATTTTGCTAATGGTGGGAGCACGTGGCAGACGCTCAACGACAGTCAGTTTATCCGGCAGCGGGTGGTTGGATTCAAGGCGCAAGGCGCGGAAGCCGGGCAGAGGACTTTCGTCAACCGGAGAAGTATCCTCGCAGTAAAACCACGTATGATTCCAATCCTTTGGATGACTCGGAAGTTCAGCGTAAGGAAAAAGACAGTCTCTCCGCCGCTGAATCGAGATGCCACCAAGTTCCAAGGAAAAAGACAGTCTCTACACGCTTGTTCTGCCGGTCTAAATAAAACAGTTCTTTGAATAAAAGTATGATGGGTTCCTCTCCAAGATACACCTCGTAGAAAACTTGGAAGTTGCAAATATTTGACACGGAATTGGGTCCGATGTCTTGAGGTCTGAGATCGAAGAAACGCAAAACATCCCTGAAGAATTTTGAACCGGGTGGAGCGAAGCCCCGGCTCATATGATCTGTAAAAACTATTACCTCCCCTTCTTTGGGATGAGGTTTCTCCTCGGACGGGTCAGGAGCACGATAAGACATGACCTCCTTCTTGGGCAGATGGCCGGACTTCACAAAATCAGACAGTTTGCTTTCTGTGACAATGGACGGGACCCAGTTGCAGGTCACAGGGGCCTTGGGAGCCTTAGGTGCCATGGTGTAGGCGGAAGCCTATGTCAAAGTAAAAAATGTCCGGTTTAAATATATTCAAGGTGGCGGCTTAAGAAGGGGCCTAATGACATATAGGTGACTATGCAACAACGTTTAAACCGCTCAAGGTGTTAAAGGTAATAAAAAATTTCTTAAGTCGCCGGAAGCAAGCGGTGCTGACAGCCGGTGTTGTCTTAAACCGGTCACATAGACTACTATGGCTAAAACAGATTCAACAGATGCAATTTTTGGCTAAGTGTGGAATAAACAGGTTTCACAAGTTGCAGTTATTATTTTGGATCAGACGGTAGCTCTGGAAAGAAAAATTTCTAGACCTAAAACAGGGCAGAGAAGTTCATGCGCCTGAAGAGGACTTCCAAGCAAGGGAAATGAGATCTGTTTCTATGCAAAATAGGCACAAACAATTACCGCTGCAGTTCTATATTGTTTTTACGATCTAGACAGTGCATTGGAGGTAAAAACTAGCAAGGGTTGGCGTCGCGCAGCGATGAACGCCGACGAACTCAAGACAATTCCAATGCAGATCTAAGAAAGGGAAAGAGAGGAACTCACGGATGTGGATGGGCTGCGGAGATTCACCGTCGTTTTCTGGTCAGAGTCAGGTTGATGTAGCGGCCTGAGTCGGTGAAGACGAGGGGTTCGACGGCGGCGGCTGCGGAGCTCGAGAAGAGGCAAGAGGAAGAAGACGACTAAAAGAAGGAAGAATGGAAGACCTAGGTCGCGCCTATTTATAAGGAAAGGCCGGCTGAGACGGCGCGAGAAACTAGGAGACCAAAATATAATTATCCAGCGGCCCCGACGCCTCGGTTTTCGGAAGGATCAGTAAAGGCAAAGATCCGTTGGAAGATACGACGGAGTAAAATATGAATTTAATTGAAGATGACGTCACGGCGGGTTAACACGGATCCAGAAGATGACGTCACGGCGAGTTATGACCTTTTCGCAGGACTGAAGACAGAAGGACTGGTTGTCAAGGTATTTTAAGATTGACATGAACCGGTTCAAATCAATCTGGGGCCTAATGTTGGGGATATGACTATTTGTGTAAGCCGCCCAGGATGGGCCGGGTTATGCAAAGAGAGACTCATCAGAAGAAGCCCAAGACCAAGCATGAAGATGGCGGTTCAATAAAGGGTTTAAGGCCCATAGGCGACTTAAGGCCCGTAGTGATAAACCGCCATGATGGCATGACTTGTATTGTAAGGTAGAATTAACTTGTCAGCGAGTCGGACATTGTCTATGAGTCGGCCGGGACTCTGTAAGCTGCGGGGCGTCGACCCGTGTACATAAGGGGACGACCTGGCGGCGGCTTAGGGCAAGAAACAACCCCTCGAGAGCCGGGCATAGCATATCTCGCTCCCTGGTTATCGAAACATCAAGCAATACCAACCCAACTAGACGTAGGCCTTACCTTCATCGTAAGGGGCCGAACTAGTATAAACTCTCTCGTGTCCTTTGTCCCGATTAACCCCTTTAAGCTTCCTAGTTGCGATGGCTCCACGACTAAGTCCTTGCAAGAGGACATCTGCCGTGACAATTCCATGATAGCGCGCATCAAGAAGAAGGGTCGGCGGTGAGGAGGCTGCACAGCAAGAAGAAGGGTCGCCGGCGAGGAGGCGGCGCACAAGAAGAAGAAGGGTCGCCAAGCAGGAGGCGGCGCTACAAGAAGAAAAAGGGTAGCCGGCGAGGAGGCGGCGCTGCAAGAAGAAGGGTCGCCGGCGAGGAGGCTGAGCTGCCAGTAAGCAGCAGTGAAGGTTTGAACTTGCAAAGCAAGGAGGAATGATGGAAATGTGGCTTTTGGTAGGAGGGAGGGGCGGGGAGATAGATATTCCCGCGGTGGCAAAAAAAATTCGCTCGATGCCGCGAGAAACTGGCGCGCAAGTGTGATTCAAGCGGGGGCGGTGGACTGTAGATGACGAAGCTTCCTACGTAAGCCAGATAAGACGGTGCGCTAAGATATTTTATATCGCATCCCACACGATTCTTTCTAGTAGACTGTTTGTGGTATACCTGATTTTTTCATTATGTTTTGAAAGACAAAATGGTGTTACGGAGGGAAAGGATGGTGTTTGAATTGCTAGAACATTTACGTATTAAAGTGAACATGCAACTAGTACATGAGTGTCATGTTTAAATTTGGAATTATTCCGGGTTCTTTTGGCATTTTTATGCATTAATTGAGTTTCTGGGCATTTAATGTGCATAATTCAAATTTGAACTACAAGCACATGCTCCAATGCACCAAAGTTTGCTGAAAAAACACATGTGTGTCTTTGGGTGAATTTGTAGGTCCCATGCAAGAAATGGGAATAAAATTCAAACATCTGGGTGTCGTGGCTCGGCCGGAGTGATTGAGAAACTTGGTTTTTTAACTCGTGTAAATCCAAAACACGGCTGAAAATCATGAAAATTGGCATGGTGTCATGACATGGCACCAACATGCTGCAGTAATTTTTTTGGCCGAATTGGGACAAGCTTTGGTGTAAGCTTCTTGCAAACCGGAGCTTCCCTCAAGAAGGCTCCTGGTTCCGAGAGGGAACGTGTCACCTCCGTGTGCGAAACGACATACGTACACTGCCTTCTCCCACCTTAAATTTTTTACACAGGCAGATTAGACCAAATAGAAGTACCGTGCTAAATTTTGGAATTATTCCGGGTTCGTTTGGCATTTTATACATTAATTGAGTTTCTGGGCATTTAATGTGCATAATTCAAATTTGAACTACAAGCACAAGCTCCAGTGCACCAAAGTTGTTTGAAAAATCACATGTGTGTCCTTGGGTGAATTTCTAGGTCCCATGCAAGAGATGAGACTGTAATTCAAATATCTGGGCGTCGTGGCTCGCCGGAAAGATTGGAGTGAAATTCAAACATCTGGCCGTCGTGGCTCGGCAGGAAAGATTGAGAAACTTGGTTTTTTAATTCCTGTAATTCGAAAACACGCCTGAAAATCATGAAACTTGGCATGGTGTCATGACATGGCACGAACATGTTGCGGTAATTTTGTTGGCCGAATTGGGACAAGCTTTGGTGTAAGCTTCTTGCAAACCGGAGCTTCTCTCAAGAAGGCTCGTGGTTCCGAGAGGGAACGTGTCACCTCCGTGTGCGAAACGACATACGTACACTGCCATCTCCCGCCTTAATTTTTTCACACAACCAGATTAGACCAAATAGAGGTACCGTGCTAAATTTTGTAATTATTCCGGGTTCGTTTGGCCTTTTTATACAATAATTGAGTTTCTGGGCATTTAATGTGCATAATTCAAATTTGAACTACAAGCACAGGCTCCAAAGGCACCAAAGTTGTTTGAAAAATCACATGTGTGTCCTTGGGTGAATATCTAGGTCCCATGCAAGAGATGGGACTGAAATTCAAACATCTGGGCGTCGTGGCTCGGCCGGAAAGATTGAGAAACTTGGTTTTTAATTACTGTAATTCCATAACACTCCTGAAAATCATGAAACTTGGCATGGTCTCATGACATGGCACCAAAATGCTGCGGTAATTTTTTTGACCGAATTGGGATAAGTTTTGGTGTAAGCTTCTTGCAAACCGGAGCTTCCCTCAAGAAGGCTCGTGGTTCCGAGAGGGAACGTGTCACCTCCGTGTGCGAAACGACATACGTACACTGCCTTCTCCCGCCTTAATTTTTTTACACAGGCAGATTAGACCAAATAGAAGTACCGTGCTAAATTTTGGAATTATTCTGGGTTCGTTTGGCCTTTTTTATACGTTAATTGAGTTTCTGGGCATTTAATGTGCATAATTCAAATTTGAACTACAGGCACAGGCTCTAGTGCACCAAAGTTGTTTGAAAAATCACATGTGTGTCCTTGGGTGAATTTTAGATCCCATGCAATAGATTGGAGTGAAATACAAACATTTGGCCGTCGTGGCTCGGCCGGAAAGATTGAGAAACTTGGTTTTTTTAGTTTCTGTAATTTCAAAACACGCCTGAAAATCATAAAACTTGGCATAGTGTCATGACATGGCACGAACATGTTGCGGTAATTTTTTTGGCTGAATTGGGATAAACTTTGGTGTAAGCTTCTTGCAAACCGGAGCTTCCCTCAAGAAGGCTCGTGGTTGCGAGAGGGAACGTGTCACCTCCGTGTGCGAAACGACATACGTACACTGCCTTCTCCTGCCTTAATTTTTTTACATAGCCAGATTAGACCAAATAGAGGTACCGTGCTAAATTTTGGAATTATTCCGGGCTCATTTTGCCTTTTTTGTACATTAATTGAGTTTCTGGGCATTTAATGTGCATAATTCAAATTTGAACTACAAGCACAAGCTCCAGTGCACCAAAGTTGGTTGAAAAATCACATGTGTGTCCTTGGGTGAATTTGTAGGTCCCATGCAAGAGATTGGAGTGAAAATCAAAAATCTGGGCGTCGTGGTTCGGCCGGAAAGATTGAGAAACTTGGTTTTTTAATTACTGTAATTCCAAAACACGCCTGAAAATCATGAATCTTGGCATGGTGTCATGACATGGCACCAACATGCTGCGGTAATTTTTCTTGGCCGAATTGGGACAAGCTTTGGTATAAGCTTCTTGCAAACCGGAGCTTCCCTCAAGAAGGCTCGTGGTTCCGAGAGGGAACGTGTCACCTCCGCGTGCGAAACGACGTACGTACACTGCCTTCTCCCGCCTTAATATTTTTACATAGCCAGATTAGACCAAATAGAAGTACCGTGCAAAATTTTGGAATTATTCCGGGCTCGTTTCGCCTGTTTTATACATTAATTGAGTTTACTGGCATTTAATGTGCATAATTCATATTTGAACTACAAGCACAGGCTCCAGTGCACCAAAGTTGTTTGAAAAATCACATGTGTGTCCTTGGGTGAATTTCTAGGTCCCATCCAAGAGATTGGAATGAAGTTCAAACATCTGGGCGTCGCGGCATGACTGAAAAGATTTAGAAACTTGGTTTTTTAATTCCTGTAATTCCAAAACACGCCTGAAAATCATGAAACTTGGCATGGTGTCATGACATGGCACCAACATGCTGCGGTATTTTTTTGGCCGAATTGGAACAAGCTTTGGTGTAAGTTTCTTGCAAACCGGAGCTTCCCTCTAGAAGGCTTGTGGTTCCGAGAGGGAACGTGTCACCTCCGTGTGCGAAAACGACATACGTACACTGCCTTCTTCCGCCTTAATTTTCTTACACAGCCAGATTAGACCAAATAGGAGTACCGTGCTAAATTTTGGAATTATTCCGTGTTCGTTTGGCCTTTTTTATACATTAATTGAGCTTCTGGGCATTTGATGTGCATAATTCAAATTTGAACTACAAGCACATGCTCCACTACACCAAAGTTGTTTGAAAAATCACATGTGTGTCCTTGGGTGAATTTCCAGGTCCCATGTAAGAGATGGGAGTGAAATTCAAACATCTGGGCATCGTGGCTCAGCCAGAAAGATTGAGAAACTTGGTTTTTTAATTCCTATAATTCCAAAACACGCCTGAAAATCATGAAACTTGGCATGGTCTCATGACATGGCACCAACATGCCGTGGTAATTTTTCTGTCCGATTTGCGAAGGCGCACACATTAACAATCAAAAAAGTCATTTTGGAACAAGTGTTGTCACGTTACAAATCGGAAACACGAGTATTATTAAAACCTTGGGCGTTCGAATTACCAATTACATGTGTCCACGTGTCCCCTTTTTTTATTGGCTAGGAGGAGCCGTGCGGGGTATCTATTTGAGTATGGGAGGCGTGCGATCAGACCCCTGCGCGTGCTCATCGGGAGGAGAACCCTTTTGACCGCTACCCGCTGCGCACCTCCCTCCCGACGTCTCCATTAATGGCGCCCGAGCACCTGTTCTACGGCGTGGCTATATGTCTCACTGGACTGAAATTTAAGACAGAAAAATGAAAAACTGAAAAGAAAGTTTTGCACGGATCTTGATGTAAGATCCGACGGACCTATATAGCATCGACTGCGACTTATAGCAAGCATGATGAATATAAGGATGATGACATTGGATAATAATTGTCTTACATATTTATAAACATAATTAAAAAAAGCCACATGCGGCAACGCCCGATATACACAAGGGCAAAAGAAGAAGGAAGACAACTAGTCTCCGCGGCGGGCGGCGACGGGCTCTTTCTTGTCCTCAAGATGCTGGTTGAGAGCATCCACGGATTCCTCCACCAGCCTTCTGCGCTCGTTGCACAACATGGCATTCTCGTCCATAAGTTTCTCGACGATGACGTCGGTCCTCTTCAACAAGGCAGTGGTCTGCTCCTGCTGCTCTGCACTTCCGACGATCTTCGCCCTCAGCTGGTCGCGCTCGGCCCGGAGCTTCGCATTGCTCTCATTTAGTTGCCGGATGACATCGGTAGACTATTCAAACAAGGCTTGCAGGTCATCCTGCAACCTCGCCCACCTGGAGATTTGATCCATCTGCCTAAGGACGAGGGCACGCATGCGCCGGTAAGAGTCCTCGCCTGCCCGCGAGGCATTTTCCCAGGCCGCAGCAGCAAGGGAGGACATCTCTGCTGCATACGCGGCGCGGCGGGACATCTCTTCTGCTTCCGCGGCGCAGCCGGACCAGTCTGCCGCATCGACGGTGCGGCGGGTCCTCCATGCTGCTTCGGCGGTTCGGCAGGACCTCGCTGCTGCGACGGTCGTGTGGCAGGACATGTTGGCTGCTATCGCGGCGAGGCAGGACATCTCTCATGCTCCCGCTTCCAGGCTCGCCTCTCCCTGGTGGCAATCTCTCGACCCAGAAATCACGCTAGCCATGGCAGACGCAAGGGAACAATGATGAATGATTTGTTTGTTTTTGAATTTTTGTGGATGAGGAGTTGAGGAGGAATGTGCAGTCATCTTGGAGTAGTAGTACTTATAACCGCGTAGTAATACGCTCCTAAGTGGGAAACCGTTTAGGTTTTGATCGGTGTGAACAGGTTTGCAATTTGGAATGTGACTGGATGCATGCTGAAAATTTACTGACGGTTATAAGTGCGGCACTATTCCCGGAAGGCGTAACGTGGGCACGTACACCTTCTCGGCCGCGTACGTGGCGTTTGCACCATAGGGTGCACCGCAATAGGCAATGTCAGCACACGTCTTGTTCCAACAACCGTGCGCGCTCGTTATTACCATCGCACACGCTTCTTTTAAATAGAACGTGTGTGCCCGTCTAGCGCACACACGTTGATCTATCTAATTGTTTCAATTTATTGTGGCTAATCGCAAATAGTTCATCCATGTGAAGTGTATGCCATGAATCGCAGACACTTTGATCTGGCATACCCGTTTCTGTTCAGTTGCCTAATCGCAAACAGTTAATCCTTCTGAAGCGTATGCCCTCAATCACACACACCTTGATCTGGCTGACCGTTTCTTTTGTGTTGCCTAATCACAAACAGTTCATCCGAATGAACCGTATGTTGTATATTGCACACACCTTCATCTGGCTGCCTGTTTCTTTTGTGTTGCCTAATCACAAACAGTTCATCCGAGTGAACTGTATGCTCTATATCGCACACGCCTTCATCTGGCTGGCCGTTTCTTTTGTTCCTCCTCATCGCAAACAGTTTATTGAACTGAACCGTATGCCCTTCATCGCACACGCAACTAAAACCTGAACTGTGTTTGATGCATCCGTCATCGCAAACGTTTTATACATTTCTGACAGTTTTCATACAACACCGTTTGCGATTATTGCATTGCACACAGTTTCTCGAAGGGTCTTTGATTGTAGTGTCGCGTTAGCAGCATCTTGCAGCAGTGAAACCCAATCCTTCCTTTCGAGGATTTTTGTGCAGTATTGACTTCTTGAGCACACCACAGAGGGTTTGATGCCCTTTTAGGCTTCTTAGCGTTCCTGTCTCAAGCAAGTCCTTTAGCCTGCAATTTTCATCAGTAATAGCAACAAAATCCTCGGGAGAGGGATTAGAGATATCATTCATAGTGGTTGCTATATTCTCAATGTTAGCATTGGAAGTTTCAGCATGTGAATCAGCATTGCTACTTTCTAGGCATTTTAAACAAGGAGATACAAAATCGTCAGGAAGACGACTAGATTGCTCGGCGAAGAGAGAAGCTTTTTATATCACCAGCTAGATATGAGACTCTTTCAATGACGCGAGTTCTTGATTCCTGTTAAGGAGTTCATCCGATAAACTCTTGTAGTCAACCAAAAGGGAATCGTATCAATTTGTAAGATCATCAATAGTTGAAGAAAAAGCAGCATGCTCTTCGATCAACTCTTGATTCTTCTCCATATCTTTTTTCCAGTAATCCTCCGGTTTTCCTAAGATTTCTCAAGAATTTCAAGCTCATCTTGTTGAGATTTTGCCATTTTGACAAGTTTAGTGTAGGCAATGTATTCAGGAGAATAACCATTCATGTATTTGTGGTGTTTCGCTGATACATAATCCTTAGAGGATTTTGCCATGAGACAGAATGCAATTCGTTCGTCATCACATGAAGCATCATTAATAGTGTCCGATTCGAATAAATTTCTGATGATTCATAGGCAATGAAGGCATTGCTCCTTCCTATCCTTTTTTATGCTCTTCATTATCTGAGTTAGATGTCTCATCTTCAGAATCCACTCTCATTTCAGTATAGACTCTGTTCAGTTGAGAGATTTTCTTCATGTTGGATTCGATAGTGGCTTTGGCTCGGGCGTGAGTGACTGGTCTCATAAAAGACGATGATGGAGATTCATTCTTCTTTGAGAGCTTAGTATGACGATCCATTCGAGTGAATCCATTGCAATAAAGATATTTCCTTCAGTTGCTTGGCTTTTCCCAGCATGGGCAATCAACTATGAGGTGACCGTATAATTTGCACTTGAAGCACTTCCTTTCTTTCGGAGGTAACCTTCCTGAAGATTCATGCATATCAAATTCTTCATCATTTGTGAGGCATAAATTTTGTCTTCTGAGATCACTTAGCCTTTCTATAAGCATTTCAAGTTCTCTCGTGATGGTATATTGATTTTCGATATCTTCTTCTTCTTGTGAGATACCATAGTGAGAAAGGATTTCTCCTTCACCTTCTGAAGAAGATTCTTTATCTGCGTTTTCAAGCTCCATCTTTTCTTTGTGAAGGGACAACAAAGTCATGACCTCAACATAGTGAAGTTCTTCGTAGTCTGGTCTTTGCTTGATTTTAGCTACGATGGGGTCAAAGGTTGCGTCAAGAGCACTTAGAAGCTCGTTGACCACATCTCTATCGGTGATATCAGTTACTCCTCGCCGATGAAGTCTTTCGCCAATGTTTGTCAATCAATCAGTGAGTTCCATAGCACTTTCCTTACGCGGACTTCTGAAACCAGTAAACATGGCATGAAGCATTTGAGAGTGGGGATCCACTCTGCCAATGAACTCTTCATCAGCATTTATGATAGCATCCCAGAGTTGCTTTGCAGTGTCGAGCTTTTGGAATGAAGGAAAATGTCCTTTGACATACTGCAACATATGATATCTTTTTCTTGAGCATATCCAACTGCAGATTTGATTTGTCATCGGAATCTGGATCGTTCGGTTGTTGAATGGTGTATCCATTTTCCACAATTTGCCCCAGATCAAAGTTGATAGCTTGAATTCTGATTCCTATTCTTTCCTTCCAATATAGATAGTCATTTCCATTGAAGATAGGAAACCTTTTAGAGTGTGAGGATCTAACTGCATATGACATACTCAAAACTTCAAGGACGTTAGACCTTCAATAAACAAAGACAGGGAGTACCTACTCTGATACCAATTGGTAGGACCGAGAGTATATCGACCAGAGGGGGGGTGAATGGGAGATTCAAAATTTCATGCGGAAGTATTGAATTGATCCCAAACACAGCAGCGGAAATAAGGTTCGGTAGATATGCAATCAAGCAAGCGTACTATTGTGGAACAAAGTCTTTGAGATAAGAAGCAATAATGGTACAAGCATAATATACGACAGGCTTGAAGACAATGATGGTAATGCAATAAGCCAACATATATAATATCATGACAGAGGGATGGAATACACTTCAGAGAATATCGATAAGGAAGAGCTACACTGAGGGAAAAGATCACACACAGATGATGAAGAGAACTAAGATAGCATAACAATATGACAAGGGTGCAACACAGAGAGAATTAAACTATGACTGATGTAAATGACAGAAGAAATAGGGGCGAAAGATATGCAATAGAGTATGACTGATCACATAAACTATCGTCAATGAGCACGAATGAAAACTGCTGGAAGTATTGCAGTGAAGTAAATGGAACCAATGGTTCTCGAAGGTGGCAGAGAGATTTGGTACATGATACGTCCATTTTGCATCATGTTTACCTACTGTTATTTATGACCTTTTTATGCATAATAATGCTTTTTGGAGTAATTCTAATGCCTTTTCTCTCATAATATGCAAGGTACACACAAAGAGGGAGAATTTCGGCAACTGGAAATCTGGACCTGGAAAAGCTACGTCAGGTCACCTATTCTGCACAACTCCAAATAAGCTGAAACTTCACGAGGATTTTTTATGGAATAAATAAGAAATACTGGAGCAAATAACCACCGGAGGGGGGCCACCTGGTGAGCACAAGACACCAGGGCGTGCCTGGCCCCCCAGGCGCGCCCTGGTGGGTTGTGCTCAGCCCAGCCCACCTCCAGCGCCCATCTTCTGGTATATAAGTCATTTTGACCTAAAAAATTAAGGAGAGGACTTTCGGGACGGAGCGCCACCGTCTCGAGGCGGAATTTGGGCAGGAGCACTTTTGCCCTCCGGTGTAGCGATTCCGTCGGCGGAACTTCCCTCCCGGAGGGGGAAATTATTAATACATCTCCAACGTATCTATAATTTTTTATTGTTCCATGCTGTTATATTACTATTCTTGTATGTTTTACAATCATTCAATAGTCATTTTATATCATTTTTTGGTACTAACCTATTGACATAGTGCCCAGTGCCAGTTGCTGTTTTCTGCATGTTTTTTACATCGTAGGATATCAATATCAAACGGAGTCCAAACGCAGTGAAACTTTTTGTGGATTTTTTTAGACTAGAAGACATCCAGTGGGCAGAAGAAGCACTTGGGGGTGCCCCGAGGGGGGCACAACCCACCAGGGCGCGCCTGGAGGCCCAAGCGTGCCCAGGTGGGTTATGCCCACCTCGGTGGCCTCCCGCACCGCCTCTTTGCTCTATTAATACCCAAATATTCCAGAATCCCTATGGGAGTCGACGAAAATCAATTCCAGCCGCCGCAAGTTCCAGAAACCATAGATCCAATCTAGACACCATCACGGAGGGGTTCATCATGCCCATTGGTGCCTCTCTGATGATGCGTGAGTAGTTCTTTGTAGACCTACGGGTCCGTAGTTAGTAGCTAGATGGCTTCATCTCTCTCTTTTAATTCTCAATACAATGGTCTATTGTAGAGACATATGATGTAACACTTTTTGCGTTGTGTTTGTTGGGATCCGATGAACTTTGAGTTTATGATCATATCTATCTTTTTATCCATGAAAGTTATTTGAGTCTTCTTTGAATCTCTTATATGCATGATTGTTTATAGCCTCATATTTCTTCTCCGATATTTGGGTTTTGTTTGTCCAACTTGATCTATTTATCTTGAAATGGAAGAGGTGCTTTCTGATGGGTTCGATCTTACAGTGCTTGATCCTTGTGGCAGAAGGGGAACCGACATGTATGTATCGTTGCCATTAAGGATACCAAGATGGGGTATATTTCTACATAAATTGATCTTGTCTACATCATGCCATCGTTTCTTATTGCATTACTCCGTTTTTCCATGAACTTAATACACTAGATGCATGCTGAATAGCGGTCGATGTGTGGAGTAATAGTAGTAGATGCAGGCAGGAGTCGGTCTACTAATCTTGGACGTGTTGCCTATATTATGATCATTGCCTTGATATCGTCATGATTATTTGAAGTTCTATCAATTGCCCAACAGTAATTTATTCACCCATCGTTTGCTATTTTTCTCGAGAGAAGCCACTAGTGAAACTTACGGCCCCTGGGTCTCATCTTTATTATATTTGCCATTGTGATCTATTTTCCTTTGCTTTTATTTTCATATCTACTAATCCAAAAATACAAAAATACCTTGCTGCACTTTATTTTATTTGGCGTTCGATCTATCAAATTATTACAACTTTCTCACTTCCTACTTGCCAATTTCTGGCGCCATTGCCCGAAAGGGATTGACAACCCCTTTAATACGTCGGGTTGCGAGTATTTGTTATTTGTGTGTAGGTGTTGTTCACATAGTTTTGCGTGGTTCTCCTCCTGGTTCGATAACCTTGGTCTCATCACTGAGGGAAATACCTACCGTTGATGTGTTGCATCATCCCTTCCTGTTTGGGGAAATACCGACGTAGTTCTAGCAGACATCAAAAGGAATTTATGGCTCCGTTGCCGGGTAGACATCTTCAACATCTACCAGGTTCCTAATCACAAATATCATCTCCTTGCAATTTACATTATTTGCCATTTGCCTCTCGTTTTCCACTCCCCCACTCCACAAAAATTTGTTGTTTTATTCGCCGTTTTTTTCGCCAGATATGTTTTTGAGTGCAATCTTGTTGCATAGTCACATGACTCAAGAGAACACCAAGTTGTGTGATTTCTCAAATAGCAACAACAATGATTTTCTTAGCACCCCGATTGCTCCTCCCGCCACTAGTGCGGAGACTTGTGATATTAATACTACTTTGTTTAATGTTGTTATGAAAGATCAATTTGCCTGTACTCCTAATGAGGATGCCGCGTCCCATCTTAACACATTCATGGAATTATGCGATATGCAAAAGAAAAAATATGTGGACAATGATGTTGTGAAGTTGAAATTATTTCCGCTTTTCTAAGTAGATCGTGCAAAAATTTGGTTTTCTTCTTTGCCTCGCAATAGTATCGATTCATGGAATAAGTGCAAAGATGCCTTTATTACTAAGTATTTTCCGCCCGCAAAAATTATTTCCCTTAGAACCCAAATCATGAATTTCAAGCAACTTGAACATGAGTATGTTGCACAATCTTGGGAAATGATGAAGTTGATTCTAAGGAATTGCCCAACTCATGGGTTAAATCTTTGGATGATCATACGCATTTTTTTATGCGAGGTTGAATTTTGTTTCTCATAATATACCGCCGCGGGTGGTACTTTTATGGAAATTACTTTGGGTGAAGCCACCAAATTGCTTGATAATATCATGGCAAATTATTCACAATGGCATACCGAAAGAGCTCCTACTAGTAAAAAAGTTAATTCGGTTGAAGAAATTTCTTCTTTGAGTGAAAAAGTTGATGCTCTTATGAAATTGGTTGCTACTAAAAGTGCTCCTATTGCTTTTAATGATGGGCCTTTGTCTACTTTGATGAGAAAAATAGTGATGCCATATATGTGAATTTTATCTCTCAAAATAATTTCGATAACAATGCTTATAGAGGTAATTTTAATCCTAGGCCTTTCCCTAGTAATTCCTCTAATAATTATGGTAATTTTTATGGTAATCAATCTTATAATAATAATAGGAACACCTCTAATCTTGAGAATAATATTAAAGAATTTATCAATACTCAAAAGGCTTTCAATGCTACAATGGAAGAAAAGTTTAATAAGATTGATGATTTGTCTAGAAGTGTTGATATAATTTCTCATGATGTAGAAAATCTCAAGATGAAATTTTTTGTGCCTAAGGTAGAAGAATCAATTAAATATCTTTATGTTTGTATGGATGAAAGTAAGAAAAGGCCGCTATGCTTAGAGCTAGAAGGGAATTTTTAGAAAAAGCATTTTCTAGTGATTGCTTTCATAAAAGTGGTGAAGGTCTTAAAATGATTGGTGTTTCTTCTATTGATTCCTTGTTTAGTAAAATTAAAATTATTGATAAAGGGACTGGAGAAGAGTCAACTTTAGTTAGAAGGCGTCCCGATAATTTGGAGGGTGAAAATCTTGTTGAGAAAATTGATGAAAGTGGGTTTGAAGAGGTCAAGACTTTAACTAGTAATGTGCCCACTCTTTTGGATTACAAAGACTTTAATTATGATAGTTGCTCTTTGATTGATTGTATTTCTTGTTGCAATCCATGATGAATTCACCCCATGCTTATGAATAAAATAAAGCTTTTACTAAACATACTGTTGATGCTTTGATGAAAGCTTTGGAAGAAAAGTTGGAATTATAAGTTTCAATTCCTAGAAAATTACATGATGAATGGGAACGTAATATCAAAGTCAAGATTAAAGATTATGAGTGCTTTGCTTTATGTGACTTGGGTGCTAGTGTTTCTACAATTGCGAAATCTTTATGTGATGTGCTTGGTCTTACCGATATTGAAGAATGTTCTTTAAATTTGCACTTCCTTCGCGAATGTAACGCACTAGATGCGGCTATATCTCCCACGTGTCGAAGCACGACTTAGAGGCATAACCGCATTGAAAGCAATGTCGCAAGTGAGGTAATCTTCACACAACCCATGTAATACATAAGAGAAAGAGATACATAGTTGGTTTACAATCGCCACTTCACACAATACATGAGTAAAGCATTACATCATACAGATACAATCAAGGTCCCACTACGGAACCAAAATAAAAGAAGACTACCCCAAATGCTACACAGATCCCCGATCGTCCCAACTGGGCTCCACTATCGATCAACTGAAACGAAACAACACAATGAACAGGATCTTCATCGAGCTCCTCCTTGAGCTCGGGTAAAGGCCACTACTGACGGTTTCATCGGCACACTGCAAACTGGTTTTGGAAGTATCTGTAAGTCACGGGCTCAAAGCAATCTCACACCCGCGAGATCAAGACTATTTAAGCTTATGGGTAGGAGAAGGTAGTGAGGTGGAGCTGCAGCAGTTTACTAGCATATCCGGTGTCTAACATACGCAAATGAGATCGAGAAGAGAAGGCAAAAGCACGGTCGAACAACTATGATCAAGAAGTGATCCTAGAACAACCTACGCCAAACATAACTCCAACACTGTGTTCACTTCCGGACTCCGCCGAGAAGAGACCATCACGTTACACACGCGTTGATGTATTTTAATTAAGATCAACTTCGGGTTTTCTACAACCGGACATTAACAAATTCCCATCTGCCTCATAACCGGGCACGGCTTTCGAAAGATAATACCCTGCAGGGTGTCCCAACTTAGCCCATTATAAGCTCTCACGGTCAACGAAGGATATTCCTTCTACCGGGAAGACCCGATCGATCTCGGAATTCGGACTACAAGACATCTCGACAATGGTAAAACAAGACCAGCAAGACCACCCGCTCTGCCGACAAATCCCGATAGGAGCTGCACATATCTCGTTCTCGTGGCACACCGGATAAGCTAAGCGCATACAGGTACCGACGTAATCCAAGTTGCCAAGGAATGGTCCCGCACGGTGCTCTAGTTTGGACCAACACTCGGAGGAGCACTGGCCCGGGGGGTAAAATAAAGATGACCCTTGAGTCTGCAGAACCCAAGGGAAAAATGCTTAGGTGGCAAATGGTAAAACCAAGGTTGGGCCTTCTTTGGAGGAGTCTTATTCAAAGCGAACTGTCAAGGGGTCCCATAAATCACCCAACCGTAAGGAACGCAAAATCAAGGAACATAACACCGGTATGACGGAAACTAGGGCGGCAAGAGTGGAACAAAACACTGTGCATAAGGCCGAGCCTTCCACCCTTTACCAAGTATATAGATGCATTAATTAAATAAGAGATATTGTGATATCCCAAAATAATCATGTTCCAGCATGGAGCAAACTTCAACTTCACCTGCAACTAGCAACGCTATAAGAGGGGCTGAGCAAAGCGGTAACATAGCCAAACAACGGTTTGCTAGGAAGGGTGAAAAAGGTTAGAGGCTGACATGGCAATATGGGAGGCATGGTAAGCAAGTGATAGGCATCGTAGCATAGACATAGCAAAAGAGCGAGCATCTAGCAAGCAAAGATAGAAGTGATTTCAAGGGTATGGTCATCTTGCCTGAAATCCCGCAAGGAAGAAGAACGAGTCCATGAAGAAGACAAACGGACGTAGTCGAACGAATCCTCACAACTCCAGAACGAAACCGAAGCTAACGAGAGAAGCAACCCGGAAAGAAACAAGCAACATAGTAAACAACCATCACATAAACATGGCATGATGCGCAAACAAGTATGATGCATGACCGGTTTAAATAGGCATGGCATGGCAAAGTGCAACAAACAAAACTACAAGTTAAGTGGAGCTCAATATGCATTGCATATTGACGAAACACCACAATCAAGTTATTTAGTTCTCTCTCGGTTATGTACCCAACAACATTAAATGTTATTAAACATGGAAAGAGGTGAAACATAATTAAACTACCTATCTAGGCAAGTTTAAGTGAGGCCGGAAACATCAAACAACAATTCCGAAAAATCCTCATGTTATTTAGCAATTTAACGCAAACAACAATTTTAGACATTTTAATGTTGTTAACATGATGCAGATGACATATACAAGTTTTATGCAAATTTATGAAAATGTTGACATGAGCATGTTATGAAGCATTTTTCACCTTGGCGGAACGAAAGGGGTGCCACGGCAACGAATTTAAAAATGATGCCACGGCAACATATCGATCTCGATAACTTGATTGAGATACCGATGCAAACGAGAAGTGTGCGGATGTGTAGAACACGCAAGAGATGGTGGGGTGCTCCCGACTACCGGGTTCCCACGGGTCGACGGCATGGCAAACGCGGAACGTGCAAAGACCTCTCTCAGACACGGTGCAAACACGAGTATCTCATACAACACATGCATTCGTTCACGGGCGGTTGTCTCGGGGTTATACCTTTGAAGCGTGCGTTTCGGGGCGGATCGAGTTCAAAGCGGTGTAGAGGAAGTAGTTGTTCACGGGCCGTAGTGGAAGTCGTCATTCTCGCGGCGGTAGTGGAAGTAGTTGTACTCGTTCGTAAACTTCCAGTGTCGTTCGTAGAGGTACTTGGCGTCCGGTGCGGTACTTGGTGAATCCCAGACGTAGAGGTACACTTGTTGAGGCGAAACTTGACGAAATCCCTCTGGAGGTAGCCGTCTGGGTCGTACTCATGTTGACGGCAACACAAATGGTCTTGATGGATCGTAGTCGAACTTGGCGGTCCGTATGGTTCACCGTAGATGAACTTGGCGGCAGAGATTCTTGTGCTCACGAACGGCAAAGAGACGCAGCAGAAGCGCTGCTGCCGGGGACATCGCGGTCGGTCAACGCAGAGGCCAGAGATGGCGTAACGACAGCAGCGAGAGGTCCGACGAGAGGATGCAGTGAGGTTGCTGTCCATGGCAGCGAAGGGAAGCAGTAGGCTGGACCGCAGCAAGGGGCGAGGACTCGGGACGGCATGGAGGTCGAGGATGATGAGCTCGAGGCGGCGCTGGAGCATGGCGCGCCGCGGCCGGACAAATGTGGAGGCGCGATGGACGCCGCCGGGCGCTGGAGAAGTTGCAAAGTAGGTGCGGGCGCATTGCAGGAGACGAGGCGGCGCTTGGGGCTCGGGGTCACGGGAAGGAGAAGCTCGGTGCTGCCGCGCCGGAGACGGCAGGGGAGCGACGCCTCCGGGCAGCATGGCGAGGCGAAGCCCGGCGGCAATGAGCGGGCTCTGGTGTCCGGCTGGAGGTGCGGAGGCGACGTGGTCGACGGGGAGGCGCGGGGCCGAATGGGTGAGAAGGGGATCGGGGGAGGCGTGGCTCGATGGGTGCGTGTGTGTGAGTGGCGGCGTTGTGGGAGGACGAGAGGAGGAGGGGATCGATCCCGATCGGGACGAGTGGCTGGCGGCGGAGTGGGGAACGAGAGGGAGGGATCGAGAGATGGGGATCGGGCTCTCTGGCGGCTAGGGTTAGGAGGGGTCGACGGGCCTTGGGCCAACTGGTGGGCTGGCTGCATCTCACTCTCTCTCTAATCTCTTAGCAGAAAAAACAAGAAAGGCTAGGAGGAGAGTTTGGGCATGGGGATTATTTTCCGGACTCACAGAAATATGCTTGTTCCGAGAAAATAGAAAAAACCCATGATTGAAAGATGTAAATTCAAACTCATTTGAATGGGTTTGAACTAGGACTTGATAAAAGGAAGGTCCAAAAATGTTGAGGATTTCGGTGGGGCTCCGGAAAATGATGAAAGAATAAATGGCAAAGTTGGAGATCAAGAATTAAGACAACAAAGGCATTAGGATATTTTGTAAGTGTGTTTATGTAAATCCAAATAATTGGAATATTTACTATAGCTCTCTAAATATCGAGAGGATATGTTTTAAAGAGAATCACCATGTGAATTCCCTCGATTTAAATGGATCAAAGATCCATGCCATTTATTTAGTTGAGTTGCAAAAGATTTATGAGATGATGGCATGATGACATGATGCAATGCAAAAATAAAAGGGCAGTACAAATGAAACACACGGAGAAACCCGGAATATATGGAAGTGTTCTCGAGCATCGGTCTCGGGGCGTTACAACACTCCACCACTACGAGAGGATCTCGTCCCGAGATCTAGGATGGCACCGGAGAAAAGCGGAAGAGGAAGAGGTAAAACAAAGTTGCTTCTTTGACAAACGAGTGAAACCATGAACCTTGAGAGGTTGAAAAATTGAAAGAAGAATACAATGGAGATGAACGAGATAGTGAGCACTTTGTTAGCAGAGAAGAACAAAGAACATGATGAGAACCAAGAGCTTAGGGGACAAGATAGATTTTGAAGCCACTCCGGTTAAAACAAGATAGAGAAGAAGTAAGAATGATATAATTTGGGCAGCACTCCGACTAAAATAAGAAGGAAAACTTGATAAGATGAAAAGAACTTGAAGAGATGACGCAACACTCCGGTTAAATGGATAAGTAAGAAAATAACATGATCTTGACAAAAGGAGGTGATGGGTGAAGAGAGCAACATCGCAATGCCTCCGGAAGAAAGAAAGAATGGAATGAAATGAACGGAGAGAAACAAGATCTTGAGAGAGCACGCTTACAACAAATGCTAGAACGGATTTGTTGGATTATCAACAACGAAAGGATAAGCTTGATGTGGGCTTATGAAAGACAACTCAAAATTATGAGGTGACAAACGGCTACCACTAAAGGAAGCCATTGGTTTGAGTGAGAGCACCAAGGCGATGAAAAACTTCTTTCACCAAGAGAATAGGAGAAAACTTGGATCATTGATAAGCACCATAATAGCAACATTCCTTAGGGAAGGCTTTAGGTGAAATATGACCCAAGATGACTCCAACAAAGGGATTGATGGATTTAGAATACCTCATTCTTGACAACATGTGGATCATGAAGCACGAGGAGAAATTGCCAAGGATGACATAACACCATCTCAAAAGATAAGGTAGAAAGAATTGCACTTAGAAATGCAAGAAGAACACTTGAGCTCCTCAAAACAAAACATGTGTTGAGCACCATGTTTATTTTTGAGTATAGCTTGGCGGGTCATAACTTCGAGAGAAATCTTGAAGAACAATTGAAGAATGAAAAGAATCCTTGATGAACCACCATGTAGAGCCTCCATGATGAAATCCGGTAAAAAAAGGATGATAAAAGAAAGAGAAGTTGAAAACACAGGGTGAAGCCTTGCGATGATTTAGAAGGAGCTTCGCGATGAGATAATGCCGAAAACTTGGAACTTCGGAAAAGAAAAGATGAACACTAGAACCGAGAATTACTTCCTGATGAAGAAACTCCGGAAGAAGGAATTAATCACTTGGATGAAATAAGAATAAGAATTATGTCATGCGTATCCTTCACCAATTTAAATTGATGACAAGCAACGGATTTTGCATACTACTTATTCTCGTAGAAAGGATTAAGAGAGATATAGCGTAAACGTGGGAAAAACTTGAACAAACCACCGGTAGGATTCGGAAAGAACGAATTAATTGATATGATAACAAAGGAAGCGGAATGTTGAATGAACCACCGTAAAAAATTGTAAATGAAAGTAGCAAAGGCCCAATTCACCGGGAAGAATTGGAAAAACGAATGAAGATACTTGAGGGGATTTAGATACCTGAGAACGAAGAGATCATGAACTGATTAGAGGATATTTGAACGATGCACTCGTAAGATTTGGAGAACGATAGCTACACACCGAGAATGAAGAATTATGACATGATGGCCTTCGGAGGAAAGAAATGGAAACAACTCATGAAATGCTCCGGATGGGTGAAAAGAATTCCCACAATCGAAAATAATTATCAGAGGATGGCATCAAGCTAGAATCATGAATATTTGAGAGAACGGATAAGATTTGGAGGAAAAATCTTCTTTGGTCTTCAAATGTTGAGAATGTCGAGGAGAAACACCACCAAATTGTTGAGAAACTCCGGAAGGATTAAAAGAGGAAAGGTTGAGCCAGCGATGAAAAGAATTTGAAAGCGGCCTAGGAGAAGGCATGTGACTGATGAAAATTCATTCTTACGTCAAACTTGGAAATGAATTTGAGAATCGCTCCTGATAATTAGAATAGTCAGGTAAGATCCTGGGAAAAGACCTGTGGTTAGGGCCCACTCGAAAGAAACATCGTTGAAGGATTGCTTGAAATAGAGATTGCACCGGTAGAATTAAATGACTTGAATGAGATAATAATCCCCAAATAGCTTGAATGGATCTTGAATGAAAAGACGAGCTCATGGAGATATCTTCAAAGACTCCGTAACAAATCAATAGCGAGAAGTGAGTGATTGATAGGTGCACCGGTATGAGAAAGCATTTGACACGAGGAAAAGTATATGATCAGCACTGAAAGCTTGAATTGGATCCACCAGAGAAGAAAAAGACGAAGAATAATAAACTTGAGGCTCCATTAGTATCTTCGTGAGAATCACCGGATAAGAGCATTGACGGAAAAGAATGGAGAGACTTCCCATCAATAAAAGGATACTTGAATAAGAAATCTGAGTCCTTGAAGAAAAAAGGTGGAGGGCGGAAAACAAAGGCAACTTGGGCAGATGGAATGGATACCATTGAGAAAACTTAGAATTGATCTCGCAGATGTTGAAATGATTGGATCCACTTGAAGAGAAGCACACGGTTGGAAAGAATTGACATGACAATCTCGATGATCAAAAGGATTAGTACTCCCATAGAAATAAGAGAACACCGCTTGAAAGGTATGGAATCAACACTTGACATCGAAGCAACTCGAATACCACAAATAAAACAAAACAAAGGAGTGGCTTGCAGAATAAGCCGGAAACAAACATATGATAGATCCCATATCGTATCATGTGTCTGTTGGAAAGATATCCTACGAGATACTTGAATTCCCACTTATAAATTCCTGAAACTTTCTGGTTATGCAATCAGGTGTTGGGGATACAGGGGACACAAAATATATCACCCAAACTAACAATACCTAGATCCAAATTGTATCCATCCTTCAACACATAACCAAGAAACCTTCAGAATCGTTTACCACAACCTTCGAAAAGCATCCGTTATACGAGTTATGGCAATACTCTCGAAGCTCGCCCCAAGATCGGGTTATCGAGGTTATCTCACCACAACCGCATAAAAGAGATTTTCGATGTCGGCAAAGCTCGTGTATTCCAGAATCAGAACGATAAAATTGTGACGACAACACCTCGGAGCTCAACTCCCCGGACACTGCCACAACCCCTAAATGTCGAGGCACCAAGAACAATGTTCTCGCCACAAAACCATCGGAACGATTCCAAGATACCCGCGTGATCCTAAAAAATTTAGTGAAATTTGAGGAGAGAAGAGTCAAAACTTCTACGTGGAGAGACCTCACCAGAGCGGCAGAAGGACCGAGGAGTAAAAATAATCCTACTCTCCGATATATAATCCTAAGACTCAAAACATTTTTGTTCTAGACTCAACAACACCAAAGAAATAATCAAGCGTGGAGCTCCTAAGTCGTGGATGGCTCGATTACCAACTTGTATGCGCCTCGATGCGGCTTATATCTCCCACGTGTCGAAGCACGACTTAGAGGCATAACCGCATTGAAAGCAATGTCGCAAGTGAGGTAATCTTCACACAACCCATGTAATACATAAGGAAAGAGATACATAGTTGGCTTACAATCGCCACTTCACACAATACATGAGTAAAGCATTACATCATACAGATACAATCAAGGTTCGACTACGGAACCAAAATAAAAGAAGACTACCCCAAATGCTACAAAGATCCCCGATCGTCCCAACTGGGCTCCAGTACTGATCAACTGAAACGAAACAACACAATGAACAGGATCTTCATCGAGCTCCTCCTTGAGCTCGGGTGCGTCACCTGCACGGTTTCATCGGCACATGCAAACTGGTTTTGGAAGTATCTGTGAGTCATGGGGACTCAGCAATCTCACACCCGCGAGATCAAGACTATTTAAGCTTATGGGTAGGAGAAGGTAGTGAGGTGGAGCTGCAGCAAGCGACTAGCATATCTGGTGTCTAACATACGCAAATGAGAGCGAGAAGAGAAGGCAAAAGCACGGTCGAACAACTATGATCAAGAAGTGATCCTAGAACAACCTACGCCAAACATAACTCCAACATCGTGTTCACTTCCGGACTCACGAGAAGAGACCATCACGGTTACACACGCGGTTGATGTATTTTAATTAAGATCAACTTCGGGTTTTCTACAACCGGACATTAACAAATTCCCATCTGCCTCATAACCATGGGCACGGCTTTCGAAAAGATAATACCTGCAGGGTGTCCCAACTTAGCCCATTATAAGCTCTCACGGTCAACGAAGGATATTCCTTCTACCGGGAAGACCCGATCGATCTCGGAATCCCGGACTACAAGACATCTCGACAATGGTAAAACAAGACCAGCAAGACCACCACTGTGCCGACAAATCCCGATAGGAGCTGCACATATCTCGCTCTCGTGGCACACCGGATAAGCTAAGCGATGTGTACCGACGTAATCCAAGTTGCCAAGGAATGGTCCCAAGACGGTGCTCTAGTTTTGACCAACACTCGGAGGAGCACTGGCCGGGGGTAAAATAAAGATGACCCTTGAGTCTGCAGAACCCAAGGTAATAAGTCTTAGGTGGGAAATGGTAAAACCAAGGTTGGGCCTTGTTGGAGGAGTCTTATTCAAAGCGAACTGTCAAGGGGGTCCCATAAATCACCCAACCGTGTAAGGAACGCAAAATCAAGGAACATAACACCGGTATGACGGAAACTAGGGCGGCAAGAGTGGAACAAAACACCAGGCATAACGCCGAGCCTTCCACCCTTTACCAAGTATATAGATGCATTAATTAAATAAGAGATATTGTGATATCCCAAAATAATCATGTTCCAAAGATGGAGCAAACTTCAACTTCACCTGCAACTAGCAACGCTATAAGAGGGGCTGAGCAAAGCGGTAACATAGCTAAACAACGGTTTGCTAGGAAGGGTGAAAAAGGTTAGAGGCTGACATGGCAATATGGGAGGCATGGTAAGAAAGTGATAGGCATCATAGCATAGACATAGCAAAAGAGCGAGCTTCTACCAAGCAAAGATAGAAGTGATTTCGAGGGTACGGTCATCTTGCCTGAAATCCCGCAAGGAAGAAGAACGAGTCCATGAAGAAGACAAACGGACGTAGTCGAACGAATCCTCACAACTCCAGAACGAAACCGAAGCTAACGAGAGAAGCAACCCGGAAAGAAACAAGCAACATAGTAAACAACCATCACATAAACATGGCATGATGCGCAAACAAGTATGATGCATGACCGGTTTAAATAGGCATGGCATGGCAAAGTGCAACAAACAAAACTACAAGTTAAGTGGAGCTCAATATGCAATGAGTTGCATATTGACGAAACACCACAGTCAAGTTATTTAGTTCTCTCTCGGTTATGTACCCAACAACATTAAATGTTATTAAACATGGAAAGAGGTGAAACATAATTAAACTACCTATCTAGGCAAGTTTAAGTGAGGCCGGAAACATCAAACAACAATTCCGAAAAATCCTCATGTTATTTAGCAATTTAACGCAAACAACAATTTTAGACATTTTAATGTTGTTAACATGATGCGGATGACATATACAAGTTTTATGCAATTTTATGAAAATGTTGACATGAGCATGTTATGAAGCATTTTTCACCGTGGCGGAACGAATGGGGTGCCACGGCGTAGAGGTACTTGGCGTCCGGTGCGGTACTTGGTGAATCCCAGACGTAGAGGTACACTTGTTGAGGCGGAACTTGACGAAATCCCTCTGGAGGTAGCCGTCCGGGGTCGTACTCATGTTGACGTGCAACACAAATGGTCTTGATGGATCGTAGTCGAACTTGGCGGTCCGTATGGTTCACCGTAGATGAACTTGGCGACAGAGATTCTTGTGCTCACGAAACAGCAAAGAGACGCAGCAGCAGCGCTGCTGCTCGGGGACGTCGCGGTCGGTCAACGCAGAGGCCAGAGATGGCAGAACGACAGCAGGCAGAGAGGGCCGACGAGAGGATGCAGGTGAGGTTGCTGTCCATGGCAGCGGAAGGGAAGCAGTAGGCTGGACCGTGCAACAGCGAACGAGGACTCCGGACGGCAGCATGGAGGTCGAGGATGATGAGCTCGAGGCGGCGCTGAGGCGAGCGCCGGGCGGCCGGACGGGCAGGAGGCGCGATGGAGGTCGCCGGCGCGGAGAAGTCGCAGGCGAGGTGCGGGCGTAGAAGAGGAGATGAGGCGGCGCTTGGGGCTCGGGGTCGTGGGGAAGGAGAAGCTCCGGTGCTGCGGCGCCGGAGACGGCAGGGGAGCGACGTCCTGGGGCAGCGCCGCAAGGCGAAGCCCGGCGGCAACGAGAGGGCTCCGGTGTCTGGCTGGAGGTGCAGAGGCGACGTGGTCGACGGGGAGGCGCGGGGCCGAATGGGTGAGAAGGGGATCGGGCGAGGCGTGGCTCGATGGGTGCGTGTGTGTGAGTGGCGGCGTTGTGGGAGGACGGGAGGAGGAGGGGATTGATCCCGATCGGGACGAGTGGCTGGCGGCGGAGTGGGGAACGAGAGGGAGGGATCGAGAGATGGGGATCGGGCTCTCTGGCCGCTAGGGTTAGGAGGGGGTCGACGGGGCCTTGGGCCAACTGGTGGGCTGGCTGCAACTCACTCTCTCTAATCTCTTAGCAGAAAAAAAGAAAGGCTAGGAGGAGAGTTTAAGCATGGGGATTATTTTCCGGACTCACAAAAATATGCTTGTTCCGAGAAAATAGAAAAAACCATGATTGAAAGATGTAAATTCAAACTCATTTGAATGGGTTTGAACTAGGACTTGATAAAAGGAAGGTCCAAAAATGTTGAGGATTTCGGTGGGGCTCCGAAAAATGATGATAGAATTAATGGCAAAGTTGGAGATCAAGAATTAAGACAACAAAGGCATTAGGATATTTTGTAAGTGTGTTTGCGGTAAATCCAAATAATTGGAATATTTACTATAGCTCTCTAAATATCGAGAGGATATGTTTTAAAGAGAATCACCATGTGAATCCCTCGATTTAAATGGATCAAAGATCCATGCCATTTATTTAGTTGAGTTGCAAAAGATTTATGAGATGATGGCATGATGACATGATGCAATGCAAAAATAAAAAGGGCAGGCACAAATGAAACACACGGCGAAACCCGGAATATATGGAAGTCTTCTCGAGCATCGGTCTCGGGGCGTTACAGCGAAGCTCGTGACTCCAAGGTGCCGGACTCCTCTCTGGACTCCGAACCTTCCGCGCCCCTGCCAATCGAATCCGATTGGGCACCGATCATGGAGTTCACCGCCATGACATCTTTCAAAGACTCGCCTTTGGCGACATTCTAAATTCACTAAAGCCTCTCTCTTTATCAGGAGAGCCCTGGACGGACTATGGTCAGCAAGGTTGGGATGCGGACGACGAAGAAATTCAAAGCCCACCCACCACCCACTTCATAGCCACTGTCGATGATTTAACCGACATGCTCGACTTCGACTCAAGACATCGACGGTATGGACGACGATGCAGGAGACGACCAAGGACCAGCGCCCACAGGGCACTGGAAGGCCACCTCGTCATACGACATATACATGGTGGACATCCCAAAAGAAGGGAATGGTGATGGAACAACAAAGGATGACCCCTCCAAGAAACAACCTAAGCGCCGGCGTCAGCGGCGCCGCTCTAAATCCCGCCACAGCAAAAACGGCGATTCTGGCACCGGAGACAATAACACCCCGGATAGTGCCGAAGACAACCTCCTCCAGCAGGATTCAGCACAGGAGGAGGGAGAAGCCAGTCCTCATGAGAGAGCGGCAGACAGAGAGGTAGAGGACGATAATTACATGCCTCCCTCCGAAGACGAGGCAAGCCTCGACGGCAATTTAATTTGTCGTGCCTGAGGATCCCGTCGAACAAGAGCATTTCAAATGCAGGCTTATAGCCACGGCGAGCAGCCTCAAGAAAAAATAGCAACAGCTTAGAGCTGACCAAGACTTGCTAGCCGACAGATGGACTGATGTCCTTGCAGCCGAAGAGTACGAGCTCGAACGACCCTCCAAGAGCTACCCAAAACGCAGGCTGCTACCCCGATTAGAGGAGGAAACACCTAGACCTATGTCACCAGTGCATGATGCGGCCGACCGGCCACCTCGTGGCCGTGACAGAGAGGCCTCTCGGCCCTCCACTCAAGACGCACCCCGGCGTCGCTCAAAGAATACCAAGGCACGGGGAAATGTGCCAGACCTGCGAGACATATTGGAGGACAGGGCAAGGCAAACAAGATCGATCTATGGATCCCGTGAGCGTCCCACGACACGTGACGATAACCGTCATGCCGGATATAGTAAATTCGTCCAGGCCGAACACAGCAGACAAAGCTCATTTGAGCTACGCCGTGATATAGCCCAATACAGAGGCGCCGCACACCCGCTATGCTTCACAGATGAAGTAATGGATCATCAAATCCCTGAGGGTTTCAAACCCGTAAACATCGAATCATATGATGGCACAACAGACCCTGCGGTATGGATCGAGGACTATCTCCTTCATATCCACATGGCCCGCGTTGATGATTTACACGCCATCAAATACCTCCCACTAAACCTTAAAGGACCAGCTCGGCATTGGCTTAACAGCTTGCCAGCAGAGTCAATTGGCTGTTGGGAGGACCTGGAAGCCGCATTCCTCGACAATTTCCAGGGCACTTATGTGCGACCACCAGACGCCGATGACCTAAGCCACATAATTCAGCAGCCAGAGGAATCGGCCAGACAATTCTGGACACGGTTCCTAACAAAGAAAAATCAAATAGTCGACTGTCCGAACGCAGAGGCCCTTGCAGCCTTCAAGCATAACATCCGTGACGAGTGGCTTGCCCGGCACCTAGGATAGGAAAAGACGAAATCCATGGCAGCCCTCACAACACTCATGACCCGCTTTTGCGCGGGAGAAGACAACTGGCTAGCTCGTAGTAATAACATGACCAAGAGCCCTGGTAATTCGGATACCAAGGAAAACATTGGAGGTCGCGTCACAACAAGCAAAAGCGCCGCATTAACGGCGATAATGCTGAGGATACGACAGTTAATGCCGGATTCAGAGGCTCTAAACCCGGTCAGCGGAAAAAGCCATTCAAAAGAAATACTCCGGGCCCGTCCAATTTGGACCGAATACTCGATCGCTCGTGCCAGATACACGGCACCCCCGAAAAACCAGCCAACCAGACCAACAGGGATTGTTGGGTGTTCAAGCAGGCACGCAAGTTAAACGCTGAAAACAATGACAAGGGGCTGCATAGCAATGACGAGGAAGAGCCCCGGCTGCCGAACAATAGGGGACAGAAGTGTTTCCCCCCACAAGTGCGGACGGTGAACATGATATACGCAACCCACATACCCAAAAGGGAGCGGAAGCGTGCACTCAGGGACGTATATGCGTTGGAGCCAGTCTCCCCAAAGTTCAACCCATGGTCCTCCTGCCCGATCACTTTTGATCGAAGGGACCACCCCACTAGCATCCGCCATTGCGGATTCGCCGCATTGGTTTTAGACCCAATCATTGACGGATTTCACCTCACTAGAGTCCTTATGGACGACGGCATCAGCCTGAACCTGCTTTATCAGGATACAGTGCGAAAAATGGGCATAGATCCATCAAGGATTAAACCCACATAGACAACCTTTAAAGGCTTCATACCAGGTGTAGAGGCCAATCGCACGAGCTCGATTACACTTGAGGTGGTCTTCGGATCCCGGATAATTTCTGAAGCGAGGAGTTAATCTTCGACATAGTCCTGTTCGCAGATGGCTATCACGCGATCGCTTCGGACGAACCACATTTTCAAAGTTCAATGTGGTGCCGCACTACGCATACCTCAAGCTCAAGATGCCAGGCCCTCGAGGAGTCATTACAGTCAATGGAAACACCGAACGCTCTCTCCGGACGGAGGAGCATACGGCGGCCCTCGCGGCGGAAGTACAAAGCAGCCTATCAAGGCAATTCTCCTCCGGCCATTAAACGTCCGAACACCGTCAAGCGCGCCCGGAGTAACCTACAACAAGACCGTCTGGCACGTTCCGAGCACACGTAGCAATGCGGCCCCAGCCCCAGCCCTCGCGAAATTGCGAAACCTGTACTGCGCGTACATAACTACGCTCTGGAAATACCATGGGCATAGGGGGAGGGGCACGACCACGGCACGCCCAAAATGCGGCTCAACCGCACAAGGGGCTCCCGATTTTGTCATTCTTTTTTTCTTTCTTACTTTCAGGACTCCACTTTCCGAAAGGCGCCCAAAGAAGATAATCGCCGAACACACGATGCAACAGCACGGGAGGCGTAAAGCTACGCCGAAAGTGTCCGGTGGTCTCTATAACGAGCAGTATACTTGTTTCACATATCATCCCGCAGCTCGCCTCGGAGGGGGGACATGTTAATAGTCACATCTCTTGCTTATCGCACTATTTGTATCGCTCGCTTTTACCGCAGACTTTTCAATAAACAATGCATAGCTTTTGTCTATTATTGTATTACCTTTTTTATATAAAAATATGTTCAGTTATGACATTATGCAACCGTACACTTTGGTACGGCCAATACACCAGGGGCTTACGTACCCCAGAATATGGTGTGAGAAGTCCGAACACTCTCATGAGTGCGGCACCCGCGAACTTATAGCATTATATGCATCGGCTCTGAATCATGTCTTGAGTCAATAGTTGGGTTTGCCCGGCTCCCATGTTTTGGTACCTTACGTTCCGTTATATCGGCTAAGGTAGCCTTTGGGAGAACCATCGCGATTGTGCCGCGGTTGAGCCGGGCCGACACCTCAGTGGAGAAAGCTAAAACTGACCGTCATGATAGGGTGAGAGCTGGTCGCTGTTCGAGAGGTTTTCGAGTCCCTAAAGACTTATGCCGATTAGAGCGAGGAGTCGGCTTTCTCCGACCTAGGCATGGATAGCGCCCCGCACTCGGTCTTCCGAATACTAGGGGCTTCGCGGAAATTTAAAATTATAGAATTCTATGGCTAAGTGAGAGTGTTCAAGCATTATAGTCCGATTGCCTTGTTCGTTGTGTTGAGCGCCTCCCTCGAAGGACCCAATAATGGGAAAAAGAGCTCTCAAGTTTATCCAAAACACCCCAGCACTCGCGGCATGGGGGCAAAAGCCGACGACTCGCCATCTCTCAGTTTTGATAAACGGACGCACAAAAGGTAATATTTTAAATTGAAAAGCGTTGCTTAGCGCATATGAACAAGTTTTCGGCGTACAGGATTACAAATGCGAGTTTACTCAAAAATTACATCTTTGGAGCACTCATCCGCTATACGGCGGGCAACCTTCAGGACGCCCTCATAATACATCTCGGGCTTGCGATGCTTGAGGGAGTCCTGGACTAGGGGGTGTCCGGATAGCCGAACTATCATCACGGCCGGACTCCAAGACTATGAAGATACAAGATTGAAGACTTCGTCCCGTGTCCGGATGGGACTTTCCTTGGCGTGGAAGGCAAGCTTGGCGATACGGATATGTAGATCTCCTACCATTGTAACCGACTCTATTAACCCTAACCTATCCGGTGTCTATATAAACCGGAGGGTTTTAGTCCGTAGGACGAACAACAATCATACCATAGGCTAGCTTCTAGGGTTTAGCCTCCTTGATCTCGTGGTAGATCTACTCTTGTACTACCCATATCATCAATATTAATCAAGCAGGAGTAGGGTATTACCTCCATCGAGAGGGCCCGAACCTGGGTAAAAACATCGTGTCCCTTGTCTCCTGTTACCATCCGCCTTAGACGCGATTCGGGACCCCTACCCGAGATCCGCCAGTTTGACACTCATTGAGAGTTCCTCTGTCTGCGTCGCCCGTCGGTAGGATGCCTCATCCCGCCTTTAAAGGCGATACTATCGCCAAAGGAGCCTTGGCCGCTGGTCGAGACTCTTCGCTAGGTGGTTTTCTTATGACCGCCAGTTCGGCCACCGCGCCGACGATGACCTCTCGAGTCATCGAAACCAATCTCCATGTTAATTCGGAACTCGCCGAACAGTTAGATCCGATCGAGCTCTCCTCCGTAAACGAGCTCTTGGATCGCATCGCCGCCCTGGGAGTCGCCTCAGACTATGACCGGATCGGGCCTAAAACCGATCTGAGAGAGATCAACTCTCCCCAGGCTACCCATCATGTTGTTGTGATAGAGGAGCAATGCAGCGATTCTTCTTCTATCTTAAGGACTAGCTACGTCCGGATTCCCGATCCCTCCATGCCGGATTCCCGCAGAGGGACGGATATCGATCAAGCCCTAAACTTAAAGTCAGGCGACGGGATGGATTCATTGGATAGCATTCAAAAATCCAAACTTCCGAGTTCGGAAACTTCCCAGCCCCTGAGTCTTAAATTGGATGGGGTTCCGGATCCAGTTCCACCCGCCCACCCAAACATTAGCGATCTATCCCGAATTCGGCAAGAGCCCGCTGAAACAGTACATCATTACTGGGCCAGATTCCTCCTGGTTATGGACAGGATAAAGGACTGCCGAGAGGAGGACGCAATCCCAATTTTTTGCAATAATTGCACGGACAAGGGAATCCTAAACGCCATAAATCATCGCGAAATTACACGCTTTGCCGACTTGGTGACCATAGTACAAAAGTATTGTGCGATGGAGAGCGCCTGGAAAACCGAAAGTAAATTTTGGGATAATCCGGCCCCGAATACATCCCCAGTCCGAAATAAGAGGGTGCATCATTACCAAGCACCTGGGTTAAACACCAAAAAACAAAAACCCCCTAAAGGGTACGGAACCGTACTGGAGGGTTGGCTAAACGGACCCTGCAAAATTCATAGTACAGAGGGCGCCACTCCAACACATAGCCTTCGAGCATGTTGGATACTACTGCAGGTGGCCAAAAGTGGCGAAGAGCTTCTAGCTTCAGAATCCCAGCCCAAAGAACACCAAAGACGGTGTTAATCGTCTTCGAGACTTTCGCATCAAATAACATGCGAAACGAACACTCCATAACCTTGCCGAAGTCTACCAAGTAGCAACAATAAATCCATGGAGTGACACGGCTATTACCTTTAATGCCGCATTTAACCTAAATTCGAACAGTCCGAGCACCACCGCATTGGTCCTCGATCCGATAGTGAATGACTTTCGCCTTACTAAGGTACTCATGGATGGCGGCAGCGGATTAAACCTCATCTATGAGGAAACCCTCCGAAAAATGGAAATAGATGGAACCGCATTGAGCGAAGCAGCACAACCTTTTGAGGAATAATCCCTAGCCGGAAGCATGCTGCAGGAAAAATCACACCGGACGTAGTGTTATTTCGCCGGACAACTACAGGTCCGAGGAGGTCACATTTCAAGTGGCCCCGTTCAACAGCGGATATCATGCTTTATTAGGACGAGAGGCATTCACAATTTTTCAAGCTATACCCCATTATGGCTACGTGAAGCTTAAAATGCCCGGACCTAACAGAATCATCACTCTCGCTAGTGATCCGAACATAGCACTCCGCGCCGAAAACAAGATAGCCGCACTAGCCCTCGAGGCACTATCCGAAGCCCTAGCGGCCGAGGAACTCACCGCGATGCGCTCCACGGTGAACATGGACGATGTGATACTTGATAAAAGATCCAAGTCCACCTCTTTTAAACCAGCGGATGAAATAGTCAAATTCCAAGTCCACCCAACGGACCCTGCAAAGATGGCCTCCATTGGGGCACAGTTAAACCCTGATGTAGACGCCGCACTACGAGAATTTCTACGAGAAAACTGGGACATTTTTGCTCAGCACCCTTGGACATGCCAGAATCCCACGTCGGCTGGCCGAGCACAGCCTAAATATCCTAAAAGGATTCAAGCCGACCAAACAGGCTCTTGGCGCTTTTCCGAACCCAAGAGACAGGCCATGGGAGAGGAGCTAGCCAAACTTTCGGAAGCCGGATTCATCAGAGATATAAAACATCCGGACTGGCTAACAAACCTGGTGATGGTACCAAAGAAGGATAAATCCTGGCGCCTATGTGTTGATTTTAAAGACCTTAATAAGTCTTGCCCAAAGGATCCCTTCCCCCTCCCTCGAATTGATCAAATTATTGATGCTACAAAGAGACCACGACTCATTGTGCTTCCTCGACGCGTACTCGGCTACCACCAAATCAAGATGGCGGAGCAGACCAAGCTGCAACAGCATTCATCACTCCATACGGCCCGCTACGCTTCAACACAATGCCCTTTGGGCTCAAAACGCTGGCGCAACATATCAGCGCGCATGATTCGTATACATGTCCGCAAACCAGATTGGCAAAACAGTGGAAGCATATGTAGATGACGTGGTCGTCAAAACCAAGCACGTCGAAACTCTAGTAGACGACTTGAGGCTCACATTCGACAATCTTCGAAAATATAACATCAAGCTCAATCCGGAAAAATGCGTCTTCGGCGTTCCAGCCGGAAAGCTCCTGGGCTTCATTGTGTCTGGTAGAAGGATTGAAGCAAACCCAGCCAAGATCCGAGCTCTGTCACAATTGGATATTCCAAAAGACCTCAAACAAATACAAAAATTGACGGGATGCGTAGCGGCTCTAAGCCGCTTTATTTCCCGTTTGGGAGAAAAGGCGTTACCCCTTTACCGCCTCCTCCGCCGCACCGAACACTTCGAGTGGACGGATGCCGCCACGGCCGGACTCGAAGAGATAAAAGCCATATTGGCAACAAACCCGGTCCTGGCTGCGCCCAATGTGGGCGAACCAATGCTATTATATATCGTCGCAACACATCAAGTTGTCAGCGCGGTGCTCGTTGTCGAACGAGAAACGGATGGACACCGGTTCCCTCTTCAAAAACCGGTTTACTATGTGTCCACTGTCCTAACTCCATGCAAGTCCCGGTACCCACACTATCAAAAGATAGCATACGCGGCGTTCATGGCATCCCGGAAGCTGCGACACTACTTTCAAGAGTGTTCGATAACGGTAGCCTCCGAAGTACCTCTTAACAACATTATAAACAACCGCGACGCGACGGGCCGGATTGCTAAATGGGCCATAGAGCTCATTCCATTCGACATAAATTATAAGCCACGACGAGCTATTAAGTCGCAGGTTTTGGCCGACTTCGTGGCCGAATGGACTAAAGCCGAACTCCCTAAAGAGTACGGCGCATACTCCAATTGGATCATGCACTTTGACGGCTCCAAAATGTTGGCCGGCCTGGGGGCTGGCGTCGTCCTGACGTCTCCAACCGGGGACACAGTCCAATCGTCCTTGAGATAATGTATACGGACTCCAACAACGCAGCCGAATCACGAGGCCCTTACGCACGGCCTCCGGATGGCAGTCTCCATGGCCATTAAACGCCTAGAGGTGCGCGGGGATTCGAACCTCGCGATATCTCAAATAGACGGAGACTTTGATGCCAAAGATCCGAAAATGGCAGCATACCGCAATGCGGTCCTAAAAATGTCAGCACGGTTCGAAGGGCTCGAATTTCATCATATAGCCCGGGATAACAACCAGGCGGCGGACATATTGGCACGCATCGGTGCAAAAGGCCATGCTGTCTGTCGGGGAGGCTGATCTGGCCCACGAACACCTATGGGACCGGCGGACCGAGCCCCTTTCGGTTCGGCAGGGGGCGGAGGTCGCACGAAGAGCAGATCGAGGCGAAGCACACGAGCGGTTTACCCAGCTTCGGAGCTCTCCGAGAGATAACACTCCTACCGCTGCATGTCCGAAAGTGTATTGAGTTCTTGCTCGGGAGCGCTGAGTGCTACTGTACACACAAGCTGCTAACTAGACCGAGCGAGAGTGTTCTCTGGCTTCGAACTCCTTTCGAACCCCTCTCCTCCGTTGCGCATGGGCCTCCTTTTATATACTAAAGGGGTCTCCGACAGGTGGCAACATAGACAAGGGTAAAAATGGAAAAGGAGTGGATGGTACAGCTACTTGTACAGTGTATCATACCTAACCCTGACGGCAGGGGACAAAGGCATTAAATGCCCGGCTACGTCGCCCTAACAGTGCAGAAAGGGACCGTCAGGGGCGCCACTTGTCAGCGCCGCTTGCCACCGCGCTCCGCTGGCCGCACGGCCTCTTGCCACGCGCCCCTGGAAAGGTCCCAGGGCGACACGTTAGTGGATGTGCTGGAGCGCAGGTACAGAGTGGTGGTCTGCCGCGGCAAGCGTCTTGCCGCGGTTGTTGTCTTGTCGCGTCCGGAAGCTTGTCGTTCACCGGGCCTTCCCGGCAAGCTCCTCTTGCCGGGGCCTTGTCCCCTAGGTGCCTTGGGTGGCCTTCCCGGCAAGCTCCTCTTGCCAGGGCCTTGTCTCCTAGGTGCCTTGGCTGGCCTTCCCGGCAAGCTCCTCTTGCCGGGGCCTTGTCTCCTTGGCTTGAATACTTTGTTCTTGGATGGCTCCAAAGGAACCACGGAGGACCTTGGCGGTCACCCGGCAAGCCTTGCCGCGGAGTGCTGCAACTGCCCGTGCACAAGTTCGGGATACTAGGGTACCCCTACTCTAGTACACCGACAGGAGCCCCCGGGCCTGGGCCATACACGGTGCCGAGCGCTGTTGGGCCAGGCCCAAAACAGGGCACGGGCACGCGCGGCCTGGGTTACGCCGTAACTCACTCCGGAAAGCAGCCCCCAGCGCAGCCCCCAGCGTAAGTATATGGTTTACTCCTTGTTGTTCGGCGTGCATGGGTGCTCTTTCTTTGCTGATATCTGACTGCTGATTTGTGTAGGAGCAGAGCAGCCTTACCAGGAGTGCCACAAGCCGCTCCCGACATGCCTTCGGCGACTACACCGCCAAGGGAGGATTCTCACAGCAAGGGAGGCGTTCTCCGGCAAGGGAGACTTCTCCGCAAAGGGCAGTTCTCCGGCAAGGGACAGCTCCAAATGATCCCCGGTGGCGGAGACCATGACTGCAGACCCTAGCATGTAATCCTCTTGCTTGAAAACTTTCCTTGTGTTCTTCTTCTTCTGATTTTCTGTTTGAATATTTTCTTGACTTTTCTTCATTTTCCGGTCGTCAGTTCCATCCGCCACAGAGCAAATGGAGTTCGAGGTCGCCGGCGAGGAGGATGCTGTAATATCGACGACGCCACCGGGCATCGAAGAAGAAGTCGGCGCCGACGAGCCCGCCGCGAAGAGGTCGCCAGCTGCCGCCGCAGAAGCCGGGCGAGGAGTCCGCGATCGTGACCGACGGCCCCGAGGTCGCAGGAGCGCCAGGCGCTATGCCGACCGCCGATCCCTCCACCGCTGCTGCAGCGTCAGGCTCCGAAGAGCCCCAGCCCGGCGCCTATTTGAAGCCGGCGATGGCGTCTTCGTTTTCTTTTCTTCTTGCCGCTGCTGGTCATGTTATGAGAACAGTCTATTAGAGCTGCGACAAGTTATCTTGTAATATAACTCTATTTCGGGTAGTGATTGCTATGTTATTTCCTTTACTTGGTTCCTTCCTTTGTATGTTTTTGCCCTACGCTTTTAGGGAACTTGTCGGTATGAGCACACAGGCGAAGTCTTGAACGTCGTGACTTCTTTGGCGGTGCTGCTACCGACAAGAAACCTTGTTTAACTAGTCGCAGCTCACTTAAGTTGTTGAGCGGACTCGAAACAAAGTAAGGGCGCAACTAGCTACGAGTTGGTTCCTCTGCGCATGTGTTTTCCATAAAATTACAGTCGCTCGAGGAAGATAACTTAAAAAATTTAAAACTGATTGCTCAAACTTTAGCGACTTAGCTTTTCCGTCGCTTGCTTCCGGTAAGGCTAGACTTCCTTGAGCGACGCTTGGTCCACACCATTATCTTCTCCTTTCCCCGGCAAACTTGTGTGAGAGGGAACCTTCCTTTCTTTGAGAAAGAGAAAGAAGAGAAAATAAAGATATGGAGCCTTATGGCTCGTTATTGCTTACCGGGGTAGGTGCTGCACAAAGTGTCAGATAACGCATGCAAAATAGAAGTAGAAAGCATGAAATTGACAAGATGTGTGAAGCACATTAGCTTTACTTATGCACGGGGTCTGCGCCTGGCTTTGTACAAAGGATTACATGCAACATCCGCAAGACATGTACAAAAGGTGGTTGCCGGAACGGGTTTCAGCAACCGCGCCCTACGGGTAAAACTTACGAAGATGCTCAATGTTCCAGGAGTTGCTCACCGGAATGCCATCTTCGGTCTCAAGGCGGACAGCGCCAGGCCTAGTGACTCGTTTCACCCGGTAAGGGCCTTCCCACTTCAAGGCCAACTTGTTGGAATTCTTGGCGGACTGAACGCTACCAAGAACAAGGTTGCCTTCCTCGAGACTTCGCATTAACTGCGGCTATGGTAGCGGCGCAAAGCTTCTTTGGTATCGAGCAGCTCAGATGCAGCCTGAAGACGATCCTCCTCAAGGAGCAGCGCGTCATCTTGTCGCAACTGCTCTTGCTCAAGCTCATCATAAGCGAGCACTCGAGGTGATCCGTATACGAGTTTCGTGGGGAGAAGTGCTGCTGCGGGAACATCCGCTTCTACGGCAAGAACCTGCGGCTCAGCCGGAGCTTGACGTTCCCCGACAAGCTTGCCGGAGAAAAACTTGTCGGGAGCGTCTGCTTCAACCGAACAAACCCTAGGGCTTGCCGGAGCAGACTGCTCCTCAGCACTTGCCGGTGGAGCTCGATGATGCGTCCTCGACGGTAGCGCAGCACTCCGAAGAGGTGCGCTTGCCGGAGTGGGCATCAGAGCTCTTGCCGGACTTGGTCATGCTGGAGCTTGCGGCTCGACAATAAGGACTAAAGGCACATCTGCTGCTGCGGGAACATCTGCTTCCACGGCGAGAACCTGCGGCTCAGCCGGAGCTTGACGTTCCCCGGCAAGCTTGCCGGAGCAAAACTTGTCGGAGCGCTCGCTTCAACGAAACAAACCCTAGGCTTTGCCGAGCAGCATCGCTCCTCGGCACTTGCCGACGGAGCTCGATGGTGCGTCCTCGACGGTAGCGCAGCACTCCGAAGAGGTGCGCTTGCCGGAGTGGGCATCAGAGCTCTTGCCGGACTTGGAGCGTCTGCTTCAACGGAACAAACCCTAGGGCTTGCCGGAGCAGACTGCTCTGCAGCACTTGCCGGTGGAGCACGATGGTGCGTCCTCGACGGTAGCGCAGCACTCCGAAGAGGTGCGCTTGCCGGAGTGGGCATCAGAGCTCTTGCCGGACTTGGTCTTCTTCTTCACCGCTGGTTTTTCTTTGCCGGGGCGGTCTCCTCCCTTCCTCAGCACGTGCACACTTGTCGGCCAGGGCATATAGCTCACTGACGTCTCTGATCTTGCACATCGCCATCTCCTCCCGCATCCTGCGGTTTCGCACGTTCTGATGGAACACGCTGATTACCGCGGCAGGGTGGATATCTGGGATGTTGTGCTGTACGCGGCTGAATCTCTGAATGTACTTGCGCAGGGGCTCTCCTTCCTTCTGGGTGAGCAGATGAAGGTCGCTTTCTTGGCCATGGGGCTTGTGGCCGCCTGTAAAGGCGCCGACAAACTGATGGCATAGATCTGCCCAAGAGGATATGGAGTTGTCCGGTAAGTGCATGAGCCAGGATCTGACATTGGGCTTGAGCACCAACGGGAAGTAGTTGGCCAGGATCTTGTCGTCTCGCCCCCCGGCAGCTTGCACCGCGATGGTGTAGATGCTAAGGAACTCCAACGGATGCGTCTTGCCGTCGTACTTCTGCGAATGCGTCGGCTTGAAATTCTTCTTGCTGGGCCACTGGACTTGCCGCAGCTCACGAGTGAACGCAGTGCAACCTACCGCATACGGCAAGTCACCTGGTTCCCCTGGCGCATGCATGTCGACAGAGGGCCCAGCGCGCTGGTCGGATCGACGCCGCGCTTTTCTTCGGCGCTCGATGCGAGTTCGAGCGTCTTCTTGCTGTCGTTCGTGAAGAACTTGGCGCTGATCGCGACGAGCTCGTGGATCCGATGATGCGGTGGAGTCGCTGTCGAGGTGGATCCGGCGAGTCGGCGATCTTGGCCTTCGGGGCGGAGAGTGCATGGTGGTTGCACCCCACGGTTTCGCCGCCACCGGCTCGTGCTTAGCAGTCCTGCGCGGCAGCGATGTACTTCGATTGCCGCTGTCATGAGTCGCCGCTGCTGGCAAAGCCGATGAGACTCTGAATGGTGGCCTCCATTCATCGACCTTGTCGGCTATTGGAGGGTAATCCAGAGGAGGAGTTGAGCTTCTCGCCAAAGCTTTTGCCGGAGTGGTGGGCGGCGATGGCGTAACGGCGCGAGGAGCGGATATGCTCGGACTTCTAACTATGTTAGAAGGCGAGGAACCCGCCCAGCGACCGTGCCTCGCCGGACCGACAGCGTTGGCGCCCGACGATCCGCGCCTCTGAGGCAGGCGTGGTGCATGTGCGGACGCCGAGGTTCAAGTAGCCTTGTCCTTGGACTTGGCAGCACCATGGACTCCCCCGTCGACGTCCATTCTTCCGCCGGCGTCTCCCCCACCACCCGTTGGCTCCGGTGGTGGTGGGTTCGACGCGGACGGAACATCTACCGCCGAAGCCTTCTTCTTCAGTGGCATGTCGATGAAGATGATGAAGATCTAGCTCGTGTGGACGCCGGATCAGGTTCACACAATTTCGAACCCCCCTACTCGGGCGCGCCAAAGATGTCGGGAGGCTGATCTCGCCCACGAACACCTATGGGACCGGGCGGCCCGAGCCCCTTTTCGGTTCGGCGGGGGGGCGGAGGTCGACGAAGAGCAGATCGAGGCGAAGCACACGGCGGTTTACCCAGCTTCGGAGCTCTCCGAGAGATAACACTCCTACCGCTGCATGTCCGAGTGTATTGAGTTCTTGCTCGAGCGCTGAGTGCTACTGTACACACAAGCTGCTAACTAGACCGAGCGAGAGTGTTCTCTGGCTTCGAACTCCTTTCGAACCCCTCTCCTCCGTTGCGCATGGGCCTCCTTTTATATACTAAAGGGGTCTCCGACAGGTGGCAACGTAGACAAGGGTAAAAATGGAAAAGGAGTGGATGGTACAGCTACTTGTACAGTGTATCATACCTAACCCTGACGGCAGGGGACAAAGGCATTAAATGCCCGTCTACGTCGCCCTAACAAAGGCAGAAAGGGATCGTGGGCGCCACTTGTCGGCGCCGCTTGCCATCAGCGCTCCGCTGGCCGCCTGACGGCCTCTTGCCACGCTACCTGGAATGGTCCCAGGGCGACACGTGAGTGGATGTGCTGGAGCGCAGGTACAGAGTGGTGGTCTGCCGCGGCAAGCGTCTTGCCGCGGTTGTTGTCTTGTCGCGTCCGGAAGCTTGTCGCTCACCGGGCCTTCCCGGCAAGCTCCTCTTGCCGGGGCCTTGTCTCCTAGGTGCCTTGGGTGGCCTTCCCGGCAAGCTCCTCTTGCCGGGGCCTTGTCTCCTAGGTGCCTTGGCTGGCCTTCCCGGCAAGCTCCTCTTGCCGGGGCCTTGTCTCCTTGGCTTGAATACTTTGTTCTTGGATGGCTCCAAAGGAACCACGGAGGACCTTGGCGGTCACCCGGCAAGCCTTGCATGGAGGGCTGCAATCGCCTGCACAAGTTCGGGATACTAGGGTACCCCTACTCTAGTACACCGACAGAGCCCCTGCCTGGGCCACACCACGGTGCCGAAGGCTTTGTTGGGCTGTGCCCAAAACAGGGCACGGGCACGCGCGGCCTGGGTTACGCCGTAACTCACTCCGGAAAGCAGCCCCCAGCGCAGCCCCCAGCGTAAGTATATGGTTTACTCCTTGTTGTTCGGCGTGCATGGGTGCTCTTTCTTTGCTGATATCTGACTGCTGATTTGTGTAGGAGCAGAGCAGCCTTACGGGAGTGCCACAAGCCGCTCCTTACATGCCTTCGCCGACTACACCTTGAAGGAGGATTCCACGGCAAGGAGCGTTCTCCGGCAAGGGAGACTTCTCCGCAAGGGGCAGTTCTCCGGCAAGGGACAGCTCCAGTGATCCTCGGTGGCGGAGACCATGACTGCAGAACCCTAGCATGTAATCCTCTTGCTTGAAAACTTTCCTTGTGTTCTTCTTCTTCTGATTTTCTTTTTGAATATTTGCTTGACTTTTCTTCATTTTCCGGTCGTTAGATCCATCTGCCACAGAGCAAATGGAGACCGAGGTCGCCGGCGAGGAGGACGCTGCACATCGACGACGCTACCGGGCATCGAAGAAGAAGCTGGCGCTGACGAGCCCGCCGGCGAAGAGGCCGCCAAAGCTGCCGCCGCAGAAGCTGGCGAGGGGTCCGGTGATCGCACTGACGGCCCTGAGGCCGCAGGAGCGCCAAGCGCTATGCCGACCGCCGATCCCTCCACCGCTGCTGCAGCGTCAGGCTCCGAAGAGCCCCAGCCCGGCGCCTATTTGAAGCCGGCGATGGCGTCTTCGTTTTCTTTTCTTCTTGCCGCTGCTGGTCATGTTATGAGAACAGTCTATTAGAGCTGCGACAAGTTATCTTGTAATATAAATCTATTTCGGGTAGTGATTGCTATGTTATTACCTTTACTTGGTTCCTTCCTTTGAATGTTTTTGCCCAACGCTTTTAGGGAACTTGTCGGCCAGCACTGGGTCATGGCCGAAAAGGGACGTCAATGACTGGCGGTGCTGCTACCGACAAGAAACCTTGTCGCAACTAGTCGCAGCTCACTTAAGTTGTTGAGCGGACTCGAAACAAAGTAAGGGCGCAACTAGCTACGAGTTGGTTCCTCTGCGCACAGGTTTTCCATCCAAAGTACGGTCGTTCGAGGAAGATAACTTAAAAATTTTAAAACTGATTGCTCAAACTTTAGCAACTTAGCTTTTACGTCGTTTGCTTCCGGTAAGGCTAGACTTCCTTGAGAGACGCTTGGTCCACACCATTATCTTCTCCTTTCCCCGGCAAACTTGTGTGCGAGGAACCTTCCTTTCTTTGAGAAAGAGAAAGAAGAGAAAATAAAGATATGGAGCCTTATGGCTCGTTATTGCTTACCGGGGTAGGTGCTGCACAAAGTGTCAGATAACGCATGCAAAATAGAAGTAGAAAGCATGAAATTGACAAGATGTGCGAAGCACATTAGCTTTACTTATGCACGGGGTCTGCGCCCGGCTTTGTACAAAGGATTACATGCAACATCGGCAAGACTTGTACAAAAGGTGGTTGCCGGAACGGGTTTCGGCAACCGCGCCCTACGGGTAAAACTTACGAAGATGCTCAATGTTCCAGGAGTTGCTCATCGGAATGCCATCTTCGGTCTCAAGGCGGACAGCGCCAGGCCTAGTGACTCGTTTCACCAGGTAAGGGCCTTCCCACTTGTCAACTTGTTGGAATTCTTGGCGGACTGAACGCGCCGAAGAACAAGGTTGCCTTCCTCGAGACTTCTGGCATTAACTTTGCGGCTATGGTAGTGGCGCAAAGCTTGCTGGTATCGAGCAGCTCGTACAGTAGCCTGAAGACGATCCTCCTCAAGGAGCAGTGCGTCATCTTGTCGCAACTGCTCTTGCTCAAGCTCATCATAAGCGAGCACTCGAGGTGATCCGTATACGAGTTCCGTGGGGAGAAGTGCTGCTGCGGGAACATCCGCTTCTACGGCAAGAACCTGCGGCTCAGCCGGAGCTTGACGTTCCCCGGCAAGCTTGCCGGAGCAAAACTTGTCGGGAGCGTCTGCTTCAACGGAACAAACCCTAGGGCTTGCCGAGCAGCATCGCTCCTCAGCACTTTCCGGTGGAGCTAGATGATGCGTCCTCGACGGTAGCGCAGCACTCCGAAGAGGTGCGCTTGCCGGAGTGGGCATCAGAGCTCTTGCCGGACTTGGTCGTGCTGGAGCTTGCGGCTCGACAACAAGGACTAAAGGCACATCTGCTGCTGCGGGAACATCTGCTTCCACGGCGAGAACCTGCGGCTCAGCCGGAGCTTGACGTTCCCCGGCAAGCTTGCCGGAGCAAAACTTGTCGGGAGCGTCTGCTTCAACGAAACAAACCCTAGGCTTTGCCGGAGCAGACTGCTCCTCAGCACTTGCCGACGGAGCTCGATGGTGCGTCCTCGACGGTAGCACAGCACTCCGAAGAGGTGCGCTTGCCGGAGTGGGCATCAGAGCTCTTGTCGGACTTGGAGCGTCTGCTTCAACGGAACAAACCCTAGGGCTTGCCGGAGCAGATCGCTTCCGCGGCACTTGCCGGTGGAGCTCGATGGTGCGTCCTCGACGGTAGCGCAGCACTCCGAAGAGGTGCGCTTGCCGGTTTGGGCATCAGAGCTCTTGCTGGACTTGGTCTTCTTCTTCACCGCCGGTTTTTCTTTGCCGGGGCGGTCTGCTCCCTTCCTCAGCACGTGCACACTTGTCGGCCAGGGCATATAGCTCACTGACGTCTCTGATCTTGTACATCGCCATCTCCTCCCGCATCCTGCGGTTTCGCATGTTCTGATGGAACGCGCTGATTACCGCGGCAGGGTGGATATCTCGGGATGTTGTCTTTGTCAGACGCTGAATCTCTGAATGTACTTGCGAGGGCTCTCCTTCCTTCCGGGTGAGCAGATGAAGGTCGCTTTCTTGGCCATGGGGCTTGTGGTCACCAGAAGGCGCCGACAAACCGATGGCATAGATCTGCCCAAGAGGATATGGAGTTGTCCGGTAAGTGCATGAGCCAGGATCTCGACATTGGGCTTGAGCACCGGGGAAGTAGTTGGCCAGGATCTTGTCGCCTCGCCCCGGCAGCTTGCACCGCGATGGTGTAGATGCCGAGGAACTCCAACGGATGCGTCTTGCCGTCGTACTTCTAAATGCGTCGGCTTGAAATTCTTCTTCTTGGGCCATTGGACTTGCCGCAGCTCACGAGTGAACGCAGTGCAACCTACCGCATACGGCAAGTCACCTGGTTCCCCTGGCGCATGCATGTCGACAGAGGGCCCAGCGCGCTGGTCGGATCGACGCCGCGCTTTTCTTGGCGCCGATGCGAAGTTCGGCGTCTTCTTGCTGTCGTTCGTGAAGAACTTGGCGCTGATCGCGACGAGCTCGTGGACCCGATGATGCGGTGGAGTCGCTGTCGAGGTGGATCCAGCGAGTCAGCGATCTTGGCCTTCGGGGCGGAGAGTGCATGGTGGTTGCACCCCACGGTTTCGGCCGCCACCGGCTCGTGCTTAGCAGTCCTGCCGTGGCAGCGGCGTACTTTCGTTGCCGCGGAGTGTCGCCGTTGGCAAAGCCGATGAGACTCTGAATGGTGGCCCTCCATTCATCGACCTTGTCGGCTATTGGAGGGTAATCCAGGAGGAGTTGAGCTCTCGCCAAAGCTTTTGCTGGAGTGGTGGGCGGCAGTGGCGAACGGCGCGAGGAGCGGGATATGCTCGGACTTCTAACTATGTTAGAAGGAGCAGGAACCCGTCCAGGCGACCGTGCCTCGCTCGGACCGACAGCGTTGGCGCCCCTGACAGTCCCGCGCCTCCTGAGACGGGCGTGGTGCATGTACGGACGCCGAGGTCTGCGCAGCCTTGTCCTTGGACTTGGCAGCACCATGGACTCCCCCGTCGACGTCCATTCTTCCGCCGGCGTCTCCCCCACCACCCGTTGGCTCCGGTGGTGGTGGGTTCGACGCGGATGGAACATCTACCGCCGAAGCCTTCTTCTTCAGTGGCATGTCGATGAAGATGATGAAGATCTAGCTCGTGTGGATGCCGGATCAGGTTCACACAATTTCGAACCCCCCCCCCTACCTGGCGCGCCAAAGATGTCGGGGAGGCTGATCTGGCCCACGAACACCTATGGGACCGGCGGCCCGAGCCCCTTTCGGTTCGACGGGGGGCGGAGGTCGCACGAAGAGCAGATCGAGGCGGCTAACACGAAGCGGGTTTACCCAGCTTCGGAGCTCTCCGGAGAGATAACACTCCTACTGCTGCATGTCTGAGTGTATTGAGTTCTTGCTCGGGAGCGCTGAGTGCTACAGTACACACAAGCTGCTAACTAGACCGAGCGAGAGTGTTCTCTGGCTTCGAACTCCTTTCGAACCCCTCTCCTCCGTTGCGCATGGGCCTCCTTTTATATACTAAAGGGGTCTCCGACAGGTGGCAACGTAGACAAGGGTAAAAATGGAAAAGGAGTGGTTGGTACAGCTACTTGTACAAAGGTATCATACCTAACCCCGACGGCAGGGGACAAAGGCATTAAATGCCCGTCTCACGCCGCCTCTAACAAAGGCAGAAAGGGACCGTGGGGCGCCACTTGTCGGCGCCGCTTGCCACCGCGCTCCGTCAAGACGGCCTCTTGCCACGCTACCTGGAAAGGTCCTGTAGGCGACACGTTAGTGGATGTGCTTTGGAGCGCAGTACTGAGTAGTGGTCTGCTGCAAGCGTCTTGCCGCGGTTGTTGTCTTGTCGGCGCCGGAAGCTTGTCGCTCATCGGGCCTTCCCGCAAGCTCCTCTTGCCGGGCCTTGTCTCCTAGGTGCCTTGGTGGCCTTCCGGCAAGCTCCTCTTGCTGTGGCCTTGTCTCCTAGGTGCCTTGGTTGGCCTTCGGCAAGCTCCTCTTGCCGGGCCTTGTCTCCTTGGCTTGAATACTTTGTTCTTGGATGGCTCCAAAGGAACCACGGAGGACCTTGGCGGTCACCCGGCAAGCCTTGCCGCGGAGGGCTGCAACTGCCCGTGCACAAGTTCGGGATACTAGGGTACCCCTACTCTAGTACACCGACACCGTCCCGCCCAACATCTTCCTGGAACGGCTGTTCAAGCCATCCATACTATGGGAAGGGGAGTCCAGAAATAACAATCCGGACCCAACCGCACTGCCTGACGCCGAACACTCTGACACAATCGGAGGCGCTGCCACCAAGATAACACCCTCCGCCCACGAAATAATGGCGGTTATCGCCCCGTGGACGGAACCATTCCTAGCCTACCTAACTAGGCAGGAACTCCCCGAAGACCAAAATGAGGCTCGCTGCATAGTACGGCGATCTAAAGCCTACAAAGTCCATGAGGGAGAGCTTTATAACAAAAGCACTACAGGAGTCCTTCAAAGGTGTATCTCCGAAGAGGAAGGGCGAAACCTCCTGGCTGAAATTCATGCCGGACTGGGTGGGCACCACGCCGCAGCCCGGGCCCTTGTAGGCAAGGCATTCATTGGCCGAAGGCCCGGGCAGATGCGCAGGATTTAGTCCAACGATGTGTCGGTTGCCAGCTTTTTGCTAACCAAAGCCACATGCCACCCACCGCCCTCAAAACTATACCCATCACCGCCGCCGTCATGGGTCCGGGGCTTGACATGGTTGGACCCCTTAAGGGAGGAACCCACAAGAAAAATACCTATTGGTCATGGTGGATAAATTCACCAAATGGATAGAGGCCAAGCCTGTTAAAACGGCCGAATCCGGACCGGTGATAGACTTCATATCAGGGGTAGTGCACCCTTACGGTGTCCCCCACAGTATCATCACTGATAACGGCACCAACTTCACGGCCGATGAGGTCAAATTATGGTGCAAAAACATGGGCATCAAGCTCGACACGCCAAAGGTATCACCCTCAAACCAACGGCCAAGTCGAACGAGCAAATGGTCTAATCATGAGCGGCATTAAACCCGCACTAGTGCGGTCCCTCAAGGAATCTAACACACTGGGTTGAGGAGCTCGACCAGACTGGGGCTGCGGACCACGCCGAATCGTACTACCGGATTCACACCATTCTTTATGGTGTACGGCGCAGAGGCTGTCTTGCCCTGCGACATAATACATGACTCACCTCGCGTGCGCATCTAAGAAGAAAGAGAAGCTGAGCTCGATCGGCAGGACAGTTTGGACGGATTGGAGGAGGAGCGCGACGTGGCAAAAGCTCGTTCTGCATTCTATCAACAGCAGGCTCGAAGATATCAAAGCAGGAAATGCACGGGCCAAAGCTTATAACATTGGCGAACTAGTTCTACGCTTTGCCGGACAAGAAAAAGGACAAACTCAAGCCCAAATGGGAAGGTCCTTCATCATCGACCAGGTCCTCGATCAAGGAGCATACCGTCTCAAAACGCATCGGATAACCGACTCGAGCGAACCCATGGAACGCAACCCGTCTCTTAAGATTCTACGCCTAAGCGCCGGACTCCAAGTTCGTCTCCTTCCTCCGTCCACATTTTCTATTTTTGTTGTCTTTTATTTCTCTCCTTCCTCCTCCTTCTTCTTGAAGCCTCTAGAGGCCTGCTTTGCGCTTTTTGCACATACTTGACGCGCTGTCCGCGCTCATTATACTCGGGGCTTCTTTAATGAAGCTTATTTATACGGGCTTCATGCCCAACACATGCTCAACTTCCGCATGTACCTTTTATTCACCATTATATGCATCGATATGACTTAAGTTTTGGCCAAGCTTAGGTTGCTCGGCTCTGTGCTTACCCCTACGTTCCCGATTGTTCGGCTAGGTGGTAAAGGGAGCACCTCCGCGATTGTTACTGCCGGGTCAGCTGGATGTGTACCTCAGACTTGGTGAAGCCGAAAGCTAGCGTTCTTAAGGGAATATTCGGTCGGTGAACTGAAAGATGATTTTTAACTATTTACCCATCTGCCCCCAGATGATTTTCTGCTTTCATAGCAGCTTTGACATGCACTTTAGGGCATGCAATATAGCGAAAGGAACCCTTAACGGAACTATTCTCCCTGGAAGATGTTTCTTACTATCGATGTAATATAACATAACTAGTTGGGCACTTGTCTGATACAGCAATAATGACCCCTACGCCTTGTCTCCATGCATACCACGGTTCTTATATAACCACGAAGGTATTCGGACACACTCCGGACTATTGGGTCCTGAGGTTGAAGTGAAAAGGTCCGCTATGACAAACGATCTACAATCCGGCTAGAAGACATTTTTCATGTCATATTTTTACATAGTCAACTCGACTCACTGTATTCCTCCTCAATGCCATCTAATAGGCTATCTAATTTACAATCTTGTTGGGAATACTTGGCGGCCAATTCTACTTGGCCGTACACTAAGCTTATAGGGATCTCCATCCCATCAGGCCCCACAGGTCCGACCTCGGCCATGTGGTTCGGGTCAGCCTTCGTGTACCGCGTCTTTACCATGGCCTAGGCCTCCCTGGCGCCTTGACGGCAGGCCGATATCTTCCATAGTCGGAAGCGCCGCCGTTCTCCTTCAAGCCGCTCTGCCAGCTCCCCAATGCCTTCGGGCAGGGAGATAGATGGCCACAAGGCCTGGCCGACGCCTTTCTTCACCTGCCGGACTCGTTCGTGCAGCTGACGCAATTCGGGAAGAAGATCACCCGAAGAACTGGGCATCTCCTCCTCGGGACGACACTGTGAGCAAACCTACATACATGTTTATGTTAGTCGCCTTCCTTGCGAACTCTTTCAAAGTTCGCTCAAGCACTTCTTGAAAATGCCGCTGACGAAGCCGCCGATTCTCCTTTACGGAGTCGGACAACTAGGCACGAACATCCTTTAGTTCCTCACCCAGCTTGGTGTTGGCATCCTGGAGGTTATTTTCTCCCGCCGCACCCTCGTAAGCACGCCTCGCCGCCTTTAGCCGACGCAAGAGTTGTTGCTTGTCCGGATCGATCCGGCGCCATCCGCAATGTTTTTGTCCGATTTACACACCGCCGCACTTCATAAACTATTTATCTTTTGAAGCGTATATTACCGAGGGGGTCTCTATGGCTCCTCATGGCGGCTAGTGCGGCCTCAAGTTGGGCCTTGCACTCTTCAAGCTCTGGACAGTCGGGTACTCTTTTTGTAAGATCTCAAGATAACAAATGATCCTTAAATCAGTTATTCTAACTATTTTAAGTCTCGGGGGCTATTGGCATATATAACTGTCAAATTTCCTTACCCGTATGTCCTTTACATACTGCTCCGTGGCTCTGGCTAGACCATCTTGAGCGGCACGGAGGTGCGCATCTCCACCTGGGAGAAACATGCGTCACGAAGAACTGTCCGGCGACGCCTGTGATTCAAGGCGCTCTCCACCTCAGAGTTGGTGGCGGACAATCTGTCGGCATCCTTTGTCGGAGGAGCATCCAACGTACGCCTCGTGTTCGCCTTCGCTTCTGGATCCGGCTTTGGAGCCTGGCCGGCGGAGGTTTGATTGGCAACTTCTCCAGACTCAGTCCGGCGAGGGGTCTTTTTCCTGAAAAGAGCGTCAGCGTTAGTACCGTTGCGGCGGAGTTTCGATCCGGACCGCACTCCTTTTTAGCCTGCGGGGCCGTACTGCCCCTTGTTGGCCAGCCGCCGCTGGCTCGGCTTCCTGCCTCGAAGGTACCTTTGCGTAAACACCATTGGTATACGGTGATCAAGAAATAAGCACGGATGGGTCATTATCGTAATATTGGGGCCTCGGTCTCGCCATTACTGTGAGGCTGGAAGTATTCCGGGGTAATCGGCCGTAATGGCAACCAAAGCATTGTCGATGCTAAGTTGGTGGAAAACCCCGTCGATCAACTCCACCTTTATATCCGGATCCTCTTCGGAGGTCGGATCGAGGGACCGTTCCGGATCCTCGGGTTGTGGGGGCGGGTTGTGTATCTTCTCCACAGCCTGGCACAGTTCCTGCGCAGAAACCATGAAATGAGATATTTAACCACGGGAACATGGATCGGACAGGCCACAAAGATGTTTGCTTACCCAGCTTCGAGGATTATTCAAGAAAACTCCTTCGATGGATTGACGCGAGGAAATCCTCCTCCTCCCTTTATACATGGTAGACAAGATCTTCACCAGTTCGGTGACCGATCCCGCCCTTTATGGCCATGGCGGGAGGCATCGTCCTCCCAGTTGAAGTCCCACATGGGGTGGCCCCTATATTGGAGCGGCTGCACTCCCCTCATAATGCAGATTGCCATGACTCCAATCATGGTCAATCCGGCATAAACCAGTAACCTTATTCGGCTCATCAAATAGAGGACATCCCGGTCATTTTCCCTCTGGGGGCTCCGAGGGCGCCAGCTTAGGCGCTTCTTCAGAGGAGCATTGCTAAACTCCGGAAGGCCGATCCGAATAGGATCCGGCAGCGGGACGTCCTCCATGTAAAATCATTCCGAAGGCCAGTCTTCGGACACCTTCTTCGGGGTTCCGGATAGGTATCCGGTCCCGGCGATGCGCCATAGCTCGGCTCCGCCCACTTGATATATTGACCCCTCATAAGAACGGGGTACTAGGCAGAATAATCTCTTCCACAGCCCGAAATGAGCCTCGACGCCCAAGAACAGTTCGCAAAGGGCCATGAAGCCCGCGATGTGCAAAATGGAGGCAGGAGTAAGGTGGTGCAACTGGAGGCCGTAGAACTCCAAGAGCCCCCGGAGAAACGGATGGATTGGAAATCCGAGTCCTCTTACTAGATAAGAGATGAAGCATACCCGCTCTCCTTTAGAGGGATCAGGGACACTCTCCGATTGCTTTCCGCCCTTGTAGATGGCAAGTCTGGCTCGAACCGGAACCATGAAGGCCGGGGGAAGAAATCACTTGGCTTGGAGTATAACTAGCTCGCTATGCAGGACTGAGCATCTCTCCCAATTTCCAGGCTAAGGGCTGGGAGCGCGAGAGGAGGAGCCGCCGATCGGCCCATGATGGAATGGGCTTTGGTCAGAGGCGCTCCGATGAAAGCTCGTGAAGGGGGGATGGTGTGACTCAGATCTAGAACCTCGCCCCTTTTATAGGCAGCTCATTTGCGCAACTAGGGGGGTAATTGTAAAAATACCCTGGCTTTTCGCATTCATTCAAACACGTGGAAGATGGCCATTATTGGGCGTAGAAGCCAAGGAGCGCAGCATTTATCAGAAGCCGGACACTATTCGACAAGTATGTGGAATTTGGAGAAGAACCCGCCTCGCAATGCCGAAGACAATCAACGCGCCGGACTCATCTTCATTGAAGCCTGGTTTGGGGGCTACTAAGGGAGTCCTGGACTAGGGGGTGTCCGGATAGCCGAACTATCAGCACGGCCGGACTCCAAGACTATGAAGGTACAAGATTGAAGACTTCGTCCCGTGTCCGGATGGGACTTTCCTTGGCGTGGAAGGCAAGCTTGGCGATACGGATATGTAGATCTCCTACCATTGTAACGGACTTTGTGTAACCCTAACCTATCTGGTGTCTATATAAACCGGAGGGTTTTAGTCCGTAGGACGAACAACAATCACACCATAGGCTAGCTTCTAGGGTTTAGCCTCCTTGATCTTGTGGTAGATCTACTCTTGTACTACCCATATCATCAATATTAGTCAAGCAGGAGTAGGGTATTACCTCCATCGAGAGGGCCCGAACCTGGGTAAAAACATCGTGTCCCTTGTCTCCTGTTACCATCCGCCTAGACGCACAGTTCGGGACCCCTACCGAGATCCGCCGGTTTTGACACCGATAATGCTCCTTGCCCGGGCGGTGGTCCGTCCGTCACAAGCTTCTCGGCGTCCATCTCGCCCCTTGCACTTTAGCATGGGCAAGGCCCTACGGGCACCTTCGATGCATCTGGAGCGCTTTGATGACTTCAAGCCTTGGACAGGCATCGACCAGCCGCCTTTACCAGCCAAGTAGCTCCCGGCATGGCTTCCCTGTGCCACACCGGACCATGAGACCCTTCATGGCATGTTCGGCCACCTTATGGAGCTCGACCAGCTGTTTCAGCTGGTCGCTCAAGGGCACCGGGTGTCCGGCCTCAGCATACTGAGACCAGAACACCTTCTCCGTCGAGCTTCCTCTTCGGCTCGGTAGAATGCGGCAGCGTCGGACACACTCCGGGGAAGATCTGCGAATGCTCCTGGAGAGCTCCGGACTCGGGTAAGTAACAAGTAATTCACTTTTGCGTGCTTGATTTGCATAAAGAATGCCTTACCCGCCGCTATCTTCTTCATCACCTCAATTTCCTGGAGGGCTTTTTGGGCTTTGGCTTTGGCAGATTTGGCGCTCTCAAGTGCCGAGGCGAGCTCGGACTCTCGAGTCTTTGAGTCACGCTCCAAACTCTCGTGTTTTTCCATGAGAGCCTGGAGCTCTTGCTGCACCGCCGCCGCCCGCGCCTCCTGCTTCTCTCGCTTGGTGCGCTCCACGGCCGCATTATTTTCGGCCTTGGACAGCGCTTTCTTCAGGGTTGCCACCTCAGCTGTGGCCCCTGCATACCCACGTTGATCCTGTCATTTTTTGCAACCACATCTTTTTTAATATACTTACATAAGGTATTACTTACCTTCCTTGTCCTCGAGTTGCTTCTTCGCAAGGCCGAGCTCGTCCTCGGACCGCTCGAGGCTCTGCTTCAATGCATTAACATCCGCAGTCAGTGCAGCAGAGGTCAGCAGCACATCCTGCATTCCCATATTGACATACTTACGTTAACTCCTGCGTATATCTTTTTGATCCTCAGTTCTGCTTTTCTTTTCGAACACCTAACTGGGCATCAGGGGCTACTGTCTATGAGGTAATATTTTTACATATCTTAAATACATACCTCAAAGCCTGTTAGAAGGCTGGCACATGCTTCGGTCAGCCCGCTCTTGGCGGACTGAACCTTCTGGATCACCGCACTCATAATAGTGCGGTGCTCCTCGTCGATGGAGGCGCCGTTAAGCACCTCCTCAGATTATCCGTGCCTCCGGTTGGGCGGAGGTCACCGCGCCATAGGCTTGCCCTTCTTAGTAGGGGCTGCTCACGGATGCCGTAACCGTTGAAGGTTCCGGCGATGTCCGGCCTAGGGCCGGACTTAGAGCCCTTTGGGGTTTTATCCCCTTTTCGCCTGGAGTCCGGGAGGTCGCCTTGCGGCGCCTCCAGGACCACCTCCTCCTGGCTTGGCCCCTTTTGGGACGCCACCTCGGCGTCATCTGCGGCGCAAGGAGAGGAGGCGGTCGAAAGCGAAGTGCTGTTCACATCCGACGAACCCAGGGAACCGCTCGACAAAGCATCGAGCCCGGCCTTGGGCGGACTGCATGATTATATCCGACGTCAGAAAGTACTGTGCAATAAAGGAACGCCATGAGTTATTCTGGTAATCTGGATACTTACGATTTTGCCAGGGGCTTGGCCCTGGGTGGCCACTCCTCTTCGCCGTCGTCGGCGTTGGTAGAGTAGTCCGGAGGAAGGGTCCTTCCCTTCTTGGACCCTCCGGCCCCCCCAGTTGGGGCGGCCTTCCTTTTTATTCCTCCCCCCGCTGGAGGGGGAGAGGCTTCTTCTTCCTCCTCCTCGTCTTCGGAGGAGGAGTGCGCCTCGGAGTCATCGGGTGATGAATCCGGCACCACCGGGCGCCGGGAACTCTTTCGAGTCCCCGTGGCCTCCTTCTTGGCCTTCTTCTCCGGCACCACGTAAGGTGCCGGGGCCAGCAGCCCCGTCAAGCGGGCGTTTGCTGGATCTTCGGGCAAAGGAGCCGGACAGTCGATCTGTCCGGTCTTCTTCTACCATTCCTGTCAAAGGAACAGGAGCTTAGATCCCGCCTAGAGTTAAACTATGACAAACAAGTGTCCCGTAAAGGGTAAAATAAGCTTACTACGCTGGCTTGGTGCTTTGCACGGAATCCATGATCCTCGGTGATGGGAGGGGGAACCTCGACACCCTTGAATAGCACCTTCCAGGCATCCTCGTGCGTTGTGTCGAAGAGCCTAGTCAGAGTTTGGTGCTGGGCCGGGTTGAACTCCCATAAGTTAAAGGCCCGTCGTTGACACGGGAGGATCCGGCGGATGAGCATGACCTGAACTATGTTGACGAGGTTAACTTCTTTGTTCACCAGGTCTTGGATGCAGGATTGGAGTCCGGTCCCCTCTTCCGAATTACCCCACGACAGGCCTGTCTCTTTCCAGGAGGTGAGCCTTGTAGGGAAGCCAGATCAGAATTCAGGGGCCGCTGCCCATTTAGGGTCACGCGGCTCGGTGATGTAGAACCACCCCGATTGCCACCCCTTTATGGTCTCCACGAAGGAGCCCTCGAGCCATGTAACGTTGGGCATCTTGCCCACCGTGGAGCCTCCGCACTCTGCTTGTTGGCCGCCCACTACCTTCGGCTTGACATTGAAGGTCTTCAGTCATAAGCCGAAGTGGGGCTTGATGCGGAGGAAAGCCTCGCACACGAGGATAAACGCCGAGATGTTGAGGACGAAGTTCGGGGCCAGATCGTGGAAATCCAGGCCGTAGTAGAACATGAGCCCCCGGACAAATGGGTGAAGTGGAAAACCTAGTCAGCGGAGGAAGTGGGTGAGGAACACCACCCTCTCATGGGGCCTGGGGGTGGGGATGAGCTACCCCTTGTCTGGGAGCCGGTGCGCGATGTCGTTAGACAAGTATCCGGCCTCCCTCAACTTCTTGATGTGTCCATCCGTGACGGAGGAGACCATCCACTTGCCTCCCGCCCGGACATGACCGGAGAAGGTTGAGGCGGGGTGTGCGGACTTGGGCGCAGGGAGCTCGAGTCTTGTGAAAATGGATAAGCAAAGGAGGAAGAAGGCGTAGATGGAAAAGGTGGATCCTTATCCCCTTATATGGGCGGACGAAACTATGCGCCCCCACCAGCCTGGTAAAACTCGCTTATCTCCCAAGCGCCATAAATTAATGGCACGGTTGGGTTACCCACGTCCGTATTGATGAGAATCCCGGAATAAGGGGACACGATCTCTGCTTCAACAAGACGTGCCAAGGAAACCGCCTCGCTAAGTGCGCTGAGGTGGGACAGTAAAAACGATTCAAATAAAGGCTTGGCCGTGGTGTGATGACACGCTGCGGAATACGTCAGCAGATTGGATTTGTGTAAATATTATTCTCTCTACGGTGGTATGTGGAAATTATTTTGCAGAGCCGGACACTATTCTTGTGTTCAAAATCTTCTATGAAGTATTCGGAGGAGGAAACCGCCTTGCAATGCCGAAGACAATATGCGCGTCGGACTCGTCGTCATTGAAGCCTGGTTCAGGGGCTACTGAGGGAGTCATGGATTAGGGGGTGTCCGAATGGCCGGACTATGACCTTTGGCCGGAATCCTGGACTATGAAGATACAAGATTGAAGACTTCATCCCGTGTCCGGATGGGACTTTCCTTGGCGTGGAAGGCAAGCTTGGCGATACGCATATGTAGATCTCCTCCCATTGTAACCGACTCTATGTAACCCTAACCCTCTCTGGTGTCTATATAAACCGGAGGGTTTTAGTCCGTAGGACGAACAACAATCATACCATAGGCTATCTTCTAGGGTTTAGCCTCTTCGATCTCGTGGTAGATCTACTCTTGTACTACCCATATCATCAATATTAATCAAGGAGGAGTAGGGTTTTACCTCCATCGAGAGGGCCCGAACCTGGGTAAAAACATCATGTCCCTTGTCTCCTGTTACCATCCGCCTAGACGCACAGTTCGGGACCCCCTACCCGAGATCCGCGGGTTTTGACACCGACATCGTTCCCTTCCTAGGCCTCACCTTCGTCCACCGCCATGGTATTGGGTAACGTAGTAATTTCAAAAATTTCCTACGCACACGCAAGATCATGGTGATGAATAGCAATGAGAGGGGAGAGTATTGTCCACGTACCCTCGTAGACCGAAAGCGGAATCGTTAGAACAACGCGGTTGATGTAGTCCTACGTCTTCACGATCCGACCGATCAAGTACCGAACGCACGGCACCTCCGAGTTCAGCACACGTTCAGCTCGACGACGTCCCTCAAACTCCGATCCAGCCGAGTGTCGAGGAAGAGTTCCTTCAGCATGACGGCGTGGTGACGATCTTGATGTTCTACCATCGCAGGGCCCCGCCTAAGCACAGCTACAATATTATCGAGGAGGACTATGATGGAGGGGGGCACCGCACACGGCTAAGAGATCAAGGGATCAATTGTTGTTCTGTCTAGAGGTGCCCCCCTGCCCCCATATATAAAGGAGTGGAGGAGGGGGAGAGGGCCGGCCCCTATGGCGCGCCCTGGAGGAGTCCTACTCCCACCGGAAGTAGGATTCTCCCTTCCATGTAGTAGGAGTAGGAGACAAGGAAGGGGAGAGGGAAGAGAAGGAAGGAGGCGCCACCCTCCCCTAGTCCACCCGGACTAGTAATTGGGGGGCGCGCGGCCTGCCTCTTTCTCTTTCCTAAAGCCCAATAAGGCCCATATACTTCTTCCCCCGTATTCCCGTAACTCCCCGGTCCTCCGAAAAGTACCCGAACCACTCGGAACCTTTCCGATGTCCGAATATAGTCATCTAATATATCGATCTTTACGTCTCGACCATTTAGAGACTCCTCGTCATGTCCCCGATCTCATCCGGAACTCCGAAATCCTTCGGTACATCAAAACTCATAAACACATAATAAAACTGTCATCGAAACCTTAAGCATGCGGACCCTACGGGTTCGAGAACTATGTAGACATGACCGAATCACGTTTCCGGTTAATAACCAATAGCGGAACCTGGATGCTCATATTGGCTCCCACATATTCTACGAAGATCTTTATCGGTCAAACCGCATAACAACATACGTTGTTCCCTTTGTCATCTGTATGTTACTTGCCCGAGATTCGATCGTCGGTATCCCAATACCTAGTTCAATCTCGTTACCGGCAAGTCTCTTTACTCGTTATATAATGCATCATTCCGTAACCAACTCATTAGCTACATTGCTTGCAAGGCTTATAGTGATGTGCATTACCGAGAGGGCCCAGAGATACCTCTCCGACAATCGGAGTGACAAATCCTAATCTCGAAATACGCCAACTCAACAAGAACCTTCGGAGATACCTATAGAGCTCCTTTATAATCACCCAGTTACGTTGTGACGTTTGGTAGTTCACAAAGTGTTCCTCCGGTAAACGGGAGTTGCATAATCTCATAGTCATAGGAACATGTATAAGTCATGAAGAAAGCAATAGCAACATACTAAACGATCAAGTACTAAGCTAACGGAATGGTTCAAGTCAATCACATCATTCTCCTAATGATGTGACCCCATTAATCAAATGACAACTCATGTCCATGGCTAGGAAACTTAACCATCGTTGATTCACGAGCCAGTCAAGTAGAGGCATACTAGTGACACTATGTTTGTCTATGTATTCACACACGTATCAAGTTTCCGGTTAATACAATTCTAGCATGAATAATAAACATTTATCATGAAATAAGGAAATAAATAATAACTTTATTATTGCCTCTAGGGCATATTTCCTTCAGTCTCCCACTTGCACTAGAGTCAATAATCTAGTTCACATCGCCATGTGATTTAACACCAATATTCATATCTCAGTATATGATTAACACCCATAGTTCACATCGTCATGTGACCAACACCCAAAGGGTTTACTAGAGTCAATAATCTAGTTCACATTGCAATGTGATTAACACCCAAAGAGTACTAAGGTGTGATCATGTTTTGCTCGTGAGAGAAGCTTAGTCAACGGGTCTGGCATCACATTTAGAGCCGTATGTATTTTGCAAATATTCTATGTCTACAATGCTCTGCACGGAGCTACTCTAGCTAATTGCTCCCACTTTCAATATGTATCCAGATTGAGACTTAGAGTCATCTGGATCGGTGTAAAAGCTTGCACCTATATAACTCTCTACAACGGGCTCTTTTATCACCTCCATAATCGAGAAATATTTCCTTAGTCCTCAATAAGGATATTCTTGACCAATGTCCAGTGATATACTCCTAGATCACTATTGTACTCCCTTGCCAAATTCAGAGCAAGGTATACAATAGGTCTTGAACATAGCATAGCATACTTTATAGAACCTATAACTGAGGCATAGGGAATGACTTTCATTCTCTTTTCTATTTTCTGCCGTGATCGGGATTTGAGTCTTCCTCAATTTCACACCTTTGCAACACAGGCAAGAACTCTTTCTTTGACTGTTCCATTTTGAACTACTTTAAAATCTTGAAAAGGTATGTACTTTTTGAAAAACTTATCAAGCGTCTTGATCTATCTCAATAGATCTTGATGCTCAATATGTAAGTAGCTTTACTGAGGTCTTTTTTCTAAGAACTCCTTTCAAATACTCCTTTATGCTTTCCAGAAAAATTCTACATCATTTCCGATCAACAATAAGTTACTCACATATATTTATCAGAAAGGCGGTAGTGCTCCCACTCACTTTATTGTAAATACAGGCTACACCGCAAGTCTCAGATAAAATTATATGCTTCGATCAACTTATCAAAGCGTATATTCCAACTCTGAGATGCTTGCACCAGTCCATAGATGGATCGCTGGAGCTTGCACATTTTGTTAGCACCTTTAGGATTGAAAAAACCTTCTGGTTGCATCATATACAACTCTTCTCTAAGAAAACCATTAAGGAATGCAGTTTTGACATCCATTTGCCAGATTTCATAAAATGTGGCAATTGCTAACATGATTCGGACAGACTTAAGCATCGCTACTGATTGAGAAAATCTCATTGTAGTCAACACCTTGAACTTGTTGAAAACCTTTTTGTGACAAGTCGAGCTTTGTAGATAGTAACACTACTATCAGAGTCTGTCTTCCTCTTGAAGATCCATTTATACAATATGGCTTGCCAATCATTGGGCAACTCCACCAAAGTCCACACTTTGTTCTCATACATGGATCCCATCTCAGATTTCATGGCCTTAAGCCATTTCGCGGAATCTGGACTCATCATCGCTTCCTCATAGTTCGTAGGTTCATCATGGTCTAGTAACGTGACTTCTAGAACAGGATTACCTTACCACTCTGGGGTGGACTGTACTTTGAAAGACCTACGAGGTTTTGTAGTAACTTAATCTAAAGTTTCATGATCATCATCATTAGCTTCCTCACTAATTGGTGTAGGAATCACTGGAACTTATTTCTGTGATGAACTACTTTCCAATTCGGGAGAAGGTACAAATTACCTTATCAAGCTCTACTTTCCTCCCACTCACTTCTTTCGAGAGAAACTCCTTCTCTAGAAAGGATACATTCTTAGCAGCGAATGTTTTGCCTTCGGATCTGTGATAGAAGGTGTACCCAACAGTTTCCTTTGGGTATTCTATGAAGACGCACTTCTCCGATTTGGGTTCGAGCTTATCAGGTTGAAAACCTTTTTCACATAAGCCTCACAACTCCAAACTTTAAGAAACGACAGCTTAGGTTTACTGCTAAACCATAGTTCATACGGTGTCGTCTCAACGGATTTAGATGGTGCCCTATTAAAGTGAATGCAGCTATCTCTAATGCATAACCCCAAAACGATAGTGGTAAATCGGTAAGATACATCATAGATCGCACCATATCAATTAAAGTGCGGTTACGATGTTCGGACACACCATTATGCTGTGGTGTTCCATGTGGCGTGAGCTGTGAAACTATTCCACATTGTTTAAAAATGAAGGCCAAACTCGTAACTCAAATATTCTTTTCTACGATCAGATTGTAGAAACTTTACTTTCTTGTTACGATGATTCTCCACTTCACTCTGAAATTCTTTGAACTTTTCAAATGTTTCAGACTTGTGCTTCATTAAGTAGATATATGCATATCTGCTCAAATCATTTGCGAAGGTCAGAAAATAACGATACCCGCCACGAGCATCAACACTCATTGGACCGCATACATCGGTATGTATTATTTCCAACAAGTTAGTAGCTCGTTCCATTGTTCCGGAGAATGGAGTTTTAGTCATCTTGCCTAAAAGGCACGGTTCGCAAGCATCAAATGATTCATAACCAAGTGATTCCGAAAATCCATCTTTATGGAGTTTCTTCATGCGCTTTACACTGATATGACCCAAACGGCAGTGCCACAAATAAATTGCACTATCATTATTAACTTTGCATCTTTTGGCATCAACATTATGAATATGTGTATCACTATGATCAAGATTCAATAAACCATCACCATTGGGTGTATGACCATAGAAGGTTTTATTCATGTAAACAGAATAACAATTTATTCTCTATCTTGGATGAATAATTGTATCGCAATAAACATGATCTTATCATATTTATGCTCAACGCAAACACCAAATAACATTTAGTTAGGTTTAACACTAATCTCGAAAATATAGGGAGTGTGTGCTGATGATCATATCAATCTTGGAACTACTTCCAACACTCATCATCACTTCCCCTTAACTAGTTTCGCTTATTCTGTAACTCTGCTTCGAGTTACTAATCTTAGCAACCTAACAAGTATCAAATACTCAGGGGCTACTATAAACACTAGTAAGGCACACATCAATAACCCGTATATCAAATATACCCTTGTTCACTTTGCCATCCTTCTTATCCACCAAATATTCGTGGTATTTCCGCTCAAAGGACCATTTCCTTTGTTGTAAGCACTCGGTTTCAGTGCTTTGGTCCAGCTTTGGGCTTCTTTGCGGGAGTGACAACTTGCTTGTCATTCTACTTGAAGTTCCCTTTCTTTCCCTTTGCCCTTTTCTTGAAACTAGTGGTCTTGTCAATTATCAACACTTGATGCTCTTTCTTGATTTCTACCTTCGTCGATTTCAACATCACGAAGAAGTCGGGAATCGTTTTCGTCATCCCATGCATACTATAGTTCATCACGAAGTTCTAGTAGCTTGGTGATGGTGACTAGAGAACTCTGTCAATCACTATCTTATCTGGAAGATTAACTCCCACTTGATTCAAGCGATTGTAGTACCCAGACAATCTGAGCACATGCTCACTAGTTGAGAAATTCTCCTCCATCTTTTAGCTATAGAACTTGTTGGATATTTCCTATCTCTCAACTCAGGTATTTGCTTGAAATATTAACTTCAATTCCTGGAACATCTCATATGGTCCATGACGTTCAAAACGTCTTTGAAGTCCCGATTCTAAGCCGTTAAGCATGGTGCACTAAACTATCAAGTAGTCATCATATTGAGCTAGCCAAACGCTCATAACGCCTCAGACCGCTCCTCGCAATAGGTCCGTCACCTAGCGGTGCATTAAGGACATAATTCTTACAGGCAGCAATGAGGATAAACCTCAGATTACGGATCCAATCCGCATCATTGCTACTAACATCTTTCAACACAATTTTCTCTAGGAACATATCAAAATAAACATATGAAAGCAACAACGCGAGCTATTGATCTACAACATAATTTGCAAAATACTACCAGGACTAAGTTCATGATAAATTTAAGTTCAATTAATCATATTACTTAAGAACTCCCACTTAGACAGACATCTCTCTAGTCATCTAAGTGATCACATGATCCAAATCAACTAAACCATGTCCGATCATCACGTGAGATGGAGTAGTTTTCAATGGTGAACATCACTCTGTTGATCATATCTACTATATGATTCACACTCGACCTTTCGGTCTCCGTGTTCCGAGGCCATATCTGTATATGCTAGGAGCGTCAAGTTTAACCTGAGTATTCCGCGTGTACAACTGTTTTGCACCTGTTGTATTTGAACGTAGAGCCTATCACACCCGATCATCACGTGGTGTCTCAGCACGAAGAACTTTCGCAATGGTGCATACTCAGGGAGAACACTTCTTGATAATTAGTGAGAGATCATCTTATAATGCTACCTTCAATCAAAGCAAAATAAGATGCATAAAGGATAAACATCACATGCAATCAATATAAGTGATATGATATGGCTGTCGGTGTCAAAACCGGCGGATCTCGGGTAGGGGGTCCCGAACTGTGCGTCTAGGCGGATGGTAACAGGAGACAAGGGACACGATGTTTTGACCCAGGTTCGGGCCCTCTCGATGGAGGTAATACCCTACTCCCCGCTTGATTAATATTGATGATATGGGTAGTACAAGAGTAGATCAACCACGAGATCGAGAGGCTAAACCCTAGAAGCTAGCCTATGGTATGATTGTTGTTCGTCCTACGGACTAAAACCCTCTGGTTTATATAGACACCGGATAGGGTTAGGGTTATGTAGTCGGTTACAATGGTAGGAGATCTACATATCCAGATCGCCAAGCTTGCCTTCCACGCCAAGGAAACTCCTATCCTAACAAGGGACGAAGTCTTCAATCTTGTATCTTCATAGTCTTGGAGTCCGCCAAAGGTGATAGTTCGCTATCCGGACACCCCTAATCCAGACTCCTCAAGAGTCTCGAACCAGGCTTCAATGACGACAGTCCGGGCGCAGATATTGTCTTTGGCATTGCAAGGCGGGTTCCTCCTCCGAATACTTCATAGAAGGTTTTGAACACAAGGATAGTGTCCGGCTCTGCAAAACAAGTTCCACATACCACCGTAGAGAGAATAATTTTTGCACAGATCTGCTGACTTATTCCGCGGTGTGACATCACACCACGGCTAGGCCTTTATACGAATCGTTTTTTTACTGTTCCACCTTAGCGCGTTTAGCGAGGCAGTTTCCTTGGCACGTCTTATCACAACGGAGATCATGCCCCCTTATTCCGGGGTTCCCATCAATACGGACGTGGGTAACCCATCCGCGCCATTGATTACGGCGCTTGGGAGATAAGCGAGTTTTACCAGGCTGGTGGGGGATGCATAGCTTCGTCCGTCCATATAAGGGGATAAGGATCCACCTTTTCACCTACGCCTTCTTCCTCCTTTGCTCATCCATTTCCGTGCACTCGAGCTCCAGCACCCAATTCCGCACATCCCACCACAACCTTCTCCAACTATGTCCGGAGCGGGAGGCATGTGGATGGCCTCCTCCGTCACGGAGGGGCACATCACAAAGCTGCGGGAGGCCGGATACTTGTCTGACGACATCGCGTGTCGGCTCCCCAACAAGAGGCAGCTCGTCCCCACCTCCAGGCCCCATGAGAGGATGGTTTTCCTCACCCACTTCCTCCGCGGACTAGGTTTTCCACTTCACCCATTTGTCCGGGGGCTCATGTTCTACTACGGCCTGGATTTTCATGATCTGGCCCCAAACTTCATCCTCAATATTTCGACGTTTATCGTCGTGTGCGAGGCTTTCCTCTGCATCCAACCCCACTTCGGTTTATGGTTGAAGACCTTTAGCGTCAAGCCGAAGATAGTGGGCGGCCGACAGGCGGAGTGCGGAGGCGCCATGGCGGGCAGGATGCCCAATGTTCTATGGCTCGAGGGCTCCTTCGTGGAGACAATAAAGGGGTGGCAATCGGGGTGGTTCTACATCACTGAGCCGCGTGACTCAAATGGGCGGCGGCCCCCGAATTCAGATATGGATCCCCCACACGGCTCACTTTATGAAAGAGACGGGCCTGACGTGGGGTGATTCGGAAGAGCTGACCGGACTCTAAACCTGTGTCCGAAACCTGCTGGACAAGAAGCTCAAGCTTGTCAATGTAGTCCAGGTTATGCTCATCCGCCGGATTCTCCCATGCCAAAGAACGGGCCTTCAATTTGTGGGAGTTTGATCCGGCACAAGACCGATTTGAGCCGCTCTTCGACACTACGCATTTAAGATGCACGGAAGGTGTTGTTAAAGGGCGCTGAAGCCCCGCATCCGCCATCAAGATCGCTGGATTCGCCTGCAGCGTCAAGCCAGCGAGGTAAGTTATTTTACCCTTTATGGGACTCTTTTTTCATAGTTTGACTCTATGCGGGATCTAAAACTCCCTAACCATTGACAGGACTGGCTGAAGACGTCCGGACAGATTAACTGTCCGGCCCATTTGCCAGAAGACCCAGCGGACGCCCGATTGACGGGACTGCTGGCTCTGGCACCTCACGTGGTGACGGAGAAGAAGGCCAAGAAGGAGGCCACGGGAACTCGAAGGAGCTCCCGTGGCCAGTCTTGTCGGACTCACCGCCCGACAACTCGAGGTGGAATCCTCCTCCGAGGAAGAGGAGGAGGAAAGAAACCTCTCCCCCGGGGGAGGGAAGAAAGGAAGGCCGCCCCAACCGGGAGGCCGGAGGGTCCAAGAAGGGAAGGACCCTTCCTCCGGACTTCTCCACCAACGTCGACAACGACGAGGAGGAGTGGCCAACAAGGGCCAAGCCCCTGGCGAGATCGTAAGTGTCCGGATACCCATGGCTTTTTCATTGCATAGTTTTCTCTAATGCCGAACAATCATGCAGCCTGCCCAAGGACGAGTTCGCCACTTCGTCGAGCGGGTCCCTGAGTTCGTCGGAAATGGAGAGTACTTCACTTCCGGTCACCTCCTCGCCTCACGCTGCGGACGACGCTGAGGTGGGGCCCCAAGGGGGGCCTGGTCAAGAGGACGTGGCGCAGGAGGCGCCGCAAGGCAACCTCGCAGACTCCAGGCGCGAGGGGAGTGAGATCCCCAGGGGCTCTAAGCCCGACCCTCGTCCGGACTCCATACCGGAACCTTCAGCGGTTCTGATGTACGGCAAGCGGCCCCGTCGTAGGAAGGGTAAGACGCCGGTGTCATCCGTCCAACCGGAGGCACCGGATAGCTTACTGGAGGCGCTTAACGGCGCCTCCATCGAGGAGGAGCACCGCACTGTTATGAGTGTGGTGATCCAGAAAGTTCAGTCCGCCAAGAGCGGGCTGACTGAAGCCTGTACCAGCCTTCTCACTGTGCTTTGAGGTAAGTTTAGAATATGTAAAAATATTACGCATAGACAAGAGTTCTCGATGCTTAGTTCGGTGTTCGGAAAGAAAAGCCGGACTAAGGATCTAAAAAGATATACACAGGAGTCTAACATAAGTATGTCAATATGGGAATGCAGGCTGCTTGACCTCTGCCAAGACCGATCATGGAAGTCAATGCATTGAAGCAGAGCCTCGAGCGGTCCGAGAACGAGCTCGGCCTTGCTAAGAAGCAGCTCGAGGACAAGGAAGGTAAGTAATACCTTATTAAAGAAATACCTTATAGAAAGGATTTGGTTGCAAAAAATAACAGGAATAACATGGGTACTGCAGGGGCCACGAGCGAGGTGGCGACCCTGAAGGAGGCGGTGTCCGCGGCCGAAAACAAAGCGGCTGCGGAGCGCACCGAGCGAGAGAAGGGGGAGGCACAGCTGGCGGAGGTGCGGCAAGAGCTCCAGGCTCTCGTGGAAAAACACGAGGGTTTGGAGCATGACTCGAAGACCCGAGAGTCCGAGCTTGCTTCGGCTCTTGAAAGTGCCAAAGCTGCTAAGGCCGAGGCCCAAAAAGCCCTCCAGGAGATTGAGGCAATAAAGAAGATCGCGGCGGGTAAGGCATTCTTTATGCAGAGCAAGAATGTAAAGTCAATTATCTAGTACTTACCCGAATCCGGAGCTCTCCAGAGGCGTTCAGAGATCTGCCCGTAGTGTGTCCGATGCCGCTGCGTTCTACCGCGCCAAGGAGGGAGCTCGACGGAGAAGGTGTTCTGGTCTCAAGATGCTTTGAGACCGACCGTCCGGTGCCTGAGCGACCAGCTGAAGCAGCTGGTCGAGCTCCACAAGGTCGCCGAACAGGCCATGAAGGGCCTCATAGTTCGGCTGTGGCCATTGGAAGCCATGCCTGGGAGCTACTTCGGGTTAGTGCAGCGGCTGGTGGACGCCTATCCATGGATTGAAGTCATCAAGCGCTCCGTCTACATCGAAGGTGCCCGTCGGGCCCTTGCCCATGCTAAAGTGCACTGGGGCAAGCTGGATGCGGAGAAGCTTGTGACGGACGGGCCACCGAAGGGCAAGGAGCATCGCACGCCCGAAATGTACTATGAGGGCGTCTGAAGGGTGCCCGCCAGAGCAGCGTATGAGTGCTCCAAAGATGTAATTTCTGAATAGACTCGCATTTGTTATCCTCAGACGCTGAAAACTTGTTCATATGCGCTAAGCAACGCTTGTTAATTTAAAATATTACCTTACATGCGGCCGTTTATCAAATTTGAGAGATGGCAAGTCGTTGGCTTCAGCCCCCATGCCACGAAAGTGCTGGGGTGTTCGGGATAAACTTGAGCACTCTTGTTCCCATTCTTGGGTCCATCTAGGAGGCGCTCAACGCAACGAACAAGGCAACCGGACTTATAGTGCTTGAACACTCTCACTTAGCCATAGAATTCTACAATTTTAAATTTCGGCGAAGCCCCTAGTATTCGGAAGACCGAGTTCGGGGCGCTATCCACGCCTTGGCCAGACAATGCCGGTTCCTCGCTTTAAGCGGCATAAGTCTTTAGGGACCCGGAAAAAACCTCTCGAACAGCGACCGGCTCTCGCCCCATCATGACGGTCAGTTTTAGCTTTCTCCACTGAGGTGCTCAACCCAGCTCAACGGGGCACAATCGCAGTGCTTCTCCTGGTGCCGCGTTAGCCGATAGAACAGAACGTAAGGCAAGAAAACACGTGAGCCGGCAAACCCAACTATTGACCCAAGACATGATTCGAGCCGATGCATATAATGCTATAAGTTCGGGGTGCCGCACTCGTGAGAGTGTTCGGACTTCTAACACCATATTCGGGAACTTAAGCCCTCGGTGTATTGGCTGCACTAAAGTGTACGGGTGCAACATGTCATGAAATGAACATATATATAGATAAAGAAAGGAGTGCAATAATAGGCAAAAGCTATGTATTATTTATTCAAAAAGGTACTGCAATGAAAGCGGAACGATACAAATAGTGCGATAAGCAAGGGTTGGGACTATTTAACATGTCCCCCTCCAGGGGTAAGCTGCGGGATGGTATGTAAAACAGGTATAATGCTCGTAATAGAGACCACATGGACACTCGACGCAGTTTTCTGCTTCCCTGGTTGTTGCATCGTGTATTCGGCACGAATGCCGGACAGGGCTTCTGGAGAACAGAGTCCTGAAAGTAAGAAAAAAGAAAAAAGAAAAAGAACGACACAATCGGGAGCCCCTGGTGCGGTTGAGCCGCATTCTGGGCGTGCCGTGGTCGTGCCCCTCCCCTTATGCCCATGGTATCTCCAGACCGTAGTTATGTACGCGTAGTAATGGCTTCGCAATTTCGTGAGGGCTGGGGTTGAGGCCGGATTGCTACGCGTGCTTGGATCGTGCCAGGCGGTCTTGTTGTAGGTTACTCCGGGCGCGCTTGACAGTGTCCGGACGTTTAGTGGCTGGACTCGAGAATTGTTGTGAGAGGCTGCTTTGCACCTCCGCCGTGAGGGCTGCCGTGTGCTCCTCCGTTCGGAGAGAGCGTTCGGTGTTTCCATTGACCGTGATTACTCCTCGAGGGCCTGGCATCTTGAGCTTGAGGTATGCGTAGTGCGGCACCGCATTGAACTTTGCAAATGCGGTTCGTTCGGCAAAGGCGTGATAGCCGCTATGAACGGGACTATGTCGAAGATTAACTCTTCGCTTCGGAAGTTATCCGGGGATCCGAAGACCACTTCGAGTGTAACTGAGCATGTACAATTGGCCTCTACGCCCGGTATGACGCCTTTAAAGGTCGTATTTGTAGGTTTAATCCTTGAGGGGTCTATGCCCATTTTGCGCGCTGTATCCTGATAAAGCAGGTTCAGGCTGCTACCGCCGTCCATCAGGACTCTAGTGAGGTGAAATCCGTCAATAATTGAGTCAAGAACCAATGCGGCGAAACCGCAGTGACGGATGCTAGTGGGGTGGTCCCTTCGATCGAATGTGATCGGGCAGGAGGACCATGGGTTGAACTTCGGGGCGACTGGCTCCATCGCATATACGTCCCTTAATGCACGCTTCCGCTCCCTTTTGGATATGTGGGTTGCATATATCATGTTCACCGTCCGCACTTGTGTGGGAAAGCCCTTTTGTCCTCTATTGTTCGGTGGCCGGGGCTCTTCCTCGTCATCGCTATGCAGCCCCTTGTCATTGAGTTCGGCACTTAACTTGCTCGCTTGTTTGAACACCCAACAATCCCTGTTGGTGTGGTTGGCTGGTTTTTCGGGGGTGCCATGTATCCGCACAGCGATCGAGTAATCGGGTATTTCTTTTGAATGGCTTCTTCCACGACCGGGTTTAGAGCCTCAATCCGGCATTGACCGCCAGATCTTCAGCATTATCGCCGCACGCGGCGTTTGTTCTTGTTGCGACGCGACCTGCCATTGCTGTCCTTGGTATCCGAACTACCAGGGTTTTTGGTCAAGTTGTTACTACGAGCTAGCCAGCTATCCTCTTCCGCGCAAAAGCGGGTCATGAGTGTGGTGAGGGCTGCCATGGATTTCGGCTTTTCCTGTACTAGGTGCCGGGCTTGCCACTCGTCGCGGATGTTATGTTTGAAGGCTGCAAGGGCCTCTCGTGATCCGGACGGTCGACGATTTGATTTTTCTTGGTTAGGAACCGTGTCGAGAATTGTCGGCCGATTCTTCCGGCTGCTGAATTATGTGGCTGAGGTCATCGGCGTCGGTGGTCGCACATATGTGCCTGGAAGTTATCAAGGAATGCGGCTTCCGTGTCCTTCCAACAACCAATTGATTCTGCTGGCAAGCTGTTGAGCCAATGCCGAGCTGGTCCTTTAAGCTTGAGTGGGAGATATTTGATGGCATGTAGATCATCACCGCGGGCCATGTGGGTATGGAGGAGATAGTCCTCGATCCAGACGCAGGATCTGTGGTACCATCGTATGATTCGATGTTTACGGGTTTGAAGCCCTCAGGGATTTGATGATCCATTATTTCATCTATGAAGCATAGTGGGTGTGCGGCGCCTCTGTATTGGGCTATATCACGACGTAGCTCATATGAGCTTTGTTCATCGTGTGTTCGCCCACCGGAGTTGCTGTATCCGGCGTGATGATTATCACCACGTGTCGTGGGCGCCCACGCCGATCCGTAGATTGATCTTTTATGCCTTGCCTTGTCCTCCAATATGTCTCGCAGTGTCCGGGCGCGCTTCCCGTGCCTTGGTATCGTTCGGCGACGCCGGAGTACGGCTGGAATGGAGGGTCTAGAGGCCTCTCTGTCGCGACCACGGGGTGGCCGGTCGGCCGCTTCATGCGCTGGTGATGTAGGTTTGGGTGATGCTTCCTCTAATTGGGGGAGCACCCTGCGTTTGGGGTATTTTTTGGAGGGCCGTTCGAGTTCATACTCTTCGGCTGCAAGGACTTCACTCCATTTGTCAGCTAGCAAATCTTGGTCAGCTCGAAGTTGCTGCTGCTTTTTCTTGAGGCTGCTTGCCGTGGCCATAAGCCTGCGTTTCAAACGCTCCTGTTCGGCGGGATCCTCAGGCACGACAAATTCGTCGTCGTCGAGGCTTGCCTCGTCTTCGGAGGGGGGCGCATAATTATTGTCCTCTACCTCTCTTTCTGCCGCACTGTCGTGCGGACTTGCTTCTCCCTCCTCCTGTGATGAATCCTGCTGGAGGGGGTTGTCTTCGGCACTGTCCAGGGTGTTATTATCTCCCGTGCCGGAATTGCCATTTTTACTGTGGCGGGATTTAGAGCGGCGCCGCTGACGTCGGCGCTTGGGCTGTTTCTTGGAGGGGTCATCCTCCGTTGTTCCATCGCCGTTCCCATCTTTTGGGATGTCCACCATGTATATGTTGTATGACGAGGTGGCCTTCCAAAGGCCCTGTAGGGCGCTGGTTCTTGGTCATCTCCGTAATCGCCGCCCATACCGTCGATGTCTTGAGTCGAAGTCGATCATGTCGGTTAAATCATCGACAAGTGGCTACAAAGTGGGTGGTGGGTGGGCGTTGAATTTCTTCGCCGTCTGCATCCCAACCTTCCTGACCGTAGTCCGCCAGGCTCTCCGATAAAGAGAGAGACTTTAGTGAATTCAAGATGTCGCCAAAGGGCGAGTGCTGAAAGATGTCCGCGGCAGTGAACTCCATGACCGGCGCCCAATCGGATTCGATTGGCAGGGGCGCGGAGGGTTCGGAGTCCGGAGAGGAGTCCGGCACCTTGGAGTCACAGTCTTCGCAAAGGACAGGGATGGAGTTCGCCTCAATCGCCGTTGAGATCGTAGCCCCCGAGGCGGTGTCCAACCACTCGTCCTCGATCGGGGGAGTCGGCTTTGTGCTAAGGGTCGGAGCGGACATCGGTGCGACCTCCGGACACCGCTCGCGGCGTAGCTAGATCGGGCCCATCGAGACAAAGGCGGCGATTTGGTTGTGGCTCGAATCCGTCGAAGATCAAGTCTCCGCGGATGTCGGCCGTAGTTCAAACTCCCAAATCTGACTCGATGGCCAGGGGCGTAGCTTTCGATCTGCTCCAGATGGCCAAGTGAATTGCCCGCAGCAAAGCCGCCGAATACGAAGATCTGTCCGGGAGAAAAGTCTCACCTGGACCGCGTCGTTGTCGATGATCGAAGGAGCCATCGGGCCTATAGGTGACGGCTACGCAGGAACTCTCAATGAAAGCACCAATGTCGGTGTCAAAACCGCGGATCTCGGTAGGGGGTCCCGAATCGTGCGTCTAGGCGGATGGCAACAGGAGACAAGGGACACGGTATTTTTACCTGTGTTCGGGCCCTCTCGATGGAGGTAATACCCTACTCCTGCTTGATTGATATTGATGATATGGGTAGTACAAGAGTAAATCTACCACGAGATCGTAGAGGCTAAACCCTAGAAGCTAGCCTATGGTATGATTGTTGTTTGTCCCACGGACTAAAACCCTCCGGTTTATATAGACACCGGATAGGGTTAGGATTACACGTAGTCGGTTACAATGGTAGGAGATCTACATATCCGTATCGCCAAGCTTGCCTTCCACGCCAAGGAAAGTCCTATCCGGACAAGGGACGAAGTCTTCAATCTTGTATCTTCATAGTCTAGGAGTCCGGCCAAAGGTGATAGTTCGGCTATCCGGACACCCCCTAATCCAGGACTCCCTCAATGGCCATCATCATCTTGTGCTTGTGATCTCCATCTCCGAAGCACAGCCGTGATCACCATCTTCACCGGCGCGACACCTTGATCTCCATCGTAGCATCGTTGTCGTCTCGCCACCTATTGCTTCTACGACTATCGCTACCGCTTAGTGATAAAGTAAAGCAATTACAGGGCGCTTGCATTTCATACAATAAGCGACAACCATATGGCTCTCGCCGATTGCCGATAACTCGGTTACAAAACATGATCATCTCATCCAATAAAATATAGAATCACGTCTCGACCATATCACATCACAACATGCCCTGCAAAAACAAGTTAGACGTCCTCTACTTTGTTGTTGCAAGTTTTACGTGGCTGCTACGGGCTGAGCAAGAACCGTTCTTACCTACGCATCAAAACCACAACGATAGTTCGTCAAGTTAGTGTTGTATTTACCTTCGCAAGGACAGGGCATAGCCAAACTCGATTCAACTAAAGTTGGAGAAACTGACACCCGCTAGCCATCTGTATGCAAAGCACGTCGGTAGAACCAGTCTCCCGTAAGCGTACGCGTAATGTCGGTCTGGGCCGCTTCATCCAACAATACCGCCGAACCAAAGTATGACATGCTGGTAAGCAGTATGACTTGTATCGCCCACAACTCACTTGTGTTCTACTCATGCATATAACATCTACGCATAAAACCTGGCTCGGATACCACTGTTGGGTAACGTAGTAATTTCAAAAATCTCCTACGCACACGCAAGATCATGGTGATGCATAGAAACGAGAGGGGAGAGTGTTTTCCACGTACCCTCGTAGACCGAAAGCGGTTAGAACAACGCGGTTGATGTAGTCGTATGTCTTCACGATCCGACCGATCAAGTACCAAACGCACGGCACCTCCGAGTTCAGCACACGTTCAGCTCGATGACGTCCCTCGAACTCCGATCCAGCCGAGTGTCGAGGGAGAGTTCCGTCAGCACAACAACGTGGTGATGATCTTGATGGTCTACCGTCGCAGGGCTTCGCCTAAGCACCGCTACAATATTATCGAGTAGGACTATGGTGGAGGGGGGCACCGCACACGGCTAAGAGATCAAGTGATCAATTGTTGTTGTGTCTAGAGGTGTCCCCCTGCCCCCGTATATAAAGGAGTGGAGGAGGGGGAGAGGGCCGGCCCCTATGGCGCGCCCTGGAGGAGTCCTACTCCCACCGGGAGTAGGATTCCTCCCCTTCCATGTAGTAGGAGTAGGAGACAAGGAAGGGGGAGAGGGAAGAGAAGGAAGGAGGGGGCGCCGCCCCTCCCCCTAGTCCAATTCGGACTAGTCATTGGGGGGGCACGGCCTGCCTCTTTCTCTCCCCTAAAGCCCAATAAGGCACATATACTTCTTCCCACGTATTCTCGTTACTCCCCGGTACTCCGAAAAATACCCGAACCACTCGGAACCTTTCCGATGTCTGAATATAGTCGTCCAATATATCGATCTTTACATCTCGACCATTTCGAGACTCCTCGTCATGTCCCCGATCTCATACGGAACTCCGAACTCCTTTGGTACATCAAAACTCATAAACTCATAATAAAAACTGTCATCGAAACCTTAAGCGTGCGGACCCTACGGGTTCGAGAACTATGTAGACATGACCGAAACACGTTTCCGGTCAATAACCAATGGCAGAACCTGGATGCTCATATTGGCTCCCACATATTCTACGAAGATCTTTATCGGTCAAACCGCATAACAACATACGTTGTTCCCTTTGTCATCGGTATGTTACTTGCCCGAGATTTGATCGTCGGTATCCCAATACCTAGTTCAATCTTGTTACCGGCAAGTCTCTTTACTCGTTATGTAATGCATCATTCCGTAACTAACTCATTAGCTACATTGCTTGCAAGGCTTATAGTGATGTGCACTACCGAGTGGGCCCAGAGATACCTCTCCGATAATCGAAGTGACAAATCCTAATCTCGAAATACGCCAACTCAACAAGTACCTTCGGAGACACCTGTAGAGCTCCTTTATAGTCACCCAGTTATGTTGTGACGTTTGGTAGCACACAAAGTGTTCCTCCGGTGAACGGGAGTTGCATAATCTCATAGTCATAGGAACATGTATAAGTCATGAAGAAAGCAATAGCAACATACTAAACGATCAAATGCTAAGCTAACGGAATGGGTCAAGTCAATCACATCATTCTCCTAATGATGTGACCCCATTAATCAAATGACAACTCATGTCCATGGCTAAGAAACTTAACCATCTTTGATTCACGAGCTAGTCAAGTAGAGGCATACTAGTGACACTACGTTTGTCTATGTATTCAAACATGTATCAAGTTTCCGGTTAATACAATTCTAGCATGAATAATAAACATTTATCATGAAATAAGGTAATAAATAATAACTTTATTATTGCCTCTAGGGCATATTTCCTTCACATGGTGCTCTCGGCGCGGCCTGGTCAACATGGTCAACGAACGACATCCATCGGCCGTGGACTGTACACGCAAAATAATGATTCCTCCACCTGACAGCTGGGACCCACCGGAAGGGCCTCTGTATTTCGTGAAAAGTTCCCCCCGCTAACATGTCGGACCCACCAGCTATATCTTCACGCTCAAGGAAATGCCTCCTTATTACACACAAAAATGAATACCCACCCTACTAGCTGGGACCCACCATAGTGGGAGGATGACTTGTGGGCCAACTAAGTTGACGGGGACGGAGGGCTTTGTCAACTTAGTCAATATGAACGATTCAAGCTCCAGTGACCGTCCAATGTCCATCCAACGGCCGTAGTGCTTCTTCAACCTCTGGTCTTCTTGCTCCGGCCGCCCAAAGCAGCGCGGTCGTGCCGCATGCTCCCGCCTCCCGTGGCCGATCAGGCCGCTGGAGGCCTCATCGCCTCTACTATTCCCATCATTGCCAGCCTGCGGCGACGGGAGCCTCACACCGCAGTCGAACCTGTGAACCCTCGTACTCCTCTCCGCGCGGGCTTCCGCTGCCGTGTCTTTCCCGGCTCCGCGTCGTCCCCTTCCTAGGTCTCGCCGTCGTCCACCGCCATGGTGCTCTCGGCGCGGCCTGGTCAACGTGGTCAAGGAACGACTTCCATCGGACATGGACTATACGTGGAGAGGCTGACAGCTGGGTCCATGGCCGCAGCAAAGAAGTGCCTCCTTATTACGCGGAAAATAATGATTCCTCCACCTGACAGCTGGGACCCATCGGACGGGCCACTGTATTTCGTGGAAAAAACGTTCCCCCCTGAGTGTTGGGACCCACCAGATTCATCTTCGCACGCAAGGAAGTGCGTCCGGGAAAAAAACGATTCGCCCCCCTGACTGCTGGGACCCACCAGCTACACCTTCGCACGCAAGGAAGTGCGTCCGGGCAAAAAAACGATTCGCCCCCCTGACTGCTGGGACCCACCAGCTACATCTTCGCACGCAAGGAAGTGCTCGATACCGGACCCATCTGGTCGAAGCGTACGTAGCGTTGTTATCCTGGTCGCGAATGTGTACGTACATACTGGTCGATGTAGAGGCGCGCACGTGTCGTAATACAGGCGCGCACGTAGCATGTACACGTACGTACAGCGGCCAGGGTGCAAGAAAGAAAATACGGCCACGTATGTGTACATACGGGCGGGGTCTCAAACGCCTACTCGCGCATACGTACATGGCTGGGTCGGAACGGAGAAACAGCGTCGTCGTCGTGTTCATGGGGAGCCAACTGGCTGGGTCGGAACGGAATGTGTGGTCGTGTTCATCGGGAGGGCTTGGACGGAACAGGCAATGGAAACGAGGCCTAGCGTACCGCACAACGGAGGAAACGGACCTCCTACGCTCGTAACGGGTCCCGTTGATCGGGAGGGTGTGACGCATCGCAAAACGGAGGAAACGGACCTCCTACGGTCGAAACGGGGTCCCGTTGATCGGGAGGTGTAGCGCATCGCAAAATGCATTTAAACGTACCTCCTACGGTCGAAACAGGGGTCCTATTGATCGGGAGGGGTGTGGCGTACCGCAAAACGGACGAAATGAACTTGTGTTGGAGCGCTACGGTCCAAACGGGGGTCCTGTTCATGGGAGGGGTGTGGCGTACCGCAAAACGGGACTCCACGGGATACTGTTCATCTCCACCGTGGACCTCCTCCAGCCTCCACGGGCTACCGTCGATCTCCTCCAGCCTCCAAGGGCTCCTGTTCATCCAGCCTCCACCGCGCGCTACTCCACCGGCTACTATTCAACCACCCCTCCACAGGCACCCCTCCACCGTCTACTGTTCATCCAGCCCTCCAACCCACGGGGTCTGTTCAACCAACCCGCCACGGGCACCCCGCCACCGCTCATCGCTCATCCAGCCCTCCACACCACGGGGTCCTGTTCATCCAGAGGCAAACGCCACCGCCAATCGCTCATCCAACCCCCCCCGCAACACTCACTGCTCATCCCAGAGGCAAAGAACGATCGGCTTCAGCTTAGCAGCAGAGCGGGCGAATCGCCGATCGGGTTCGATTAACGTACCATCGATCGATCGCTTGGGTTCGATGAACGCGTAACTGCGGTCTGTCGCCGGGTTCGATTAGAGCCCAACGCCTCGCTTCGGGTTCGATTAGAGCCAACGCCTTGCACACACGCTGCAGACGCAGTACGAGAAACGCGCATCGCTTGGCCCCGACCTCCCACCGTGAACCGCAACTCCTCAAATTTTCCTCGCCCTCGCTTCTACCACGGTTTTTTCTGTCATGGACAGCCCAAAGAATGTCATGCAGCTGCATCTCCGGCCCGCCAGGACGAAAAGCCCATTTTCTGTCATGATTTTTTGTCATAGAAGTAAGAGCCCACCACATCTATGATGATACCGGGTTTTGTCAAAATTATCGTCATAGAAGTGTCATATGTATGACAGAAAAAAAATTGTTCGGCCCAAAATGTCATGGATGTGTCTTTTTTTTGTAGTGAATACATGGCGGATAAGAAGGATGGCAAAGTGAACAAAGGTATATGTGATATACATGTTATTGATGTGTACTTTACTAGTGTTCATAGTAACCCCTGGGTATTTGATACCGGTTCAGTTGCTAAGATTAGTAACTCAAAACAGGAGTTCAGAATGAACAGAGACTAGTTAAGGGCGAGGTGACGATGTGTGTTGGAAGTGATTCCAAGGTTGATAAGATCACCATCGCACACTCCCTTTACCTTCGGTATTAGTGTTGAACCTAAATAAATAAATGTTATTTGTCGTTTGCGTTGAGCATGAATATGATTAGATCATGTTTATTGCAATATGGTTATTCATTTAAGTCAGAGAATAGTTGTTATTATGTTTACATGAATAAAACCTTCAATGGTCATACACCCAATGTGAATGGTTTATTGAATCTCGATCTTAGTGATACAAATATTCATAATATTGATGCCAAAAGATGCAAAGCTAATAATTATAGTGCAACATATTTGTGGCACTGCCGTTAAGGTCATATTGGTGTAAAGCGCATGAAGAAACTTCATATGGATGGATTTTTTTGAATCACTTGATTATGAATCATTTGATACTTGTGAACCATGCCTCATGGGCAAGATGACTAAAACTCCGTTCTCCGGAACAATGGAGCGAGCAAATGACTTATTGGAAATAATACATACCGATGTATGCGGTCTGATGAGTGTAGAGGCTCGTGGCGGGTATCGTTATTTTCTGACCTTCATAGTTGATTTGAGCAGATATGTGTATATCTACTTAATGAAACACAAGTCTGAAACATTTGAAAAGTTCAAAGAATTTCAGAGTGAAGTGGAGAATCATCGTAACAAGAAAATAAAGTTTCTACGATCTGATCGCGGAGGCGAGTATTTGAGTTACGAGTTTGGCGTTCATTTAACAATGTGGAATAGTTTCACAACTCACACTAGCTGGAACACCACAGCGTAATGGTGTGTACAAATGTCGTAACCATACTTTATTAGATATGGTGTGATCTATGATGTCTCTTACCGATTTACCACTATCATTTCGGGGTTATGCATTAGAGACAGCTGCATTCACGTTAAATAGGGCACCGTCTAAATCCGTTGAGACGACACCGTATGAACTATGGTTTGGCAAGAAACCTAACTATCGTTTCTTTAAGTTTGGGCTAACAATGCTTATGTGAAAAAGCTTCAGCCAGTTAAGCTCGAACCCAAATCGAAGAAGTGTGTCTTCATAGGATACCCAAAAGAAACTGTTGGGTACATCTTCTACCACAGATACGAATGCAAGATCTTTGTTGCTAAGAATGGATCCTTTCTAGAGAAGGAGTTTCTCTCGAAAGAAGTGAGTGGGAGGAAATTAGAACTTGATGAGGTAATTGTTCCTTCTCTTGAATTGGAAAGTAGCTCATCACAGAGAACCGTTCCCGTGATGCCTACACCAACTAGAGAGGAAGCTAATGATGATGATCATGAAACTTTAGATCAAGTTACTACCGAACCTCGTAGGTCAACCAGAACACATTCTGCACCAGAGGGGTACGGTAATCCTGTTCTGGAAGTCATGTTACTAGACCATGACGAACCTACGAACTATGAAGAAGCTATGATGAGCCCAGATTCCGATAAATGGCTTGAGGCCATGAAATCTGAGACAGGATCCATGTATGAGAACAAAGTATGGACTTTGTTTGACTTGCCCGATGATCGGCAAGCCATAGAGAATAAATGGATCTTCAAGAGGAAGACGGACGCTGATGGTAGTGTTACTATCTACAAAGATCGACTTGTCGAAAAAGGTTTTTGACAAGTTCAAGGTGTTGACTATGATGAGATTTTCTCACTCGTATCGATGCTTAAAGTCTGTCCGAATCATGTTAGCAATTGCCGCATTTTATGAAATCTGGCAAATGGATGTCAGAACTGCATTCCTTAATGGATTTATTAAAGAAGAGTTGTATATGATGCAACCAGAAGGTTTTGTCAATCCGAAAGGTGCTAACAAAGTGTGCAAGCTCCAGCGATCCATCTATGGACTGGTGCAAGCATCTCAAAGTTGGAATATACGCTTTGATGAGTTGATCAAAGCATATAGTTTTATACAGACTTGCGGTGAAGCCTGTATTTACAAGAAAGTGAGTGGGAGCACTACAGCCTTTATGATAAGTATATGTGAATGACATATTGTTGATCAGAAATGATGTAGATTTTTTGGAAAGCATAAAGGATTTGAAAGGAGTTTTTTCAAAGAAAGACCTTGTTGAAGCTGCTTACATATTGGGCATCAAGATCTATAGAGATAGATCAAGACGCTTGATAAGACTTCTGATAAGTACATACCTTGATAAGATTTTGAAGGAGTTCAAAATGGATCAGTCAAAGAAGGAGTTCTTGCCTGAGTTGTAAGGTATGAAGTTGAGTAAGACTCAAACCCCGACCACGGCAGAAGATAGACAGAGAATGAAAGTCATTCCCTATGCTTGAGCCATAGGTTCTGTAAAGTATGCCATGATGTATACCCGACCTATTGTGTACCTTGCCATGAGTTTGGCAAGGGGATACAATAGTGATCCAGGAGTAGATCACTGGACAACGGTCAAAATTATCCTTAGGTACCTAAAGAGGACTAAGGAAATATTTCTCGGTTATGGAGGTGACAAAGAGTTCGTCGTAAAGGGTTACGTCGATGCAAGCTTTGACACTGATCCGGATGACTCTGAGCCTCAATCTGGATACATATTGAAAGTGGGAGCAATTAGCTAGAGTAGCTCCATACAGAGCCTTGTAGACATAGAAATTTGTAAAATACATACGAATCTGAATGTGGCAGACCCGTTGACTAAACTTCTCTCACAAGCAAAACATGATCACACCTTAGTACTCTTTGGGTGTTAATCACATAGTGATGTGAACTAGATTATTGACTCTGGTAAACCCTTTGAGTGTTGGTCACATGGCGATGTGAACTATGGGTATTAATCACATAAAGATGTGAACTATTTGTGTTAAATCACATGGTGATGTGAACTAAATTATTGACTCTAGTGCAAGTGGGAGACTGAAGGAAATATGCCCTAGAGGCAATAATAAAGTTGTTATTTTATATTTCCTTATATCATGATAAATGTTTATTATTCATGCTAGAATTGTATTAACCGGAAACTTGATACATGTGTGGATACATAGACAAAACACCGTGTCCCTAGTAAGCCTCTACTAGACTAGCTCGCTAATCAAAGATGGTTAAGTTTCCTAACCATAGACATGTGTTGTCATTTGATGAACGATATCACATCACTAGGAGAATCATGTGATGGACAAGACCCATCCGTTAGCTTAGCATAATGATCGTTAAGTTTTATTGCTCTTGCTTTCTTCATGTCAATTACAAATTCCTTTGACTATGAGATTATGCAACTCCCGGATACCGGAGGAATACCTTGTGTGCTATCAAACGTCACAACGTAATTTGGTGATTATAAAGATGCTCTATAGGTATGTCCGAAGGTGTTTGTTGGGTTGGCATAGATCGAGATTAGGATTTGTCACTCCGAGTATTGGAGAGGTATCTCTGGGCCCTCTTGGTAATGCACATCATAATAAGCCTTGCAAGCAATGTGACAAATGAGTTAGTTACGGGATGATGTATTACAGAACGAGTAAAGAGACTTGCCGGTAACGAGATTGAACTAAATAGGTATGTGGATACCGACGATCGAATCTCGGGCAAGTAACATACCGATGACAAAGGGAATAACGTATGTTGTCATTACGGTTCGACCGATAAAGATCTTCGTAGAATATGTAGGAGCCAATATGAGCATTCAGGTTCCGCTATTGGTTATTGACCGGAGAAGTGTCTCAGTCATGTCTACATAGTTCTCGAACCCGTAGGGTCCGCACGCTTAACGTTCGATGATGATTTTGTATTATATGAGTTATGTGATTTGGTGACTGGATGTTGTTCGGAGTCCCGGATGATATCACAGACATGACAAGGAGTCTAAAAATAGTCGAGAGGTAAAGATTGATATATAGGACGATGGTATTCGGACACCGGAAGTGTTCCGGAGGGTACGGGGTACATATCGGGTCACCGAAAGGGGTTCCGGGCACCCCTGCAAAAGATATGGGCCTTATGGGCCAAGAGAGGAAACACACCAGCCACAAGGGGCTGGTGCACCCCCGCCCCCATATGGGCCGGCCTAAGTGGATAATGAAAAGGGGAGGAGGAAAGGAAAGAGAGGGAATAGGATTCCCCCTTCCTTCCCCCTCTCCCCTCTTTCCTTCCCCCTTCCATATACAAGGAAGGGGGAGGCCTAATTGGAATAGGGCCCCCAAGTAGGATTCCTCCTACTTGGGGCACCCAAGGCAGCTCCTCTCCCCCTCCCACCTATATATACATGGGGAGGGGCGCCTAGAATACACACCATTGATTCCTAGCCATGTGTGGCGCCCCCCTCCACAGTTTACGCCTCTGGTCATATTCACGTAATGCTTAGGCGAAGCCCTGCGTGGATCACTTCACCATCACCGTCACCACGTTGTCGTGCTGCCGGAACTCTCCCTTGACACTTTGCTGGATCAAGAGTTCGAGGGACGTCATCGAGCTGAACGTGTGCAGAACTCGGAGGTGACGTACGTTCGGTGGTTGATCAGTCGGAACGAGAAGAAGTTCGACTACATCAACCGCGTTGTCAAATGCTTCCGCTTTCAGTCTACGAGGGTACGTGGACACACTCTCCCCCTCTCGTTGCTATACATCTCCTAGGTAGATCTTGCGTGAGCGTAGGAATTTTTTTGAAATTGCATGCTACGTTTGCCAACACTTTTCATTCACAACTTGGCTTGTGTTGCTGACAGCCCCCAATCACTGAATCCATATGCTCCGTGGATCATGTATGCAATTGAGCAACTCATCAATGAAAAGTTCTTCTTGTCTCATGTTCCTAAAGTATTCATGACACCAGTACATGACACTCTCTGTATGGTGAAGGATATTGGAAAAGGAAAGGCACCGGTTGATGCTGCTGGTACTGCGTCTGCGTCTGAAAATACTCCGGAAGTTTAGCAAGCTAGGGTTGAAATCCATCGCGAAGAAAATCCATCTCTGTATGAGATTTGCATTCGCACACAGCAAGTACTTGAAAGCCACATGAAGCTGGATCGAAAAGAGAAGCTGGAGTTGATGACTCAGCTAAATTCACTTCATAATTATGCTCGCCAAACTCTTCTGCATGAGAAGGAAGCAAAGAAGCGCTCTTGGACTCTGCTAAGGTAACATTATTCTCACAAGCCATTGACAAGGGCATCAAGAAGGAGTATGACTATCTAGACTTACTTTTTGTACCTTGCATCCGAAGGCAAACTTCTGTGCTCCCACAACGTTCTGCATCAACTGACCTGCTGTTTGTCGGACACGATGATGAGATTGCACACATAGCCGGTACTCTCATCTACAAGCCACATGTCATCGCACCAATTCCTCCAGAGCCCATGTTGCCACTCCTGCTTCTGCCTCGACCATTACTCGCTCTACGGATCATGATTCGTTGAGTGGTTTTATTATGATTCTAAGGACACTTCAGAAGAGTAGTTCCTCGTTTGTTTTCTCTTTCCTTTTTGACACTTGTTTACCAAAAGGGGGAGAAGTACATTGAGTGATCGATTATCGGGGTATTTGTTGGGCTTTTTATTCATCATTTGCTTTTTGCAGTCAAACGTTTTCGTTTTCCCCTCGAACAATTTGCTTGATAAACTTAACGCACCGCTTGTGGTGTTAAAATACTCGGTCGCCATGTAATGTTAATAACCCCCCCTGCAATGTTATTTGCTTCATACTATCTGTTTGCAGGTATCATCAAATGTGTTCTCCCTTGCATTGATTATCCTCGATAATTATCTATCGTTCAGGGAAAGTATATGCTCCACTAGGAGAAAAGGAAATCATCGAGTAATGACACAAAGAGGAGAAGTACATCAAGTACTAGAGGAACCATACTTGTTATGGTTGGATATGCTATGATTGTTATACTTCATTACCTAACCTTGCAGTAAAGAAAGTCAGCCTGAGCTTTAAATCTTTAATGTTGTGAAAGCTATCTACATGATTGACAAAGTATTTTTCCTCGCACATATCCGTTATATCATCTTTATTGCAGGAAATCCACATTTGAAGCATATCCACTTCGAGCAATATACTCATGTTTATCCTGCGTTGTTCATATTCCAATATCTAACTTGCAGGAAACTTATACATCGTGTGGATTCAAATTGTGTTCCGATAAAACCTTCATGTCTTATCTTTCGTCACAAATCTTTCAAAGTATTCATTATATCTAACTCAGTTTAAGGATTGTGTGACAGGAATTACCTCAGACATCGTTGATTGCATTGAAAGAAATCAAGAACGAGATCATATGTCAATAATACTCATACGAAGAATTACCTCGCCACCCTCCGGTTTATTTTATGCTTTGATGCATATCTTCAGGGGGAGCGTGTTTTATCTTCGCAATTATCTCTCATCTCTTATTATCCTTCGCATTTCATTCCATTCATTACCTATCCTTTGATGTGATTTGTTTCGTCAACAATCGTCCAAAAAGGGGGAGATTGTTGGTGCAATATCTGCCTACCCGTGTTTTGGAGATTGTTGATAGAAATAGGTATGTACTGATTTGTTTGCTAGTGCATAAAGAGAGAAATAGTCCATACAAGAACCGAAGACATTGCTGCCTCCAGTGCTAAGTTCGAGTAACTTCACCGAAGCATATCTGCGTTGTAGAGAAGAACAAGCTAAATATGTTGAAGATATGTAGTCGATAAGATTGATGTGAAGGAATTAACCCCTCGAAATTTTACTGCTCAAGCGAAGCACATGTTTCGGTATGGTTGTCCGAAGAAATTGACTGCAGCGAATGGAAGTCAGAGACAAAGTGAAGATGTAGTATTCATTTCGTTGTTCCCCTTTCATTTATTTGAGTCATAGGACCTCTGTACTATTAAGAGGGGTATAGGTTCTCGAAGCTTAGATCCGCTGTGATGCTTAGCCCAAAACCTATGGAAGATGCGAGAGAAATCTCCTTATGCTCCGAATGATTACCTGGCAGCAGTAGACGTTGTTCTTCGTGCTGCAGTAGATATCTTTTGGACTGAGGAGTTAGCATTACTTGCTCCGCAAGTAATGTTACCGTTGTGCTCAAATTCTGACCATTGGACTCGTGTCGTTCAGTCATTGGCTGCTCCTCATGTCCAATTTGGTCTTTTCCCATCAGGGAAGGTTGCGGCTATAAATAGCCACCCCGCTCCAACATTGTTCGTTGGCTGCTCCGTTTAAGATTTCTAAGAAGATTGATTTGAGCAACCCCTCTCCAAGTGATTTGAGTTTAAGATCCACCAAGAGAAAAATCAAGAGCCAAAACTTAGATAGTGGTATAGCATCAAAGTAGTTCTGAGTTAGAGTTCTTGTACCTATTACTCTTGAGAGTTGCGCACTCTCTAGACGGATAGGTTTCGGCTCGAGTGTTGAAGAGTTGTTATCTTCACCGAGCTAGATCTTCAGCAACCAATTGTAATTGTGGTTCGCGAAGGTCGACCGAAGGTTTGGAGATCGCCAACAAGTATCTACCATGAGCGAAATCAACTAAAGTCTAATCAGCTTCGAGTTGAAGGAGAATAGGGTGAAGAGAGTTTATCTTCCGTGTTAAGTCAGAGCCCCTCCAACCAGACATATCCCTTTGGCAGAAGGGTGAACTGGTCTACCAAATATCTCTGTCGCCTTCGAGCACCATGATACGTCTCCAACGTATCTATAATTTTTTATTGTTCCATGCTATTATATTATCTGTTTTGGATGTTTTATATGCATTAATATGCTATTTTATATTATTTTTTTGGGACTAACTTATTAACCCAGAGCCCGGTGCCAGTTTCTGTTTTTTTCTTGTTTTTGAATTTCAAGAAAGGAATATCAAACGGAATCCAAACGGAATAAAACTTTCGCGATGATTTTTCTTGGACCAAAAGACACACGTAGGACTTGGAGACGAAGTCGGAGAAGTCCCGAGGCGGCCACGAGCCTCAGGGGCGCGCCCCAGGGGGGAGCCCTAAGGGCTTGTGGGCCCCTCAGAGCTCCTCCAACCCTAATTCTTGGCTTATAAATTCAGAAATATTCCCAAATGACCAGCAGCGCCCACCAAAATACTTTTCCGCCGCCGCAGGTCTCTGACTTCGTGAGATCCCATCTGGAGGCCTTTTCCAATACTCTGCAGGAGGGGGATTCGATCACGGAGGGCTTCCACATCAACTCTATTGCCCTTTCGATGAAGCATGAGTAGTTTACCACAGACCTACGGGTCCATAGCTAGCAGCTAGATGACTTCTTCTCTCTCTCTGATCATCAATACCATGTTCTCCTTGATGTTCTTGGAGATCTATCCGATGTAATATTCTTTTGCGGTGTGTTTGTCGAGATTCGATGAATTGTGCATTTATGATCAGTTTATCTATGAATATTATTTGAATCTTCTCTGAATTGTTATATGCATGATTTGATATCTTTGTATTTCTCTTCAAATTATCGGTTTGGTTTGGCCAACTAGATTGGTTCTTCTTGAAATGGGAGAGGTGCTTAGTTTTGGGTTCAATCTTGTGGTGATCTCACCCAGTGACAAAGTAGGGGTAGCGAGACATGTATTTTATTGTTGCCATTAAGGGTAAAAAGATGAGGTTTTCATCATATTACTTGAGTTTATCCCTCTACATCATGTCATCTTACTTAAGGCGTTACTCCGTTCTTATGAACTTAATACTCTAGATGCATGTTGGATAGCGGTCGATGTGTGGAGTAATAGTAGTAGATGCAGGCAGGAGTCGGTCTACTTGACACGGATGTGATGCCTATATTCATAATCATTGCCTTGGATATCATCGTAACTTTGTGCTTTTCTATCAATTGCTCGACAGTAATTTGTTCACCCACCGAGTTGTTTTCCTTCAAGAGAGAAGCCTCTAGTGAAACGTATGGCCTTCGGATCTATTTTCCATCATATATTTTCAGATCTATAAACCAAAAAAACCAAAAATACCTCACTGCAATTTATTTACTTTTACTTCCTTTTACGTTATAGTAATCTTTTATATCTTTCTCTATCAGATCTCACCTTTGCAAGTGACCGTGAAGGGATTGACAACCCCTTTATCACGTTGGGTGCAAGTGTTTGATTGTTTGTGCAGGTACATAGATTGGAGACTTGTGTGTATCTCCTACTGGATTGATACCTTGGTTCTCAAAACTGAGGGAAATACTTATCTCTACTTTGCTGCATCACTCTTTCCTCTTCAAGGGAAAAACCAACGCAAGCTCAAGAAGTAGCACACCACCGGTTCCATTTACTTCACTGCAATACTTTCAGCAGTTTTCATTCGTGCTCTGTGACGATAGTTTATGTGATCAGTCATACTCTGTTGCATATCTTTTGCTCCTATTTCTTCTGTCATTTACATCAGTCGTAGTTTAATTCTCTCTATGTTGCACCCTTGTCATATTCTTATGCTATCTTAGTTCTCTTCATCGTCTGTGTGTGATCTTTTCCCTGAGTGTAGCTCTTCTTTATCGTTATTCTTCGAAGTGTATTTCTAGCCCTCTGTCATGATATTATATATGTTGGCCTATTGCGTTACCATCATTGTCTTCAAGCCTATTGTATATTATGCTCGTACCATTATTGCTTCTTATCTCGAAGACTTTCTTCCATAATAGTACGCTTTCTTGATTGCATATCTACCGAACCTTATGTTCGCTGTTGTGTTTGGGATTAATTCAATACTTTTGCAAGAAATTTTTAATCTTCCATTCACCCCCCTCTGTTCGATATACTCTCGGTCCTAACAGACAAAAATAAAAATAAAATGCAGCAACTCCCCTTATCAATCAGAAGTAGTAAGAAGGCCTAGTTTATCTTGAGTGGAAAACAACAACAAAATATAGAAATAATTGAGAAAACAACATATAGCTTAATGATGCATTTGGTAGGTTGTGTCGTTTTTTGGGCTATTTGCATGTGTATCCCAACTGAGCCAGGCTCAGTGAAAAAAAGGAAAAAAAACATGTTCTGGATATACTTAGTTTTTCTGCATCCCCTCCAGCATGGCTGAGCAAAAACGCACGCGTGGTGTTTTGCTGTAGGCCTGTTCTAGGCAGATGCAAACTGTTGTTGGTTGGTTACAATCAAGACATGAGGTTTGATAACCTCTTGTTGGAGTGGTAAGGTTACTAGCACGCACAGCTTAACATAGCCAACCAATAACAGGAAAAGCATAAAACAAAGTCCTACTCATCGGTTAAACTGACAAATAGTTGTGGCAAGTCTTAAACTAAACATCCAACATGAAAGACTTAAATTGGTGCAAAGATAACACCCTAAGGAGCCATTAAAAATGCATCCTCGTGCCTCTTACACTTTGTCACCACCTCATCATCATCATTGTTGAAGTAACCTTCAAGATGTCGGGAGTCGCCAGCTTGAAGCTGACGAGGTACCCGATCTTGATTTGTGAGCAACAACGGATGTGGAAAGGGGGCTTTATCAAGGGTGAGCCTGTTGTTCATCGTCTGGACCATGACCCTCCACTCAGTCGATGTTCATTCTCATCATGAATTCTTGTGGGAAGGTGGTCAAGTTCTTGGTGAAGTCAAGGGGCATCGCCAGGAACTCCAATTTGGGTGCAAGGATGACCTTGCATAAGTGGCTTGATCCGTCGTCCTCATGGAAATGGTCATAGTTTTTAGGCTGTTGTCGAGCCCCACCACTGCCTTGCCCTTCTTGTCCGACACAACCTCCTTGCCCTTGGAGGAGTTCCCCGAAGCAACATTGTTGATCCGCATCGAACGTATGAACATGAAGTCAATGGAGGGACAAAATATGATACACATATGAACAAGATCAATGGAGGTATGCAGAAAATCTACTACACTTCATCGTTAGTATTCATTCATCCCACGACTAATGCATTGTTTGACCACACCTATGAAAGCTGCTGGCCAAACTTCAACATTCATTCATCCCACCCACATGCCGCTTGAACCTCCAAAGCCCCCATTTATCTACCACTTCACCTATACCTCTCTTCTACCGTCTACTCTTCCATAACTCTCTCTGTCTCACCACCACTCCATCGCCATGAGCCCCTTCCCCACCGGCCCTCGATGGACGACATTCATCCTTGGGTGCTCGCTTTGTGAACACATGAAGTTCTTGAAGTCTACGGAGTTGTGCTCTCGGCTCAAGAACATGGACATGAAGCATAAAGAGGCAAGATATTGTGCTATCGAAGGCGATGAATATAGAGATGAAGAGGTTGATGCCTGAACCAGCCAAAGGCACTATGTTAGTGTACATATCATTGTGGCCGATGGAGGAGGATGAGTCAGCCGATCTGGGTAAGAGAGCTAGATCAGCCAAGTATAGGTCTATCGCAGCTCCTGTTGACTAGTCGACCATCACAGTGGCATTGGCCACCATCATTTTGGAAGACGGCAACCAAAAGGATCCCTTCATATATAATGAGATGTCTAGGGTTTACATGGGGGGTAGATGAGGTCAGTTCCTCCGCCACCCTAAAGCTTGGAGAGCACGCACATCGTCTTCACCACTTTAGGGCATCCTTACGCTCTTAGGCCTGATGGGCCCCGTCTGTGGACCATGGTCGGACCCCCTTATGTTAGGTATCGAGGTATAGGACCCTGTCACCTAGTTCAAAGGACATCATATCGCAAAATCACAGAGGTATCCTTGGAAAAGCGCCATGATGCCTCCGGTTTCCCACCCCCTTCTATAAATAGGGAGGCAATGTCCTAAGGCCATTTTCACCTCGCATACTTGTCCTCTTCTTCTTGCTCGTGACTGCTCAAGCTCCACATCGGCCGTGCTCGAGCTCCGAACCCTACCAGCCGCCTAAGTCCATCCGTGCCCATCGTCACTGTCAAAGCTCGCGTTCGTCCGCCGTCGCCCGTCCTCGACTCGACGAGCTCGGCGCCGCTTCCTAGATCTGTAAGTATATTTTCACCTTTGATGTACTTCCACCGCTGCTCGGATGATGTTCATCGCCACAGCTCATCGTAATTCATCATCGACTAGGTTCATCTTCTCGCTAGATCTGTATATAGCTTAGATTAGATTGTTTTTTGCATATCATACCGCCTCCATGATACATCTATATTCTTGAAAATCCGTTTCTGTCACGGTAGTTTTTCTCTTCCGTTCCCATAGTAGTGTTCGTCTCTGTTGCTTGGTTTTGCCACCCCTTTTGACCTTTTTACCCAATATTATCTAGAACCAAAATTTTCTGTCAATCTCAGCAGTGGTTGTTTGTAGTAAACTGGTAACCCGGCCATCTGTCATCCCTTTTCAGCTTATAGGACGTAAAATTTCACAAGTAGCCATCTGTAGCTTGATTTCCTTCACTGACTTATTATTTCATTTCCACTTTGTAGCTTTCCATTCATCACATGCGCAAAGTGATGGCTCAAAGAAAAAGAAGGATGTCGACTGGGCAAAATCCACCATGACCGAATTGTTGGAAATATGCCCTAGAGGCAATAATATTGTATGATTATATTTTCATATTCATAGTTAAGTGTTTATATTTTCATGCTATAACTGCTATGATCCTGGAATATGCAATTCAGTGGAAAACTCATATGCACGTGTGAAATAATAAACGGATAAAATAAAGGTTCCTAGTCTCACCTCTAAGATTAGTTCAAGTCTTGTTGGTGATCATGTTTTCCGGATCTTAGGATATCGTATAGTGTAACGATAATCCTAAAACAACATTGAGATTATGATATTGGAAGAACGATCATATTGAATCGACCCAAACTTGTTTGTTATGAATTGAGATAATATCGTCTGTAATCAGTTGCAATAACACTGAGCGTTAATGTGTGATTTTGCTCCTTAGACCATGAGAGTATCGTAGTCACTTCTTACCATACGATGGGCTTTGGGGTTGCTCAAACGTCACCTCTAACATGATGATCATAACGACAACTTACAAGTTCATCGGAAAGTTTGACAAAGTACTACATAGCTTGAGAGTGGGGTTTGCTCCTCCGACGATGGAGAGATATTCTTAGGGCCCTCTTGGTGCGACGACATCCATCATCGTCTGGCTAGACACATTTGAGTACTTCATGGGGATGCCGGAACACAATAACGAGAAAGAAGAACAAAACCGGTAACGAGGATTTCGGTATAGTAAGCATGCATGTGATGACTTAGGAGGATAACGATGCATCCCGGGGTTTGTAAAGTATCGTGAAGCAAAGGGAACATCACATAATAAACCAAAGGTTCACTCAAACATCATTTGTGTGCTCATAGGGATCGATATGGACATCAACGGTTCCGTTGTTGATCATTGAACGAACGGTTTCATTAATGTCTATGAATTACCGAACCTACGGGGTCATAAGCTTAAGGCAATCACGATCTGCTGAGTGTTAGTAGGACGGGAGTAATGAGAATATATTTATGAATTTTTTTCATTAATATTAGGAATAGTTCTGAGAGGATCTAGAAGCATTTTGGGGTCACCTACAGGGTTTGGGTGAATACCGGGTATTACCGATAAATATATATAGGTGGAAAATGTTTCTGGGTATGTTAAATTATATATAAAATGGTATGAAAATATTTAGACAATTTTATATTTAATTTAATATCAACGGGTCTAAAAAGGCCAAGAGGTGGAAGGCAACTTGGGCGACAAAAGCCCAAGTGGGAAGGCGCCTCCCTTCCCTAAGGAAGGAGGCCGAATAGGAGTGGGGGAGGAGTCCAACTCCTCCTCCCCCCCTGGCCGACGCCCCAAGGAGGCTTTCCCTCCTTGGTGGCAGCCCTCCCTCTCCCCTCTAACCTATATATACTTGAGGATTTGTGCTCTTTTAACATACAAGTTTTGGAGCCTCCTCTAGTTATTCTAGTTGTAGTTCTAGTTGGTCCTAGTTGACTAATTAGAGCTAGGATAATCCTCTTGTCCTCATAATTATTAGCCCGGTGTGGTTCTAATATCCATCCTCTCATTCTCCGGCGACAATTAGCTCTAGACGGTGAAGTGCTGCCGGATCGTGAAGGCTTTGCACACTTGCAACCAAGTAGAGAGGCCATGCTTTCGGTCTTCGGTTCGAGGGACTGTTCATGGGCGGTACGAGTGATCGTTCATCGATGGTCCGATGACTCTAAATACGATCTACACTGACATGTTCTTCTTCCGATGCAACTCGGTGACGGTAACGATCGTGATTCCAACCCGTTATGCATCTTCATATGATCTTGGGTGATCGTAGGCTTAATTTTTTTGTTTTCTACTATGTTTCCCAATACAAACTTCGGTTTACACAGCTTGTGAACTCCTCAACACCATGTTCGTGTTCTGCTCAGGCACCAAGGGAAACCTTTGGTTGGCTTCCTAGCCAGGCAACATCGATGTTGCGGCGTCGTCTCTTCATTGGAGGTGTTGCCTGGGTGCTCACGAAGGCTACCAGAGTTGTTGCTGGAGGTGGTGGCCTCGTCGGTTCTTCGGTGAGGTTTGGGACATTGTATCTTCCAGTGAAGGTTACCGATGTGGGCATGAGGCCCTGGAGCACAATGCGAGCCATCACGGCTTACCCTTGGCCAACACCTTCTTCAATTTCGGTTGGTTCCTGTTCTTCATTAGACGATTCCTAGGCGTGAAGGGTGGACAGTGCATTGACCTAGTCTGAGATGTGGTCGGGGTTGTGCTAATTTATCCAGTGTTGGTCGAGACCCGGTCTTTGTTCTTTGTGTCTTGCCTCATCGCCATTTGTGGCTTGATGTTCGCCTAGGCGAGTTGTTTATATCATTGTAGTCGTGATGTTGTGGACAGTGTGCCAAACGGCATTGTATCAGCCGCTTCGCTTTTCTTCTATGCTAATGATACACCTTTCCATGGTGTAGCCATAAAAAACATTAAACCAAACTCACCCTTAGACGCCGAATGGCAAAAGTCAAGGAAAACAATTTGCGCCGACCCACCGACCGAGCACCCGTCCGTTCGCTCTTGCGTCATTCAATGAGATAAGGATCGCAAGTTCCCTAGCACCTGCATGTGCCTTGTGGGCTCCATGCAGCGCCCCTCCTGGCTCAGCCTTATCACTTCACGCGGTGTTGTCTTCATTTGTCCCTTTTATCGCACGAACACATGCGGGGGACACCACACCTCTACCACAGGGAAGTCCTCCATCTTTTTTTTGGCTCAAAGCCGGCGGGCCCGGTCGTGCGCCCCCGCAACACCGCCATGGAATCCGCTCCATCCATCCATCTAGCTCCACTATGAAGAGCCGACCTCCACCCCTGGAAGCTGCAACCAATTGAGCCAGAAGCGGCAACCGTCATTGGGTTTCGCTGCTATCGGCGATGGATTTGCTACATCCATCACGGCGAAGCCGTGACCTCTAGGGCGGTGACTTTTTTGTTGCAACCTGATGTCTGCTAGAACTACGTCCATATTTTCCCAAAGAGGAAGGGATGATGCAGCACAGCAACGGTAGGTATTTCCCTCAGTGATGAGACCAAGGTTATCAAACCAGTAGGAGAACCACGCAACACTACGTGAACAACACCTGCACACAAATAACAAATACTTGCAACCCGACATATTAAAGGGGTTGTCAATCCCTTTCGGGCAACGACACCAGAAATTGGCAAGTAGGACGTGAGAAAGCTGTAATAATTTGACAGATCGAACGCCAAATAAAATAAAGTGCAGCAAGGCATTTTTGTATTTTTGAATTAATAGATATGAAAATAAAAGCAAAGAAATAGATCGCAAAGGCAAATATAATAAAGAAGAGACCCGGGGGCCGTAGGTTTCACTAGTGGCTTCTCCCGAGAAAAATAGCAAACCATGGGTGAACAAATTACTGTTGGGCAATTGATAGAATTTCAAATAATCATGACGATATCCAGGCAATGATCATTATATAGGCATCACGTCCAAGATTAGTAGACCGACTCCTGCCTGCATCTACTATTATTACTTCACACATCAACCGCTATCCAGCATGCATCTAGTGTATTAAGTTCATGGAAAAACGGAGTAATGCAATAAGAACGATGACATGATGTAGACAAGATCTATTTATGTAGAAATAGAACCCTTCTTGTTATCCTTAATGGCAACGATACATACGTGTCGGTTCCCCTTCTGTCACAGGAATCAAGCACCGTAAAATCGAACCCATCACAAAGCACCTCTTCCCGTTGCAAGATAAATAGATTAAGTTGGCCAAACAAAACCCAAATATCAAAGAAGAAATATGAGGCTATAAGCAATCATGCATATAAGAGATTCAAAGAAGACTCAAATAACTTTCATGCATAAAAAGATAGATCTGATCATAAACTCAAAGTTCATCGGATCCCAACAAACACACCGCAAAAAGAGTTACATCATATGGATCTCCAAGAGACCATTGTATTGAGAATCAAAAGAGAAGGAGGAGCCATCTAGCTACTAACTACGGACCCGTAGGTCTACAAAGAACTACTCACGCATCATTGGAGAGGCACCAATGGGCATGATGAACCCCTCCGTGATGGTGTCTAGATTGGATCTGTGGTTTCTGGAACTTGCGGCGGCTGGAATTGATTTTCGTCGACTCCCCTAGGGTTTCTGGAATATTGGGGTATTTATACAGCAAAGAGGCGGTGCGGGAGGCCATCGAGGTGGGCACAACGCACCTGGGCGCGCCGGGGCCCAAGCGCGCCCTGGTGGGTTGTGCCCCCCTCGGGGCACCCCCCCCCCCCCAGGTGCTTCTCTGGCCCACTGAATGTCTTCTGGTCCAAAAAAATCACAAAAAGTTTCATTGCGTTTGGACTCCGTTTGATATTGATTTCCTGCGATGTAAAAAACATGCAGAAAACAGCAACTGGCACCGGGCACTATGTCAATAGGCTAGTATCAAAAAATGATATAAAATGATTGTAAAATATTCAAGAATGATAATATAACAGCATGGAACAATAAAAAATTATAGATACGTTGAAGACGTATCACAACCGTCCTCGGATTTCCTACTACTGACGAGGGATTTGCTACATCTATCATGGCAGAGTTGTGATCTGCGACGGCAGCGACGATGAATTGTTGCAACCGTCGTTGAATTTTGCTACTACCGACAAAGGATTTTGCTACATCCATCATGGCAGAGCTGTGACCCACGACGGCGATGACGAATTTGCTACAACCCTCGTCCTTTTTGGCTACAACCGACGATCTTTTTTTCTACATTCATTCAATGGCGTTGACTCTTGGCTGTCACTTGCGCAACCCCGTGTAGTGAGGGTCGGCGACAAGGCATCGGGGTGCTGCAACCATGGAGCTTGACGGTAGGAGTTGCAGTGGTCAACGGCGAACTGCAACCAAAATTGACGAGCGGTGGGAGTTTCGCAGAGGAGGGGCTGCGAAGCGACAGGGTGTGAGCGGCCGCCTGCCGAAGGGCGTTGCCTCACCGGAGCAGCACAAGGGGAGATGGAGTCTCGTTGTGAAGAGACGGGGTATTTCCCCTGTAGAAAACAAGTATGCGCGTAGCAATCAGACGGTCTCACATGATTGGGTCGGCTACTAGGTGGCCGGCCGAATTTAGGCTGGCGCCTTAGCGCCTTGCGCTCCAAAAGACAAAGGACATTGATAAGTGGCACACATTTGGGAAGTCAAATGATTAGGACGTCCAGTCCAAGAATTACTTTTTCCGTTCTTTGAAGAGTGTACTTTCAACTTTGTTGAAAAATTAAACTTTTTATGTTTGACCGTATTTGTATAATAATACATCAGCATTCATGCCATCAACTTAGTAGCATTAGATTCATGATAAAATATATTCACTTCCGCTTCGGTAGACCCCCTGTAAACACAAGGAGGACTGAGATTGCCCAATACCCCTTCATAACAAAGGGTAGGATGGGCATATTTTAAAAAAGATTCCCCCGCCGGTCCGCCCGCCCGCAAAAAAAAACAGACGGAGGTATACGTATATGAATACAGGCCGCCTGTCTGGGAGGGAAAAAAATGAACCGCCGCCGCGATCAGCGTCGTCTTCGCGCGCGCCGCCCACCCGTCCCCGACCCCACGCAATCCCGCACCGCCGTGTGGCGTGTCGCCCGCCAATCACGGGCGCCGAGGCGATGCACGCAGCGGTTCCACGCGCTGCCTCCTCGCATGTTGCCGCCGCTACCGCCTACCGCGCTGCCGGACGCCACCGCTGCCGCCTCCTCGCTTTGCCGCGCTGCCGCCCGCGCTGCGGATGCCACCGCTTCCGCATCCTCGCTGCGCCGCTGCGCCGCGCCTGCGGACGCCCGCTGCCGCCTCCTCGCTGCCGCGCCTCGCTGTCGCGCTGCCGGACGCCACCGCTACCGCCTCCTTGCTGCAGCGGCGTTGCTACCACCCGACCGCCCGCCGCTTTACCCCTCCCGACGCCTCGCCTGCCGCGCGCATTAACGCGCCGGCGTTAATAACCACGGCGCCGCCTGCCTGCCTCCCCCCCCCGCCCGCTATAAAACGGCAAGCCGTCGCTCGGGCGCTCACACCCTTCCCTCCGACGCCCATCTGTCCCTCCGCCACCTCCACGCCACCTCCCGCACCCGATGGGGTTCTTCCGCGGCAGCAGCAGCACCGGTGGCGGCGCAGCCGACGACGCCCCCGGCGCATGGCCGACGAGCATCGGAGTGCCGGAGACGGAGGATCTCCACCACTCGCCTCCCGTGTCGCTGGCTGCCGTCTTCCGCAGAATCGGAAGATCGACGCGGAGGGCTTTTGCGACGCCGGGTCCCGCGCGACGGAGGAGGAGCTCCGCAACCACAGGGGCGGCCGGCACAACATCGAAGGCCGAAAGCGGTTTTGGCGCGGGAAGGACTACTGGGAGGTCATGGCGGCCTACCGCCTTGCCGCGGCCGGCGAGACCCCCGACCTGACGGGCCGCAGCGGCCGTCTTCGCGCACCGCCTCCACCGCACGATCGCCGCAGACGTGGCGGCGGCCACGTTGTGCACCCGGCACCGGCGCCTGCGCCGCCCCTCGCCGCCGGGATAGAGTTGCCGCCGAGCAGGTCATCCTCCGCGAGGACGGCGATCCGGATGACACGCTGGGTACCACGCCGCCAGACGGGCGTCCGGAGGCTGCAGGCGGCGGCGGCGGAGGCGATGAAGGCCGCCGAGATTGCGGCCGCAATCCAGGCGGCCGAGGCGGCGCAGCAGGCGGCGATGGCGGCGCAGCAGGGGGCGATGGCGGCGCCGGAGTGGCAGCAGGTGGCAGCAGGAGTGGCAGCAGGCGCCGGCGGAGGAGGAGGAGGAGGATTCCGACGATGATCCGGTGGACTGGGACGACCTCGCGAACCGGTCCAGCAGCGACGATGACGGCGGCGACGGCCCGGCCGTCATTGACCTCGTTGATAGCGACGACGAGTAGTTTTTTTATTGTGTTTTTTATTTAATTTGGTTATGTAGTTGTAAGCCTAAGTAGTAGACTTTATGTGGTGAACTTTTAATCGTTGAGTGAGCTCGACTATGTAAAATATTTTATCTATGTTGAATGAAATATGAGTGAAATTTCTTTTGTCCATTTCATTCGAGAGTTTTGATTTGATGATGCATTTGTACATAAATATTTGCTAAAACATAAGAAAATAGTAAGGACGCTTAGTGTGAAAGTACGTCCTGCACGCATGATATGGACAAAAACAGACAGGAAACACACGTCGTGTCACGTCCGGATATCGGTGTAGGGTACTTTTGCCTGGAAAACCCTAGAAAATGCGTTGAGCGTCGGAAAAATACGCGAGTTGGCGTGGGTGCTGTGGATGGTGATGCCAACGTGTGGAAAAAGTGTCGTGACGTTTGACGGAGTAGGAAAAAAACCGTAGTTGGGAACCCCCTCCCGGCAGACCGACAAGTAGTTGGTTGCATTGGGGCTACGTGATCGCATGCATGCAATTGCACCAAAGTGTGCGTACATGTGCGCACGGCCAACGTAGGCCCCCGCACAAGGTTGGAACGAAAACGGACACAAAACGGACGTTGCGTCACGTCCGGGCAGTGTTTTGTGATTTTCGACTGGAAAACCCTAGAAAATCGTCGGCGTCGGAAAAATACGCGAGTTGGCGCGGGTGTTGTGGATGGTGATGCCAACGTGTGGAAAAAGTGTCGCTGACGTTTGACGGAGTAGGAAAAACCGTAGTTGGGAACCCCTCCCGTGGGCCAAACAAGTAGCTGGTTGCACTGGGGCTACGTGATCGCATGCATGCAATTGCACCAAAGTGTGCGTACATGTGCGCACGGCCAACGTAGGCCCTCGCGCAAGGTTGGAACGAAAACGGACACAAAACGGACGTTGCGTCACGTCCGGGCAGTGTTTTTGCGATTTTCGACCTGGAAAACCCTAGAAAATGCGTCGAGCGTCGGAAAAATACGCGAGTTGGCGTGGGTGCTGTGGATGGTGATGCCAACGTGTGGAAAAAGTGTCGCGACGTTTGACGGAGTAGGAAAAAAACCGTAGTTGGGAACCCCCTCCGTGAATCGACAAGTAGCTGGTTGCACGGGGCTACGTGATCGCATGCATGCAATTGCACCAAAGTGTGCGTACATGTGCGCACGGCCAACGTAGGCCCTCGCGCAAGGTTGGAACGAAAACGGACACAAAACGGAGTTGCGTCACGTCCGGGCAGTGTTTTTGCGATTTTCGACCTAGAAAACCCTAGAAAATGCGTCGAGCGTCGGAAAAATACGCGAGTTGGCGTGGGTGCTGTGGATGGTGATGCCAACGTGTGGAAAAAGTGTCGCGACGTTTGACGGAGTAGGAAAAAAAACCGTAGTTGGGAACCCCTCGGCGGGGCCGACAAGTAGGCTGGTTGCTTTGGGGCTACGTGATCGCATGCATGCAATTGCACCAAAGTGTGCGTACATGTGCGCACGGCCAACGAGGCCCTCGCGCAAGGTTGGAAAACGGACACAAAACGGAGTTGCGCCACGTCCGGGCGGTGTTTTGCGATTTTCGACCTAGAAAACCCTAGAAAATGCGTCGGCGGCCGGAAAAATACGCGAGTTGGCGTGGGTGCTGTGGATGGTGATGCCAACGTGTGGAAAAAGTGTCGCGACGTTTGACGGAGTAGGAAAAACCGTAGTTGGGAACTCCCTCCCGGCAGACCGACAAGTAGGCGCTTGCACCGGGCTACGTGATCGCATGCATGCAATTGCACCAAAGTGTGCGTACATGTGCGCACGCCAACGAGAACCCAGCGCAAGGTTGGAACGAAAACGGACACAAAACAGACGTTGCGTCACGTCCGGGCAGTGTTTTTGTGATTTTCGACCTGGAAAACCCTAGAAAATGCGTCGAGCGTCGGAAAAATACGCGAGTTGGCGCGGGTGTTGTGGATGGTGATGCCAACGTGTGGAAAAAGTGTCGCGACGTTTGTGGAGTAGGAAAAACCGTGGTTGGGAACCCCTCCCGGCAGACCGACAAGTGGCTGGTTGCGGGCTACGTGATCGCATGCATGCAATTGCACCAAAGTGTGCGTAGACATGTGCGCCTGGCCAACGTAGGCCCCCGCGCAAGGCTGGAACGAAAACGGACACAAAACGGATGTTGCGTCACGTCCGGGCAGTGTTTTTGCGATTTTCGACCTGGAAAACCCTAGAAAATGCGTCGAGCGTCGGAAAAATACGCGAGTTGGCGTGGGTGCTGTGGATGGTGATGCCAACGTGTGGAAAAAGTGTCGCGACGTTTGACGGAGTAGGAAAAAAAACCGTAGTTGGGAACTCCCTCCCCGGCAGACCGACAAGTAGCTGGTTGCACTGGGGCTACGTGATCGCATGCATGCAATTGCACCAAAGTGTGTGTACATGTGCGCACGGCCAATGTAGGCCCCCACGCAAGGTTGGAACGAAAACGTACACAAAACGGACGTTGTGTCACGGCCGGGCAGTGTTTTACGGCATTTTCACGGGGAAAATCCTAGGAAATGCATCGAGCGCCGGAAAAATATGCAAACTGGCGTGGGTGCTGTCGAGGGTGATGCCAACGAGCGGAAAAAGTTTCGTGCCATTTGGCAAGTTTTGTGATATTTGGCGGAATAGAAAAAAGTAGTCGCGTCACGTCTTTTGTCCGAGTTATTATTGAAAAAATAACAAAAAATAATTAATGACGTGGCTGGGTGGGAATTGCCCTCCTACGTGTCCCGGCTGCAACCGGCGACACGGCCGATCCGAGGAGGTCAAAGCCCAAGTGGACCCCGCCTCGATTGGGGGTCAAAGCCCAACTGCACGCCGCCTCCACGATCTCCACTACTCGCCGCCGAACCCTAGCAGTCTGCGCCGACGACGACGCCCCCGACGCCACCTTCGAGCCACCCCGACGCCGCCACGGACGCCATCTGCCGCCGACGCCACCTCACGCCGACGCCCCCGACGCCACCTTCGAGCCACCCCCGACGCCGCCACGGACGCCATCCGCCGACGCCACCTCACGCCGACGCCCGACGCCCGAAAGGCCGACGCCTTACGCCATCCGACGCCATCCGCCACGACGCGACTCTCACGCCGATCGCTTCGACGCCGACGCCCCGACGCCACCTTTGAGCCGACGCTCAAACGCCGACGCACCACGCCCGACGCCACCTTTGAGGTAACGCCGAAAACCTGCCCCCGCGCCGCCGCCTACTTCCTAGCGCAGCGAGTGTTGCATTGCAATACCAAAATTTCGACGAAGTTCGACGAGGCGTCATGGGTTCCACAAAGACGCAATGGGCGGCCGTCATCACCAAAGAAGACTTCGCTGCCACCGACGGCCATACCGATGGGAGGTAATTTTATGTTTTTGAACGATGCATTCATCATGTTTATCATGTACACATGAAAAGTAGCTAATATATTATTTGCTCCTATTCGTAGTGATGGAGGACTACGGACAGATTTTCTGTTACATTGAGAAGTGGTGTCTCCTCGTCAAAGAACTGACCTCTAGGCAAAAAAAAAAACTATTTGCAAGCACTAGACTAGGACAAATGTTGATGATTCCTAGTGTCCTCATGCGCAAGGGTCTGCTAAAGTTTATGATTAAATCATACGCATTGGACACAAAAAGGTTCATTATGCCATCAAAAAACGGTGCGATATCATTGTGCGCTCAAGATGTGTTTGATATTTTTGGCCTATGAACAAGGGCAGAGATGCCATGAAAGCTTTAGGTAAAGGGGGGCTAAATGCGAAAGTGAAGGTGCCGAGTCGTTTCATAGATTCGAGTATGAATGAAATAATGATAGACCAGCTTATACAGGACATCACTACTAGTGGGTTGTATGATGATGATTTCCTGCGTCGAATTATGTTGGTTCTTCTAGGCACTGTTCTTGCACCACACTCCACGGTAGAAGTTCCTAATGCTTTTTACAAGCTAGTGGAGGATGTGGAGAGCATTAAATCATTTAACTGGAACTCTTTTACTTTACGCGTTTGCGTCGATGGCATCACGAAGACTTTATCGGATCGTACAAAATTTACATGGCCGATGGGAAACCTTGCCCTCATACAGGTAAATTGTATGTTATATATTTTATTTTGAACTATAGGCTGGACTGTTAAGATTGCTAATATATTTCATGTTCATGCAGTACTTGTTTTGGGAGAAAGTGCAGCCACATGATGATGAGACGCGTTTGATCCTTTGGCGCATGAGTATCCGCTGATGCTTAACTGGCCAGAAGTCGAGGCTATGAAGCGTGATGCGCATTTACACATCGTCTGACGGCGGGAATGGGAGGATAAGTATTTATGGTTTGCATGCATGGAGTTATGGAACGTTTTTCATGGTGAGTAATTTAAAATGATTTAACATGGCACAGGTTGATGACATAATAAGTGAGAAGCACAGACAGATGATAATTGCTCAAGAGGGGAAATTTGTGGAGGAAGAATCTGAGCCAGTTGATAGAACAGGTCGCTCATGGAAAAAGAAGGATAATAGAGATGAGGCTTCATCGAGCAAGGACACGACCTTAGATCAAATTATTAAAAGCATCAAAGATATGCAGAAAGAAATTCGCCTTGTCCCTAAAAAATGTGCTGAGGTAATTAGTGATGTGTTCTTCAAATTACATGAGATTGTTCATATTCTTTGCACGTACTTAATGCTTCACATGTGTTATTGCAGATAGTACTGGAGGAGCTGGAGAACAAAGGTCTTGTCTTCAAGACAAATAGAGGGTTTAGTGATGTTGAGTTTGTGGAGCACGGTGAGAACTGGATGAGGAGGTATGGTCCGTCAAAATATTTTACAGATGTAAAATCAACTCCTGCAAAGGACGATATGGACAACGGGTGGACGCATCCTTCACCAATGGGAGCGGGAAGAAGTCCAAGCACGTGATAAAGGTATGCATCTCAACACACCCGGTACAGGAGATGAAGAGGACCCCTTCATTATTAGCGAGAATGGTAATGCAACCGACCCATCTTTTGCAACGGTAGACACGAATGACTTTCCAGCAGTTACTTCAACCCCCAAGAATATAAATGCAGTGTCGACGGGTCTAAGCGCCGATAAATCTGAGGAGATTAGTATGGATAGTCTGAACACACGTATTAAAAAGCGAAAGAAGGTGCCGAAGGAGAATGATGGGAATGCGAAAGAATGTGGCACTAAGGAGAATGATGGGAATGCGAAAGAAAGTGGCACTAAGGAGAATTATGGGAATGCGAAAGAAAGTGGCACTGAGGAGAATGATGGGAAACGCAAGAGAAAAAAGTCAAAATCGTTCTTTCACCCTTTCAGCAGATCGGTGGACGTAAACGTCCAAAGAAAAGTAAGTGTTGTGTACTTTGTTTTGAAGATATTTCAGTCCTTCCATGCACAATTTATTTACTCATTGTTTGATTATATTTTAGGTTTGTTTGGTATAAGAGACGTTCTGATTAATACCGATTACATTACTGAGGATCACATAGAGGCCGCGAAGGTTTATATCCAGACACTATCGGACTCGTGAAGCTTAGTAGGAAAACTGTCGTGCACATGACAGGAATTGCTGGGGAAACATGTACACCTGATATGCTTGAAGCCATCATTGCGAAAAAATGGTTGCATGGCGGTGTAAGTAGCCCTTACAACAATTATATGAAGTTCTACATGTCATATTTAATTTTTTCTAACAGGAGTATTGCTGTTATGTTATTTTCAGGTCATCAATAGTTATTGCAACCATATGCAGACCCATAATCCTCGTGCTGACCGTCACATTTTATCATCTTGGGTGTCACACTGGCTTATTCTTCGTGCTGAAGGAAAGGTTAAGAACTCTAAGCACCATTTTATAGAGCATTTCACAAACCAAACTAAAATGGTGTCTAGAGTTAATGAGGAGTATTTCATTACAGATAAGGTACTTCACTTTTGTATGATCCTTCGTAGTACATAACTATTTGTGTGTCCAAGAACTTGACTAAACTTTGTTGTAGGCATACTTTCCTTTTCATGTGGAAGAAAGTCACTGGCTAACCATTCTCATGCACAACAAGAAAAAGGAGTTTCAAGTTTTAAATTCATTTGGTAAATGCAGCAAGGGAGTTCTTAAAAAATAAGGCAGCTGGTAAGCTTCTTTCTTTACATGTAACAAGATAGATAGTAGTAATTAGTTATGTACTTCATATGAACTTCACATTTATATTTCAGAGGGCAGAAATAGCTAAAGATACGTTGGAGGTGAACTCCCTTGTACAAATGGAACATCCAGACGTATCTTCGTGGCCAATAAAGGAGTACGATATGCCGTTACAAAAGGATGGGTATGTTCAACTATTTAAGTTCTAAGTACTTCTTTTACACAGCAATGCCTGACTCGCGGTTTTTTACAGAGTTTCTTGTGGTCTGTTTGTGGTGAAATGCATTCAAAACTAGAACGGAGATGAATGGATATTTGACTTTGATCAAGCTGAGGTGAATGCTTCAAGGGGGCATTCTAGCTGAAATACTTTTTTCAGAGTGCAACACGATGGAAACTGTGAAAGAGAAGATTTTGAAGATCATGGAGAAGAAATTAGTTTGTTGATGGGTTTTTGGCTACAAGGACATTCTTTTTCTTATTATCGCAACTAAATAAACGTGCCGTTGACGGCACTAGGAACAATTTTGATATTATGACATTTCTTATTGTAATGGGCATGATTATGCACGTCCGCAACTAAATAAAGGTGCCGTCATCGGTACTAGCTACAATATTTATTTTCCAACTATATATGTTAAGCTGCTATGTGCTATATGCTTATGTGATGATGATGTCGCCGTACGCTGCTACAGGCATATATGTTGTACTAGTGGGCATGTGATGATTTTGTTTGCTGTTTCTTTGTTGTTTCGGCCGCTCCTTTGTGCCAAAAAATTTGAAAAAGTGAAGTTAAAAATGCCCAACCACGCTCTTTGGGCCCTTAGTAGCTCTGAACGTACCCAAATCAAGCCCAAAGGCGACTCAGGCTGATCGAGCCCACTAGCGGGCCCAAGAACGGGTCCAACGGGCGCAGGAGAAATGTCTGAGAGAGGAGCTCGAAAGAGGCGGAGCCAGGTATATAAGCCGCTCTGCCCCCCCCGCTTCCGAGGTGGGACTAATCGGCGCTACCCGCTGGCGAGGAAGGCGTGGGCAGAGGAGCTGCCCAGGCGAGGAGGCGTGGGCGGGAAGCTACTTGTGAGCGGAGGGCGTGGGCGGGAGGAGCCAGCAGGCGAGGGGGCAGCCCGTTTTTCCTTTTTCTGGTTCTTTTTCTTTTCTTTTCTTTTTCTTTTCTTATTTTCCTTTTTTCTTTTCAAATTCGTGAACCTTTTAAATTGAATGAAGTTTTATCAAAAAAAAGTTGATGAATTTGAAAGTTCACGAAATTTTTAAAAAGGTTACTAATTTAAGGAAAGTTCACGGATTTGAAATAGTTCATGAAAATTTAGAAAAAGTTAAGGAAATACAACATAGTTCAAGAAAAATGAAAAAAAGTTCATCAATTTTCAAAAAGTTCATGAATAAAAGTTCACAAACCTCAAAATTAGTTCACGTATTTTTTTAGAAATATCATGCATTTTATAAAAAGTTCAACAAATTGAAAAAAGTCCATGAAAAAGGAAAATTAATTTTGAAAAAATTAGTTCATCGATTTAAAAGGTTCACGAATTTGAAAAGAAAAAAGGAAAATAAGAAAAGAAAAAGAAAAATAAAAGAGAACCAGAAAAAAAGGAAAAAACGGGCTGCCCCCTACTTGGGCTCCTCCCCGGCCCACGTGCCCTCCCCTCGCCCATGGGCAGCTCCCGACCACGCCCCTCCCTCGCCCGTGGCAGCAGCGCCGTTTTAGTCCCACCTCGGAGGCGGGCGCCAGAGCGGCTTATATACAGCTCCGCCCCTCTTTCGAGCTCCTCTGTATTACTCTCCTGCGCCCGTTGGACCCGTTCTTTGGGCCCGCTAGTGGGCTCGATCAGCCTGAGTCGCCTTTGGGCTTGATTTGAGTGCGATTCTGTAAGCTACTAAGGGCCCGGAGCGGTGGTTGGGCATTTTTAACTTCACTTTTCAAAAAAATTGGCACAAAGGAGCGGCCGGAAACAATAGCAAACAGCAAACAAAATCTTCATCATGCCGGATAGTACAACATATATGCCCGGTACCAAATAGCAAACAAAATCATCATCATGCCTAGGTAGTATAACATATGCAATGTTATCTCCAAATTTATTACATAAATCTTTTGACAAAACATAAACAAATAACTTATCAAGTTTTCTTGCACACACGTACGAAGTTTTCTTGCACACACGTACGAATAAAAAACAACATAGGTTCATGCGACCACTTCTATTCTTCCTACAAACCAAGCTTCATCTCTACCTACGCCCAGTTCCTGAACAAAAATAAAAGAAATGGGTGAGCAAATATAGTTGCTAAAATCAAAGTAGCAACATAACGAAATAATAAGATAACATCTTACTTCTCGTTCAAATGACATGTAGCCTTATTATGACCTGGGAGACTACATAGACTGCACAAAGGACCACTTTTCTTCTCTGTAAAATCTTTTGGCCTACCATTCTTTGTAACTTGGGGCCCCCTTTGACCGCCCTTCTTAGGTGCACCCTTTGTCGAAACTTTCTGAGAATCACCAATACCAAGCTCAACTTGTTGTGCTTGACTTGCCTCCTTCTTCAGCATAGCATACCTTCTACTTCCTATAAGTTCCTCCTCTGAAATCTTTTTCTGCGCTATTATGTTGTCCAGACACTTCATCAACTCATCGAACAAGAAGGGATCATTTGCTGCAACATGAGCAGCTTCTGCGGTTTTAATGGTTATTGCACTATACCGTTCTCTCTCCAATGGCCCTGACCAACCCCATCCAAACATATCACTCTTCCTCTGCACAGGCAACCCATCTCTCGCATGTTTGGACAACCGATGAAGGACACAACACTTTGGTATTTCAGTTAAATTCAGATGATGGAGAACAAACAGAATGTGTTTGCATGACAGCCCTTTCCGAACCATCCTAAGACAAGCGCATGTAATAGTTTGTTACGAGTTACCGGTTCATAAACAACATTGTACCTGAACTTGTGGTTATCCTTCCATGTCACCATGAATGTTTGACGCCCAATTCCCACAGCGTCTCAAATATCTCCGGTGACCCATCTTATGCAAATCATCTTGCGGGATGTAGAAATTAGCAGTGTGAATACTTTGGCGGCATGCTCCTCAAGGGCCTTATATTCAAGAAGCGGTGGTTCCTTCCGAATGCCTCGCAGTCATCGTACGCCTCGTTCTCATGCGGCCGAACTATCTGATTCTCATAATGCACCACCAAATCAACAATTGTCATACCGTAGTCCGGTGAAGGTGAAGGCGGGAGTTGAGGCTTTCACTCCTCTGGTTACTTCGCATACCAAGGAAAAAACCATCGGAAAGATATGAAGCTGCCCAAAGTCTCCTCTTCACATACATCTGTCAAGCCACTCTTCGGTTCTATCCGTCTTCCACTTATCATAGAAAGCTTTCCATCTCTGCTCAAAGTTCGCGAGAGGTGGCATAGTCTGAGAGCGATCTGAACTCATCCGGTGACTTGTAATGCAGGTGCCTTTGCATATTTTTCTCGATATGCGAGAGCAAAGACGATGGAAAACATCCGAAAGGATGGTCCGAATAGCCCGGATCATTGCAGCGTCACCGTCTGTAATTATTGACTTTGGCTTCACTGACGGTTTGCCTTCATAAATGTCTGCAGCAGCCACACGTATGTCCCTTCCGTCTAAATCGGCAATGATGGCACAACCAAACACTGTGGTGCAACGGTGGTTGTTAACTCCTACAAAGGGGACGAACGGCATACCGTATCTGTTCATCTTATACGTGCTATCAAACACGACCACATCTCCATAGTCCTGATAGTCCCTCCGTGACTGTGCATCGCACCAGAACATACTCTTCAGCCGCCCTTCCTTGTCACGCACATACTCAAAAAAAAAAACTCAGGGTCCTTCTCCTTCCTGCTCCTCATAATGCCAACTGTCGTCTCTGCATCACCCTTTGCAATGAGCTTCATTTTTTTCTGCAACAAAGATTGTAAATGTCCCTCCTGATAAGCCCGCACTTATCGTACGAATCGTATCTGCTGTTGAAGTTGTCCATTATAATATGCTTTCTTATCCCGGCCGCTTCCATCGCCAATATCTCGGCCCTCTGGCCATCTCCAATCCGTTTGTGTAACCATAAAAAACAAACCTCGTCGGGCCGAGCCATCGCGTGGTTGTGATCATCCACGAATGATGCGACGAACCAAACGCCACGTTCTCTGTCGACTTCACCATCATATGTGCACCTTGATCACAACGAGTCTCCGGTCTAAGCACTGCGCTATGCGGCCCTCCATGGTTATGAACTTGCTCGCCTTCTCCCCGCCTCGGAGCAAAGAAACCGCTTGATGCGGATCATTCCCGAAGCACCTCGTTTCACCTTACATTTCACGATGCTAAACCCGTGCTCTCTGGCGTGATTGTTGTAGAATATGTATGCATCCCCTTGCGACCGAAAGGTCATAGAAATGACCTTACAATGTGTCTCAAGCATCTTCTGCTGCCTTTGAGCCTCCTCAATATCGATCTCTCCCTCATCGTGATCAATGCTCGGACCATCTGACTCCTCCTACAACATTCATTTAAAAATATATATGTCAATTATTATCATTTAAATCATATTATTGATCGATGTACAACATCTATCAACTAACCTGTCTCAAGTTATCTGCAAATGATTCCTGCCAACTATGTTGCACATTGTCAACATCCACATCTTCCTGTAAATTTGTACACAAAGATATACTGATTAGCCATGCCATACTTTGCAAATTCAAAATAAAAACAAAATATACGCCACTTACGTTTTCGCTATTTGCGTCATGTTCATTATTATCAAAATCCTCGGAGGTAAGATATCATATGACGAGGCGGAATCGTTGTCGCTGTTGTCATCATCTTCGTTCAAATTATCGTTATCGGTCTTAGTCACCTTATCGGTACCATTCTCGTCCCCTCACGAATGCACGGATTCTTCGTCCATGTCAACACGCCTATCTCACGCGAACTGCAAAACATCGTGTGTTGCGTTTAGTACAATGCATCATGCCCAAAGCAACGCTAGTTACGTAAATCATGCCCTAGTCCGTAGAGGAGGCGCGCTGCGGCGGAGGTTTTGATGAACCCTAAACCCTAAATCCGTACATGCATGAACTAGCCCTCACTTCTAAACCCTAGCTAGGTTTACATGACAAACCTTGGCCTGCGGTGTAAGCGTCGCCGGCGTTCGACGATCTTTGCGGAGGCGGCGTCGACGTCGAGCCCTTCTTCACGTCCCGGCGTGGGGCGGCAGCGGTGAGATGCGGCAGACGGCGTTGCGGCAGGGCGGTGTCGGGCGAGGTTGAGGCGGCGTCGAGCGTCCGGGCCCTTCACGTCCGTGTCGTCGGCAGCGACGGTGAGATGCTGGCGGCAGGTAGCGTTGAGATGGTGAGATGCGGCGGCAAGCGGCGTTGGGGCGGTGAGATCGGCGGCGAAGCGGCGTTGGGCGGCGGCGGCAAGCGGCGTTGGGGCGGCGGCGGCGGCAGCGGCGTTGGGGCGGCGGCGGCAAGCGGCGTTGGGGCGCGGCGGCGGACGAAGCGGCGTTGGGGCAGGCGAGTGGCCTCGGGACGGGGTTGGACGGCGGCGATCACCAACTATGGAAGTACCGCGTGATCGCAAGCGGCGACAGATGGGCGGGCGAGAAGATGGGGTCGGGCTTAGATCATGGGTACTTTTTTTCATTCACGTGGTATCGTATGCCCGTGAGCTGTAGCCTGTCTGAGGTGGGTATCGTTTCTTCCGTATGCCCATTCTGCCCTTCTACGTTTTGTTGGGGGGGGGGGGAGGGGGGTCTACCGAAGCAAGGCCCTAAATATATTTTCATCGTATACCTATTTGGTTTCACAAACATTGATATATTTTTGCACAAACTCGGTCAAACTTTAAAGAACGAAGGGAGTAGTGCTGAACTGCTTATCCATATTCAAAACAAATTGGACAACTTGAAAAGAGAAACTGACCGAGCACTCTACCTCAGTACCTACAAAGTCCAAACCACCGCAAGCAGTCCTTCATACTACGGAGCACTATTTATCTACTCCCTCCGTCCCAAAATGTAATACATTTTTTGGCACTAACATAGTATCAAAAAACATCCTATATTTCGGGACGGAGGGAGTACTCCCTAATCGTGGTCTGAAAAATTGACTTAGGAGTACTAGCTAATCAATCAATGACGCGCACAGCCGATCAGGTCAGCAAGATAAGTCAGAGATAAGACGAGCTATACTGCCTTTCTCGAACCATCCAATCAATGCCCATCATCAACCGATGATCCTTCGCACATACTCCGTACGAACACCCACGGTGGGCGTCTGCATAACACGTCCGTCCGCTTCGTGCGTTCTGTGAGGCACGATCCCCGCGCACTCACAACAGTGCCCGCCGTTCCAGCGGCACGCGGAGTCCGGACGTGCGTGTCGAGCGGCGGGCGGAAGCCCACCCCCAATCTGCGCGGTCGGATTGCTCCACTAGCCAGCTAGAGCGCGCACGTCGCCGGCCGCTGCCACAGGCCCGCGCCACCGATCCAAGCCCCACTAACGCGCCTTGTTATCGTGTCGCACCAGTGCATCCTATAAATACCGCCGCGGCATCCACCATCTTTGCATCGATCATACTTCCACGGAGCTGCATAAGCTGAGAAGCAATATAAGAAGCTAGCCAATAAGCAAGTGCACCGGCCGGCCTCACGCCATGGCTTCTCACGTGAAGGCCATTGTGTTTGGCGCTGCCGTCCTGGCAGCATTCGTTCTCGCGACTGAGGGTCGCGCTGCCCGGAAGGACCTGGGACTGGGCCTCGACCTCGGCGGCGGCGGCGGCCTCGGGGTCGGCACGGGCGGCGGTCTGGGAGTCGGCACGGGTGGCGGCGTGGGGATCGGCTCAGGAATCGGTGTCGGCATTGGTGGTGGCGGCTCTGGTTCTGGCTCCGGCTCCGGGTCAGGGTCCGGCTCTTACTCAGGCTCTGGGTCTGGCTCAGGCTCAGGTTCCGGGTCTGGGTCTTGGTCTGGCTCAGGCTCAAGGTCGGGCTCTGGCTCGGCAGGGTCAAGTGCAGGCTCGTACGCCGAGTCGGGCGCGGGCTCGAACGTAGGGCCAGGCGACGCAGGGTCGTACGCCGGTTCACGGGCTGGCTCCTACGCGGGCTCGAACGCTGGGAACGGAGGCTCCGGCGCTGGCTCGTACGCCGGCTCCGAGGCCGGCTCGTACGCAGGGTCTGGTGCTGGCCCGCATGGGGGGTCCGGGGCCGGCTCGTACGCGGGGTCCAGGGCTGGCTCCTACGCTGGCAGTGGGCATGGCAAGTGAAGTGAGCGTCCGCTGCATATGCTTCCCTGCCACTCTACCGAAGTGATATATTGTGAGTTGGTGTGTGTTTAAAATGGATCGCCTCCATGCGGTTGTATAAAAATAAAATAAGTGTAGGTGTCGAACGATGAATAAGGTGGCATCTGTAATAGTGTGTATAATTTGCACCATGAATAATTCAGCACATATATGAAGTAATGAAGATTGATTTGATATAATATGGAGGACAACATCAAATTCAAGACCTAAGTTCTTCCGACCACAAGTGCCGCATCAAATGAAAATAAGCTTACTCTTTCGGAACAGAGCCTCGCTCTGTTGCACAAACCAAAATACACGGTCCTTGTTTTATATCGTCTATCGTTGTTTGATCGCTTCATGTTTTTTTCTTTTCTTTTTTTCTCTACCAAGGTATAGCTTCTATCTTTTATGACTTTACTTTTTACCGGCATGAGTTTTTGTTTGTTGGTGTTGACTGTGTGCATCCTATCTATACAGAGGTCGGGTTTTCACTCATTGTATATTGTGTCCGCTTGATGCTTCAGGTTCTGGCATGGTGTCGTTCGACAACTACCCCCCCCCCCCTTCCCAAGGGCGGACGACCCCTTTCTAGATTGGGCGGCGGTCATTGTCGCATGTGCGTTTACCCACCCGCGTCACGGCATTGCCTTCGTACTCATCATCACGGCCTAGAGAATCTGGAAGCTTCGCAACAGCGGGGTGTTCAACGGAGAGTAGGGTTGTAAATGAGTCGAGTTTGAGCAAGTTGGATTAGGTCCAGCTTAACTTATACTAAAATTCGAGCGAGCACAAACTGAGTGAACCTTAAGGTCGAGCTGTAGAAAATGGCTCGTGCTCAGCCTGTAGCGATCTCAAGTAGATCTCGAGCTAAATAAAATGATTTTTTTAATAATCCATGGAAAATTTGAAAACAAGGTAGGCCAAAACACAACATAAGAAACAATTATATAATTCTATTTTTGTCTTAACTAGTCAACTAGAGACTAGTATTTAATAGCAAGAGATCATGGATGAACTAGAAAGAGAAGAAAACAAATGTGTGTCTGCTCTCAAACTTTCGCTATGATATTGAACCCATGACTGACCACATTTTGGCTAAATTTTCTTCGAACTTAATTAAGCTTCCGTTGGTACTGGTGGGTAAAATAGAGAAAATGGTACACAACATATATGGAAATATTTTTTTGACTATCTATATGGTAATAAATTATCTCATTTATCTTTAATATATACAAAATTATGTAATATAATTAAATGATATCTAACTATTTAGCTAACGTCGAGCAAGCCGCAGTTGGCTCTAGATCAGCTCGTTTCTCGATTGAGCTACATAAAGCATACTCAGCTCATTTTTTCAGAGTTAATCTCAAATAGAGCCAAAATTTGAGTCGATCTTGAGAGGCTCATGCGCCTCGACCTTTTTCTTGCACCCCAACGGGTAGCGCTCCTCGAGCATCTAGCTCATCAGCGCGATCAAGGAGGCGGTGAGCGAATGGGTTCGCACGGGCGCGCTAGCTTCGAAGCCCTTCTCAGCGGGGATGTCCAACCCCTTTGTTTGCACACATGCTTGCATGCTCTCGCCGTCCCTATGCGTTCGGGCTTGCATGAAGCTTTTTAAAAACAGAGGCTCAAGAAGAGCCCGGCTTTGAACTAACAAAGCCAACAACCAGACATAATTACAGACTTGAAATCAACACAAGAAAGAAAATAAACAGCAAGACACAAAGGCACTAGTAACTACTCTACGAAGAGGTCCTCAGCGCGGACAGATCGCCGGGAAGAAGGAGAATGCCCTCACTGGATCAACACGCCAACCCACTTGCCCCCGCGTCGCTCCCGCAGGGGCGACTCGGGCGGCGTAACCCTAGCCCGCCGCCGGCCCTCTCCCCCACCTATCCTCTCCCTCGTCGCCACCGGAGGTGGCCGCCGGCTCGCCGCTCGGCCGCCGGTGAAGGTGGCGGCGAGGATCTGGCTACGCCATTCTTCCTCGGGGGGGCTTTGGATCCGTGGCGGCGGCCTCGGCTGGTGGATCGACGCCGGGTCTGCGGTGACTGGTGTGTTGGCGAACGCAGTAATTTCAAAAATTTCCTACGCACACGCAAGATCATGGTGATGGCATAGCAATGAGAGGGGAGAGTGTATGTCCACGTACCCTCGTAGACCGTAAGCGGAAGCGTTATAACAACGCGGTTGATGTAGTCGTACGTCTTCACGATCCGACCGATCCAAGTACCGAACGCACGGCACCTCCGAAGTTGACACGTTCACCGATGGCGATCCCGGACTCGATCCAAAGAAAGTGTCGGGGATGAGTTCCGTCGACCTGACGGCGTGGTAGCGATGATGATGCTTCACTGGCGCAGGCTTCGCCTAAGCTCATGACGATATGACCGAGGTGGAATATGGTGGAGGGGCACCGCTGCGGCTAAGGAGCGATCACGTAGATCAACTTGTGTGTCATGGGGTGCCCCCGCCCCGTATATAAAGGGGAGGGAGAGGTGCGGCCGGCCCTCCTAGGGTGCGCTGGAGGAGTCCTACTCCCACCGGGAGTAGGACTCCCCTCTTGCCTTGTTGGAGAAGGAAAGGGGGAGGGAAAGAGGCGCCGCCCCCTCTCCTTGTCCTATTCGGACTAGGGGCGGGGAGGGGGCGCGGCCTACCTGGCGGCCCTCCTCTTCTCCCTTATGGCCCATTAAGGCCCAACATCCCCGGGAGGGTTCGGTAACCCGGTGTTAGGAAAATTCCGATTTCATCGGAACAATTCCGATATCCAAATATAGGCTTCCAATATATCAATCGTTATGTCTCCACCATTTCGTGACTCCTCGTCATGTCCGTGATCACATCCGGGACTCAACAAACTTCGTACATCAAAACTTATGAACTCATAATAAATCATCATCGTAACGTTAAGCGTGCGGACCCTACGGGTTCGAGAACTATGTAGACATGACCTAGAACTATTCTCGGTCAATAACCAATAGCGGAACTCGGATGCCCATATTGGTTCCTACATATTCTTCGAAGATCTTTATCGGTCAAACCGCATAACGACATACGTTGTTCCCTTTGTCATCGGTATGTTACTTACCCGAGATTCGATCGTCGGTATCCAATACCTAGTTCAATCTAGATTGCGGTAAGTCTCTTTACTCGTTCCGTAATACATCATCTCACAACTAACTTATTAGTTGCAATGCTTGCAAGGCTTATGTGATGTGTATTACCGAGAAGGCCTAGAGATACCTCTCCGAGCAATCGGAGTGACAAAACCTAATCTCGAAATACGCCAACCCAACATGTACCTTTGGAGACACTGTAGTACTCCTTTATAATCACCCGATTCACGTTGTGACGTTTGGTAGCACCAAAGTGTTCCTCCGTGGCAGGAGTTGCATAATCTCATAGTTACAGGAACATGTATAAGTCATGAAGAAAGCAATAGCAATATACTAAGCGATCAAGTGCTAGGCTAACGGAATGGGTCATGTCAATCACACCATTCTCCTAATGATGTGATCCCATTAATCAAATGACAACACATGTCTATGGTTAGGAAACATAACCATCTTTGATTAATGAGCTAGTCAAGTAGAGGCATACTAGTGACTATATGTTTGTCTATGTATTCACACATGTATTATGTTTCCGGTTAATACAATTCTAGCATGAATAATAAACATTTATCATGATATAAGGAAATAAATAATAACTTTATTATTGCCTCTAGGGCATATTTCCTTGATCTCCCACTTGCACTAGAGTCAATAATCTAGATTACACGTAATGATTCTAACACCCATGGAGTCTTGGTGTCGATCATGTTTTGCTCGTGGAAGAGGCTTAGTCAACGGGTTCCGCAACATTCAGATCCGTATGTATCTTGCAAATCTCTATGTCTCCCACTTGGACTTGGTCTCGAATGGAATTGAAGCGTCTCTTGATATGCTTGGTCCTCTTGTGAAATCTGGATTCTTTTGCCAAGGCAATTGCACCAAAGATTGTCACGGAAGATCTTCATTGGTCGATGCACTAGGTATGACACCTAGATCGGAAATGAACTCTTTCATCCAGACTCCTTCATTTCTTTGCTTAGAAGCAGCTATGTACTCCGCTTCACATGTAGATCCCATAGCGACGCTTTGTTTAGAAGCGCACCAACTGACAGCTCCACCGTTTAATAAAAACACGTATCCGGTTTGCGATTTAGAATCGTCCGGATCAGTGTCAAAGCTTGCATCGACGTAACTATTTACGACTAGCTCTTTGTTACCTCCATATACGAGAAACATATCCTTAGTCCTTTTCAGGTATTTCAGGATGTTCTTGACCGCTGTCCGATGATCCACTCTGGATTACTTTGGTACCTTCTGCCAAGCTTATTGCTAAGCATACGTCGGTCTGGTACACGACATTGCATACATGATAGAGCCTATGGTGAAGCATAGGGAACATCTTTCATTTTCTCTCTATCTTACGATGTGGTCGGGCATTGAGTCGACTCAATTTCACACCTTATGTCTGGTAAAAACCTTTCTTTGCTCGATCCATTTTGAAATTTTTCAAAACTTTATCAAGGTATGTGCTTTGTGAAAGTCCAATTAAGCGTTTTGATCTATCTCTATAGATCTTGATGCCCAATATGTAAGCAGCTTCACCGAGGTCTTTCATTGAAAAACTTTTATTCAAGTATCCTTTTATGCTATCCAGAAATTCTATATCATTTGCAATCAATAATATGTCGTCCACATATAATATCGTAAATGCTTCTGAGCTCCCACTAACTTTCTTGTAAATCTGGGCTTCTCCAAAAGTCTCATATAAAACCATATGTTTTGATCACACTATCAAAGCGTTTATTCCAACTCCGAGAGGCTTGCACTGGACCATAAATTGATTGCTTTGGAGCTTGCACACTTTGTTAGCACCCTTTGGATCAACAAAACCTTACGGTTGCATCATATACAACTCTTCTTCTAGAAATCCATTCAAGAATGCAGTTTTACATCCATTTGCCAAATTTCATAATCATAAAATGCAGCAATTGCTAACATGATTCGGACGGACTTAAGCATCGCTATGGGTGAGAAAGTCTCATCGTAGTCAACCCCTTGAACTTGTCGAAAACCTTCGCAACAAGTCGAGCTTTATAGACGATTACATTACCATCAGCGTCAGTCTTCTTCTTAAAGATCCATTTATTCTCAATAGCTTGCCGATCATCGGGCAAGTCAACCAAAGTCCATACTTTGTTCTCATACATGGACCCCATCTCAGATTTCATGGCTTCCACCATTTCGCGAATCTGGGCTCACCATCGCTTCTTCATAGTTTGTAGGTTCGCCATGGTCAAGTAACATGACTTCCAGAATAGGATTACCGTACCACTCTGGTGCTGATCTTACTCTAGTTGACCTACGTAGTTCAGTAGAAACTTGATCTGAAGTTTCATGATCAATATCATTAGCTTCCTCACTTATTGGTGTAGTTGTCACAGGAACCGTTTCTTGTGATGAACTATTTTCTAGTAAGGGAACAGATACAGTTATCTCATCAAGTTCTACTTTCCTCCCACTCACTTCTTTCGAGAGAAACTCCTTTTCTAGAAAGGATCCGAATTTAGCAACGAAAATCTTGCCCTCGGATCTGTGATAGAAGGTGTACCCAATAGTCTCTTTTGGGTATCCTATGAAGACACATTTCTCCGATTTAGGTTCGAGCTTATCTGGTTGAAGTTTCTTCACATAAGCATCGCAGCCCCAAACTTTAAGATACGACAACTTTGGTTTCTTTCTGAACCATAGTTCATAAGGTGTCGTTTCAACGGATTTTGATGGTGCCCTATTTAACGTGAATGCGGCCGTCTCTAAAGCATAACCCCAAAACGATAGCGGTAAATCAGTAAGAGACATCATAGATCGCACCATATCTAGTAAAGAAATACGATTCTGACGTTCGGACACACCATTTCGTTGTGGTGTTCGGGTGGCGTGAGCTGCAAAACTATTCCGCATTGTTTCAAATGCAGACCAAACTCGTAACTCAAATATTCTCCTCCACGATCGGATCGTAGAAATTTTATTTTCTTGTTACGATGATTTTCCACTTCACTCTGAAATTCTTTGAACTTTTCAAATGTTTCGGACTTATGTTTCATCAAGTAGATATACCCATATCCGCTCAAATCATCTGTGAAGGTGAGAAAATAACGATACCCGGCGTGCCTCAACATTCATTGGACCACAAACATCGGTATGTATGATTTCCAACAAATCCTTTGCTCGCTCCATAGTTAGGAGAACGGCGTTTTAGTCATCTTGCCCATGAGGCACGGTTCGCAAGTACCAAGTGATTCATAATCAAGTGATTCCAAAAGTCCATCAAGATGGAGTTTCTTCATGCGTTTTACACCGATATGACCCAAACGGCGATTGCCACAAGTAAGTTGCATTATCATTATCAACTTTGTATCTTTTGGTTTCAACACTATGAATATGTGTATTACTACTGTCGAGATTCAATAAAAATAGACCACTCTTCAAGGGTGCATGACCATAAAAGATATTATTCATATAAATAGAACAACCATTATTCTCCGACTTAAGTGAATAACCGTCTCGCATCAAACAAGATCCAGATATAATGTTCATGCTTAACGCTGGCACCAAATAACAATTATTTAGGTCTAAAACTAATCCCGATGGTAGATGTAGAGGTAGCGTGCCGACCGCGATCACATCGACTTTGGAACCATTTCCCACGCGCATCGTCACCTCGTCCTTAGCCAATCTTCGCAATCCGTAGTTCTGTTTGAGTTGCAAATATTAGCAATGTAACCCGGTATCAAATACCCTGGTACTACTGCGAGTATTAGTAAGGTACACATCAATAACATGTATATCACATATACCTTTGTTCACCTTGCCATCCTTCTTATCCGCCAAATACTTGGGGCAGTTCCGCTTCCAGTGACCAGTCTGCTTGCAGTAGAAGCACTCAGTTTCAGGCTTAGGTCCAGACTTGGGTTTCTTCTCTTGAGCAACAACTTGTTTGCTGTTCTTCTTGAAGTTCCCCTTCTTCTTCCCTTTGCCCTTTTTCTTGAAACTGGTGGTCTTGTTAACCATCAACACTTGATGCTCCTTTTTGATTTCTACCTCCGCGACTTTTAGCATTGCGAAGAGCTCGGGAATAGACTTGTCCATCCCTTGCATATTATAGTTCATCACAAAGCTCTTGTAGCTTGGTGGCGATGATTGAAGAATTACATCAATGACACTATCATCGGAAGATTAACTCGGTTGAATCAAGTGATTATTATACCCAGACATTTTGAGTATGTGTTCACTGACACAACTATTTTCCTCCATCTTGCAGCTATAGAACTTATTAGAGACTTCATATCTCTCAATCCGGGCATTTGCTTGAAATATTAACTTCAACTCCTGGAACATCTCATATGCTCCATGAAGTTCAAAACATCGTTGAAGGCCCGGTTCTAAGCCGTAAAGCATGGCACCTTTGAACTATCGAGTAGTCATCGACTTTGCTTTCGCCAGACGTTCTTACGCGTAAATCGGTTACATCGGCCAGAGGCACTGGCACCCAGCGGTGCTTCGGGGCGTAATTCTTACGTGCAGCAATGAGGATAATCCTCGTGTTACGGACCCAGTCCGTGTAATTGCTACCATCATCTTTCAACTTTGCTTTCTCAAGGAACGCATTAAAATTCAACGGAACAACAAAGACGAGCCATCTATCTATGAAACATAGACAAGCAAAATACTATCGGTACTAAGTTCATGATAAATTTAAGTTCATTTAATCATATTACTAAAGAACTCCCACTTAGATAGACATCTCTCTAGTTATCTAAGTGATTACGTGATCCAAATCAACCAAACCATGCCCGATCATCACGTGAGATGGAGTAGTTTCAATGGTGAACATCACTATGTTGATCATATCTACTATATGATTCACGTTCGACCTTTTGGTCTCCGTGCTCCGAGGCCATATCTCAGATATGCTAGGCTCGTCAAGTTTGACTGAGTATTCCGCGTGTGCAACTGTTTTGCACCCGTTGTATTTGAACGTAGAGCCTATCACACCCGATCATCACGTGGTGTCTCAAAGACGAAGAACTTTCGCATAGCGGTGCATACTCGGGAGAACACTTCTTGATAATTAGTGAGAGATCATCTTATAATGCTACCGTCAATCAAAGCAAAATAAGATGCATAAAGGATAAACATCACATGCACTCAATATAAGTGATATGATATGGCCATCATCATCTTGTGCTTGTGATCTCCATCTCCAAGCACCGTCGTGATCACCATCGTCACCGGCGCCGACACCTTGATCTCCATCGTAGCATCGTTGTCGTTTCGCCAACTATTGCTTCTATGACTATCGCTACCGCTTAGTGATAAAGTAAAGCAATTACATGGCGTTTGCATTTCATACAATAAGCGACAACCATATGGCTCCTGCCGATTGCCGATAACTTGGTTACAAAACATGATCATCTCATACAATAAAATATAGCATCACGTCTTGACCATATCACATCACAACATGCCCTGCAAAAACAAGTTAGACGTCCTCTACTTTGTTGTTGCAAATTTTACGTGGCTGCTACGGGCTGAGCAAGAACCGTTCTTTACCTACGCATCAAAACCACAATGATAGTTTGTCAAGTTGGTGCTGTTTTAACCTTCGCAAGGACCGGGCGTAGCCACACTTGGTTCAACTAAAGTGAGAGAGACAGACACCCGCCGGTCACCTTTAAGCAACGAGTGCTCGAAGCGGTGAAACCAGTCTCGCGTAAGCGTACGCGTAATGTCGGTCCGGGCCGCTTCATCTCACAATACCGCCGAACCAAAATATGACATGCTGGTAAGCAGTATGACTTATATCGCCCACAACTCACTTGTGTTCTACTCGTGCATATGACATCTACGCATAAAACCAGGCTCGGATGCCACTGTTGGGGAACGTAGTAATTTCAAAAATTTCCTACGCACACGCAAGATCATGGTGATGGCATAGCAACGAGAGGGGAGAGTGTATGTCCACGCACCCTCGTGACCGTGGCGGAAGCGTTATAACAACGCGGTTGATGTAGTAAATGCGTCTTCACGATCCGACCGATCCAAGTACCGAGCATACGGCACCTCCGAGTTCAAGACACGTTCAGCTCGATGGCGATCCCGGACTCCGATCCAGCAAAGTGTCGGGGATGAGATCCGTCGACACGACGGGCGTGGTGGCGATGATGATGCTTCACCGGCGAGGCTTCGCCTAAGCTCATGACGATATGACCGAGGTGGAATATGGTGGAGGGGGCACCGCACACGGCTAAGGAACGATCACGTAGATCAACTTGTGTGTCATGGGGTGCCCCCGCCTGTATATAAAGGAGGGAGGGAGAGGTGCGGCCGGCCCTCCTAAGTGCGCTGGAGAGTCCTACTCCCACGGGAGTAGGACTCCCCCTCTGCCTTGTTGGAGAAGGAAAGGGGAGGGAAGAGGCGCCGCCCCCCCTCTCCTTGTCCTATTCGGACTAGGGGGGGAGGGGGCGCGCAGCCTGCCCTGGCCGGCCCTCCTCTTCTCCCTTATGGCCCATTAAGGCCCAACATCCCCCGGGAGGGTTCTGGTAACCCCCCGGTGTTCCGGAAAATTCCCGATTTCATCCGGAACCATTCCGATATCCAAATATAGGCTTCCAATATATCAATCTTTATGTCTCGACCATTTCGTAACTCCTCCTCATGTCCGTGATCACATCCGGGACTCCGAACAAACTTCGGTACATCAAAACTTATGAACTCATAATAAGCATCATCGTAACGTTAAGCGTGCGGACCCTACGGGTTCGAGAACTATGTAGACATGACCTAGAACTATTCTCGGTCAATAACCAATAAGCGGAACCTGGATGCCCATATTGGTTCCTACATATTCTTCGAAGATCTTTATCGGTCAAACCGCATAACGACATATGTTGTTCCCTTTGTCATCGGTATGTTACTTACCCGAGATTCGATCGTCGGTATCCAATACCTAGTTCAATCTAGATTACGGTGAAGTCTCTTTACTCGTTCCGTAATACATCATCTCACAACTAACTTATTAGTTGCAATGCTTGCAAGGCTTATGTGATGTGTATTACCGAGAAGGCCTAGAGATACCTCTCCGAGCAATCGGAGTGACAAAACCTAATCTCGAAATCGCCAACCCAACATGTACCTTTGGAGACACTGTAGTACTCCTTTATAATCACCCAGTTATGTTGTGACGTTTGGTAGCACCCAAAGTGTTCCTCCGTAAGCAGGAGTTGCATAATCTCATAGTTACAGGAACATGTATAAGTCATGAAGAAAGCAATAGCAATATACTAAGCGATCAAGTGCTAGGCTAACGGAATGGGTCATGTCAATCACACCATTCTCCTAATGATGTGATCCCATTAATCAAATGACAACACATGTCTATGGTTAGGAAACATAACCATCTTTGATTAATGAGCTAGTCAAGTAGAGGCATACTAGTGACTATATGTTTGTCTATGTATTCACACATGTATTATGTTTCCGGTTAATACAATTCTAGCATGAATAATAAACATTTATCATGATATAAGGAAATAAATAATAACTTTATTATTGCCTCTAGGGCATATTTCCTTCATGGTGCTCATTGGTGCTGGCCGTTCTTCCTCGACGGGGCGAGGCGCAGGCGGGCAGGTGGCTATGGTGCTTGAGGCGTTTCAGCGGCGCCCGATCCAGATCTGAAGGCCTCCGTCTACTTCAACCAGGGCTGCCTCCGATGGTCCTACTTTGGGCGGCCTTTGTCGCCGGAGTTGTACCTGTTTGGTGGCTGGAGGTGGGAGGTGGCTCCGGAGAAATCCGAGGCCAGCAGTGCTGGCCACGACAGCGGCGACGCCCGAGGGCGCCGTACCATTCTTGTAGGCGTCATCCAGGTTGCCTCCTTCCCCTCCTCCTTCAACCCAGCTCGTATGCCGGGCGAAAGCCCAAATCCTTGCTGGATTGAGCGACAGCGGCGCTCCGGGCGTCGTCACCCTCTTGGGGGTGTCGTTCGTGGTGAGCTTGGGGTGAATGTGATGCTTTGGTTGCCTGGCGGTGGTTGGTGGCGTGGTCGGAGTTTGTCTGGTGGCGGTGCGTTGGCGCTCTGCCGCCTATGTGCTCAGCCTCGGAGTACTTCTTCCACGGTGCTTGGTCTTCAGCATCCCTACCAGACTCGGCGGAGCGGTGCTTCATCCTACTCATTGATGGCGGCGTATCTCAGCGGCGCGGCGCAGTGGAGATTCGGCATCCGATGTGTGGCGATGGACTCGCGCAGGAGAACGAAGCTGTCTGGTGTCGTGGTGACGTCGATCGCTGAGTGGCCAGACAAGGTAGAAGCCTCAATATTTGCTCTGAAGACGGACCTGTGGAAGATGGCGGCGACGACACACGAGTGCGTCGGACCGGTTTGTACCCTAGACCCGGTATGTGGCTCGGCTGGAGCTTCCGGCTTTTGATGTTAGGCTTATGTGAGTGGTCTGGGTAGTGGCCCAGCTAGCACCCCTTCATCATTTTGATGTTAGGCTTAGATGAGTGGTCTGGGTAGTGGCCCAGCTAGCACGCCTTCATCATTTGGATAGGAGTAGCGGCAAATGTTGCCAAGATGGCGGATTCAGTCATATTGTTGTAATACTTTGTAAGGTCCTCGAGAATAATCAATAAAGTGGTCGTATGCATCTCCCATATGCAGAGGACAGGGGTCATCCTCCTTTTCTAAAAAAAAACTGGATCAACACGCCCGACAACGAAGAAGGGCATGCCGTCGCCTAATCACCAGCAGCCCTGACACGACACATCCGGCCAGCTTCATTGTCAAAGAAGGCCCATGCCTCCTCGCCTGGCCCCAAAGGCGCCGTTGACATGAAGCTTTGACTACTATGATATTCAACTCATTCTCCCCCTATCAGCGAAGATACGCAAATCTTTTGCATAGTCGCCAAAAAAGAAGGGAGAGTGTAAGTGGAGCAGCGGGGGAGGAAATGGCGGCGGTTGCGGGCGTCACCGGGAGCTCCAGATCCGCAGCCTGCTGCGCCGTGCTGCTGGCGGCCATGCTGTTCTTTTCCGCACCGGCCACCACAGGTTCGGCTCCTCTCATTGACACCCACGTCGTTCCTTCTCTCCCTCTCTCTCGTGCCCCGTCGTCGTGCCTGGAGCCGGTGAATCGGTATATGGATCCCGATCGCCGCCGAGCATCGCTGAGATGAGGCAGTTGCCCGGGTTCTGTTTGCGCGCGGCTCATTGCTACTCCCGTTCCGCTAGTGTCGGTGGCTTCGATCGCATTGGGTTCGTTCTGTCCGTTCATTTCGAGCTTTCCCAAATCTTGAAGCCAAATTAGGAAGCTATCCATATCTGTGAGAGTGACACGAGCCAAATTAGGAAGCCAAATTAGGCATACAGAGTGGATGGTGCGTTGACAAGTGAAGTTTAGTGAAAGATCGTGGACTTCGGAGGTACCAGGCGTTGGTCGAGACGCGGTGTTGTTTTCAGTTAGGACAGCCACTTTTGCTTTGTAGTTTTGTTTAGCTGTTGGTGGTTGTATTGGTCTATCGAAGTGTGTTTGTTCATGCTACACTCATTGTTCGCAATGAGTGACAGTATTCTTATACTTACAATTCTGCCTTCTATAAAGCTAAGGTACACCTAGGCGTACTCTTGAAAAAAAAAGACACAAGTGACCTGTCAAGCTTCCCCGCTGCCACTGTATGCTGATTCTTGTTCTAAACTTGCTCGTGACGAGCTCTGCGGCGATAGATCTTTCGAGGAGGGAAGCGATTAGTGAAAACACATCGACCAGTTGTTTTGCTGCTAGAAAGTATTCAGCAGTGAACTTAAGCGGATAGATCCTGGAAATTGGAATTAGGATATAACCTGCTTTATTTAGTGCGTCTCACCTTCTTTATTACCACTCTTTATTATCCTGCTAAAAACATATGTGGTGTGCCTCACCTTCTTTATTTAGTTTGTTATATATATATATATATATATATATATATATATATATATCATATTCCACAATTTTCGAATCACCCTGTAGAATGGCCTGTTCTCCTCGGTCAGAATAGGAAGTTCCTTCCCTTAGAATTCCATTATTAGGAATCCAGTTATTAGCTATTTTGAACAAATCCCTAAACTCTAAACTCCTCTTACTAATTGGAATAAAAGAATTAATAGACCTGTTCCGCCCAAAATCCGGCTCGAGCAAGAGTGAAAGAAATAAGACCGCGGAAGATCCTTAATAGAATTAAGGTTTATAATGTTTTCCAAATTCATCATAGACTTTCCTCAATAGAATTGGATCTATTCCAAATAGCGAGAATTAGGATTCTTGATCCTCTCAATCTCTCTTTCAATTCGAGGATCCAGCAGCCTGCAATCCAAACTGAGGACGGGTGTTTGGAGTTAGCTCACCCTCGCGATCCTCCAGAATCTTTTCGAGTGCTCGTTCGAGAACTACGATCTTTGGCTCTAGAACTTGTAAACCCTTTATTTGTTTGTTCACACAGAGGCTTATGATTCGCTGGATCCATATGGCAACATCACTATAAAATGGGACATCATTTCGTGGACTCCGGATGGTTATGTGGTAAGTAGCACCTCTTCGCATCAACAGCTATGTCTTTCATCTCAACCTAGCCTGCTAGCCACCAAGTACAATCATGAGCAGATTTTGGACATCTAGTCACCCTCAAGCTGTATCATGATCCTTCTTCAAAACTCGTCATGTGTAGGCAACAGTCACAATGACCAACTACCAGCAATTCCGAATCATATCTGCACCCGGGTGGCGGCTAGGATGGTCGTGGCGAAAGAAAGAGGTCATCTGGTCGATTGTGGGGGCTCGGGCAACTAAACGGGGCGATTGCTCAAAATTCAAGCGCAGCCGTCCCAATTGCTGCAAGAGAGATCCGACGATTGTCGACCTTCTTCCAGGCACCCCATTCAACAAGCAAGTTGCCAATTGTTGCAAGGCGGGAGTTCTGAAGACATTTAACCAGGACCCAGGAAATGCTGCTTCCTCCTTTCAGATTGATGTAGGTCTTGCTGGGACTACCAATAGGACGGTTGTGCTGCCGAAAAAAATCACTCTTAAGGCCCCAGGTCGGAGTTACACTTGTGGGCGTGCTCTTGTTGTCGTGCCTACCAAGTATTCTTCCTCGGCCGGGCACAGGGTAACCCAAGCTTTCAGTAAGTTGCCCACTTATTGCTCTTCACTGCTTGCTCTATATTGCTTTAATAGTTTGCGCAAATGCATTAGCTAGCTAAACCAATTGAGCTAATCACATCTTCATACCAGTTTCGCATGTTTCTGCACCTTAACCATAAATGAATGCTATGTTATTATATGTGTAGGATTAGTGAACGGAGTGAGACCATTGAAACGAGAAGTGATTTGTGTTGGAAATATGAGCAATTTACCGAATGATTTTATTATCAGAAATACTAGATAAAGTATGACTAATATAGCAGAGATAAAACAAGTCATACGATCTTACAGAGAGAAGGTAAATAGCATATGCATATATGAACTGTGGCCAAACATATCTAGAGCAGATAGTAGAGCAAGTTGCATATATGAAGTAGAACCTAACATATCTAGGGCAAGCACTAGAACAAGGAACTGTGGCAGGACCTCGAACAGAAAGAAGAAGAACACATACGGGATAGCAGTAGCAGTAGCACTCAACTTGGGGTCGGTGTCCTCGCCAGCCATGTCGTCGAGGAGGTTGTCGACGTCGGGGAAGAAGTCGTCGTCGGAGTCCGGGGCATCCGTGACGAAGAAGTCAGCAGTCGCGCGAAGCGCTCCCCAAAAACCTTATCACCCAGGACTCTCCCGTACAGGACTCAAAGAGGTCCGGTTTCGGAGGCCTACTGTCCCGACTCGCGGTGCACGCCGCAAGCCGGGATGAGGAAGACAACAGCAGCACAGAGATTGGAACCGATGACGAGAGGAAGAAGAAATTACGATGCATCTCTCTGAGAGGAGTAACCTCCCTTTTATAGGCGCAAGAGAAGGAGGCGAGAGGGTAGCGACGGGAGGTGAAACAAAGAGAGGGAGGCAAAGTGAACAACCAGCAACCGAAGGGATGTGCCGTTCGCATTCAGTCTCCATTATAGCAAAAATCTTTTCAACTTATGTGTGACCTTTCGTATACCAGTCGTGCGTGGCAAAAAATTAGACATCGGCTCGGCTCATTCCCGCAACCCGTCAGGATGAGGTGTGGCGTGGCGAGGCGGGCGGCGGAGGAGGAGCGCGCGTGGATGTCCCTCTTGTTCTCATGATCATACATGTGGGGAAAGAACCTCCCTTATGAAGAGGTGCAACTCCCTCTAAACTAGCAATATGGGACAAACTTTAGTTCCACCTCTTGCCTTGCACAAATGGGCTGCGTGGGCCTCTAGGATTTATTAGGAATTTCTGAAACTGCTATTGGGCTGACCCAAAATAGACAAAATTCCAGCAATCCCCACCAGATCCCAGAGGCACACAAAATTTGGTTTTGGTTCCAAAACACTGTTTTATATACCGATACTGCAGTGGAGACTATTAAGTTGAATTTCCACATAGAACTATATGCTACACTAGTAAGCAACTTGAACAGTGGAATGGGCCTTGAACTGCAAGTTTTCTGCGAACCTAGCTTCACACAAAGCCTTGACAGATACGTGGCTACCATGGGTCTTCCCCGCGGGTGGATCTTACGCGTCATACTTGAGACCTTTTTATGATTTTACTAGAGAGAACCCTACTCTCATAGATTGCGATGTTTAACAATCAGACTCACATAGGTGCGTTCTTCAAAAGATGTTATGCGGGACAGCATCTTTGCTTCAATGAGCCACTTAGAACACATTAAGATATACATCAACCTGCCATGCAGATTTAGGAGAGTATTGCATCTTCATGGAGTGGTATTATTGTTAACAGTAAGGATACTCTCCTCTCAGTTGACCAACAGCTTGTCTTCCACATCTAATTCACGGGATCTCCGATCACATAGACTAGGTTAATACTGTGAACAACTCATGTTGTGGGTCCCATACCCATCTCCCTCGATGCATTATCTATCACATTACGTGATAGACCCTTAGTAAAAGGATCTGCCAGATTTTTAGATGTTTGGATATAATCCAATGCAATAACTCCGGAGTTTTTCATTTTACGGCGGACTTTAGCCTTCTCTGAGCGTGTCTTGATGACTTCATGTTATCCTTTGAGCTGCTCACTTTACGTGATCACAGTTTGATTTTCGCAGTTCATAAGGATACCGATGCAGGTTTCTCAACAACCGCAAGTCATTCAAGAGCCGACAAAGCCAATCTGCTTGACCGTAGCTATATCTAGTGTTGTGAGTTCTGCTTCCATTGTTGACCTCGTTAAGATGGTACGCTTGCAAGACTTCAAGAAACAGCGCCACCTCCATGGGTGAATACATATCCGCTCGTGGCCTTTATCTCATCGACATCGAGATCGATTTGAGTCACTATACCCTTCAAGCACCTTTGGGTGCCCAGTGTAGTGAATTCCATAATTCGCGGTGCCTTTCAAATGACGCAAAACTCTCTCTAGAGCTTTCCAATGCACATCTCCTGGTTTTGAGACAAACCGACTCAGTTTGCTAACAGCAAAAGAGATGTCAGGTCTTGTAGCACTGGTTAAGTACATAAGCGAGCGAATAATCTGAGAATATTTCAATTGATATCTAGAAATTCTTTGATTCTTTCGAAGCAACACACTGGCATCATATGGTGTTGGAGAGGGCTTGCAGTCACTATAGCCAAAGCAACTCAAGATCTTTTCCACATAGTGAGATTGAAGCTATGTAATCTCACCATCATCGTCTCTCAACAACTTGATGTTCAGAATGACATCAGCCACTCCTAAATCCTTCATCTCAAAACAACGAGATAGGAAATCCTTGACCTCCTTAATAACATTCAGATTTGTTCCAAAAATCAGTATGTCATCAACATACAAGCAAAGGATAACTCCCTCGCCCCCACCAGGGCGATAGTAACACATTTATCAGCTTATTTTACAATCAAGCCTGCATATGTTAAAGTTCTTTCAAACTTCTCATGCCACTGCTTGGGTTCTTGCTTAAGTCCATACAAAGACTTCAGCAGTTTGCACAATTTTCCTTCCTGACCATCTACTACGAACCCATCTAGTTGTTCCATATAAATTTCCTCGTCCAACTCTCCATTTAGGAAAGCAGTCTTAACTTCCATTTGATGAACGAGAAGACCATGTGAGGTAGCTAGTGAAAGTAGAACTCGAATAGTGGTCAGTCGAACCACTGGTGAGTAAGTATCAAAAAAATCTTCATCTTCCTTTTGGGTATAACCCTTGGCCACGAGCCGTGCCTTGTATTTCTCAATAGTACCATCAGGCCTAAGTTTCTTCTTGAATACCCATTTGCACCCTATAGGTTTGCACCCATAAGGACGATCAGTTATCTCCCAAGTTTCATTTTCCAAGATGGAATCCATCTCACTACGGACCGCTTCCTTCCAATAGTCAGCATCTTTAGATGCATAGGCCTCTGAAATAGAAATGGGAGTGTCATCTATGAGATACACAAGAAAATCATCACCAAGGACTTTGCAGTCCTCTGTCTCTTGCTCCTAGTAGGAACTTCATTGTTTTCCTCCACATGATTTTCAAACTGTTCCATCGAAATGGCAGGTTCAGTAATTGTAGTTGGTTCCTGATTCGATGAACTAGGCATCTCCTGATTAGATGAGGTAGCCATATCCTTCATTGGAAAGATATCTTCAAGGAAAGTCGCATCATTCGACTCCATGATCATACCGACATGCATGTCAGGTACCTCAAATTTTAGAACGAAGAATCTATAACCAATGCTATGAAAAGCATAACCCAGGAAAACACAATCCACAGTTTTTGGTCCAAGTTTGCGCTTCTTTGGAATTGGCACTATAACTTTCGCCAAACAACCCCAGGTTCATAGATAAGAGAGTTTTAACCATTTCTTCTCCCATTCCTCGAATGGAGTTATCTCTTTATTCTTTGTGGGAACTCGGTTTAGGACATGACATGCCGTCAATATCGCCTCCCCCCACCATGCCTTGGAGAGACCCGATGTGTCTAACATGGCGTTAACCAAATCAGTTAGAGTACGATTCTTTGTTTCAGCCACCCCATTTGACTGAGGTGAATAGGGAGGCGTCCTCTCATGGATTATACCGTGTTTCGCACAAAAGGAATCAAATTCATTTGAGAAATACTCTCCACCACGATCGGACCTAAGCCTCTTGATCTTTCGATCAAGTTGGTTTTCTGCTTCAGCTTTATAGATCTTGAAATAGTTCAAAGCATCATCCTTAGATTTCAGAAGCTACACATGGCAGTATCGAGTGGAGTCATCAATTAACTTCATAAAATACTTCTTTCCACCTTTTGTCAAAACACCATTTATTTCACATAGATCTGAATGTATGAGCTCTAGTGGTGCAAGATTTCTCGTTTCCGCAGTCACATGAGACTTACGAGGTTGCTTAGCTTGCACACACACTTGACACTTAGATCCCTTGACCGTGGTGAAACTAGGGATTAAGTTCGACTTCACTAGTTGCGAAATGTGTAAGGTCATTTCCCTACTTTGTGTTTTGGATGATGATGACAACCCTTTGTTGGTCTAATCTTGTGCTAAGTGCTTCAGGTTCTCGGTGATTAGGCTTGCCTCGTTTAGTTATTCTCTCTGGAAGGAAAAGATCGAATACGGTGGCTGTCTACATGTTTATCTCTTTGGTCGTAGGAAACCCGTACTATTAAGAGGGAATCCACATCAGAAGGAGTTGGGTGAATCATTGCATGTACACTTCTTCCTCACCCACCTTTGTCTTCCGTGTTTTGTGAGAGAGAGAGCTTCCCTTCTTTCTCAACTTTTGTTCTGTACTCCCAGCAGTTGTACCGCTCGTTCGAGCGGTTGTATCGCTGGCTCTTGGCACTAACCCAACCACCACCCCAGGGGTGATACCCTATGGTTGAACAGCCCAGTCATGACCAAGCGGTTGTACCGCTTGAAGGAAATATGCCCTAGAGGCAATAATAAAGCTATTATTTATTTTCTAATTCTCATGATAAATGTTTATTATTCATGCTAGAATTGTATTAACCTGAAACGTAATACATGTGTGAATACATAGACAAACAGAGTTTCACTAGTATGCCTCTATTTGACTAGCTCGTTGATAAAAGATGGTTATGTTTCCTAGCCATAGACATGAGTTGTCATTTGATTAACGGGATCACATCATTAGGAGAATGATGTGATTGACTTGACCCATTCCGTTAGCTTAGCACTTGATCGTTTAGTATGTTGTTGTTGCTTTCTTCATGACTTATACATGTTTCTATGACTATGAGATTATGCAACTCCCGTTACGGAGGAACACTTTGTGTGCTACCAAACGTCACAATGTAGCTGGGTGATTATAAAGGTGCTCTACAGGTGTCTCCAAAGGTACTTGTTGGGTTGGCGTATTTTGAGATTAGGATTTGTCACTCCGATTATGGAGAGGTATCTCTGGGCCGACTCGGTAATGCACATCACTATAAGCCTTGCAAGCATTGTAACTAATGAGTTAGTTGCGGGATGATGTATTACGGAACGAGTAAAGAGACTTGCCGGTAGCGAGATTGAACTAGGTATTGAGATACTGACGATCAAATCTCGGGCAAGTAACATACCGATGACAAAGGGAACAACGTATGTTGTTATGCGGTTTGACCGATAAAGATCTTCGTAGAATATGTGGGAGCCAATATGATCATCCAGGTTCCGCCATTGGTTATTGACCGGAGACGTGTCTCGGTCATGTCTACATAGTTCTCAGACCCGTAGGGTCCGCACGCTTAAAGTTCGATGACGGTTATATTATGAGTTTATGTGTTTTGATGTACCAAAGATAGCTCGGAGTCCCGGATGTGATCACGGATATGATGAGGAGTCTCGAAATGGTCGAGACATAAAGATTGATATATTGGAAGCCTATATTTGGATATCGGAAGTGTTCCGGGTGAAATCGGGATTTTACCGGAGAACCGGGGGTTACCGGAACCCCATGGGGGGGTTTAATGGGCCTACATGGGCCTTATTGGAGAAGAGGAGGGGCGGCCAGGGCAGGCCATGCGCCCCTCCCCCTCTAGTCCAAATTGGACAAGGAGGGGGGCCTTTCCTTCCTCTCTCCCTCCTCCTTCCCCCTTCTCCTACTCCAACTAGGAAGGGAGGGAGTCCTACTCCCGGTGGGAGTAGGACTCCTCCTGGCGCACCTCCTCCTGGCCGGCCGCTCTCCCCCTTTGCTCCTTTATATACGGGAGCAGGGGGCACCCCATAGACACAACAATTGATCATTGATCTCTTAGCCGTGTGCGGTGCCCCCCTCCACCATAGTCCACCTCGATAATATCGTAGCGGTGCTTAGTCGAAGCCCTGCGTTGGTAGAATATCATCATCGTCACCACACCGTCGTGCTGACGGAACTCTCCCTCAAAGCTCAGCTGGATCGGAGTTCGAGGGGCGCCATCGAGCTGAGCGTGTGCTGAACTTCCGGAGGTGTCGTGCGTTCGGTACTTGATCCGTCGGATCGTGAAGGCGATACAACTACATCAAGCTGCGTTGTGCTAGCAAACGCTTTCGGTCTCACGAGTGCGTGGACACACTCTCCCCTCTCGTTGCTATGCGTCACCATGATCTTGCGTGTGCGTAGGATTTTTTTTGAAATTACTACGTTCCCCAACAATGGTATTCGAGCCAGGTTTTATGCGTAGATGTTATATGCACGACTAGAACACAAGTGAGTTGTGGGCGATATAAGTCATACTGCTTACCAGCATGTCATACTTTGGTTCGGCGGTATTGTTGGATGAAGCGGCCCGGACCGACATTACGCATACGCTTGCGCGAGACTGGTTTACCGACGTGCTTTGCACACAGGTGGCTGGCGGGTGTCAGTTTCTCCAACTTTAGTTGAACCGAGTGTGGCTACGCCCGGTCCTTGAGAAGGTTAAAACAGCACTAACTTGACAAACTATCGTTGTGGTTTTGATGCGTAGGTAAGAACGGTTCTTGCTCAGCCCGTAGCAGCCACGTAAAACTTGCAACAACAAAGTAGAGGACGTCTAACTTGTTTTTGCAGGGCATGTTGTGATGTGATATGGCAAGGCATGATGCCAAATTTTATTGTATGAGATGATCATGTTTTGTAACCGAGTTATCGGCAAGCTGGCGAGGAGCCATATGGTTGTCGCTTTATTGTATGCAATGCAATCATACCTGTAATGCTTTACTTTATCACTAAGCGATAGCGATAGTCGTAGAAGCATAAGTTGGCGAGGCGACAATGATGCTCTGACGAGAGATTAAGGTGTCGCGCGGTGGCGGTGGTGATCATGATGATTGCTTGAAGATGGAGATCACAAGCACAAGATAATGATGGCCATATCATATCACTTATATTGATTGCATGTGATGTTTATCTTTTATGCATCTTATCTTGCTTTGTTTGATGGTAGCATTATAAGATGATATCTCACTAAATTTCAAGGTATAAGTGTTCTCCCTGAGTATGCACTGTTGCGAAAGTTCTTCGTGCTGAGACACCATGTGATGATCGGGTGTGATAGGCTCTACGTTCAAATACAACGGGTGCAAAATAGTTGCACACGCGGAATACTCAAGTTAAACTTGACGAGCCTAGCATATGCAGATATGGCCTCGGAACACTGAGACCGAAAGGTCGAGCGTGAATCATATAGTAGATATGATCAACATTGTGATGTTCACTATTGAAACTACTCCATCTCACGTGATGATCGGACATGGTTTAGTTGATTTGGATCACGTGATCACTTAGATGATTAGAGGGATGACTATCTAAGTGGGAGTTCTTAAGTAATTTGATTAATTGAACTTTAATTTATCATGAACTTAGTCCTGGTAGTATTTGCATATCTGTGTTGTAGATCAATAGCTCGCGATGTTGCTCCCCGTTTATTTTTTGTATGTTCCTAGAGAAAACTAAGTTGAAAGATGTTAGTAGCAATGAGGCGGATTGGATCCGTGATCTGAGGTTTATCCTTATTGCTGCACAGAATAATTATGTCCTTGATGCACCGCTAGGTGACAGACCTATTGCAGGAGCAGATGCAGACGTTATGAACGTTTTGACAAAAGCTTCAAGATGATGACTACTTGATAGTTAAGTGCACCATGCTTTACGGCTTAGAACCGGGACTTCAAAAATGTTTTGAATGCCACGGAGCATATAAGATGTTCCAAGAGTTGAAATTGGTATTTCATACTCATGCCCATGTCGAGAGGTATGAGACCTCGGCGATTTCTTCCTACAAGATGGAGGAGAATAGCCCAACGGTGAGAATGTGCTCAGATTATGCAGGTACTACAATTGCTTGAATCAAGTGGGAGTTAATCTTCCGGATAAGATAGTAATTGATGTAATTCTCTAGTCACTATCACCAAGTTAATAGAACTTCGTGATGAACTATAATATGCAAGGGATGACGAAAATAATTCCCGAGCTCTTCGCGATGCTGAAATCGACGAAGGTAGAAATCAAGAAAAGCATCAAGTGTTGATGGTTGACAAGACCACTAGTTTCAAGAAAAGGGCAAAGGGAAGAAGGGGAACTTCAAGAAGAACGGCAAGCAAGTTGCTACTCAAGTGAAGAAGCCCAAGTCTATACCTAAGCCTGAGACTAAGTGCTTCTACTGCAAAGGGACTGGTCACTGGAAGCGGAACTGCCCCAAGTATTTGGCGGATAAGAAGGATGGCAAAGTGAACACAGGTATATTTGATATACAGATTATTGATGTGTATTTTACTAGTGTTCGTAGCAACCCCTCGGTATTTTGATACTAGTTCAGTTGCTAAGAGTAGTAACTCGAAATAGGAGTTGCAGAATGAACAGAGACTAGTTAAGGGTGAAGTGACGATGTGTGTTGGAAGTGGTTCCAAGATTGGTATGATCATCATCGCACGCTCCCTACACTTTAGGGATTAGTGCTGAACCTAAATAAGTGTTATTTGGTGTTTGTGTTGAGCATGAATATGATTTGATCATGTTTATTGCAATATGGTTATTCATTTAAGTTAGAGAATAATTGTTGTTCTATTTACATGAATAAAACCTTCTATGGTCATACACCCAATGAAAATGGTTTTTGGATCTCGATCGTAGTGATACACATATTCATAATATTGAAGCCGAAAGATGCAAAGTTAATAATGATAGTGCAACTCATTTGAGGCACTGCCGTTTAGGTCATATTGGTGTAAAGTGCATGAAGAAAGTCCATGCTGATGGGATTTTGGAATCACTTGATTATGAATCACTTGATGCTTGCGAACCATGCCTTATGGGCAAGATGACTAAAGACGCCATTCTCTGGAACTATGGAGCGAGGAACAGATTTGTTGGAAATCATACATACAGATGTATGTGGTCCGATGAATGTTGAGGCTCGCGGCGGGTATCGTTATTTTCTCACCTTCACAGATGATTTGAGCAGATATGGGTATATCTACTTGATGAAACATAAGTCTGAAACATTTGAAAAGTTCATACAATTTCATAGTGAAGTGGAAAATCATCGTAACAAGAAAATAAAGTTTCTACGATCTGATCGTGGAGGAGAATATTTGAGTTACGAGTTTGGTATTCATTTGAAACAATACGGAATAGTTTCGCACCTCACGCCACCTGGAACACCACAGCGTAATGGTGTGTCCAAACATCGTAACCGTACTTTATTAGATATGGTGCAATCTATGATGTCTCTTACAGATTTACCACTATCGTTTTGGGGTTATGCATTAGAGATAGCTGCATTCACGTTAAATAGGACACCATCTAAATCCGTTGAGATGACACCTTATGAGCTTTGGTTTGGCAAGAAACCAAAAGTTGTCATTTCTTAAAATTTGGGGTTGCGATGCTTATGTGAAAAAGTTTCATCCTGATAAGCTCAAACCCAAATTGGAGAAATGTGTCTTCATAGGATACCCAAAGGAGATAGTTGGGTACACCTTCTATCACAGATCCGAAGGCAAGATATTCATTGCTTATAATGGATCCTTTCTAGAGAAGGAGTTTCTCGCGAAAGAAGTGAGTGGGAGGAAAGTAGAACTTGATGAGGTAATTGTACCTGCTCCCTTATTGGAAAGTAGTTCATCACAGAAATTTGTTCTGTGACTCCTACACCAATTAGTGAGGAAGCTAATGATGATGATCATGCAACTTCAGATCAAGTTACTACCGAACCTCGTAGGTCAACCAGAGTGAGATCCGCACTGCAGTGGTACGGTAATCCTGTTCTGGAGGTCATGTTACTTGACCATGACGAACCTACTAACTATGAGGAAGCGATGATGAGCCCAGATTCCGTGAAATGGCTTGAGGCCATGAAATCTGAGATGGGATCCATGTATGAGAACAAAGTGTGGACTTTGGTTGACTTGCCCGATGATCGGCAAGCCATAGAAAATAAATGGATCTTCAAGAGGAAGAGGGACGCTAATAGTAGTGTTACTATCTACAAAGCTAGACTTGTCGAAAAAGGTTTTGACAAAGTTCAAGGTGTTGACTATGATGAGATTTTCTCACTCGTAGCGATGCTTAAATCTGTCCGAATCATGTTAGAAATTGCCACATTTTATGAAATTTGGCAAATGGGTGTCAAAACTGCATTCCTCTTAAAGAAGAGTTGTATATGATGCAACCAGAAGGTTTTGTCAATCCAAAAGATGTTAACAAAGTGTGTAAGCACCAGTGATCCATTTATGGACTGGTGCAAGCATCTCAGAGTTCGAATGTACGTTTTGATAGTGTGATCAAAGCATATAGTTTTATACAGACTTGTGGTGAAGCCTGTATTTACAAGAAAGTGAGTGGGAGCACTACAACCTTTCTGATAAGTATATGTGAATGACATATTGTTGATCGGAAATGATGTAGAATTTTCTAGAAGGCATAAAGGAGTATTTGAAAGGAGTTTTTTCAAAGAAAGACCTCGATGAAGCTGCTTACATATTGAGCATCAAGATCTATAGAGATAGATCATGATGCTTGATAAGTTTTTTCAATGAGTACATACCTTGACAAGATTTTGAAGTAGTTCAAAATGGAACAGTCAAAGAAAGAGTTCTTGCCTGTGTTACAAGGTGTGAAATTGAGTAAGACTCAAAGCCCGACCACGGCGGAAGATAGAAAGAGAATGAAAGTCATTCCCTATGCCTCGGCCATAGGTTCTATAAAGTATGCCATGTTGTGTACCAGATCTATTGTATACCCTACACCGAGTTTAGCAAGGAGTACAATAGTGATCTAGGAGTAGATCATCGGACAACGGTCAAAATTATCCTTAGTGGAATAAGGATATGTTTCTCGATTATGGAGATGACAAAAGGTTAGGTAAGAAAGGGTTACGTCGATGCAAGTTTTGACACTGATCCAGATGACTCTAAGTCTCAATCTGGATACATATTGAAAGTGGGAACAATTAGCTAGAGTAGCTCCACGCAGAGCATTGTTGACATAGAAATTTGCAAAATACATATGAAGCTGAATGTGGCAGACCCGTTGACTAAACTTCTCTCACAAGAAAAACATGATCACACCTTAGTACTCTTTGGGTGTTAATCACATAGTGATGTGAACTAGATTATTGACTCCAGTAAACCCTTTGGGTGTTGGTCACATGACGATGTGATCTATGGGTGTTAATCCCAAGGTGATGTGAACTATTGGTGTTAAATCACATGGCGATGTGAACTAGATTATTGAGTCTAGTGCAAGTGGGAGACTGAAGGAAATATGCCCTAGAGGCAATAGTAAAGCTATTATTTATTTCCTTATTCTCATGATAAATGTTTATTATTCATGCTAGAATTGTATTAACCGGAAACGTAATACATGTGTGAATACATAGACAAACAGAGTGTCACTAGTATGCCTCTACTTGACTAGCTCATTGATCAAAGATGGTTATGTTTCCTAGCCATAGACATGAGTTGTCATTTGATTAATGGGATCACATCATTAGGAGAATGATGTCATTGACTTGACCCATTCCATTAGCTTTGCACTTGATCGTTTAGTATGTTGCTATTGCTTTCTTCATGACTTATACATGTTCCTATGACTATGAGATTATGCAACTCCCGTTTACCGGAGGAACACTTTGTGTGCTACCAAATGTCACAACGTAACTGGGTGATTATAAAGGTGCTCTACAGGTGTCTCCAAAGGTACTTGTTGGGTTGGCGTATTTTGAGATTAGGATTTGTCACTCCTATTGCCGGAGAGGTATCTCTAGGCCCACTCGGTAATGCACATCACTATAAGCCTTGCAAGCATTGTAACTAATGAGTTAGTTGCGGGATGATGTATTACGGAATGAGTAAAGAGACTTGCCGGTAACAAGATTGAACTAGGTATTGACATATCGACGATCGAATCTCGGGCAAGTGACATGCCGATGACAAAGGGAACAACGTATGTTGTTATGCGGTTTGACCGATAAAGATCTTCGTAGAATATGTGGGAGCCAATATGGGCATCCAGGATCCGCTATTGGTTACGTGTCTCGGTCATGTCTACATAGTTCTCGAACCCATCGGGTCCGTACGCTTAAAGATCGATGACGGTTATATTATGAGTTTATGTGTTTTGATGTACCGAAGATAGTTCAGAGTCCCGGATGTGATCACGGAAATAATGAGGAGTCTCGAAATGGTCGAGACATAAAGATTGATATATTGGAAGCCTATATTTGGATGTCGGAAGTGTTTCGGGTGAAATCGGGATTTTACTGGAGAACCGGGGGATACCGGAACCCCCCAGGGGTTTAATGGGCCTACATGGGCCTTAGTGGAGAAGAGGAGGGGAGGCCAGGGCAGGCCGCGCGCCCCCTCCCCCTCTAGTATGAATTGGACAAGGAGGGGGGCCTTTCCTTCCTCTCTCCCTCCTCCTTCCCCCTTCTCCTACTCCAACTAGGAAGGGAGGGATTCCTACTCCCGATGGGAGTAGGACTCCTCCTGGCACGCCTCCTCCTGGACGGCCGCCTCTCCCCCCTTTGCTCCTTTATATACGGGGGCAGGGGGCACCCCATAGACACAACAATTGATCATTGATCTCTTAGCCGTGTGCGGTGCCCCCCTCCACCATAGTCCACCTTGATAATATCGTAGCGGTGCTTAGGCGAAGCCCTGCGTTGGTAGAACATCATCATCGTCACCACGCCGTCGTGCTGACGGAACTCTCCCTCAAAGCTCGGCTGGATCGGAGTTCGAGGGACGTCATCGAGCTGAATGTGTGCTGGACTCGGAGGTGCCGTACGTTCGGTACTTGATCGGTCGGATCGTGAAGACGTACGACTACATCAACCACGTTGTGCTAACGGTTCCGCTTTTGGTCTACGAGGGTACATGGACACACTCTCCCCTCTCGTTGCTATGCATCACTATGATCTTGCGTGTGCGTAGGATTTTTTTCTAAATTACTACGTTCCCCAACACCGCTGCCCCCGGGCAATGGTGCCGCCACCGTGCTTAAACTTGATCGTGGTGTGTCATTGGCGGTTGTACCGGCCAGGTACCGCTCAACAACCGGTCCGGTTTCTGTTTTGATGTGGTACTTTGGCGGTGGTGGACCGGTTGTTCTGATTGTGCTCCGCACGCCGGTACCACCGGTGCCCTAAGCGGTTCTACCTCTTAGGACTTAGCCACCCAGGTTCCAGGGCCAGGCGGTTGCACCGGTGCAGTACCGCTCGATCACCGCTCACAGGGGTGACTTCCTACTGTTTGAAAGCGGTGGTTGAGCGGTGGCTGGGCGGTTGTTCCAGTTGTTCTCCACAACCGGTACTACCGCCTGTCTGCCCGGTTGTACCGCTCCATAGGGTTTCTGCAGGTTACCCGTTAGTACCGGTTGTACCGGGACGAGGAGCGGTTGTACCGCTGCAGTGCAGTTTTGACAGTAACGATTGGATTTTAGGGTTTACTATATAAGGGTGGTTCTTCCACCTACCACATCTACCTCTTGCCTCTCTCACTCCAGCATTAATGCCATTCAAGCTTTCTTGCCCGATCTCTCTCTCTCTCTCTCTCTAGCCACTCAAACTTGTTGATTTGCTAGGGATTGAAGGAGGAGACCTAGATCTACATTTCCATCAAAGGATATTTGATTCCCCCATACTTTCTTGTGTGGATTTTGTTACTCTTGGGAGTTTGAGCACCCTAGATGGTTGAGGTCACCTCGGAGCCACATTACATTGTGGTGAAGCTCCGTGGTTTTGTTGGGAGCCTCCAATTCGGTCGTGGAGAGAGCCCCAACCTTGTTTGTAAAGGTTCGGTCGCCGCCTTCAAGGTCACCAATAGTGGAATCACGACATCTTGCATTGTGTGAGGGCGTGAGGATAATACGGTGGCCCTAGTGGCTTCTTGGGGAGCATTGTGCCTCCACACCGCTCCAACGAAGACGTACTTCCTCTCAAAGGGAAGGAACTTTGGTAACACATCCTCGTCTCCACCAGCTCCACTTTTGGTTATCTCTTACCTTTACTTGTGCAAGCTTACTTAGTGTTGTATTCCTTGCTTGCTTGTATGCTTGATTATTGTTGCATCATATATGTTGCTCACCTAGTTGCATTTCTAGACAACCTACTTTGATGCAAAGTTTAATTTGGTAAAGATAAGCTAAAAATTGTTAGTTGCCTATTCACCCCCCTCTAGTCAACTATATCGATCCTTTCAATTGGTATCAGAGCCTCGTCTCTTTATTAAGGACTTTGCCGTCTAAAGAGTATGGTTGACACCGTAGATGGTGGGGAGGAGCACTCCGGTGTGAATCCATCCTCGTCTACGACCGATGGGGGTTCCTCGGTCTCTAGTGAGGAATTCAATGCGGCTTTGGACACATTGAAAACCTCCATGACTACAGAGGTTGAAGGCATGTTTAACAAGTTCTTAGAAGGCCTTAAATTATCCATCGCACCAATGAAAGTGGGTGATCCGCTTAACAAGGTGACGGATGCTAACTCTGACAAGGGGGAAGCTACTAGTGAAAAGGTTCGTTTATCTAGTGCTAAAAATGGTAGTGGCATCTTTGCCCATGTTTAACCTCCTCTTACTTATGGAGGACTGGTCCACTCATTTGAATCATGTTGGTCCTCCTCCTAAGATTGTGAAAAATGAGGATTTTGACTCTTGGGTCTATCGCTTTAAACATCATTTAAATCATGTTAATACTAATCTTTGGTGAATCATTGAGCAAGGTTTTTATCCGCATGACCCAAGCAACTTCACCCCTAGAGAAGCCGCGGATCATCAATTGAACGAGAATGCTCTCTTCATCATCCAAGATGCAATTCCTTCCGAAGATATTGTGCATCTCCGACCTTTCTCCGTGGCCAAGGAAGCATGGCACCATGTTGTTTCCATTTACAAGGGAAGCACAAGCATTCAACGCTCCAACTATGAAGTGGTGCAAGATGAAACTGATGAGTTTGCAATGAATGAAGATGAAGAACCCCATGAGCTTTACCGGAGATTAACCACTCTCGCGGTCTCACTCCGAGATCATGGGAGTAAGGATACAAATGACAATTGTATCAAGTGCAAGTTCCTCAAGGCCATGATGCCTTACCACAAGGTCATGTCTTCCGTCATCCGTCAAAGGCCAGACTTCCACACCTTGTTCTCAAGTGAAGTATTGGATGAGTTTGTGGCGATGAGGATCTTGGACAAGACCGTCGACAATGCGATGTTGCATTCTCAAAGAGCAAAGAAGCCCAACCTTTCCTTGAAGGCCAAGGCTAGTGTGGAAGAAGAGGATGAAGAGGAGGAAGAGGAGAGAAAACCCGAAGATACAAAATATGCTTATCATGAACACATGGCTCTCGCTTCAAGGCAATTTTGGAGCAAGAAGAACACAAGGCCCAACTTCAACAAGAACAACTCAAGTGGCGGGAAGGGAGAGCAATGTGTGAGGACTTGCTATAATTGTGGCAATGTGAGCCACTTTGTTGCAGAGTGCCCATATGAGAAGAGGGAAGACAATGGTGGCAAGCTCATCCGAAAAGACAAGGCCAAGTCCTTCCCCAACAAGAACAACTTCACCAAGAAGACTCCTCCCAAGGGGTTGGTGGCACAAGAAGAGTACAATGAGGATGATGATGATGAAGAAGACGGTGAGTCGGTTGCCAAAATCAAGTGCCCCTTAGTGATTTTGGTGTATTGAAGACTTATAGGTTAAGGGACTAATGTGTTTATGAATGTACACAGGTCTATAAGTTTATGAGGAGTTTGATATTTACAGAGAAAGTTGACCCCTAAAATGAAGTTCTTCGACTGAAGACTTTGATATTCTGAAGACTTCCTGAAGACTTTGAAAGTGAAGAAATTGGTGTGACCTTGAAGACTTGGTATTCATTTGAGGAACATGAAGCGTGAAGACTTTTGTTTTCGTAGTTTCGTTTTCTCTTTCTTGAGTCATAGGAAACACCGCATCGTTAAAGGGGGTCGAGGAAATACTAAGGAAAATTTCCATGTGATGCTCAACTCAAAATCCTACACCTACCAATCCCTTGAGTGAAGCCTTTGGAAATCTCATACGATTCAGTCAATTTCTTGATGTAGACGAAGTTCTTCCGGTGTTGAGGAATTTGTTCGACCGAGGAGTTAGGAATTCGCCAAAGGCGGATTGCCTACGATGAGGAACATGATAGCCACGAGGAATTTGAGAGTCAAATTTCCGACCGTTGATGTCTTGCGCATGACTGTCCCAAAATATCTTATCTACCTAACGGTCATATCTTTGTAGGGCATTTATGTCTTAGCTGGTCGGGTTGCTCCCTAGGCTATAACTTGCCGCCCCCTCTAACCACTAGCTGGTTGGCTGCTCCGAGAGAAACTGACACTTGTCATTTGAGAGCATCCCATCCTCCGAGGACTTTGAGCGAAAATCATCGAGTGAGGAAAAACCCAAACCCAAACACCTACAAACCCAAAGTGATTGAGCATCACTGAAGAGATTGATCCTGCGTGGATCCGACGCTTGTTACCTTTGAAGATTGTGCTTCTTCCAGACGGTTAGGCGTCATGGTCTAGAGCATCCAAGAGGAATTGTGGATCACCGAGTGACCGAGTCTGTGAAGGTTTGGAAGTCGCCTGAAGACTTACCACGAGTGATTGGACGAGGTCTGTGTGACCTTAGTTCAAGGAGAATACGGTGAGGACTTGGTGTCCGTAGCTGCGTGCTCAACGATCGGGTGTCCGGACTGTGTGTCCTCGAGTTTAAATACTCACCGCTCCAACCAGACGTACAACCGAGACAGCAGTTGGAACTAGTCTTCCAAATCATTGTCTTCACCTACCTTACTGGTTCTATTTCCTCAACTCTTTCATTTCCTCATTCTTGTGTTGAGTGATTGTTCATATATGTGTTTGAAGACTTTGACTGAAGACTTTCTCAATTTCCTCGGTTTAATTTCTTGATCTATTTGTCTTCATCTTGTGTTATCCTCGATTACGCTTTACGTACTCTGTGCTTGTCTTCATTTCATCATGACGACTATGTCTGTATTCTGTTATGCTTACTTCTGAGTACTTATTCTGCTGCAAGTAGTTCTTCACTAAGGAATTTCCTCATCGGCAAATTCCTCAGTGAAGAATTCATAAAAATCGCCTATTCACCCCCCCTCTAGTCGATATAACGCACTTTCAGGATCTCTTTGGGCCTCCGTCCTTTGATAGTCTTGGGGGTAGAAAGTATTGCTTGGTGATTGTGGATGATTATTCAAGATAGACTTGGGTATATTTCTTCAAGAGGAAGAGTGTGACCCAACAAACGTCATTGACTTTGCAAATGAAGCTCAACGCCAACACAATGCAAAGATCTTGACGATAAGAAGTGACAACGACACCGAGTTCAAGAACTACACCTTGGATGGGTTTCTTAGTGATGAGGGGATCAAGCATCAATATTCCGCACCATACACCCCTCAACAAAATGGTGTAGCGGAGAGGAAGAACCGGACGTTGATGGATGCGGCAAGGACCATGATGGCCGAGTTCAAGTCTCCATACAAATTTTGGGCCAAAGCCATCAACACCGCGTTTCATGCATCTAATCGGCTCTATCTCTGCAAAGGCTTGAACAAGACTCCATATGAGATACTTACCGGTAACAAGCCCAACCTCAAGTACTTCCGGGTGTTCGGGTGTAAGTGCTTCATTCTCGAGAAAGGTGTTCGGTTGTCTAAATTTGAGGCTAGAGCTCATGAGGGCATATTTGTTGGTTATGCTACAAACTCTCATGCTTACCGTGTCCTCAATAAGTCCACGGGACTTATTGAGGAGACGTGTAACATGGAGTTTGATGAGAATAACGGCTCCCAAGTGGAGAAAAGTGGTACTTGTGATATAGGTGATGAAATTCCTCCCCAAGCCAAAAGAAGAATGGGTGTTGGTCATATCCTACCCATTGAAGAACCCCTTGTGGCCGAAGGAGAAGGACAATGTTCCACTCAAGTGGAACCATCACCAACCCAAGACCCACACGCTTCCGAAGAACAAAGTGAAGGCCCTCCACCATTTAAACAAGACCAAGGGCAAGATCAACCTCAAGATGGTGGTGAACCACCAAGTGATGACCAAGGTCAAGTTCTCACCACTGAGCAAGCTCAAGGTCAAGAACAAGCTCAATACGACGCTCAAGATGATCAAGTTTCCGCTCCTCAACTCAATCCTGAGGAGGAATTGGAGCGTCGTGCCGCTAAGATTGCATCCAAGCTCACTACCAAAGATCATCTCATGAAGAATGTGCTTGGAAGCTTAAGAAAGGGGGTAAGCACTCGTAGACAATTAGCAAATTATTGTGAACATCACGTGTTTGTCTCTTGTGTTGAACCCCAAAAGGTCTATGAGGCGCTCGAGGATCCGGATTGGCTTAATGCCATGCATGAAGAACTCAACAACTTCAAGAACAATAAAGTGTGGAGATTGGTTCCAAGGCCAACGGGAACCATAATGTCATTGGAAATTCAATAACAAGCAAGATGCTCATGGAATTATCGTTCGCAACAAGGCTCGTTTGGTAGCACAAGGCTACTCCCAAGTCGAGGGTATTGACTACGGTGAAACCTTTGCTCCGGTTGCTTGCCTTGAATCTATTCGTTTGTTGATTGCTTATGCTTCTCATCATAACTTCAAGTTGCAACAAATGGACGTGAAGAGTGCTTTTCTTAATGGTCCTATTAATGAGTTGGTGTATGTCAAGCAACCCCCCGTGTTCGAGGATCCCTATTTCCCCGATCATGTGTACCAACTCGATAAGGCACTTTATGGCCTTAAACAAGCCCCACGTGCATGGTATGACCACCTTACCAAGTTGTTGCAAGATCATGGGTTTGAAATTGGGAAAATCAACCCCACTCTTTTTACTAAGAAGGTCAAAGGGTAGTTGTTTGTGTGCCAACTATATGTTGATGATATTATCTTTGGTTCCCCTAACAAAGCTTTCAATGAGGAGTTTGCCGCTCTCATGACCTCAAAGTTCAGGATGTCCATGATGGGAGAGTTGAAGTCCTTTCTCGGGTTCGAAGTCAAGCAAAGAAGAGAAGGAACCTTCATCAACCAAGCCAAATACACTCAAGACATGATCAAGAGATTCAAGCTAAGTGATGTCAAGCCGGCTTCCACTCCAATGCCCGTCAAAGGCCAACTTGACATAGATCTCAATGGTAAAGCGGTGGATCAAAAGGTATATCGCTCCATGATTGGCTTCTTGCTTTACCTTTGTGCATCTAGACCGGATATCATGTTGAGTGTGGGAATTTGTGCACGGTTTCAAGCCGCACCTAAGGAAAGCCACTTTGTGGCGGTCAAGCGAATCTTTGAATATTTGGCTCATACCCCAAACTTTGGCTTATGGTACCCAAGAGGAGCTAACTTCAACCTTGTGGGCTTTTCAGACTCGAATTGGGCGGGAGACAAAGTGGATAGAAAGTCAACTTCCGGAGGGTGCCAATTCCTTGGTTGCTCTTTGGTGAGTTGGTCTTCTAAGAAGTAAAGTTGTGTGTCTCTCTCGTCCACCGAAGCGGAGTATGTGGCCGCCGGTAGTTGTTGTGCAAAACTTCTATGGATGAGGCAAACTTTAAAGGATTACGGTGTAATTTGTGACAAAGTGCCTCTTTGGTGTGACAATAAAAGTGCCATCAAGATTTCTCTCAACCCAGTGCAACACTTCAGGACGAAACATATTGAGATTCGGTATCACTTCATCCGGGATCACATTAGGCGAGGGGAGATCGAGCTCAACTACTTCAACACTCATGATAACCTTGCAGATACCTTCACGAAGCCATTGGATGAAGCAACATTTCGCGAGTTAAGGCATGAGATAAATATCATCGATTCGAGCAATGTGGCTTGAACGTTTGCACACCCCACCATACTCTTCGTGATATCTTGTTCTAGGTGTAGGCATGGACATAGGGGGAGTATTGTTCTCTCAGTGAACTCTTCCTCCCCCCATTATGCATAAATTGATCAAGTCTTTCACATTAGCCATTTTTATGGTACTTGTGCTTTAAAGATGAGTTTTGGTCATGGGCCCAAGGTTAAAATCTTCGCGGTGCCATACCTTTACACTCAAACATAGGTGGCGTCGGCCACCGCTCTTCCTTTTGAAGGGAAGTTGGAGTTGGTTCCTTTGGGTCTTTTTCGCTCTTTCTTAGTCTTGTGTTAGGTCCTAGGTGTTGTGATCTCCAAGTTGGGTTTTTCTCGTTGGTTGCTTTTTGTTCTCTTGGAGATCATCACACCATATTCCAGTGTCGTGCTCCATCCCAAGCCTTTCGCCATATCTTAAAACATCCAATCCAATTGCACACATTTTTTATCTTGGTTCGGGTAATGGTGACTGGGCGGTACAACCGGTGGCATGAGCGGTTCAACCGTTGGTGCACTCGGTTTGTACCGTCCCGGGAGGACTCCCAGGGGTGTCTGAGCGGTTTCACCGCTTGACCCCAGGTGGTGCTTCTGGCCGGTACTACCGGTTGGTTACAGGCGGTACTACCACTGCCTTCCAGGCAACGGAAGTACCGCCCGCAACCACTGGCACGTACGAGGAAGCGGTATAACCGCTCCTTGGAGCGGTACAACCGCTTCGCGTCTGCGGGCATATAAATAGGGTCGGGGCTGAAGGGTTTTCTTTTCCCTTCATCCCCTTTCCTCCTCCATCTCCTGCCCTAGCCGCCGGTTGCCATTGCCCCTGCCCCGGAGTGCTCATAGCGCTCCGGGACTGTTGGCTCTCTGTGGATCCGCTCCGTTGAGGCCCCCTCCTTCCCGATCTCTTCCCATGGATGCCGGTAATGCCTCGTTTCCTTCGTTCTAGGGTTCCTTTCCCTTCTTCTAGGACATTACTTGACATTCCGCATTTATTGTTCAAACTATTGGGTGGAAGAGATCTATATATGCCTCCTGCTTGGTTTGCATTTCTTAGAAGTTAGCATATTGTTAGGTTGATTAAAAACTCATGGGTAGTCCTTCTCCAACTAGTAGTGTTGCTTTCCCAGTGGTTCTACTACCTCACGGGGCGGTACAACCGCTGGAGCGGTACTACCGGTCGTAGAACCGGTACAACCGCAGTGTCTGAACCACGTAGCACTGTTCTATCTTCTCTGTTTTGCAATCAATCTATTCCTCTGTTCGTGTGTGCAATCCTCTCATCTTTATTGGGTTTCTTGTGTTCTTCTCGTGTGTGTGTGTGTGTGTGTGTGTGTGTGTGTGTGTGTGTGTGTGTGCAGGTGGCTCTGGTTCTCGCTCTGCTCCTCGTAGCAAGACCAAGAAGAGGGCTAGGAGATGCAAGCGCACGGTTGAGTCTGATGGAGAAGAAGAGGTTGTGATTCCCACCAAGCCCACTCCCCGTGAGAAGTCTGCCACTGCCAAGAAACGTGTGGTTATGCCCTTACGCCGGTGGAAAGCCAAGGATTGGGAAGCCTACCGTACCAAAAATCCATACGAGGTTCCCATTGCGCCTCGTTGGACCACCGTTCAGTTCCGGACTGACATGCAAGTGTGGATTGTTCATGAACTCTTTGAGCACAACAAGAATAGGTATGCCAAGCAGTGGACAATTGATCTTGACCATTGGAGGAGCAACTTGGAGTATTTTGGTGAGGCTTTGGCTCTCTGTGAGGAGTTTGATCTGGTCAAGCTCATGACAGTCAACTATGACATTGATGTTCAGCTTATCCATCAGTTTTATGCCACTATTCATTTTGGAGAAGATGACGCTCGCATTCTCACGTTCATGTGCCGTGATGAGCTCTTTCAAGTACCCTGGAGGGCGTTCTGCAATGCTATTGGGTATGACGATACCGGCCTTGAAGGGAATGGTGGCATTCGTCCTCACGACCATCCCCATTCTATGCCTAAGGAGAAGCTTGCTCCTCTATACATTCGTGGAAGAGGCAATATTAGAGAATCCAAGGATCTTGAGAAGGTCTATGATATCATGCATCGGGTGTTTTGCAATGTGCTTTTGCCCAAGGTGGGAAATCAGGATGAAGTCTATGGCTACCTTGTTGACTTGCTTGTTGCTATGAAGACCAAGGTGGGTTCTGGTGCTACTTTTGATGTGCCCAAATGGATGTGGCACGAGATGTACAACATGGTCGTCTACAGAAAGGTCCCCATTTATGCTCCCTTTGTCATGTGCTTTCTGAACTCAGTTTGGGCTGTTCGCCGCCCTGGAGAGCTTCTCACTTCTCCTGACAACCTCACCGTGCATGAGGTCAAGCAACTCAAGAAGAAGAAGCATGTCGAGCCTCGCTTTCCAGCTGATCATCCCGAGGATGCCTGTGCCACGTCAGATGATGAGGACTTTGAGATGGAACCAGGGGCCAAGCCTTCATGGGTGGCCAAGCTCACTGCTAAAGTGAAGAAGACTTTCTGCCTTCAGACTGACATTCATAAGAAGATGTATGAGGCTCATGTCAATGAGAAGCTTGCCCGGCGTCGTCAGATTGCTATGATGAAGCACCTCAACATGCCCGTCAAGAGTGGATCTGAGAAGAGCATCACCCCTGAAGACCGGTGTGAAAGCACAAGTGCTCCCTAGGTGGTTTTGGTAATTAATGTCAACATATCTCTTGTTGGACTAACACTTTTATCTAGTATGTTTCAGATAAGTTCAACAATGGAGTGGCATGGACTAAAGGATGTGGGAACTCCTTCAAGATGCTAAGGACAAAGGATTGGCTCAAGCTTCAAGCTCAAGACTCTTCATTTTACATTTTAGTGATCCAAGATCACATTGAGTCTATAGGAAAAGCCAATACTATCAAGGAGGGATGAGGTGTTGCTTAATGAGCCTCTTGCTTCAAGTGCTTAGTGATATGCTCCAAATACCCTCAACTACTTTCCCACTTCCACACAAATGTCCTAAAACCTAAAGTCAAACTCGGCCCCACTGATTCTTCCTATCCGGCGCCACCGAGTTTGGATGCCTTAGCCACTGCCACAAACCCTAGGCAAATCGGTTTTACCGATAGGGATCTCGGTCTCACCGAGATGGGATTGTAATCTCTCTGTGTATGTCCATCATCAAAATCAGTCTCACCGAGTTTGAGTAATCGGTACTACCGAGATTACAATGCAAACTTTCTGGTTAACTTATTACCAAAATCGGTCCCACCGAGTTTGAGTAATCGGTCCAACCAAGTTAGCCTGACCAACTCTCTGGTTAGCTAATTACCAAAATCGGTCTCACCGAGTTTGTGTAATCGGTCTCACCGAGATTACGTTATGCCCTAACCCTAACCATATCGGTCCTACCGAGATGCATGTCGGTCACACCCAAAATCCTAACGGTCACTAGGTTTACTAAAATCGGTGCGACCGAGTTTGTTGATTCGGTCCCACCGAGATTGGTAAATTGTGTGTAATCTGTTAGATTTTGTGTGGAGGCTATATATACCCCTCCACCTCCTCTTCATTCGTGGAGAGAGCCATCGACTGAACCTACACTTGAGCATCCTATTTACGAGAGAGAACTACCTACTCATGTGTTGAGGCCAAGATATTCCATTCCTTCCATATGAATCTTGATCTCTAGCCTTCCCCAAGTTGCTTTCCACTCAAATCCTCTTTCCACCAGATCCAAATCCTATGAGAGAGAGTTGAGTGTTGGGGAGACTATCATTTGAAGCACAAGAGCAAGGAGTTCATCATCAACGCACCATTTGTTACTTCTTGGAGAGTGGTGTCTCCTAGATTGGCTAGGTGTCACTTGGGAGCCTCCGACAAGATTGTGGAGTTGAACCAAGGAGTTTGTAAGGGCAAGGAGATCGCCTACTTCGTGAAGATCTACTGCTAGTGAGGCAAGTCCTTCGTGGGCGGCGGCCATGGTTGGATAGACAAGGTTGCTACTTCGTGGACCCTTCGTGGGTGGAGCCCTCCGGTGGAATCGCCAAGAACTGCTACCCTACGTGGGTTGAAGTCTCCACCAACGTGGAAGTACGATAGCACCACCTATCGGAACCACGACAAAAACATTCGTGTCTCCAATTGCGTTTGAATCCTCCAAACCCTTCCCTTTACATTCTTGCAAGTTGCATGCTTTACTTTCCACTGCTCATATACTCATTGCATGCTTGTTTGTTATGTATTGAAAAAGTTAAACTTGTGCCTAAACTCCACTTAAACTTTAATAAGGTTAAAAACTGCAACTTTGGTACTTAGTGTCTAATCACCCCCCCCCCCCTCTAGACACCTCTTCTCAAGATCATACACGGTGGATCTCCGCGCACAGCACATGGTCAGATGATGAGACTCCTCGCCAGCCTTCTACCTCCTTTGCTGCTGATGATGGTATCATGGAGGACGCTGACAAGGATGATGATGAAGAGTCTGGTGATGAGGAGGATCCAGATGCAGCCGAGGAGTCAGAGGAGGACTACTGAGCTCTAGGGCGCTAGCTTCGCTCTTTTCCTTTTTGGTGTCTTGATGCCAAAGGGGGAGAGAGTTCTATTAGGTCTCGGGATTTGCATGGGATTTGCTTGGGTTTGTGTTTGTTCTTTCGTGCTTCGTGTTGAACTTTAGTTTGTGGACCTTGGTACTTATCTAGTAATGCATGGTGTGAGACATGCGCTTCACTATCTATCTTGTTAAATTTTCTACTTGTCATTATGCACTTATTGCTTATCTTCGCATGTCTAGTAGGAGTGATGGGTCTATAAAATCTAGGGGGAGTCTTGCTCCTAATGTGTGCTCTTGCATTCCAATAGAAAATTCAAATTAGGGCACACATCTATGGGGAGTCTCGTCTATATTTTCTAGACCTCTCTCTTGCAAATCGTGTTGTTGTCATCATCCACCAAAAAGGGGGAGATTGTAAGGTCATTTCCCTACTTTGTGTTTTGGATAATAATGACAACCCTTTGTTGGTCTAATCTTGTGCTAAGTGCTTCAGGTTCTCGGTGATTAGGCTTGCCTCGTTTAGCTATTCTCTCTGGAAGGAAAAGATCGAAGACGGTGTCTGTCTACGTGTTTATCTCTTTGGTCATAGGAAACCCGTACTATTAAGAGGGAATCCACATCGGAAGGAGTTGGGTGAATCATTGCACGTACACTTCTTCCTCACCCACCTTTTTCTTCCGTGTTTTGTGAGAGAGAGAGCTTCCCTTCTTTCTCAATTGTTGATGTGTACTCCCAGCGGTTGTACCGCTCGTTCGATTGGTTGTACCGCTGGCTCTTGGCACTAACGCAACCACCACCCCAGGGGTGATACCCTGGAGTTGAACAACCAAGTCATGACCAAGCGGTTGTACCACTGCCCCCTGGCGGTGGTACCGCCACCGTGCTTAAACTTGACCGTGGTGTGTCATTGGTGGTTGTACCGGCCAGGTACCGCTCAACAACCGGTCTGGTTTCTGTTTTGATGCGGTACTTGGGCGGTGGTGGACCGGTTGTTCCGGTTGTTCTCCGCACACCGGTACCACCGGTGCCCTAAGCGGTTCTACCGCTTAGGACTTAGCCACCCAGGGTTCCAGGGCCAGGCGGTTGCACCGGTGCAGTAGCGCTCGATGACCGCTCACAGGGGTGACTCCCTACTGTTTCAAAGCGGTGGTTGAGCGGTGGCTGGGCGGTTGTTTCGGTTGTTCTCCACAACCGGTACTACCGCCTGTCTGCCTGGTTGTACCGCTTCATAGGGTTTCTGCAGGTTACCCATGAGTCCCGGTTGTACCGGGACAAGGAGCGGTTGTACCGCAGCAGTGCAGTTTTCGCAGTAATGGTTGGATTTTAGGGTTTACTATATAATGGTGGTTCTTCCACCTACTACATCTACCTCTTGCCTCTCTCACTCCACCATTAATGCCATTCAAGCTTTCTTGCCCGATCTCTCTCTCTCTCTAGCCACTCAAACTTGTTGCTTTGCTAGGGATTGAAGGAGGAGACCTAGATCTACACTTCCACCAAAGGATATTTGATTCCCCCATACTTTCTTGTGTGGATTTTGTTACTCTTGGGTGTTTGAGCACCCTAGACGGTTGAGGTAACCTCGGAGCCACATTCCATTGTGCTGAAGCTCCGTGGTTTCGTTGGGAGCCTCCAATTCGGTTGTGGAGAGAGCCCCAACCTTATTTGTAAAGGTTCGGTCGCCGCCTTCAAGGGCACCAATAATGGAATCATGGCATCTTGCATTGTGTGAGGGCGTGAGGAGAATACGGTGGCCCTAGTGGCTTCTTGGGGAGCATTGTGCCTCCACACCACTCCAACGGAGACGTACTTCCTCTCAAAGGGAAGGAACTTCGGTAACACATCCTCTTCTCCACCGGCTCCACTTTTGGTTATCTCTTACCTTTACTTGTGCAAGCTTACTTAGTGTTGTATTCTTTGCTTGCTTGTATGCTTGATTGTTGTTGCATCATATAGGTTGCTCACCTAGTTGCATTTCTGGACAACCTACTTTGATGCAAAGTTTAATTTGGTAAAGAAATGCTAAAAATTGTTAGTTGCCTATTCACCCCCCCCCCCCTCTAGTCAACTATATCGATCCTTTCAACATGCAACCAAAGTTCACATGACAAATACGTGAATGCCACACATTTGATTCACTATTGTTGCAAACATGATTAACAACTTTATTGCAAACGTCTGATAAGGATAAACGAAACAATCCCCCTGACTCATAGCCTTTACCAACAAAGGTTTTATACTTTGATATTACAAATTTATTCGACTCAAAGACAAGCTTATAGCCATCTCTACACAGAAGAGATCCGCTAACAAGATTTTTATTGATGGAGGGGACAAAATGCACGTTCTTCAGCAGCACGATCTTCCCCGAAGCAAACTTCAGATCGACCATGCCAACACCACGAACAGAAGCACTTGAACTGTTGCCCATCAGCACGGTGGAAGTCCTGTGATGCGATATGACGAAAACATGGAAATATCACCGCATACATGCACATTAGCACCCGTGTCAATCAACCAATCAGGAGAATGACATACTGAAAGAATAGTGGGAAATATACCATACCCAGCATCCTTCATGTCAGTGTCTCCAATGAAAACATTAGCGTTCTTACCACCTTTTCCAAGATGACGCTTGTCATAGCGATTAGGGCAACTAGGAGCCCAATGATCAGGATCTCCACACACATGACAAACACCTTTCTTCTTGTCATTCTTCTTCTTGAAGTTTGTTTGTTGTACAACCTTGTTCTTCCCATCAAACTTTGCTTTACCATCAAACTTGCCCTTGTTCTTGAACTTGTGGGGCTGGAAGTTTTTCTTCTGTACCAGATTGGCACTAGAACCTACCTCAATACCTCGAGCACGGTTTTCCTTTGATCTCGCCTTTTCTTCCACATCAAGAGTACCAATGAGATCCGGAACGGAAAACTCCTACCTCTTATGTTTCAGTAAGGTAGCAAAGTTCCTCCACGTGGAGGAAGCTTAGTGATAATGCCTCTGGCAACGAACTTGTCCGGTAGCATACAATTGACGTGCTCAAGTTCTCTAGCAAATGACTGTATCTCATGAGCTTGCTCAGCCATGGAGCGCTCTTCAGTCATCCCGTAATCATAGAATTGCTCCATGATGTACAGCTCAGTGCCAGCATCCAAGACCCCAAACTTGGCCTCGAGTGCGTCCCACATATCTTTTCCATTATCAATTGATGCATAAGCATCAACTATGTTCTCACCAAGAACACTCAAGAGAGCAACCTTAAACAGGGTATCCATTTTCTGAAAAGTTGTTCCTGTTGAGCATCATATTCTCCTTCAGGTTTGCCAAGAGTGGAGTCATAGCATCTCATGGTTTTATAGTGGATACCCTCAAACATAGGAGGTCTCATGGAAGCAGCAAAACCACTCGGGGTAAATTGCCTATAATAAGGTTTTTGGATTGTTGGAAATATGAGCAATTTACCGAATGATTTTATTAACAGAAATACTAGATAAAGCATGACTAATATAGCAAAGATAAAAAAAATCATACGATCTAACAAAGAGAAGGTAAATAGCATCTGCATATATGAACTATAGCCAAACATATCTAGAGCGGATAGTATAGAAAGTTGCATATATGAAGTAGAACCTAACATATCTAGGGCAAGCACTAGAACAAGGAACTATGGCAGGACCTCAAACAAAAAGAAGAACACATACGGGACAGCAGCATCACTAGCACTGGACTTGGGGTCAGTGTCCTCGCCGGCTGACGGTGTCCTGGACTAGGGGATACTCACCACGTTGTCTCCCGATCAGTTGGATTGGGCCGAGGACCCCCATGGCCGTATACTCATGGGCCAGTCCGAACAGCTGCCGCATACAAGGAAGGTTCCACAAGACTTGGCGATCAAGACAAGGACTCCTCCCCCACCGGCGTATTCGGCTAGGACTCTTGTTATCCTAGGCCTCTGGTGCATTATATAAACCGAGGCCAGGCTAGTCGATAGATATATACAACAATCATACGATAGGCTAGCTTCTAAGGTTTAGCCTCCTTGATCTCGTGGTAGATCTACTCTTGTACTACCCATATCATCAATATTAATCAAGCAGGAGTAGGGTATTACCTCCATCGAGAGGGCCCGAACCTAGGTAAAAACATCGTGTCCCTTGTCTCATGTTACCATCCGCCTAGACGCACAGTTCGGGACCCCTACCGAGATCCGCCGGTTTTGACACCGACATTGGTGCTTTCGTTGAGAGTTCAACTGTGTGTTCGGCAAAAGGTCGATGGCTCGCCTGCAGATCAACTGCGACTTCGGCATCTTCATCACCAGCTCAACTGGTCACCTTGGTTCGACCAAGGGTTGCGCCCTACCTCCGATCGTCATGTTTGGATGAGGGTCTTCATCAACATCAACTCCGATCTCTATCAAGATCATGGAGGAATCATCCAGGGAATCCAGGGGCTCAACGTCAACATTGCCCTCGGGCGACCATACTGTTTTTCTGGATAGCAGACTTGTGTCCGCCGCCACCGCCTTCTCAAGTGTCGTTTTGACGATTGCTTCGGTGGAATTGTGCGGAATTAAGTCTACAACAACCCTGGAAAATTTTGTCGAGTTCCGATGGACGAATCTCTGGCAATCTCCGATATACCGGAGCCGCATTGAATCTGGACGAGAATCCGGACGAGTTTAGGGCGTGGTGTCCAGCTTCTAGCTCGGACTTCCTTTGGAAGATCCAACCGTTGATCGGCTGCGGAATTCCTATATCTAACACCCCTCAAAATTTCAGCTCGATCCGACCGTCCAAACTCCGGGAACCTTCCGATTAGTGCATCACTTTTCGGATCTGTTTTCTGCGCGAAAACGAATCCGACCTGAGTTCGTCTTTTTTATGAACGGGATTTTGGACATCCTTTTTGAAGGAAGTTTTGTATGGGGTGTTGTGTTTTATTCCCGAACACATCCCACTAACTTTGAAATCTTTTGAACATGATCATGCTGGTGTCAAACCAGTCCGGCAATATTGCTCCACGGCTGCCGACCTGCGCTAGACACGTCGTCACTTTGTTGAGCCGAGCTCAACATCTTCGGATCATCACCTCGGCAAGCCGAACAAGAGTCCGGCATTGCGAAGGATAAATCATCACCAACATCGCCGCCCCACGGATTACACGGAGCGGGCATACCGGCATCGCCGCACGGTCGCTTCATCAAGCTGGCATCGACCACGTCACGACCTGCATCGGCAGGGCCGCACTATTGCTTCTTCAAGCTGGTGTCCATCACGTCGACCTACTTCGACATCTTGGCTGGACTGGGGGCTTCGCCATCTCTTCATCAACCTACTCCGGACACTTCGGCGTCACTAGCCGACCAGGCAATGGGTGCGCGGATCGAGTCCCAATTTTGGGAATCACCTTCCTTCGAATTGCTACAACAAATAAACCAGGTGCTATTAATCCTAGTACTTCTTTTTGCTTGTTTGGGTTAATTTTTCCCAAGGAATTATTACTCTGGTTTGTCCATCATATGTACACAGGTCTATCAAATGGTGGCCGCATTATCGACGGTCGCATGATGGTTCGGTCAGTTTCCGCACATAGTCCGTGACGCCGCATCCGAACTTCGGACCGACACTGAATCCAGGCTTTGCCACGCCTTTATTGCATTACGCCGATGACCTGCATCGACATCGACTTCGGCGCCAGGCAATATTTCTTTTATTACTCACTTTGCATAAATTATTTATTATGCAACGATTTTTTTAAAGTTCGGTTGAACATAGATATGATATAAGTACTTCGGTACATGCAATCATTCTTTTACCCAAGTCACTTGGGGGCTCTTAAATTTATATGAGCCGTTTTATGATAAGTGTTTTTCTTCTTAGTCGTTGCAAAGTTTTTATTATTTACCACTCCTTTTCTCGACACGAGTGTGCGGTCACTAGCCTGGGAGCCTAATTTCTCCCTCAAAACTGCTCGAGTTTAGTTTTCTAAACTGGCCTAATGAGAAGTACTCCGCCTTCGGGATGGGAGACTGAAGCCGTAGGCTGACCCGCTTGAAGTCTTGAGATAGGATGTGCCATGTTAAAGCACGGCAGAAGCACTTTTTTTTCTAAAAGTCCAATTTTCGGATTGGCACCGAACACTTGATCTTGTTCGGACGTCATGTTTTCTTGGCGTTTTTGGTTTTCCAAGCTTTTGGCACTTTTAACTATTTGTGTGTTTTCAGCACAAGTCTCGCGATCTGCAACCAACACCTTTAGAGATTCGGCAAAAACATTCTCGGATATTGCTATATATGCATCGATTTGAATTGTGTCTTGGTCAATAGTTGGGTTGCCGGCTCCGTGCTTGCCTCCTATGTTCCGCTTTTGTTCGGCTAGGTGTGCAAAGGGAGAACCACTGCGATTGTGCTTCCATTTCGCATGGTCAAGCACCTCAGTGGAGAAAGCCGAAAACTGACTATCACAATAGGTGTAAACTGGTCAGCGATCCGATGACTATATTAAATGACGGGCCATTCATAAAATTGGCCGAAGTGTTTCCGGCTTGACCTTGACTGTCGCCGAACACTACCGGAGGCTAATGGCAGCCTCCCAAACTAAATCCTCAATATTTTGCTCTTACATTGAGCTGAGGTTTCATGATCATGCTTAGCATGACAACCCAAAAGAAAGGAACCGATGGCGGGACTATTTTCTTTGGAAGACATTTCTTACATTAAACAGTAATATAACATATTTCTCTGCGTACCTTTGTTTATAAAACCATATGGCCAGATTGCCTTGGTTGTCGTAAATCTTTGCCCTCATAAAGGCTTTATAATGTAGGACAAACACTCATCGACTCTTGGCGAGGAGGTTGAAGCCGATGGTCGGTCAACAAAGTTTTGTACAATGCGGATCCGAGCATTAATGACGTAAAGTACTTGGATACATAGAGTCATTACACATAATTTGTGATTTTACTATGGATGTCGATCCTTAATTCGGCCTCCCGTGCCCGCATTAAGGCTCGGGGGCTACTGGGCTTCGGGCTTATTATTTACAAATATTAAAGGGGCACATCGATCCCCTCATCTGGTGTTGCCACCCGACCAGTGTCTTGGGGGCTACTGCATTGCCTGTTCTATGCAGAAAATTTTAAGTGCAATCTGAGTTTCGAGGAGATTTTGATCCTCGGGTTGGTCGGCCGCACCCAACCCGAGTCTCAAGGCCGAGCACGCCACTTTTTGTGTCGAAGTATTCTGCCGAGCTAGGACTTGATCCTCAGGCTGATTTTGCAAATCAACCTGAGTCTCAGCGGCTACTGGGATCAGCGGTCTTACGTCATCCTTCGGGTGCATCTCGGGTTTTAGACCGATACCCACCTTGAGGGCTACAGGCTATGTATCTCGGCACAGAATAAATTGCACCAATAAAAAATATTGACAAAAATCGGCCCAGATTCGGGGTGGTGCACCACCTCAGAAGCAGTCCGGCATAAAGCTCGGGCGCTAGTGGCTGGCTCCATAGAGGGCATTTCCGGCATTAAGCTCGGCTAAACTCCTTCAAACTTCTTTGAACCAAGGTGATTTAGGACACCTCGGATCTGATCCGGCGTTGGAGCTCGGATACATAGTCCGGCGTTGGAGCTCGGATACATAGTCCGGCGTTAGAGCTGGGAAGCAGTCCGGCATTGGTGCTCGGCTGCAAAAGATACCTCGAATGCAGTCCGGCGTTGGAGCTCGGACGCAAGAGGACATTGCCGCCCGGGAACAACTTCAAACCTGAGGTGTGGCATAAAAATAACGAGGCATTGATAAAGGCCGGAAACTTAAAGGGGCTCCTCGGATACCCGACGTGTAAACTCGTCGAATGCATTTCGGCGATCCTCAAGATCGAAGATGAGAAGATTTGTTGAACCAGTTTTGAAGACCGACGACTGAAGATGAAGAATGGTTCGGAAGAACCGAGGAGCGTCCCTAAACTTGAAGACCGGTTCAGGGGGCTACTGACGGTGTCCTGGACTAGGGGGTACTCACCACGTCGTCTCCCGATCAGTTGGATTGGGCCGAGGACCCCCATGGCCGTATACTCATGGGGCAGTCCGGACAGCTGCTGCATACAAGGAAGGTTCCACAAGACTTGGCGATCAAGACAAGGACTCCTCCCCCACCGGCGTATTCGGCTAGGACTCTTGTTATCCTAGGCCTCTGGTGCATTATATAAACCGAGGCCAGGCTAGTCGATAGATATATACAACAATCATACCATAGGCTAGCTTCTAGGGTTTAGCCTCCTTGATCTCGTGGTAGATCTACTCTTGTACTACCCATATCATCAATATTAATCAAGCAGGAGTAGGGTATTACCTCCATCGAGAGGGCCCGAACCTTGGTAAAAACATCGTGTCCCTTGTCTCATGTTACCATCCGCCTAGATGCACAGTTCGGGACCCCCTACCCGAGATCCGCCGGTTTTGACACCGACACCGGCCATGTCGTCGAGGAGGTTGTAGACGTCGGGGAAGAAGTCATCGTCGGGGAAGTAGTCATCGGAGTCCGGGGCGTCCATGACAAAGAAGTCGGTAGTCGCGTGGAGCGCTCCCCAAAAACATTATCACCCTTCTCCCATACAGGACTCAAAGAGGTGCGGTTTCAGAGGCCTACTGTCCCGACTCGTGGTGCACGCTGCAAGCCGGGATGAGGAAGACAGCAGCAGCACAGAGATTGGAACCGATGGTGAGAGGAAGAAGAAGTTCTGATGCATCTCTGTGAGAGGAGCGACCTCCCTTTTATAGGTGCAAGAGAAGGAGGCGAGAGGGCAGCGACGGGAGTTGAAACGAAGAGAGGGAGGCGAAGTGAACAGCCAGCAACCGAAGGGATGCACCATTCGCATTCAGTCTCCACTATAGCAAAAATCTTTGACATCGGTTCGGCTCATCCCCGCAACCTGCGGCGCGGCGCGACGTGACGTGACGCGGCGTGTCGTGACGAGGCGGGCGGCGGAGGAGGAGCGCGTGTGGATGTCCCTCTTGTTCTCATGCTCATACATGTGGGGAAAGAACCTCCCTTATAAAGAGGTCCAACTCCCTCTAAACTAGCAATGTGGGACTAAACTTTAGTTGCACCTCTTGCCTTGCATGAATGGGCTGCATGGGCCTCTAGGATTTATTAGGAATTTCTGAAACTGCTATTGGGTTGGCCCAAAATAGACAAAATTCCAGCAAATTGTTCTTGAAAGGAGATGAGTTCATCACCTAGAATCGATGTTAGCTGGTATTTATTTGAAAATAAGTCACCGCCGAGCCTGATAATATCTTAACTAGTTTTCTTTGCTTGCTAATAATGCATGTCAAATGCAGGAAACACGGGATTGATTCCATATATGTTTTTATGCTTTATTGCTGATAATTTTCTTTATTTAGTGGGTATTAACAAAATAAATTCTGTATTTGCAGTGTCATGGAATGTAACCTGCACATAATCCCAATTTCTTGCTTGGAAGACTCTGACCAAAGGTTTATCAATCCGCAGAGATCATAGGACGACAGCAATTTCCCTCAAGTGGATGACTTAAGATTTATCAATTCGAGGGAGGTGTAGGTTGAAAGTGTTCTCACTCAAACAACCCTACAATCAAATACAACGAGTTTATTGTGTCCCTAACACACCTAATACAGTTGTTGATTGTATAAGTGTAATAGTTCAGCGAAGAGATCGATAATTTGCGTTGTAGATCAATAGTTTGGACGATAACAATATTTTTATACTTTTGAAATAAATATGGCCAATAAGGTAAACAATAGTAAGAGTGAGTAAAATGATATCTCAATGCTTGGAAATAAGGGCTAAGGTTTATATTTTCACTAGTGCAAACTCGATATATTTAACATAGTTAAACTATATTCCCTCCATCCCGAAATAAGTGTCTCAACTTTGTACTAGCTTTGGTACAAAATTGTACTAAGCTTGAGACACTTATTTTGGGACGAAGGGAGTATTATATATCCTCTAAAAGTGCGGTAAAGAATTACTCTAAAGTTCCTTTTTATTAGATCAAAGTAGGATGAGATAGCGTAGGTATGGCTAGGCACACCTTTAAGTTTTTCTTTCTAATCTTAATCCATAGGACAACCCCAACGTCACCTCTGACAACCCTAGAAATTATATGAAACAATCACCTCTTGACCTCAATCGTTCTAATCTACTATCCATAGAGTCACGCCAAGGTCACTGCGTGCATCTCCGTACATTATCTCACTGATTCCCAAAAGATTCAGTCCAACATAAAGAAACTTATAGCAAGAGCAAGATGCAATTCACCATAAACATAATATGAAGGGATATATCACATAATTCAACTTCATTAACAAAGACCCATGATCACAATCATCATCGAAAACTTTCATAATAAGGTAGAGAGATAGAACACATTGCTACTAGTACAAAACCTCAACCCGAGGATGGACTACTCCCGCATCATCATAGGACGCAACAGGACATGATTGATAGGTTGATAAAGATCAATCCCCCCCCCCCGCTGGTATAGTATCTGCCGCCAAATATAGCAAATTTGCCTCCCCCCTAAACGTCCACGGATGCACCCGGATATAGCAAATATGCCCTCCTAAACATCTGCTGATGCGTCCGGGGACAGTGACTGGTCAGCCCTCTTATGGCCGCGTCCACAACCGGACACCTTAAGTCCGTCCCCTCAAAACCATGCTATCCATGCAACATGAGAAACTGTGTTGATCATCATACGGAATAGTCGAACACAGTTCAAACTAAATTCCATACGGGCATACGAACACAACTCATCGGACCAAAATAATTAGTTCATCATCGGCAACATAGATAAAAATTAAATTAACTAAAAACTAAAATGAAGACGGAGAATGACGCTAGAACATCACTACTTCTGTGTCGGTCCCTTACCCTTGTGGTTGCCAGTGTGGTTGTTGCCCTCTGTATAGGCGTTGACGGTGGGAAGGCGTCGTTCTTGGAGACGTCAGAGTCATCAGAGGAGGATATGATGATGGCCATCTGACAGACCACGCGTGCCTGCTCCTTCGCCCGCAGTGTGGCCTTCTCACGCGTCGTCGCCTTCTCCGCCGCCTCGTGATCTGGCTGCTCAATGGCGAGCCGGAGGGCTTTCGTGTTTTGCGGTGAAGCCGCTACGCTTAGATCTCCGTTGTCATGAGCTAGCGACGAAGGACCGCCGTGAGGAGCTGGTCGTCCGAATCGACCGATGCACGCATGCGGGGCCGACGAGAGGGTATCGCCTCCGCCGCTATTGCCCTCTCCCTCCCTCGTCCACTGCCTCTCACGGGCATGCGATCTGCGCCTCGAATTCAAGCATCCGCGTTGGCACCAGCACGGGAACGAGGGTACAACGGTGGCTAGGGGCGCTACTAAAGCAGGTAAGGAGAGCTCCGAGAGGGGGGCAGAGCTCCGAGGCGGTGGGCACGACGGTGGCCGTTGCCGCATTGCGCTTCGGCCGACGGGCACGCGCGGAGCGAGTTTCCTCTTCCGCCTTCGCCCGGCCATGATCGGTAGGATGCGTGATTTGACGAGCCTCGTCGTCTCGCCGCTTCGCGTGCAACAACGACTCCTAGTGGATGGGGTTGTCACCACCGGATCCGTCGCCGGACGATGTGCTGCCGGAGCTCGACATTGAGTGGAGATGGAGAGTGTGGTTTGACCGAGGTCTAGGGTTCATTCAGGTGGGGATATTTGTGGGGTCTGGATGGGCCAGGGTGGACCAGTCCGACATGGCGGACGCGTTCAAGCATGTCTGACCAGGCACTGACTGGGTCGTCTATTTGGTCTAGCCTCGTTTGTTTTTTTACAGTAGGCCTCCTTTGGTTCATAGAGTAGGAATATCGTGGGAATAGGAAACTTGTAGAAATTGAAATGCCATGCATTTAAAATCCTATGAATAGAAGCAGAAAAAAGAGATGTCATTTGGTTCAAATGATAGGGATTTTTTCATTGAGTCTAGACTAGAGTTTATTTTCCTATGAAATGTGAAGAACTCCTTCATAGAAATAAGATTCTATACCTACAAACCAAAAATACTCTAAGGATTTTTTCTAAAAAAACATATTATGTAGATCTATAAAATTTCTTCAAATCAAAGGAGGCCTCAGTTTGGAGAGCCCGGCGTGGAGTTGGCCTGGCCCAGTTCAGTGCCAAACTCCAATGCATGTACACTGCATAGAGAATTTTCTTTTGCAGGCCGCATGCACATCCAACCTCCAAGCTAAACCTGGCCATGGGATACCCGGCTCGGCCCGACCTTGCCCACGGGCCAGGCCTGGGCCTGTGATCTAAGCCCGACACCCGGGCCAGGCCGGGCTCGGGCCCGACATATTTGGGATTTAGGGAAGGGCTTGGCCCAACGGCCCGAGGCCTGGCGGGCTTTTGCACTAATGGGCCGGGCCGGGCCTGATATTTAGGCCCGACAGCCGGGCCGGGCCAAACTAAACCTGGTCCCGGACCCGGCCCGGCCCGGCCCGACATTTGGCCAGGTATACTCCAAGCTAATCAAGCCACACGGCATTCCTTTTAAAAAAAGGACCTCCAAGCTAATCAACCATGCAGCCTAAAAAAACTATTCAACCATGCGGACGTCCAAGCAACCGCCACATTCCCTTCAATCCCTGACACGCGGGCCACACCATAGTGGTCACCCTCAGCTACAATAAGCTCCATTCATTTCATGCGCCCAAATTAAGAAATGCACGCTGAACATGTCCATGAGCAAAGTTAGTTAGAGCCGGACACACACACACACACACAGCTGGAGATCTCGACGCTGGCTGGAAACTGATTAACAACAGCAGAAACCAGGAACCAGAAAAACAATCGTCGAATTTGTTAATGCTAATGGCATGGTCACAACTCACGCCATGGGCTGGTTGTTGGTACGTCCAGGTAACGGGCACCAACCGGCGCGACGGCGACGGGGGGGCCTACGGCGTTAGTCGGTGGCGGCCTCGCGCTAGCTAATCTGCAGTTTGCGCGCACCGCTGTTGATCGGTGGCCTCGTTTTCTTTTCTTTTCCCGTTTGCGTCTCTCGTCTGCATCCCCCACCGACAGAAAGAGGGGGAGGGGGGCTGTGTCACCGTGCGTTTATTCCCCCGAGGTGTCGGCCTGCATGTGTGCGTTTGGACCCTCGTGGCAGGCACCACCCCGACGCCATTAGTTTAATGAAGCTCCCAAACGATTGCTGGTGATCGGGCGTTTCCGGCTTTGCCCCTCGCGTCTGCGGACCGACAAGGCAGGCCGCGGCCGTGACTGACGGGGTCGACCGCTGCTCGAGTCCTATGGTGGCTTCGTTTGCGGCTCGTACTCGTATGATGGGGCAGCGAGCAAGTGGAACGGCACATCGAAGCTTTGCTGTCCGTGCATGGTGCGTCGCTATCTCTGCCCTCCACTGTTCAGAGCGACTGAGAGACAAGTGTGTCCGTGAATCCTCTTGCTTTTCCTTTTCCCTTCCCAGAGGTGTCGTGTTTTCTATATGAATGACACAATGAGTCGGTAGGAATTTAGTTAAATCTGGTCGGATAGGAACCATGAATCACGTGTCGTGAGCAGCACCGAGGAATTATTTTCGCTTATGGTCAGTGACAAAGATGTTTGATGATCAACGGTCTAATATGTTTGTGACTTAATCGCCGAAGTGAATGTACAACTCCACCAACTACGTTCGAGTTTTTATATGCGTGTGTTTACCATGTAGGGGTCCCCATTTTGTTTACCGTGTAGGGGTTTTACCTTGCAATTCAGAAAAAGGTAAGAATAGTTGTGAATGCACACCAAGGCAAAACAAATTTTCCATCTTATCAAGGTTCAGATATCGGTGGTCACGGAGAATAGTTGTGACCAAATATGCATTAGGCCTCAGCCCTAAGAGCACCTACGACTAGGCTTCCAAAACTGATTGGATGGACGGCCTGGTCAATGTCCGGTCACAAAACCGTAACCCAATCGGACTCTAAATCAAGAAAGAGGGAGTATCTCTGTTTTGTTGCCTGTGTTAATCTACATAGTTCCTAGCACGTGCAATGGTTGCATGGTTTTGGGGGATTCGATAAGGAGGGGGGGGGGTCACTGTCCGCGGACGTTTGAGAGGCCAAATTAGTGTCGGCTGAGGTCGCAAATGCTCTAAGTGGGGAGCTACGTTTTGGTGTTGTGGTGAAGTCACCCCAATGGTCGTAGGGTTTGTCTCAGAACAAAAGTCATCTTCCAAACACGTCTCTGTGATGTTTTGTCCAGCATTGCCAAGAAAATTGAGAGTTTTTGTCATCGTCAATCTTTCGATGCTTGGTTGGCTCTTAGTGTCGTCGGTTGGCATGTCTCCGTGGACATCATCGATGAACCGCAACATAATTTTCAGTAGCATCTTCTTTTGAGCATTTGCGACTTGCAAGCAAGGTCATCGGCCAATTGGTTTGGCAATGCAAGCGCACCAACCTACATAGAGCAAGGTGGTGCCCCCGTCGATATGCTTGGTGCGATTGCCAATCTCCATCGTATATGAGGCTGTACTATTATGGTGATTGAACAAAGTTTGGACCTCTATAGGTCTTATGAATTTCTCGATGTTGTCCATCTCTCACCGGAGCTATGGCAGCGGAACAACGATAGGCTCGACTGCGGCTTTGACAAGAAATTTGAGGCCCATGCTCTTAGTTGTGATTTCCCCTTTGTTTAAGGTCGTTTCCATGCCAGTTGGTTCAGTCATCCCATCACCTTATTTTATTGGATGTTCTCTATTTAAAGTAAGCCGAAGTGTTTAAAGAAAGACCATATATATGTATTCAATCTAAAGGTAAGGTGTGGTCGGCATTTTAGATAACCTCAATATGCATGTAATAGACTATGGTGATTATCTTCATGTGCCATCAGTACCCGAGTTGCTACATGAGAGATTACTGACTCGTGTCGCTTTCTCAAGCGACTTAATAGGCAACATCTCCTATTCGTCGGAGCATACCTCTCCCATGCCTCCTAATAGTAGTCTTTTGGCGTGGCTGCGATAAGGTTCGCCTCTAAAGGAAATGCCATTTTTTATGGTGGCACGATGGTGGAAGCTAGGCAATGATTGTCATAGATGTGTCGTGAGTGCAACTCCTCTTAGCTGGTTTGGAGAATGGGTACACTGATCTAGCCCAATAGTGGTAGGATGCACAATGGTGGGCCAAGGACGAAGGGTGACGCACTGCATCCTCTAGCCATTATGAACAATAGGTTGGAGAGAGATGACATATGGCAGCTGCCCCCCTTGTGGAGATGAGAATGACGAGGGCAATACCTTGATTAGCAAGGCAAATTTCTAATGACAAAGCGTCAGCGAAGGTGTGCGTTGCCGTAAATGCGGTGATGATGCCTTTGCCATCAACTTCCCCATTTGCCTCGCCTCAGGGGCAACCTCGTTTCATCACTACTTTGTGGAGTAGAATATTTGTATGACACATTGTGTATGATAAGACTCAAACCCAATTCGTGGGCCAGTGCAAACCATATTCCATCGGTGCAAAACATGTCTAATATTATGACATCAAACTTTGTCAGATTTAGTGAAGTTTGCTCATGCGGAACTGAACGTGGTCAAGTTCTGTTTGAAAGTGCTAGTTATCACTAGAGGGGGGGTGAATAGGCGATTTTTATAAAAATCTTCAAAACACAGGGGCTTTGAAGATAAACAGTAAATATGAGCCTATTGATATGCAGCGGAAGGTAGACTACACTAGACAAGCCATAGTAAAGTAAGCAATAAAGTGAAAGCACGAAGACTATCGACAACTAGGTAGTATGAATCAGGATGGAAGATAGTATGAAGCCAAACAACAATAGTCATCACACAGTGAAGTCAATCAGATCAAGCAAGCAGGCAATGACTTCACGGAGACAAACTGTAAGTAAAGAGAGGTAAGAGATAGAACCAGTTGCTTAGTGAGGACAAGGATTTGTTGGACCAGTTCCAGTTGTTGTGACAACTGTACGTCTAGTTAGGGAGGCTGAGATTCAACTCAGAAGACCGTGTCTTCACCTTATTCCCCTTGAGCTAAGGACAGTTAGTCCTCGCTCAATCACTCTGGTAAGTCTTCAAGGTAGACTTCCAAATCTTCACAGACTTCGTTCACCGGCAATCAACAATGACTATTGGATGCTCAGAACGTGACGCCTAACCGACTGGAGGATTCACAGTCCTCAAGTGTAACAAGTCTTCAGGTCACGCGGACAGAAAGACTTCAGTGATGCCTAATACTCTTTGGCTCTGGGTGTTTTGGGCTTTGTCCTCGCAAGTATCTCTCTCTCAAATGCTTCGGAGGTGGGTTGCTCTCAAATGACAAAAGACGTGTACTAACTCTAAGCAGCCACCAATTTATGGTGTAGGGGGTGGGCTATTTATAGCCAGGAGGCAACCCGACATGATTTGTCCAAAATGACCATGGGTCACTAAGGAACTGACACGTGTCCAACTGTCAGATTTCAAACACACGCGGCAGCTTGACTTGGGCTACAAGTAAAGCTGACTCATCCATCTCTGGATAAGATTTGCTCTCATTGTCTTCGCTCGAAGACATAGGATTTGGTTGAGCATCACTTTAGTCACTCTGACTTTGTTCACTGGGACCCCACTTAGCAGTACGGTGGTTCCTATGACTCAACAAAGAAGAAAAGGAAACTACAAAACAACTATGTCTTCGCACTCCATAGTCTTCACGTGAATGTCTTCTCAAGTCATAATCTTCGTTGTGAATATCTTCACAGACCACCATTGTCTTCAATGTCTTCACACATTTTTAGGGGTCATATCTGGTAGGTAAACCGAATCAGTGTGGGACTACTACCTATGTTATCCTGCAGTTCTCACAAATACATTAGTCCCTCAACCAAGTTTGTCGTCAATACTCCAAAACCAACTAGGGGTGGCACTAGATGCACTTACAGTCTCCCCCTTTTTGGTGATTGATGACAAACTGGTTGAAAACGAAGTTTTCAACGGGGATAAAAGTATATGAAAGTTTAAGGATTAAGGCATTGTCTTCATAAGTGGCAAAAGGCTCCCCCTAAAGATGTGAATATAAGTAGTTTGCTTTTGAATGCAAATGCACATGGCAGGTTTTACTTTGTGGAGATCCTCTTCAGCTCATGAAGACAATTCATCATGCATATAAAGATATGACGAAGATAATGACATGCATAATGAAAAATGGACGTCTGCGGAATGACTTCATGCGGAATTTATCATCGCATCACAGAATAGCAGACAAAGTAGCAGACGACCATCAAGTTTAAGTGTTACAACCCAAAGAACCAATGTATCGAAAACGAGAGTTGTAACCACTTGGCAAAAATATATCTATAGCAACCACCCATATGGACCCGCTTGAAGACTATCAACTCATATGCTTCTCCCTCTTTTTTCACTAAGGACCAATAAGGTTTGAAGACATAGAGCATCTACTCGTTCCCATCAGGAGTAGAAGAAGGTGCAGGGTCGATGTTGGAGTTCGGTGGTGCAGAAGGGCCTAGTGAAGTGTCGAGATGCAGTGAAGCCATAGTTGGTGAAGTGGCGTCGTCTTCTTCATCGACGACTCTTGCAACAACAGTTGCAGCCGAAGATGAATACTCAGAATCTTCTATTGATGGAGTGCGACGCCAGCTTGCATTGCAGGGAGGTCTGGAGTCAAATTTGAAACCCTCATTGAAGCCATCTTCGTGAAGATCTTCTTTAGGGCATAGCAGTGTGAGATACTTCCAAGACCGCCGACAGGCTTCATGGGCTACAAAGGAGTTCTTGGTGGCCATGTTTCGGATGTGATTGACATCCACCAAGACACTCTGCATTTGACTCCTGAGCCATTCATGGTGCTTGTCCTGCTTCTGATGTAAGGCAACGAGAAGCTCTATGTCATTGAGAATGCGAGAACACTTCCGAGGCCTTTGAGCGATTGTACTGGCAGTGGCTTCAGTGTTGGCACGGTGTGGCACATGCATATTGCCAGCCAGAGGGTAAGCAGGAGTAGCAACATTTGGAACATGAATCCCTTCAAGTGGTTGCGTGAAGCTCTGACGATCAACATTGTGAAGATATAGAGGTTCTTTGTCAGGCTCTAGGTAGATGGCTTCAAGTGACAGACCAACCTCAGGCATAAAGGTAAGATGGTTGCATGCTGAGGGCTGATAGTCAACAGATGAATGGAGTTTGACCAGGCGCATCACCCATGGAGCATAAAACTTCAAGCCAAATAGATCAACTCCAGATGCAGCAAGTTGACTCATGAAGAAATCATGGGTATTGAAGCTGATGCCATTGAGAATATAGAACACCAAAGTCTTCATGGTGCCTTCAAGTTTGGCTTCAGGAGAATATCCCTTGACAGGCCATAGAGCATGCCTCACAATGTGATAAATTGTACGGGGAGGTACTCGAGGTCCTTGATGAAGAATTCCTTGGGATATTCAGCATCTTGTGGCAATGGCTTCATCATGCTGAGCATCTAACTCATATTGGGCTCTGGCTTCTTAAATATACTCTACAACGCATTCCTATGTAGCTGACAACCAGGTTCATAGAGCTCACCTGGAGTGGGCAGGGAAGTAAGCTCGATGATATCTTGAGCTTTAGCTTCATGATGCACATCACCTGTCATCCACTCAAGGACCCAAGTCTTCGGATCCCTGTTGTAGCCACGAATGTGAAGAGTGGCATAAAACTGCAGGAGAAGCTCTTCATTCCAGTGCTCTTTGTCAGTGACGAATTGCAGAAGGCCAGCATCTCTAAAGCAGTCCAGAGCTTCTTCAAGGCAGGGCAGACCAGCAATGGCTTCACAATCTAGACGCATATGAGGAAAGATTCGCTCTTGATTGTATAAGACACATGAGTAATAACTGCGCTGCTGATAGCTCTAGAAGCGATCAAAAGAGATCTTTGGCTTCGAGTATGGGTTATTGGCACTATCAAAGAATGTGTTGTGTGCCCTGAAGCTATTCACACTGAACGATCCTGGCGATGTTGCAGCACCTGGAAACCTTGGTAGTCTGGGCTTTGGCTTTTGGACATGAGGCCTTTTCTCCACATGGTAATCATATTGTGGTCTAGGAGCTGTGGGAGGAACCAAAACAGGCCATCGGACAGTGACAAGTTGGCCGCGATCATATGCCTGCTCAATAGTGTGAGGCCTTGGGGGTGGAACAGTAGCTTTAGCATGGACTGTGGCTTCAGGTTGCACATTAGCTTCAGGCACAACATTAGCTTCAGGCGCCACATTGTCTTCAGCCATGACAACGTCATTGGCGTCAGCAGTGTTCGTTGTGGCAGCCTTAGTGTTTTCAACCTCCGTTTCAGTAGCAGGAGGGTCGGGCATAGTCACGTTCTCCTCGAGAACGACTTCTTGAGTGACAGGGGGTGTGGCAACTCTTTCTTATTCTTGTCTTGGTTCTTGATTGTCATCGGCTGATGCAGCCGGAATGTCTTCAGCAGCTTTGGTGTCAGACTTAGAGACATTCACAGTAGGAGTGGCTTCAGGAAACACTTGACGTGCTACTGAGTTTTGTGGCGCTTCCCCTTCCGGAATGCTCGACATGGCGACCTGTGGCCTAGGGCCTTTGCGAAGCCTGCGGAATTCAGGCGGCGCTGTGGTGATGCGATGGTGCGCACCATGTAATTGTCGTCATCAAGCCACAGGTGGTGACTTGAGGTGGTGGAGTTTGGGGTGATTCATCTTGAATGGGGGTGTCTTGTTGAGGGCGATCATTACGAAGCATCATGAGCAATTGGCGTCAAGGGACAACCAATGCTGATGAGTTCGCTGTTCGTGAGAATAGGCGATGATACCACTTGGTTCTCGAGTTGAGGAATGACTTCATCATCTTCACATTGTCATCATGACCAATGTCTTCAACTATGATGGGGTCGACAGCTGGAACTTCTTCATCTTCAGGAGCCTCTATGAAAGCAGGTTCGTGGATCACAAAGCGACGTTCTTGGTTGGTGGAGGCAGGACGGGCAACAGAAATGGGCTCAACAACAAGAGGCTCTATGGCAGCAGCGCGCTCTTTCTTCGAAGACTTTGTCTTCGGCTTCTTTGTTGATGGAGCACCATCAGTAGCATTTTGTGCTTGCGCTTCTTGGCTTCGACTTCAGCTGCCCTTGTCTTCTTCAGTTCTGAAGCTGCTGAGGGGACCTTAGGCTTCGAGCCTGTCATGCTGGCAGGGAAGACAATGAGAGGTGCTTCCTGCCTTGGTACTTCAGTTTGGGCTTCAGCAGGCTTCTTCTTTTGTTTGGCAGCCATCTTGGGGTCAATGCCAGGATGCCCAAGAGCCTTGCGCTTCTCAGCCTCATTGTGTGCTTGAACACATTTCTGCGCGAAGTACTTCATGCGCTCTCTTGAACCTTTTGCTTCTTCACGCTTCTTGTGAAACTCTTCCTTGAGGTCATGCAGCATCTTCTTGAAGATCTGAACATCTACCACGCTGAGCTTGGCCATGTTCTTCTTGAAGTGAGCCTTCTCATAATCAATTTTATTCTTGAGCTCGACTATGTTCTGAGCCAAGGCCAACTCATTAGCAATGGTGTGACGCTGATGTCCACAGGAAGCTGAAGATCATCAATACTGATCGTATGGTCATCAAACCACTCGTCGATGAAGTTGTTCAAAATGTCCACATCAAAGAGGGGCAGATCGTTGAAGATCTCCGCCTCTTGTTTGCTCTTGATCAGTTGTTCAAGGGCATCATCACCAAGATCTTCATCACTGGACAGATCAATGGTTTCATTTTTGTTCCTCAGAATGGCAGCTGGAGTAAGTTCATGCCCAGAACTCTTGATGTGCTTCTTCTTCTTCTTCTTCTTCTTGGACTTCTCTGTCTTCTTGGAGATCCGAGATAAGTCTTCAGATTGCACACTGGCTTCAGGAGGTGCAGTGGCCAATGGCTTCACCACGGAAGCTCTTGTGTGGCAGAGGGCTTTGAAGCCTTTGTCTTCTTCTTCTTCTCAGGTTTTGGTGGTGCTGGCGCTTCTTGAGAGTCAGCGTCGTCAGCAGATTGATCCACTGTGGCCCTCTAAGCAGCGATATGAGAGAGGAGGCCATCAAAGTTTTCGAAGGGACCAATTACATTGGGATTGGCATTGCGTGTGCCATCAGCCCTTGGAGCAGATGGGCCAGGGTTGAAGTTGAGGCCCAGATCCTTCTTGTTCTTCACAACAGAATCTCTTGCAAACTGATAGTTGCGCTTGAAGAGATTGTCTTCACGACACCATAAAATAGATGATGGGTCGGCATTCTCTGGCTTTGGTCCTCGGACCATGCATGGGTGGAAGCCTTGAGCAATGGCTTCAGACTTTGTCTTGGGCTGAAGATTTCTGTATAGAATATCTCCCCATGGGCGCTTGATTGCATTCTTCTCTGCGTATTTAGGGGTCACAAATCTGTATTTGAACCACTCCTCTGCCCAATATCTTCGAATCCATTGGATTCGAGTCTTGCGCTGGCCATAGCTCTCTTTAGTGTCTGTCTTGTACATTTCAAATAGATCTGGTGGCAGATCCTTAGCTGTATCTCCACGGCGCTGCCTGCCGCCCTTCCTTGCAGATTTGTCAGTTGCCATTATATTCAGACTGAATGGCTTCAATACAGTGAATGGCTTCCTTTTGCTGGTCAGAAAGGAACTGGCTTCTGGTGAGTGAATGTGACGGTGTAAGAACTCTGCAAATGAATGCAGACTATGAGAACCAAGGGATTCTCCCACGGACATGTACCTGTGACAGCATTAGAGGTGCGAGGGAAGGGAAGAGGTCATATGCATTCTCAGAAGATTTGAACATAAATTAGTTTGAAGACATTGACCTCATAGCGCGAAGACATTCACTTATTTGATGAGAGTTGGTTCCAGATTTGTACGAATCCAAGAATAAGTACAAGTGAGGAATCTAACTAGTTGTGAAGCATAAGTGAATATACTTGGCAAGATATGAGATGCAGAAGAAGACAGATCCAGTTTTGGAAGTTAAGAAACCACTTTTGGTTGAAGTGGATGGATCTGATGGATCAAAAATGCAGTAAAAAGTAAGTTTTAATTACCGCATGACGACCTGCTAGACGAGGTTGAGAGGGAGGCCGAGCAGTTCAATCTCTCGTGCCCTAACTCGGCGGTGGAAGACACTTACGGCGGCGGCGGAGAGGACGAGGTCCGCGGCCGGCGTGAGGACAACGTCGAAGAAGTCGCGGCAGCTAAGCGCTTCGTCTCCGGCGTCAATGCGAGCTAGCGGAGGCGCTAGGGTTTGTGCGAGGTGGTGAGGTGGAAGAAGAGATAATGACCGCGGAGAGTTGTGTATATATAAGGAAAGGGACAACACAGCTTAATTACGCAGGTGCCCCTGGCGGTTCACATCTGAAGGACACGTGGCATGCATGCAACTCATTGGAAGTTGTTCCATGTTCCCATGCTCGCCTGGATTGTCGGGTGGTCATTCCGGCTTCTCCGGTTTTCAGGCAATAAGGATATAGCATTAAAACATATTCAACTTTTGTCTTTGTGTCTTCTGCTGACAAGGACTCAGAGAAGACAATCGACAGATTCAATAGAATGCATATGATTTAGATAGATAGAATCTTAGGTAGAAGCATAGAGGGGCTTAGGGTCCGATCACATTCACTTAGATAAAAAAGATTCAAACATGAAGACATAACTATAAGTGAATGCTGTAGAGGACAGAACACAAATACATGTATATACCAGTATAAGACCAAATCAACATTGTGAAGAGAAACATGAAGTCAAATCAATGTTGAAGACAAACCAAATGCGAAGACTTTGCAAATGTGACGCCAAATGAAACACTTCAAACAAGAATTTGGTGGTTGCGTTACCCACCGTATAGGAAGTATTAGACCTAGACACTGTGCACAATTATCGTGGCGCTCTGAAGTCAAATTCCGCATTAATGTATTCACACTTAGAGTGTATGTTTCATTGATTGAAGATATACTTTACTTCGTGTGTTGCACATCTAAGTCATCAACATGCACAAGCGTTAGGATGTGTGTCCAATTACATGACACTTGAGGATTCTAAGATATTTAGCTCACACCGCAACTTGCAAAACCTTTTCTCACCCAAGGGCTTTGTGAAGATATCTGCCAATTGCTCTTCAGTGTTAACGTGAATGATATCAATATCTTCCTTCATGACATGAACTCTGAGAAAGTGATGACGGATCTGAATGTGCTTTGTCTTCGAGTGCTGAACTGGGTTGTTGGCAATCTTGATGGCGCTTTCATTGTCACAGTAGAGTGGCCCTTGCTTCAGATGGATGCCATAGTCCTTGAGAGTTTGCTTCATCCATAGAATTTGAGCCTTGACAAGATCCAGTGACAATATATTCAGATTCAGCGATGAGGGAGACACAGTTCTGCTTCTTTGAAGACCAACAGACAAGAGATCGTCCAAGAAAATGACATGTGCCTGATATGGACTTGCGATCAACCTTGTCACCAACATAATCAGCATTTGAGAATCCAACTAGATCAAACTCTAAGCCCTTTGGATACCATAATCAATCCTAGTGTTGGGGTGTAAGCCAAATATTGAAAAATTCGCTTCACAGCTAAGTGATGCGATTCCTTTGGTGCCGCTTGGAATTGGGCACACATGCAAACGCTAAGTATGATATCTGGCCTAGATGCACATAAATAGAGTAAAGAACCAATCGTGGAGCGGTATACCTTTTGATCGAACTCTTTACCATTGTCGTAGGGACCCAATTGACCTTTGGTTGGCATTAGCGTCGTGTATCCTTTGCAGTCTTGCATTCCAAACTTCTTCAGGCAATCTTTGAGGTATTTCTCTTGAGATATGAAGATGTCGTTGCTCTGCTGACAGATTTGAAGACCAAGGAAGAACTTCGGCTCACCCATCATGGACATCTGATATTGCTCTTGCATCATGTGCCCAAACTCATCACTGTATCTTTTGTCGGTACCAAGATAATGTCATCCACATAGATCGGCACACAAACAGTTCACCATCGTATGTCTTCGTGAAGAGAGTGGGATCCGAGGAACCAGGTTTGAAGCCTTTGCTCTTGAGGAAGTCTTTGAGTGTGTCATACCAAGCACGAGGGGCTTGTTTGAGGCCATCTGATTGCCTTGTTGAGCTTGTATACCATATCAGGATGTTTTGGATCTTCAAAGCCAGGTGGTTGTGCAACATACACTTCTTCTTCAATCTTGCCGTTGAGAAAGGCACTCTTCACATCCATTTGGTACAAGAGGATATTGTGATGGTTGGCATAGGCTAGCAGTATGCGAATGGCTTCAAGCCTAGCCACCGGAGCAAATGTTTCATCAAAGTCAATCCCTTCAACTTGAGTGTATCCTTGAGCAACAAGACGAGCCTTGTTTCTGACAACTTGACCATGCTCATCTTGTTTGTTGCGATAGATCCATTTGGTGCCTATGATATTGTGCTTGCGAGGATCAGGACGCTTGACCAGTTCCCACACATTGTTCAGCTCGAACTATTGAAGCTCTTCTTGCATAGCTTGAATCTATTCAGGTTCCATTAAGGCTTCAACAACTTTCTTGGGTTCAGATATAGAGACAAATGCAAAGTGCCCACAAAAATTTGCTAGCTGTGTTGCTCTTGAATGAGTGAGTGGACCAGGTGCAATGATGCTATCAATTATCTTCTCAATTTGTACTTCATTTGCAACACGAGGATGAACTGGACGAAGATTTTTCCCTTGTTGACCATTGTCTTCTTGTTCAGCATTGGCTTCAGGCTGAGCAGTGTCTCAGATTGATTAGGTGCAGAAATAACAAGTTCCTCTTCAGCCTGTGCCTCTGAAGGTATGATTTCTCCAGTACCCATAAGCTTGATAGATTCACTTGGTGGGACTTCATCTAGGACATTTGGCAGGTGCTCTCTTTGCGAGCTGTTAGTCTCATCGAACCGCACATCCACAGTTTCAACCACTTTATAGTGAAAGAGGTTGAAGACTCTGTAGGAGTGCGAACGTAACCAAGCATAAAACCTTCATGTGCTTTCGGTGCAAATTTTGAAGTGTGATATGGATCTTTGATCCAGCACCTGGCACCAAATACTCAAGTAAACCGACGTTTGGCTTCTTACCAGTTAGAAGCTCATAGGATGTCTTCTTTAGAAGCTTGTGAATATAAACACGGTTGATGACGTGGCATGCAGTATCAATGGCTTCAGGCCAGAACTTCCTTGGAGTCTTGTACTCATCAAGCATCGTCCGAGCCATCTCAATGAGTGTTCTGTTCTTGCGTTCCACGATGCCATTCTGCTGAGGTGTGTATGGTGCAGAGAACACATGAGTGATGCCCAATGTATCAAGATAAGTGTCGAGGCATGTGTTCTTGAACTCTGTGCTGTTGTCACTTCTGATGTGCTTGATCTTGATGCCATAGTTTGTCATGGCACGGTTGGCAAATCGTCTGAAGACATCCTGCACATCATTCTTGTAGAGGATTATATGCACCCATGTATATATTGAATAATCATCAACAATGACGAAGCCATAGAGACAAGCAATGGTAGTAAGAGTAGAGTAGTGAGTAGGGCCAAATAGGTCCATGTGTAGCAGCTCGAAGGGTTGAGATTCGTCATGATTGTCTTCGAGGGATGTTTGGCCCTTGTCATCTTTCCAGCTTCGCAGGCACCACACAGATGATCCTTCTTGAACTTGACGCCCTTGATGCCAACGACGTGTTTCTTCTTCGCGAGTGTGTACAAGTTCCTCATGCCAGCATGCCCTAGCCTCCGATGCCATAGCCAACACTCTGAAGCTTTTGCTAGAATACATACGGCCAACTGTGGTCCTGCTAAGAAATCTACCATGTACAGATCATCTTTTCGATACCCTTCAAACATTAGAGATTTGTCAGATTCCATTAGCACAAGGCAACGGTATTTTCCAAATATCACAATCATGTTTAAGTCACAAAGCATTGAGACAGAAATTAAGTTGAAACCAAGGGATTCAACAAGCATCACTTTATCCATGTGTTGATCCTTTGAGATTGCAACTCTACCTAGACCCAATACCTTGCTTTTACTAGTTTCAGCAAATGTGATGTGACTCTTGTCAGATGGACGTAGGGTTGAATCCATCAGAAGACTTCGATCACCAGTCATGTGATTTGTGCATCCACTGTCCATAATCCACTCAGAAGCCTTTGGTGTCATACCCTATAGTGCAGTTAGGGGGATAGGCTTCACCAATGGTATTGTGAAGCATAAACATTTGACGAACAAGCGGATTATGAAAGTTCAGATCTTGGTTAGGATAGATAGGATGATTATCAAGGAATCCCGGAACAAAATACATAGTAAGACCATTTGGGCATTTTATCTTGCGCCCCACAAGATGTTTTAGGTCCCCATCAATAGCATCAGACGCCTTTGATTTCCGGCTGGAGACCTTTCCCTACAAAAGAGAGTTAATTTTTCTTAACCACCCACATCTTCAGGGGTGGCTTAGAAGCAATGAGTCTAAGTGCAGCATCTGAGAACTTCGGCTTTGGAGCCCTAGCAAATAGCCTTGCAGGAGGTGAATAATACTCATATGAATAAGCAGAATAGTTCTTGGTCTTATGAACATAGCGGTTTTATGAAACACGCTCATATTCATAAGTATGAGTATGATTTCCCTGCAAAACATTGGTGTTAGGGTGACTCTGGTGAGTCCTACATGCGTATGAAGCCTTTGGACCATATGAAGCCTTTGGTCTAGGGTTTGTCTTCTTCCCAGATGGTGTCATGATGACATTCACAGGAAGATTCTCAAGAAAACTTTTGGGTACCCAGATCTTCTTCATAGGTGGTCCATTCCTGTAGTTAGTACCAATATACCTAGCAAACACTTCACCATTCCGATTCTTAAACAGTTTATAGTTTGCATCAAAGGATTCATCAATGATAATCGGGTTAGCAGAAGTGAAGCCAGACAGGGTAGATGGATCCACTAAAGGTCCCTTTGTAGCAACCCATATGGTTTTGGGGTACTCCTCAGGCTTCCAGTAAGAACCATCAACATTCATTTTCCTCTCGAACCCAACACCCTCTTTCCTAGGGTTTCGGTTCAGAATGTGCTTTTTGAGGACATCACATAGTGTCTGATGCCCTTTGAGACTTTTGTACATCCCTGTCTCAAGCAATGTCTTCAACCTGGCATTCTCATCAACAATAGTAGTGGTATCCTCGGCAGAGGGGTTAGTTACCACATCAGCGGTTGAAGATATTGCAACAGTAGCAGTATTAGAACATTTAGCAACAGAGGCAGCATTATCACGCTCAAGGCATTTTATACATGGTGGTTTAAATCCTTCTGGCGGGACTGATACATTGAGATGAAGTGACTCGTTCTCTTTTTGAAGATCTTCATGAGCCGCTCTCAATTTCTCAAGTTCCTGCTTCCTTTGAAGATAATCGTAGGAAAGCTTTTCATGAGTTGTTAAGAGCGTTTCATGACGACTTTCAAGTTCCTCGTACTTAACATGAAGATTCTTGATGTCTTCAATTAAGGACTGAGATCGGGTCATTTCCGCGTCCAACAGGTCATCGCTTTTGTCTAGCAATTTTTGAATATGTTCCATAGTTTTCTGTTGTTCAGTTGCAATTTTAGAAAGTGTTTTGTAGCTAGGTTTTGATTCACAATCGGAGTCATCTTCACTTGATGTTTCAAAGTAAGCATCGCATGAGTTTACCTTGGCATCACGTGCCATGAAGCAGTAGGTGGGAGCAGAGTCATCCTCATCATTAGCATCAGTGTTGGTGACGAGGCCATTTTCTTTAGTGTCGAAGATGGACTTGGCAACATACGCTAAAGCTAGAGCCAGGCTAGCCACGCCTGAATCGGACTCCTCCTCAGACTCCACCTCTGCCTCCTCAGAAGCAGACTCCTCCTCTGAATCCATCTCCTTGCCAACAAATGCACGAGCCTTGCTTGATGAGCTCTTCTTGTGTGATGAAGACTTCGACGAAGATTTGGAAGAAGACTTTGAGGATTTCTTCTTCTTGTTGTCATCAGAATCATATTCCTTGCTCTTCTTCTTCTTCTTTGTCTCATTGTCCCACTGCTGACACTCGGAGATGTAGTGACCAGGTTTCTTGCACTTGTGGCATGTTCTCTTCTTGTGATCACGTGTGGAAGCTTCATCATTTCTAGAGCTAGATCTTGAAGACTTCCCGAAGCCTTTCTTCTTAGTGAATTTCTGGAACTTCTTCACAAGCATAGCAAGCTCCTTTCCAATGTCTTCAGGATCCCCAGAACCGCAGTCAGATTCTTCTTCAGATGAGGAAACAGCCTTTGCCTTCAAAGCGCGAGTACGGCAATAGTTGGGACGATAGATATCTCTTTTCTCAGATAACTGGAACTCATGTGTGTTGAGCCTCTCAAGTATGTCTGACAGATCGAGAGTCTTGAAGTCAGGGCGCTCTTGAATCATCAGGGCTAGGGTGTCAAATGAGATGTCAAGTGATCTCAAGAGTGTCTTGACGATTTCATGCTTGGTGATCTCGGTGGCGCCAAGTGCATGAAGCTCATTTGTGATATCAGTGAGGCGATCAAACATGAGCTGGACATTCTCATTGTCATTTCTCTTGAAGCAGTTGCGAAGAACACTGATCCTTGAGTCTCTCTGGGTTGAGACGCCTTCGTTGACCTTGGAGAGCCAGTCCCAGACTAGCTTCGCAGTTTCCAGAGCACTCACATGACCATACTGTCCTTTGGTCAGATGACCACAGATGATGTTCTTGGCAGTAGAATCCAGTTGAATGAACCTCTTGACATCAGCAGGGGTGACATCTTCACTGGCCTTGGGAACGCCGTTCTTGACGACCGGCCAGAGGTCGACATCAATGGCTTCAAGATGCATGCGCATCTTATTCATCCAGTAGGGGTAATCAGTGCCATCGAAGACAGGGCACGCAGCGGAGACTTTGATTATCCCTGTAGTCGACATAGCTAAAACTTCAGGTGGTTAAACCGAATCACACAGAACAAGGAAGCACCTTGCTCCGATACCAATTGAAAGTGCTAGTTATCGACTAGAGGGGGGTCAATAGGCGATTTTTATGGAAGTCTTCAAAACACAGGGGCTTTGAAGACAAATAGTAAATATGAGCCTATTGATATGCAGCGGAAGGTAGACTACACTAGACAAGCCATAGTCAAGTAAGCAATAAAGTGAAAGCACGAAGACTATCGACAGCTAGGTAGTATGGATTAGGATGGAAGATAGTATGAAGCCAAACAACAATAGTCATCACACAGTGAAGTCAATCAGATCAAGCAAGCATGCAATGACTTCACAAAGACAAACTGTTTGTAAAGAGAGGTAAGAGATAGAATCAGTTGCTTGGTGAGGACAGGGGTTTGTTGGACCAGTTCCAGTTGCTGTGACAACTGTACATCTGGTTAGGGAGGCTGAGATTCAACTCAGAAGACCGCGTCTTCACCTTATTCCCCTTGAGCTAAGGACAAGTCCTCACCCGATCACTCTGGTAAGTCTTCAAGGTAGACTTCCAAACCTTCATAGACTTTGTTCACTGGCAATCCACAATGACTCTTGGAAGCTCAGAACGCGACGCCTAACCGGCTGGAGGATTCACAGTCCTCAAGTGTAACAAGTCTTGAGGTCACTTGAATGAAACACTTGATGATGCCTAACACTCTTTGGCTCTAGGTGTTTTGGGCTTTGTCCTCGCAAGGATCTCTCTCTCAAATGCTTCGGAGGTGGGTTGCTCTTAAACGACAAAAGTCGTGTACTAACTCTGAGCAGCCACCAATTTATGGTGTAGGGGGTGGGCTATTTATAGCCAGGAGGCAACCCGACCCGATTTGTCCAAAATGACCACAGGTCACTAAGGAACCGACACGTGTCCAACGGTCGATTTCAAACACACGACAGCTTGACTTGGGCTACAAGTAAAGCTGACTCATCGACTCTGGATAAGATTTGCTCTCATTGTCTTCGCTCGAAGACATAGGATTTGGTTGAGCATCACTTTAGTCACTCTGACTTTGTTCACTAGGACCCCACTTAACAGTACGGTGGTTCCTATGACTCAACAAAGAAGAAAAGGAAACTATGAAACAACTATGTCTTCGCACTCCATAGTCTTCATGTGAATGTCTTCTCAAGTCATAATCTTCGTTGTGAATATCTTCACAGACCACCATTGTCTTCAATGTCTTCACACAATTTTAGGGGTCATCTCTGGTAGGTAAACCGAATCAGTGTGGCACTACTACATGTGTTATCCTGCAATTCTCACAAACACATTAGTCCCTCAACCAAGTTTGTCGTCAATACTCCAAAACCAACTAGGGGTGGCACTAGATGCACTTACAGTTCAAAGCATGTCTACCATTTTGACGTCAAGCTCTGTCGATAGTACAAAATTTGGCTCTCTCCCAATGTCCTCCACCACAAGCCAGGAGGTTCAATCCTTGTCCTCGTCCCAATGGAAAAAAATCCTACAGGACCAAGTCTTTTTCTTAATCAAATTAGCCTCTCCTGAGCAAATGACACATGTCTTTCTAGATCTCAAAGCATTCTTTCCACCCCCAACGCGTTAGCTTCATGTGGCGTGCCACCTAGTAGCTGTCTCTTTATGTGGTTGCGACAAGGTTCACCTCTAAAGGATCTTCCATCTTTGATGGCAATGCGACAATTGAAGCTAGGCAACAACAACAAAAGATGTCTTTGTGGGTACAGTTGCTCTTTGCTGGATTGGAGGATAGACACGTTAGATATGCCCATATGTAACCCTTCCATGGTAAGATGCACTATGGTGGCTCTAGGAGTAGAGCTATAGGGTGGCGAGTCACATCCTACAACCAATATGGACACGAGGCTGCAGAAAGGTGACATGGGGCAACAACCCCTAGGTGGAGGTGAGAATGCTGAGGGCAATACCTGGAGTGGCAAGATAACAATTTGGTGACAGCGCATGGGTGGAGGTGTGAGTCATCCCAATCGCGGCGATGATGTCTTTAGCATCAACATTTTTGGTGTTTTATGTGGGCATGACAATTAACACCGTTTGTCTCAACTCTAGGGCAACCTAGTTCGACATTACTTTGTGAAGTTGGTTTCTATGATAAGCTTTTTATTTGACACATATGTTTGGTAAGACTCAAACCTTTTTTGCATCATTGAAATCAAATTCGATCGACGTGGTTGCAATATTAGTCAAGAAACCGGTGCATGCATAATCCTAAGCGCGCGCTTGGGGAGGGGGGATCGTGTTTGTGTTGCACGGCCTGAGTTGTGTCAAAAATTCGCAGGATACACACGTCCCGGGGCATGCATGCATGTGGCCACCCATTTTGTTTCATGATTGAAGATTGATGCACTAGTTTGTGCCATTAGCCCTTAATCGTTGCATTGGGGTCAATGCAAGGCACCTTTTGCCAGAGTCGCATGCATCACCCTCCCCACTGTTGGGTAACGTAGTAATTTCAAAATATTTCCTACGCACACGCAAGATCATGGTGATGCATAGCAACGAGAGGGGAGAGTGTTGTCCATGTACCCTCGTAGACCGTAAGCGTTATGACAACGTGGTTGATGTAGTCGTACGTCTTCACGATCGACCGATCCTAGTACCGAACGTACGGCACCTCCGCGATCTACACACGTTCAACTCGGTGATGTCCCACAAACTCACGATCCAGCAGAGTGTCGAGGGAGAGCTTCGTCAGCACGACGACGTGATGACAGTGATGATGAAGCTACCGGCGCAGAGCTTCACCTAAGCACTACGGCGATATGACCGAGGTGGATTATGGTGGAGGGGGGCACCGCACACGGCTAAGAGACCAATGGTCAACTTGTGTGTCTATGGGGTGCCCCCTCCCCCGTATATAAAGGATTGAAGGAGGGGAAGGAGGCCGGCCTCCTAGGCGTGCCCCAATGCAAGGGGAGTCCTACTCCCACCGGGAGTAGGATTCCCCTTCTTCCCTAGTTGGATTAGGAGAGAAGGAAGGGGGAGGAAGGAGGAAGGAAAGGGGGGCGGCCCCCTTCCCAATTCGGATTGGGCTTGGGGGGGGGGGCTCCTTTGCTCCCTTCTCCTCTCTGCCACTATGGCCCAATAAGGCCCATATACCTCCCGGGGGTTCCGGTAACCTCCCGGTGCTCCGGTATATGCCCGAACTCACCCGGAACCATTCCGATGTCCAAATATAGTCGTCCAATATATCGATCTTTATGTCTTGACCATTTCGAGACTCCTCGTCATGTCCGTGATCATATCCGGGACTCGGAACTACCTTCGGTACATCAAAACACATAAACTCATAATACTGATCGTCACCGAACGTTAAGCGTGCGGACCTACGGGTTCGAGAACTATGTAGACATGACCGAGACACATCTCCGGTCAATAAACAATAGCAGAACCTGGATGCTCATATTGTCTCCTACATATTCTACGAAGATCTTTATCGGTCAAACCGCATAACAACACACGTTGTTCCCTTTGTCATCGGTATGTTACTTGTCCGAGATTCGATCGTTCGTATCACCATACCTAGTTCAATCTCGTTACCGGCAAGTCTCTTTACTCGTTCCGTAATGCATCATCCCGCAACTAACTCATTAGTCACATTGCTTGCAAGGCTTATAGTGATGTGCATTACCGAGAGGGCCCAGAGATACCTCTCCGACAATCGGATCCTAATCTTGATCTATGCCAACTCAACAAACATCATCGGAGACACCTACAGAGCATCTTTATAATCACCCAGTTACGTTGTGACGCTTGATATCACACAAAGTGTTCCTCTGGTATTCCGGAGTTGCATAATCTCATAGTCATAGGAACATGTATAAGTCATGAAGAAAGCAGTAGCAAAAACTGTAACGATCATAATGCTAAGCTAATGAATGGGTCTTGTCCATCACATCATTCTCCTAATGATGTGATCCCGTTCATCAAATAACAACACATGTCTATGGCTAGGAAACTTAACCATCTTTGATTAACGAGCTAGTTAAGTAGAGGCATACTAGGGACATTCTGTTTGTCTATGTATTCACACATGTACTACGTTCCGGTTAATACAATTCTAGCATGAATAATAAACATTTATCATGATATAAGGAAATATAAATAACAACTTTATTATTGCCTCCAGGGCATATTTCCTTCACCCACCTCCCATGCTTTTTCATCTTATCTCAAATTTTGAACCTATTGTATCTTTTAAACCAAAAGTCCAAATTAAGTTTTGTTCTGTGTGTTCGTGTTCGTTGCAATGAGCACTTTCAAACAAGACCAATTCTAAATACATTTAGATACCTTTTAAAAAAATTTACCAAGCTTCGAGTATTAAAATTAGATAGTTGTAATATTAAGTTTTACAAAGTTTCACCAAGTTTTATCAAATTTCATTTGCTTTTACTAGTTTACAGTTTAGAGCTTAAGGTTTAGTCTTTGAAATTGGCTGAATTTATCATTTGCTCTATCAAGTTTTAGTAGTTGAAACCTGTTGCACCTTTAAAACTTGTCAAAATGTATTCAAAAGCGGGCTTGTTTCAAAGCCATCATCACAAGGAACATGAATATGCAAACGAAATATAAATTAGACTTTTGATTCAAACGATATAATAAATTCAAATTTACAAGTCAAAAGGAAAAAACATTGGAGGTGGGGTGTGCGGGGCACACACTCTCCGACAAAAATTATACTAAAAGCTGCATTCATTCATTAAACTCTAATCACAAAACCACTTTCCGAATCTTGATGCAGTCATGTGGCTGCATCCGTATGCGTCCGCAAGTCGTCTCGAGTTGTGTTGGAGAACAGCTCTAATATTTTGACACCGAGCTTTGTCAGTTAGCAAATATTCTTGATGAAGAAATGAGCATGCCTGGTACCTTTGTTTCAAACATGTGCCACTATTGTTTTGGCATCGGACTTTGTCAGATTTAGCAAAGTTTGCTCATGTAGAAGGATCTCCGGAGCAGACATCCAAACACCCCACTCCCGAGCGGCAGAAATCACATATTTGACCTGAGGCCCAAATCAAATCACAAACTGACCTGGTCACGAAAAAATTTCACTCTGCTGACCCTTTGGTGTGGCGCCGACAGTGGCGCCCGCGCACCCTCTTATCTTGATGCCCTTCCCTTAGGTGTCGCACCTCCTGCCACCGTGGCAGCCCTGGTCGATTCTTGCCACACGCTTTTGCAACGCCTAAGGCTTAGGTGCCACACTGTAATGTGCAGCGCCTAGCTCTTGGGCGCCACGGTCTGTCATTCCACTTGGGCTGGCCCCACCCTCTCCCCTCCCACCCCACCCCACACACCCCACCCCACCCAAACCCTTAGACTTGCGCCTCCTCTCTTCCCCTCTCCCTCTCAAATCCTTCTAAAATCTTGCAAATCCGAGTATTTGACTGTGGATTTCAAGCCAACCCCTCCCTTAAGGTAATCTCCTATGATCCCCTGCTTTTCATCCATAGGAATTGTCACATTTGCTCAAATCTTGCTAGTTTGGGGAAACCCTAGTTTTTGCTTGGATTTGCAAATTTGTGTTGAATGATGTTATGTTTCTTTGCTAATTTGGGTTGGTTAGGCTTCCATAGTATGCTAGGGTTAGGTTTATGTGTGTTTGATGTTGGTGTTAGGGTTATGCTATGGTTAGGGTTGTGGTAATTGTTATGTGGGGGTTAGGGTTATTAATTCATATATATGTTAGGGCATATGTGTGCAAATATTTTTGTTAAGTACTTACTTGATATATTTGTGTTTTTGATTATTGTAGGGATGGGGAGAACATGTGTTTATGTTCATCATGTGGATAAAGAGGCCTTTTGAAAGGCAATGTTGAGCCGGACCGGATGAGCTTGACATGGTGTTTGAGAGTAGTCCTAGCTATGCGGAGCTTTTGGACCAAGTGAGGAAGGATTTGAATTGGATGGACCCAAGTGGCGTTGTTGAGTTCGAGGAAAGCATAATGTTGGTTTTGGAATGCACATCCGTTGGAAGACAATGCGTGTGAACTCCGAGCAACGTTGGGTTGCATACAAGGAGACGGTTGCGAATCTCTAGACAAGGCTCTTGAGTTATTTGCCTCCAAGAAGGTTGAGTCTACTTTGAATTTAGACTTGAACCGGAACCCCTCCCCGTTGGTTTCTAGCACTCCCCCACCCATGAACCAAGATCAAATGAGTGAACCTCATTTCACGCAACAAGATTGGCCAACATTGAGCCCGACTCTAAACAACCAAAATGAAGCTTTTGAAGAGGAGAATGATGAGTACGAGGAGGATGACAACGAAGTTGATCTCCATGACAACAATGTGGGTGATCTCGACCAATATCATGTGCAAGAGACAATGGACCAATCCATCCCTTTTTCCGTGCATATGCATCGGACTCGGATGACGATGGTCCCGATGAAGAAGTTGATGAGGAGGGGTTCACGCCGAAGGAGGCCCAAGCATTCAAGAAGGTATTCGGGTGGGATCACAAGACACCATTGTTCAAGGATCTTAGTCTCGCAGATGAAGCCGTTGTGGATGGTGGCAAATGCATATCTCTTGGAGCTAGGCCAAGTACTCACCGTGATTTGGAAGGCGGCAAGAGCAGGATATATCCGGTTGTGAGTTTCAATCCTTCTTGGAATTGAAGATGTGTCTCGACAACTACTCGATTACACATTATCGGCCACATAGAGTGGCCAACTCGGACGTGAATGTGTGTTACACGGTCAAATGTGAAGTGCCAACATGTCCATGGATTGTGCGTGCAAGGCCATGGAAAGGAGGTCCCACTTGGCGCATAGTGAGTTGTCTACCAAATCACATGTGCCGGCACAAGAATGCGGATGGCAAGCTTGTGTACCAACAACCTGAGACAACTCACATCCGAGTTCATCGCCATGGGCTTTCCAACCAAATATCCACACTTCCAACAATGAGAATCAAGAGTGTCATTGACCTTGTGAAATCCATCTTTCATTACAAGGTGAAGTACGGCAAGGCATGGAAGGCGAAGCAAGCCGCATTCAAGATGTTGTATGGCAATTGGGAGGAAGCATACAACCGACTCCCTAGGTTGTTGTTAGCTATGGCCGCCACAAACCCAGGCATGGTTCACGTGGTTGAGCCTCATGGGCACCAAACATTGATTCATAACGGGAGGACCGTCCGAGTATTTGGCCGTGCATTTTGGGCCTTTGAGCAATGCGTGAGAAGCCAAACCATCCTTACAATTTCAAACAATAAACATATAAGAGTTCATCTTCATCTCAAATATCGGTATACACTAAACATATAACATGTGTTCAACTACAAGAATCTCAACATCTCCTTCTCACACAATGAATATGTCATATGTGTTCAAATAAACTAAACATCTAATATTTCAAATAAACTCAACATCTAATATTTGAAATAAACTCAATATCTAATATATATCTAAACAAACTTCTCATATATGTCTACAAAAATCAACATCTCATAGTTATCTATAAAAATAGGCATCTCATATATATCTAAAAAACTAAACAATCTAGGGTTTCACTAACAAGAATCATATATTGTGAACTAATAAATAACACTACGGTACTACCAATATGAATACACATCCTAAATCGAGAAAACCAAACAAATCAAGGGTTCCATCAAATCTTGGACAAATCTCTAAAATGGCAACAAATTTACGGAGCAAAAGAAAGAGAACGGAAGAGTTTACCTAGTAGGATGGATTGGGGATCGAATCCACGGATCGATCTTGGATCCGAGAGGGATGTGGGGAGGATTAGATGGGGCGCCACGCTGCTCTGTCCGAGAAGCGGAGAGATGAAGAAGCTGGTCGGGCCGGAGCCATGAATCATCAGACAACGCCTAAGGGCTAGGCGTTGCCAGACGTCAAAGTGGCGCCTAGCCCTTAGGCCGCAGACAAAGCGTGTGGACCGTAATCGAACTGTACGCCACGGTGGCAGGAGGTGCGACGCCTAAAGAAAAGGCGCTGCACAGTAGGGTGCGGCGTCCAGCTGTCGGGCGCCACATCAAAAGATCAGCAAAGTGAAATTTTTTCATAACCAAGTCAATTTGTGATTTGATTTGGGCCTCAAATCAAATATGTGATTTCTGCCCTCCGGAGCGCCATGGCCGGGGCAGAGGTCGCAGTCCCTGTCCCAGCTCCCAACGAGCGACATCCATCGCCCAATAGGGAACAGCTGTACGAGCGGAGGGCATTTCGGTCCGAACCACCTCGGAGGTTGGGCCGTCACATCCGCGGGAGAGAAAGAAAAAAAAGGCGCCCCCTCCCCGCGATATAATTCCCACCGAGGCGCGCAAGGAAGCGTCCGTGAGGGAGCAGGCTCGCAGACGGAGCGCGTCTCGTCTCGTCGCAGTAAAAACTGGGGAGACGGCCGCGGCCGCACATGCTTTAAGTCCCACTCCCTCCTCCTCCACCACCACCACCACCTGCTCAGTCGCCTCAGATCTCCAGCTCCCCCCTTCATCGGCGGGCGCGGCCGCATTCCTCGCCGTGCAGAGCCAAGCGGGGATCGGTGGGTGGGTAGGTGCAGCTGCTGCCCGCGGAAGGGAGAGTGTCGGTGGAGGAGTAGCGGGGGAGGAAATGGCGCCGGTTGGTGGCGTCGCCGGGAGCTCCAGATCCGCGGCCTGCTGCGCCGTGCTGCTCGCGGCGGTGCTCTTCTTCTCCGCACCGGCCACCACAGGTTCGGCTAGCTCCCCTCCTTCCCGCCCGCCCGGTCCTCCTCTCTCTCCTTCTCGTGCCTGGAGCCGGCGAATCGGTATACGGATCCCGATCGCCGCGGAGCATCGCTGAGATCGAGGCGGTCGCACGGTTCTGCTCTGCGTGCGGGTCAAATGCCCATTCCAGTTTAGTTAGTGCCGTCGGTGTCGGTGGATTCTAATTTTGATCCCACCGGGTTAGTCCTGTCCGTTCATTTCGAGCTTGTCCGGATTCTGAAGCCAAATTAGGAAGCTATATCCATATCTGTGGGACGAGCGATCTGTCAAGCTTCCCCGCTGCCACTCTGCTGATTCTTGTTCACACTTGCTCGTGGCGAGCTCTGTGGCGATAGATCTGTCCAGGAGGGAAGCGGATCAGTAAAAACATACTATCGACCAATTGTTTTGCTGCTAGAAAGTATCCAGCGGATAGATCCTGCAAACTGCAATTATGATGTAACATAGAGTGCATCTAGCATGTCAATTGAACTTCTTTCTTTAGTTTGTTTCCATACGAGTATCTGATCTATGCACCCTTTGTTTGTTCACGCAGAGGCTTATGATTCGCTGGATCCAAATGGCAACATCACCATAAAATGGGATATTATTTCGTGGACTCCTGATGGTTATGTTGTAAGTAGCACCTCTTCACATCAACAGCTCTGTCTTTCATCTCAACCTATTAGCCTATTATATTAGCTCATGACTTGACCTTGACAAGTAGCATGGCTGATAATTGGTTACAAACTTTGCCACAAACAATATAGTCGCCACCAAGTACAATTACCAGCAGATTTTGGATATCCGGTCACCTCTACTTGTATCATGATCTCTTTTTTTTTTTCAAACTTGTCATGTGCAGGCAACAGTCACAATGTTCAACTACCAGCAGTTCCGACACATACCTGCACCTGGGTGGCAGCTGGGGTGGTCGTGGGCAAAGAAAGAGGTCATTTGGTCGATGGTGGGGGCTCAGGCTACTGAGCAGGGTGATTGCTCAAAATTCAAGAGTGCCCCTCCCCATTGCTGCAAGAGAGATCCAACGATTGTCGATCTTCTTCCTGGCACCCCATTCAACCAGCAAATTGCCAATTGTTGCAAGGCAGGAGTTATAAAGACATTTAACCAGGACCCAGGAAATGCTGCATCCTCCTTCCAGATTAGTGTAGGTCTTGCTGGGACTACCAATAAGACGGTTAAGATGCCGAAAAACTTCACCCTTAGGGCCCCAGGTCCGGGGTACACATGTGGGCGTGCTCTTGTTGGCAGGCCTACCAAGTATTACTCGTCAGACGGGCGCAGGGTAACCCAAGCTCTCAGTAAGTTGCCCACTTATTGCTCTTCGCTGCTTGCTCTATATTGCTTTAATAATTTGCGCAAATGCATTAGCAAGCTAAACTAATTGAGCTAAACACATCTTAGTACCACTTTTGTATGTTTCTGCTCCTTAATTGTGAATGGATTTTATGTTATAATATGTCTAGGATTAGTGAAAGACTGAGAGGAGTGAAACCATTGAAACGGGAAGTGATTCATTTTCGAGAGGAGATGAGTTCATCACCTAGGATCGATGTTAGCTGATATTTATTTGACAATAAGCCACTGCTAAGCCTGATAATATCTTAACTAGTTTTGTTCACTTGCAAATAATGCATGTCAAATGCAGGAAACATCAGATTGGTTCCGTATAGTTTTTATGCTTTATTGCTGATAATGTTCTTTATTTAGTGGGTATTAACAAAAGAAATTCTCTATTGGCAGTGTCGTGGAATGTAACCTGCACATACTCCCAATTTCTTGCTCAGAAGACTCCGACCTGCTGTGTATCTCTCTCATCATTTTATAATGACACTATTGTGAACTGCCCAACGTGCTCTTGCGGCTGCCAAAACAATATTACTCGTCCAGGAAGCTGTGTAAAGTGAGTTAATAATTATTACTGTTTACTATGCTTCCTATTAAGGTTCCAACCTTCTGCAAATTCCTTACTAATCCTATCCATTTTACAGTGACAATTCGCCTTATTTACAATCTGCCATCAATGGCCCTGGCAAATTAACCGGCCAGCCTCTTGTCCAATGTACTTCCCACATGTGCCCGATAAGAATCCATTGGCATGTGAAGCTCAACTACAAGGACTACTGGAGAGTGAAAGTCACCATCACAAACTTCAACTACCGCATGAATTATACAGACTGGAACATGGTTGCCCAGCATCCTAACTTTGATAATATCACAAAGCTGTTCAGCTTCAACTATAAGCCACTTACCCCATATGGAGGCCGCATAAGTAAGTCACCTTGTGAACTGTTTTAATTAGTTTCTAACTTGAGATGTGCCTCCTATCTGACTTGTTTATCCCTCCCATTTCAGATGACACCGCAATGTTCTGGGGAATGAAGTTCTACAATGATTTGCTCAATCAAGCTGGCCCACTTGGAAACGCACAGTCAGAACTACTCATGCGGAAGGACTCAGAGACTTTCACCTTCCAAAAAGGATGGGCGTTTCCACGGCGTGTGTACTTCAATGGTGATAACTGTGTCATGCCGTCTCCCGATGACTATCCATGGTTGCCTAGTGCAAGCCCTCTGACAAAACAACCATGGACGCTCCCACTATTGGTGTTCTGGACTGCGTTGGCTACTTTGCTGGCTTATTACGTATGATGAAACGAGACCCAAGAGATTCAGCGAGCTTCAAGTCGCTGTCATGTTCCATGAGGTGCGCGGCAACAGGTCATTTGTTCATTCAATTCCACTGTTGCATAGAAGACACGGGTGCCGCGCTGAGGAAAGCTGATACGTGTGTGTGTTTTGTAAGTTAAAAAGGGCTGAAAATGTATTTCTTGTTTTGGTATATACTGGCTACGAAACTTTGGTGAACTTAGTTACTGGAACTTAGGTAATTATGGTTGCACCTTCTGTATTTTATAGCAGACGCAGACATTTTAATTGAATTATATGACTGCCTTTCTTGTAGTGATTGTATGGGTTACATAATAATGTTTTGTACTCCCTCCGTTCCTAAATATAAGTCTTTTTAGAGATTCCACTACAAACTATATACGGATGTATAGACATATTTTAAAGTGTAGGTTCACTCATTTTACTCCGTATGTAGTCTATAATGAAATCTCTAGAAAGACTTATATTTAGGAACGGAGGAAGTACAATTTATTAAACTAAGAGGATGCTGTTGGTTGAGATAATCTAGCATTGTTTTCCTGATCCCTCTGGTTTTCTAACACGTGCTGGAGTTAACAAGAATCAAAAGAAGCACAGGACAACACTCAGGCTAGGCTTAACAGAAATGTACCTAAGATCACAACACTATAATGTACAGCAAATAGGGCATGAAAAACCTGCAACTGCAGCATGTTTTGATAAGAAAATGCCTAATGATACTGCAGCAGTTGTCTTCCATCTTTGCAGTCATCTCACCAACTGCAAAATCTTGTAGACAAACCTAAAAGCAGGAAGCATTGAGCTCGCCGTGGATTAGAAGATCAAGGTGGTGCGGGAAGATCTACTTACAACAGAAGCCATGGATGGCCCCCTACGGTTCCCAGAATCACGGGTGGATGATTTCTACTACACCGCCTTCTTGTTTTCTTTCTTCCTTGAGTGATAACCTCTCTAGTTTGCTTTAAATGACTTGTTCCAGTTTGTGTGTGAGTGCCAAAACGCTCTGCTGAGAAGTTCTAAAGAAACTGCTGCTGTGTGAGCTGGTTTTCAGGACCTGCGCGGTTACCTAAAAGCTAGTACTCCCTCCGTTCGGAATTACTCGTCCAAAAAATGAATGTATCTAGATGTATTTTAGTTGTAGATACGTTCATTTTTATCCATTTTTGTGACAAGTAATTCCGAACGGAGGGAGGAGATGTTTGGCTTGCCTGATGATGCCCAAACAGCCCTGGGTATATCGCTCCAGGTTATCTTATGCTTTCTCTCTTTTGAATGTTGTAAGAATGTCGGTTTCTTGAGAGGAAATGGCGAGGGGAGGCTCGTTGTTTCAAAAAAAATAAAAGGTTGCTTCTGAATTCAAAGAGGTAAGCTGCTTGTATGCTGCGCTGTCGTGTCACAAAATAGCACCATTTTGACGACGACAAAAGACATGCCCGTCTACTTTCAGGGCGCGCTTGGAATCGATGTATTTCCATACCGAGGTGTTTTACTTACACCTGCATTTTACTCGCCGCAGAGCAATTTATGCCTGGAAATGAAACGACGGATGGAGACGTGTATTATTTACAACTGTATTTAAAAGAAAAACGGGAATCCAAACAGGGTCTCATTCTTCTGAGAGAAAATGGTATGCTCATCTGCGGTTAGTTTGAGATGGGGCCGTACAAAACTGACTGCGCTTACCCAAATTTCATTCTAGTAATGGAACCAGGGAGCAAACCTCCCCGATGATCTAAAAATATCTTCGATCAATAGTCATTAGGCAACGTTACTAATAATCAAACAAGAGGAACTTGTATCATTCAGAGCAAAGAAACCAAAACATAACAACTTTACTCTAGTACAAATTACAGAACACGACAGGGTATATAGCAGCATAAGAAATCCTGGAAACAATTTACCTTATGAGGGATGCTGTTTCCAAGCCCTCGGCAACATCCTCGTCTGCAACGAAGCATGACCTGCCATTGTCGAAGCGGTGTTGCCTCTGCCGAGTCTTAGAGATCAGAGGACATATGCTGCCTATGGCCTGGCATATATACCCATGAGGAGTCAAAGATGCAGTGCAGTGGAAGGATCAGGGAGATGGTTCACCCGTAGCTGTTGGTTTGTTGGCTGGTTGCAGTTGCAAGCAAGCTTCAGGTTGAGAACCTCAGCACCACCTTCCACATGTTGGTTTTTGCTCCGCCTTCAAGCAACGCCATCCATTCCAAGTGAGACCTCTTTACAATACTACTCCCTCTGTTCGGAATTACTTGTCTCGGAAATGGATGTATCTAGAACTAAAATAGGTCTAGATACATCTATTTCTGCGGCAAGTAATTCCGAACGGAGGGAGTATCAGGTAAGCTGTACATTTTCAGGTTACTAAGTAGTAAAAAGAAAAAGGACAGACCAAGTGCTAGAAGATCTGACACCAGGTGAGGTCTGGGGGAGGATTATACGAGACAAGCCTTACCATGCACAATGCAATGCAGAGAGGTTGTGTCGAACCCAGGTCCTAGGTTACTAAGCACAGCAGTAGCACATGATCAAATTTCTTCAACTATTACCTAGTGATGATGGCGAAGCATCCCCAGTTTAGAAATATCAAGAGAGGGGGCGGCAAAAGCTACCTGCTATCTTTCTGAAGTCTACTGCCCAACTATCTACACCTTGTGAGGTGACACAAGGGGAAGAAAAACGAATAGGAAAATATATGGACGAAATGTTTGCACGGGAAGCTTTCAACAAATGTCGACTCAAAAGGAGGGGCCAACAAATCCCAATTTGCATCTTGAAAGTTACGAAAGAACAAGTTACACAAAAGTCTTCAGGGTTATTCAGCAGCAACTAAGAGATTGAAAAATCACAATATTCAGAAATAGCAGTACTGTGGCGCATCCCAGGAAAATAACAAAAATAGAAGCAGTAATGGCATGGAAGAAATCTGTGCCAGCAGCTGCCTCAAGGCGTAAGAGGGTTTACATCACACACATGGTTCAGGTCTTGAAATGAATCCATCCATTGAATGACATATTGATAAAATAGTACCACCAATTTTGTGGACAAATATTTGACTCGAGTACCTATGGGCTCAATACAGCAATGGGTCTTCCCCTTTGGACAGAAGTACATAATCTCTCCATCCATAACCAGCTATAAATGTGTTGGTTACCCCAAAATGGTTCTTCAATCAACCTATAACCAGTCATCACTTCCTCCGTGCATACAATATGGCAACCACGGCTGATATCCCGACTGCTGCTACCGGAATGGCCCAGTACTGCACAGCGTAATCCACCAGCTTGCTGGCTAAGTCCTTGTCCTGCTCTTTCCTGAAAACCTCCATCTCAGGCATGTCAGGTGCTTCGTCCAAGTCCAACTCCCCAATGAAGTAATCCTTCATTAACTCCTTGGCATCCTTGCTGTGGCCCGCATCTTCAAATTCGTCGGTGCCATCCATACCTTGAAACAGATTATCATGTATGAGTAGACAGCCTATGAGGAAATAAAATGTGCTGAACAAGAACATGAAAACAAGAGGCGAGAAGTAGTACCAGTCACGGCAAGCAGAACATCAGCACCCCCAGGATGGTCATCCAAATACGCGGTCACATCATAAATCTGCATTGTATTCATCAATTCATCAACAGGGCATGAGCTCGCCACACAATCAGAGTAGTGGAACATATTGCCAAGTACTGCAATGCGTATCTATTCTCTGTCTGCTGACACAAATTCTAATGATTCAAAACCCTCAACAGAGGCATCTGCTGTGGTTGCTTTCAACAAAGGAAAGCAACCTCCACAAATAAGATACCCAGCACAACTGTCCCACGACCATGAGGATTAAACCTTGCATTGCCACCACCCAGTATTGGTGCCCAGACTAGCAGGCCGCGCCACTCGCAGAGACGTTCGGTCTCGATTTCTGCAGCCTTCTCACTAACAAAGCGAGCGCGGGATCTCCCAGGCATTCGGTCGAACAGGCTACGGTCGGGGGTCGAAGCCCAACTAGCAACGACGAAGCGCGTCCACACACCCTACCTACCAACCTACCAACCTACCGATGTTACGGGCACTATTGCTGAAGCCAGATCGGCAGCGAGGGGTATGAGGGAGGCGCTAGCGGCGGCGCTACCTTGCCGTCGACGACGATCCAGCAGTCGTCGGGGGTGTTGTGGAGGGCGGCCTCCTTCATGCTGTACAGCTTCGTCAGCGTCGGCATCTCGCTCTCGCTTTCCCACTCCGATCGGCGGGGGCGAGGGCGAGGGAATACTGCTGTACGGAGTGGGTGAATCTGCCCCGGCTTGCAGAGGAAGAAGAAAGGTGGGTAGCTGGATTCTGGACCAGGTATCTCGTCTTGAATCTGCCGCCGCTTGCCTTGCAGAGAAAGAAGAACTGCCCTGGGTGGGGGATTTCGGGGAGTTGGGGGTTGGGTTTAGGCCTTGTGGGCCTAGGATAATGGATCGTCACAGCCCGCCAGCAACCCCGCCAAATTGATGGCCCATAGCCCGCAGAGGTAGTTTTTATTTGTTTGATGGGGTTGTCTCAAAAAAAAAAATTGTCTAATGGACAGGAACAGAGGGATGTTTGCTAAAAAAAAAACAGATTGGTGTTCAATCCTACATACAATAAAAAACATGTCACAGCCCTAGAGCTTGCATGTAGTTAGTGGCATTGCATCCATGCATCATGTTTAATTTTCATGAAATTGGAAATGGGGATTGCCTAAACCCTAGCATTAAAGGAATTCAAATAGGCTCAACCAAAAATATTTTTCAGTGATTTCAAATGGCTTTAGAAAATGTTCATCATTTCTGGAAAAATGCTTTAAACCAGAACCAGAGGTGCTGCACATTTTTCATGTCATATTTGGTCACTGGATTAATTCATAAAGTATTTGCATTTGGGCATTTAATGCTAATAAATAGTTTAAATGTTCAAATAATCATTAACTGAAATGTTTGTTGTTGGAAATATTCCAAACAGTGACATTGACCAGTTTCATGATTTTTGGAAATGCCCTGACATTTCTATTAAAGCCAAACATAATTACAGAAAATAGAAAATGAAAATAAAAGAGAAGGAAACTAACTTTGGCCCGACTTACATGCTGCAGCCCACCTCATTGGCCACTGGCGGCCCAGTTGGCTGGCCCAGCCCAGCCAGCGCTGCTCGCTTCTTCAACCTTACGCGGAAGGAGAAGCAGTGCGTGGCGGCGCCTGGCCATGCGCTTGACTCACCGCCTGTATACGCCTCACTCGCGTCTGGCGGCGCCACGCGCCTCCCGACCCCTCCACTTCTCCCTCGCTCTCTGAACCTCCCTTCCCCTCGCTCCTCTGCTTTCCCCCCCCCCATGACCGAGCATGCCCGTCGCCGCCGTTCGCTGCCACGCGACCACGACCACCTCCCCGCCTCGCCGACGCCCCAGGAAGCTCCGCCTCGCCCCCCTCTTCTTCCTCACCCAGACAAAAGGCGCGGGCATACAGTTGCCGCTAGCTCCGCCGTTCCCCTCCTCGGCCACCGAGGATAGCCGCCGTCAATTCACCGTCGCAGAAGCCTCCCCGAGCTCGCCAACCCCTTCGTTCGATCCGCTGTGAGCTGCTACGTCGATCCCCTCTCCCCCTGGCTCTTTCCCTCTCGCTAACACCGATTTCCACCGGAGCCGATTGCTCCTCGCCGCCGACCATGGCGCCGTCGTGGCTAGAGCCACAATGGCTCGACGCCAACCCCACCTTCTGTGCTCGGCTGACACCGAGAGCTTCGTAGCCACCACCCGCTCCTCCTCCCGTGCACCGCATGACATCAAACCCGACCCGCCCGAACTCCGGCCGCCGCCTTGGAGCTTGCCCGTCGATCCGGCCACCCGACCCGGCTAACTCCACCAAGAGCTTGGCTCGTCCCAGCTCCACCTAGATGCCTCCGCGGCCCATTTGGTCGCCGGAGTAAAACTCACTCTCGCCATGGCGTCGCGCCGACGGCTGAACACCGGCAACCGACTTTGACTTTGACGAGGTGGGCCTGGTTGACTCTCCTGAGTCAATGACAGGTGGGGCCCAGCCCTGTTAACTAAATAGGCTTAGTTTTAATTAAAATTTAGTTAAGCTAATTACTCTAACACGCAGGACCCACTGTCAGGGTTGACCCGGACCATGTCTCGTTGACCACTGACGTCACACTGACGTCAGGCTGACGCAGTAATTGATTTTCTGGATTTGATTTAATTCAGGAAATTTCAGAAAATACGCCAAACTTCAAATATTCATAACTTTTAATCTGTAACTCCAAATTAAACAAGTTATATATGAAAAATGATCAAAAAAATATGAAGAATCTGTTTATGCCATGATCATGCATGTTTGAACAAGTTAACCTCACTGAATAGGATGAATCATGATTAGGGTAAATTATGAACTAGCATTTGGAGTTGGAGTTTAACCTTGTTTGAATTCCACTTCAATTAACTTGGCTAGATTTTGCATTAGGTGAATTCAGTACCTTAACATGACATGTCATTCATGTGAATGTGCATTGCATTGATTGTGTTCTTTCTCGATTGCGGTGTTTGCCCCTCTCGATGAGACGACGTTAAACGATTGTTCGATGACACCGATGAAGAACTATATTATCTTGAAGTGCCGTGCAAGCAAAACCCCTTGTTCATTCCGATATAATCCCACTCTCTCGCTCCTGCTCTATTTTACTGCATTAGGACAACAACGATTCAAGCTGTTACTTGCTGCGGTAGCTGAACCCCTTTATCCTCTGCATGACTGTCATTCCACGATAATTAGATGAAACCCACTAGCATGAGTAGGAGTTGCTTGAGCCATGTTGTGCCTATTCATTCATGCTTGTTTGTCATGCCTGCCTTTGCTTAGAGTTGAGTCAGTCCGATTCATCGGGAATGAATCGGAGGTGTGTGAACATGTCCCATCAAGTGTGTGAGCTAAGTGTGTGAACACGATTTGGTAAAGGTAGCGGTGAGAGGCCATGTAGGAGTACATGGTGGGTTGTCTCATTGCAGCCGTCCTCGTGAACTGAGTTACGTGTTTGTGATCCATGAAACAGTTACTACCACGCATTGGGATCCTTAATTGACCCTCTCGGCTTCTTAACCACCCTTGTTCCCGGTCCGGGAGTTGCAAGTAGTTTACGGTGTTTGTAGCATCTTTGGGGCACGCATAATCTTGACCGTGAGGGGTGGGTTGTGTTGCGGTAGGCACCGTGGTCTGATGTACCGATTCGCCCGTTTGGTGTCTCGGAACCCTGCACACATCGTTCGGGCTGTATGGGAAACCTCGGCGGACTCCCTGCGGATGGAACCCGAATAGGCGATAAACCTGGACTAGGGACTTGAGTGATTAGGTAAGTCGTGGCCGACACCCACGTTGGGCTTCCGCTTGAAGGTTGCCGAGTACATGTCGTGTAAACGGCGGTAAGTGGTGAGAGCGTGTGAAGAAATGCACGCCCTGCAGGTTAATATGATCTATTCGAATAGCCGTGTCCGGAAAAAGGACTTACAGGTTGCCTGTATCAGTTCATAGACAAGTGAAAGTGGATACTCTGAAATGCGCAAGATAAGCGTGAGTGCTATGGATGGCGTTCTCGTAGGGAGACGGGAGCGGGTCCATAGTGGTGTATTGATATGGTGAATATGTGGACTCGTAGCGCCACCTCAACATAGTTACTTGCGATCGTAGTTCAGGATAGCCACCGAGTCAAAGCTGGCTTGCTGCGGTTAAACTCCACCACCCCTTTTGATAATGATGCATATGTAGTTAGTTACGATGTAAGTCTTGCTTTGAGTACAATTGTACTCACGTTTGCTTATTTTATGTTTTGCGAGAGACGTCGGTCTCGCTAGTAGTTCAGCGTGGCTTGACGTTTAGCTTGTTACCTCAGCTACGATCTTGTGCCTCGGCAGATCTCGGTAGATAGTCGGGCTTCTCGGCCTTTTTCATTTATAGTTATGCGTACTTTCGGACATGTTTAGCTTCCGCTTGTGCTTTGACTTGTATGCTCACGAGTGTTGGGTCATGAGACCCATGTTTGTAATATCTCGCTCCTCCGAGCCTAATGAATAAATATTTGAGTCGAGAGTTATGTTGTGATGCCATGTTGTACTTACACATATTGAGCATATTGTGTGTATGTTTGAAATGCTTGGTATGTGTGGGATCCGACAAACTAGTTGTTTATCCTTGGCGGCCTCTCATATGGGGAAATGTAGTCTCGTGTTTCTGAGCGATAGTAGTCCGCTACAGCCCGGTTCACCGGAGTCCTGCTAGCCCAGCACTACTACTTGGGCACTTTGTTGGGTAACGTAGTAATTTCAAAATTTTCCTACGATCACGCAAGACCATGGTGATGGCATAGCAACGAGAGGGAAGAGTGTCCGTCCACGTACCCTCGTAGACCGAAAGCGGGAGCGTTATAACAACGCGGTTGATGTAGTCGTACGTCTTCACGATCCGACCGATCCAAGCACCGAACGACGGCACCTCCGAGTTACGCACACGTTCATTTCGATGACGATCCCGGACTCCGATCCGCAAAGTGTCGGGATGAGTTCCACAAGACGACGGCAGGACGATGTTGATGCTCCACCGACGCAGGGCTTCGCCTAAGCTCATGACGATATGACTTCTCCGTGGCAGGCTTCGCCTAAGCTCTCTGACGATATGACCGAAGTGGAATATGGTGGAAGGGCACCGCACACGGCTAAGGAAAGATCCGTAGATCAACTTGTGTGTCTAGAGGTGCCCCCTGCCTCAGATATAAAGGAGCCAAGGGGAGGGGGGCCGGCTGCCTAGAGGAGGCGCGCCAGGAGTCCTACTCCCACCGAGTAGGACTCCCTTCTCCTAGTTGGATTAGGATTGGGGAGGGAAAGGGGAAGGCGCGCCCCTCTCCTTGTCCTATTCGGACTGGAAGGGGAGGGGGCGCAGCCCACCTGGCCGGCCCTTCTCCTTCTTCCTCAAGGCCCATGAGGGCCCATATACCCGGGGTTCCGTAACCCGGTGTTAAGAACTTCTGTTTTCACTCGGAACCCTTCCAAGTCCAAACATAGGCTTCCAATATATCAATCTTTATGTCTCGACCATTTCGAGACTCCTCGTCATGTCCGTGATCACATCCGGGACTCGAACAAACTTCGTGCATCAATACTTATAAACTCATAATGAATCGTCATCGAAGCGTTAAGCGTGCGGGACCCTACGGGTTCGAGAACTATGTAGACATGACCTAGAACCATTCTCGGTCAATAACCAATAGCGGAACCTGGATGCCCATATTGGTTCCTACATATTCTACGAAGATCTTTATCGGTCAAACCGCATAACGACATACGTTGTTCCCTTTGTCATCGGTATGTTACTTACCCGAGATTCGATCGTCGGTATCCAATACCTAGTTCAATCTCGTTACTGGTAAGTCTCTTTACTCGTTCTGTAATACATCATCTCACAACTAACTCATTAGTTGTGATGCTTGCAAGGCTTTAAGTGATGTGTATTACCGAGAAGGCCTGGAGATACCTCTCCGAGCAATCGGAGTGACAAAACCTAATCTCGAAATCGCCAACCCAACAAGTACCTTTGGAGACACCTGTAGTACTCCTTTATAATCACCCGATTACGTTGTGACGTTTGGTAGTACCAAAGTGTTCCTCCCAGAAGCGGAGTTGCATAATCTCATAGTTACAGGAACATGTATGGGTCATGAAGAAAGCATTAACATACTAAACGATCAACTGTTAAGCTAACGGTATGGGTCATGTCAATCAGATCATTCTACTAATGATGTGACCTTGTTAATCAAATAACAACTCCTTGTTCATGGTTAGGAAACATAACCATCTTTGATTAACAAGCTAGTCAAGTAGAGGCATACTAGTGACATCTTGTTTGTCTATATATTCACACATGTATTATGTTTCCGGTTAATACAATTCTAGCATGAATAATAAACATTTATCATGATATAAGGAAATAAATAATAACTTTATTATTGCCTCTAGGGCATATTTCCTTGATCTCCCACTTGCACTAGAGTCAATAATCTAGATTACAAAGTAATGATCCTTACACCCATGGAGTCTTGGTGCTGATCATGTTTTGCTCGTGGAAGAGGCTTAGTCAGCGGATCCGCAACATTCAGATCCGTATGTATTTTGCAAATCTCTATGTCTCCCACTTGGACTTGGTCCCGAATGGAATTGAAGCGTCTCTTGATGTGCTTGGTCCTCTTGTGAAATCTGGATTCCCTTGCCAAGGCAATTGCACCAAGTATTGTCACGGAAGATCTTCATCGGTCGATGCACTAGGTATGACACCTAGATCGGAAATGAACTCTTTCATCCAGACTCCTTCATTTGCTGCTTCAAGCAGCTATGTACTCCGCTTCACATGTAGATCCCGCCACGACGCTTTGTTTAGAATCGCACCAACCGACAGGCTCCGCCGTTTAATAAAAACACGTATCCGGTTTGCGATTTAGAATCGTCGGGATCGATGTCAAAGCTATGCGTCGACGTAACCATTTACGACTAGCTCTTTGTCACCTCCATATACGAGAAACATATCCTTAGTCCTTTTCGGTATTTCGGGATGTTCTTGACCGCTGTCCGATGATCCATTCCTGGATTACTTTGGTACCTTCTGCCAAGCTTATAGCTAAGCATACGTCAGTGTCCGGTACACAGACATTGCATACATGATAGAGCCTATGGCTGAAGCATAGGGAACATCTTTCATTTTCTCTCTATCTTCTGCTTTGTGGTCGGGCATTGAGTCTTACTCAATCTTACACCTTGTAACACAGGCAAAAACCTTTCTTTGCACGATCCATTTTGAACTTTTTCAAAATTTTATCAAGGTATGTGCTTTGTGAAAGTCAATTAAGCGTCTTGATCTATCTCTATAGATCTTGATGCCCAATATGTAAGCAGCTTCACCGAGGTCTTTCATTGAAAAACTTTTATTCAAGTATCCTTTTATGCCATCCAGAAATTCTATATCATTTCCAATTAATAATATGTCGTCCACATATAATATCGTAAATGCTCTGAGCTCCCACTCACTTTCTTGTAAATCTGAGGCTTCTCCAAAAGTCTGTATAAACCCATATGCTTTGATCACACTATCAAAGCGTTTATTCCAACTCCGAGAGGCTTGCACTGCACCATAAATTGATCGTTGGAGCTTGCACACTTTGTTAGCACCTTTTGGATCGACAAAACCTTACGGTTGCATCATATACAACTCTTCTTCTAGAAATCCATTCAAGAATGCAGTTTTACATCCATTTGCCAAATTTCATAATCATAAAATGCGGCAATTGCTAACATGATTCGGACAGACTTAAGCATCGCTACGGGTGAGAAAGTCTCATCGTAGTCAACCCCTTGAACTTGTCGAAAACCTTTCGCAACAAGTCGAGCTTTGTAGACGATTACATTACCATCGGCGTCAATCTTCTTCTTAAAGATCCATTTATTTTCAATGGCTTGCCGATCATCGGGCAAGTCAACCAAAGTCCATACTTTGTTCTCATACATGGATCCCATCTCAGATTTCATGGCTTCCAGCCATTTTGCGGAATCTGGGCTCACCATCGCTTCTTCATAGTTTGTAGGCTCGCCATGGTCAAGTAACATGACTTCCGAACAGGATTACCGTACCACTGCAGTGCGTATTTTATTCTGGTCGACCCTCACGAGGTTCAAGAGTAACTTGATCTGAAGCTTCATGATCATCATCATTAGTTTCTTCACTAATTGGTGTAGTTGTCACAGGAACCATTTCTTGTGATAAACTACTTTCCAATAAGGGAGCGAATCTGATTATCTCATCAAGTTCTACTTTCCTCCCACTCACTTCTTTCGAGAGAAACTCTTTTCTAGAAAGGATCCGAATTTAGCAACGAAAATCTTGCCTTCAGATCTGTGATAGAAGGTGTACCCATGAGTCTCCTTTGGGTATCCTATGAAGACACATTTTTCCGATTTGGGTTCGAGCTTATCCGGTTGAAGTTTCTTTACATAAGCATCGCAGCCCCAAACTTTAAGAAACGACAACTTTGGTTTCTTGCCAAACCACAGTTCATAAGGCGTCGTCTCAACGGATTTTGACGGTGTCCTATTTAACGTGAATGCGGCCGTCTCTAAAGCATAACCCCAAAAGCGATAGCGGTAAATCGGAAATAGACATCATAGATCGCACCATATCTAGTAAAGTACGATTCACGACGTTCGGACACACCATTTCTCCGTGGTGTTCGGGTGGCGTGAGTTGCTTGAAAACTATTCCACATTGTTTCAAATGTAAACCAAACTCGTAACTCAAATATTCTCCGCCATACGATCAGATCTTAGGAATTTTATTTTCTTGTTACGATGATTTTCCACTTCACTCTGAAATTCTTTGAACTTTTCAAATGTTTCAGATTTGTGTTTCATTAAGTAGATATACCCATATCTGCTCAAATCATCTGTGAAGGTGAGAAAATAACGATACCATGGCGTGCCTCAACATTCATTGGACCACAAACATCGGTATGTATGATTTCCAATAAATCTGTTGCTCGCTCCATAGTTCCGGAGAACGGCGTTTTGGTCATCTTGCCCATGAGGCATGGTTACTTAAGTACCAAGTGATTCATAATCAAGTGATTCCGAAGTCCATCATTATGGAGTTTCTTCATGCGTTTTACACCGATATGACCTAAACGGCGGTGCCACAAATAAGTTGCACTATCATTATCAACTCTGCATCTTTTGGCTTCAACATTATGAATATGTGTATCACTCCTGCCGAGATTCAACAAGAATAGACCATTCTTCAAGGGTGCATGACCATAAAAGATATTATTCATATAAATAGAACAACCATTATTCTCTCGATTTAAATGAATAACCGTCTCGCATTAAACAAGATCCAGATATAATGTTCATGCTCAACGCGGCACCAAATAACAATTATTTAGGTCTAACACTAATCCCGAAGGTAGATGTAGAGGTAGCGTGCCGACCGCGATCACATTGACTTTGGAACCATTTCCCAGCGCGCATCGTCACCTCGTCCTTTGCCGATGCTCGACTATTCCGTAGTCCTGTTTGAGTTGCAAATATTAGCAATGTAACCGATTATCAAATACCAGTGCTACTACGAGCTCTAGTAAGGTACACATCAATAACATGTATATCATATATACCTTTGTTCACCTTGCCATCCTTTTTATCCGCCAAATACTTGGGGCAGTTCCGCTTCAAAGGTCCGATGCGCTTGCGGTAAAACACTCGATTTCAGGCTTAGGTCCAGACTTGGGTTTCTTCTCTTGATCGGCAACTTTCTTGCTGTTCTTTTGAAGTTTCCTTCTTCTTCCCTTTGCCCTTTTTCTTGAAACTAGTGGTCTTGCTGACCATCAACACTTGATGCTCTTTCTTGATTTCTACTTCATGGCTTTTAGCATTGCGAAGAGCTCAGAATTGTCTTAGTCATCCCTTGCATATTATAGTTCATCACAAAGCTCTTGTAGCTTGGTGGCGATGATTGGAGAATTACATCAATGACACTATCATCCGGAAGATTAACTCCCTGAATTAAGTGATTGTTATACCCAGGACATTACGAGTATGTGCTCACCGTGAACTATTCTCCTCCATCTTGCAGCTATAGAACTTATTGGAGACTTCATATCTCTCAATCCGGGCATTTGCTTGAAATATTAACTTCAACTCTGGAACATCTCATATGCTCCATGACGTTCAAAACATCGTTGAAGACCGGTTCTAAGCCGTAAAGCATGGCACGAACTATAGAGTAGTCATCAGCTCTGCTTTGCCGTGACGTTCATAACTTCGGCTCAAAGATCTCGCAGCAGTTCTGTCACCCGGCGGTGCTTCCGGGCGTAATTTTTCAGGCAGCAATGAGGATAATCCTCAAGTTACGGACCCGATCCGTGTAATTGCTACCATCATCTTTCAACTTTGCTTTCTCAAGGAACGCATTAAAATTCAACGGAACAACAAAGACGAGCCATCTATCTACAGTAAACATAGACAAGCAAAATACTATCGGTACTAAGTTCATGATAAATTTAAGTTCAATTAATCATATTAAAACTCCCACTTAGGCAGACATCTCTCTAGTCATCTAAGTGATCACGTGATCCATATCAACTAAACCGTGTCCGATCATCACGTGAGGCGGAGTAGTTTCAACGGTGAACATCATTATGTTGATCATATCTACTATATGATTCACGTTCGACCTTCGGTCTCCGTGTTCCGAGGCCATATCTGTTATATGCTAGGCTCGTCAAGTTTAACTGAGTATTCGCGTGTGCAACTGTTTTGCACCCGTTGTAGATGGACGTAGAACTTATCACACCCGATCATCACGTGGTGTCCGGGTACTACGAACTTTGGCAACGGTGCATACTCGGGAGAACACTTCTTGATAATTTTTAGTGAGAGATCATCTTATAATGCTACCGTCCAATCAAAGCAAGATAAGATGCATAAAGGATAAACATCACATGCAATCAATATAAGTGATATGATATGGTCATCATCATCTTGTGCTTGTGATCTCCATCGCCAAGCACCGTCATGATCACCATCGCCACCGGGCGCGACACCTTGATCTCCATCGTAGCATCGTTGTCGTCTCGCCAATCTTATGCTTCCACGACTATCACTACCGCTTAGTAATAAAGTAAAGCATTACATCGCGATTGCATTGCATACAATAAGCGACAACCATATGGCTCACGCCGATTGCCGATAACTTCGGTTACAAAACATGATCATCTCATACAATAAAATATAGCATCACGTCTGGACCATATCACATCACAACATGCCCTGCAAAAACAAGTTAGGCGTCCTCTACTTTGTTGTTGCAAGTTTTACGTGGCTGCTACGGGCTTAAGCAAGAACCGTTCTTACCTACGCATCAAAACCACAACGATAGTTTGTCAAATAGACTCCGTTTTAACCTTCTCAAGGACCGGGCGTAGCCACACTCGGTTCAACTAAAGTTGGAGAGACAGGTCTTCCGCAAAGCCATCTATGTGCAAAGCACGTCGAGGGAACCGGTCTCGCGTAAGCGTGACGCGTAAGGTTGGTCCGGATCGTCTCGTCCAACAATACCGCTGAACCAAAGTATGACATCTTTGGTAGGCGGTATGACTTGTATCGTCCACAACTCACTTGTGTTCTACTCGTGCATATGACATCAACGCATAAAACCTGGCTCTGATACCACTGTTGGGTAACGTAGTAATTTCAAAATTTTCCTACGATCACGCAAGACCATGGTGATGGCATAGCAACGAGAGGGAAGAGTGTCCGTCCACGTACCCTCGTAGACCGAAAGCGGAAGCGTTATAACAACGCGGTTGATGTAGTCGTACGTCTTCACGATCCGACCGATCCAAGCACCGAGCGACGGCACCTCCGAGTTACGCACACGTTCAGCTCGATGGCGATCCCGGACTCGATCCAGCAAAGTGTCGGGGATGAGTTCCGTCGGCCGCGATTGCGTGGTGGCGATGTTGATGCTCCACCGACGCAGGGCTTCGCCTTAAGCTCATGACGATATGACTTCTCCGTGGCGAGGGCTTCGCCTAAGCTCTCTGACGATATGACCAAGTGGAATATGGTGGAAGGGGCACCGCACACGGCTAAGGAAAGATCCGTAGATCAACTTGTGTGTCTAGAGGTGCCCCCTGCCCCATATATATAAAGGAGCCAAGGGGAGGGGCCGGCCGGCCTAGAGGAGGCGGCCAGGAGTCCTACTCCCACCGGAGTAGGACTCCCCCTTCTCCTAGTTGGATTAGGATTGGGAGGGGAAAGGGGAAGGCGCGCCCCTCTCCTTGTCCTATTCGGATTTGGAAGGGGAGGGGGCGCAGCCCACCTGGCCGGCCCTTCTCCTTCTTCCTCAAGGCCCATGAGGGCCCATATACCCCCGGGGTTCCGTAACCCCGGTGTTAAATAACTTCCTGTTTTCACTCGGAACCCTTCCGAAGTCCAAACATAGGCTTCCAATATATCAATCTTTATGTCTCGACCATTTCGAGACTCCTCGTCATGTCCGTGATCACATCCGGGACTCGAACAAACTTCGTGCATCAATACTTATAAACTCATAATGAATCACATCGAAGCGTTAAGCGTGCGGACCCTACGGGTTCGAGAACTATGTAGACATGACCTAGAACCATTCTCGGTCAATAACCAATAGCGGAACACGGATGCCCATATTGGTTCCTACATATTCTCTGAAGATCTTTATCGGTCAAACCGCATAACGACATACGTTGTTCCCTTTGTCATCGGTATGTTACTTACCCGAGATTCGATCGTCGGTATCCAATACCTAGTTCAATCTCGCTACGGTAAGTCTCTTTACTGCTTACGTAATACATCATCTCACAACTAACTCATTAGTTGTGATGCTTGCAAGGCTTTAAGTGATGTGTATTACCGAGAAGGCTGGAGATACCTCTCGAGCAATCGGAGTGACAAAACCTAATCTCGAAATACGCCAACCCAACAAGTACCTTTGGAGACACCTGTAGTACTCCTTTATAATCACCCGATTACGTTGTGACGTTTGGTAGTACCCATATTGTTCCTCCGGTAAACGGGAGTTGCATAATCTCATTGTTACATGAACTTGTATGGGTCATGAATAAAGCATTAACATACTAAACGCTAAACTGTTAATATAACGGTATGGGTCATGTCAATCAGATCATTCTACTAATGATGTGACCTTGTTAATCAAATAACAACTCCTTGTTCATGGTTAGGAAACATAACCATCTTTGATTAACAAGCTAGTCAAGTAGAGGCATACTAGTGACATCTTTGTTTGTCTATATATTCACACATGTATTATGTTTCCGGTTAATACAATTCTAGCATGAATAATAAACATTTATCATGATATAAGGAAATAAATAATAACTTTATTATTGCCTCTAGGGCATATTTCCTTCACACTTGACTGGCCGGCATGTGTTTCACTTCGTTCCTATGTCTGTCCCTTCGGGGAAATGTCACGCGGTGTTATTCGGAGTCCTGCCTAGCCTGCTACAGCCGAATACGGAGTCTGTTAGCCAGTGCTACAGCCCGAATTTATACGTTGATGACCGACATGTTCGATGTGATTCATGTATGCCTGTCCCCATAGGTTAGCGCCGCGTTGGGTTCACGACTAGCCATGTCGGCCCGGGTTCTTTATCATGTGGATGCTAGCGACCTTTGTCATATACGTGAGCCAAAAGACGCAAAGCGGTCCGGCCATGGTAAGGCGACACCGTGGGAATACCGTGCGTGAGGCCGCAAAAGTGATATGAGGTGTTACCGGCTAGGTCGATGTGATTTGGAATCGGGGTCCTTCTGGCGTTGGTATCGAGCTTGCTGTCAGAGGATTACCAAGCCAAACTGGTCGATGTTGAGTCTAGAAATGCTTTAGTTATATGTAAGGGAATTGATTGTGGAAGGAACGTAAGGCTCTTTTTACTCCTTATACCTCATGGCCTTACGATCTGAGTCATCCTCTTCTCTTCTACGGGGTTAAGAACTAGGCCTTCTCATCTATCTATCAGGATGACGTGTTACTGATCCATAGACCTTTAAGATTGTTGATTTAAGCCCAGTTCAGTTCCTACTATTTCTATGTGATAACTGTTGATCTCGGAACCTTGATATGATGTTGTTAAGTGGCTATGCCACCATTTTGCAAGATGTCTCAAATCATTTTGAGCATTTACAGGTATTATCTGTCCGAGTCATCCTGTGTCTCTAAATAGTCTGATGCATTTGCAAATCCTTTCCTTCCGTTCCGATGTCCTTTTGACCAGATTAATCACACAAATTAGTATGTTGAGGTACTCCGCTGCCTCAACATATCTGTTGGAGTTATTATTATAACCTAGGTGTTTTAGGGAGTCACCTAGTAATCCAGCCATGCTTTGTGTCCGCAGTGTGATGATTCTGGCCATTATTCTTGAAAGCATCCCATGATGTTATTAGTTAGTAGGCATTCTATTTCTGGGTTCTTGAACCCGAGATTCACCCTATCTCATGTTGTTAGTATTTGCTAGTTCCTTTAGGATATTAGCAACCTTGCGACAGTCCTCGAGGTCCGTGGTATTTCCTTCTTCCAAATACCATGAACCGTTAAGGCAGAAGTTATTTAAACCAAAAGATCACAACCAGGGTGCTCTTGAGGAGTACTCCATTCTATATTGTGACTCTGCCAGTCTTACCTTCTCTGCATGGGTTATCCAGGAGAAATGTTGAGCTTTGCTTGATATACTAATCCATGCCTCCACAACTCGAAAAATTATATGTTCCTTTGAGTTGCTCTCTTTAGTTGTATCCCGACCATCCTCTATCAGTTGATAACCAAGAGTATGTGTGCATTCGTTTATCGATGTCTATTATCCTTGTGGTCCGTCAAGCCATTCTGTTCTGGAATGACTAGAAGAAACAAACTCCAGTACCTCATCTATTTCTAGGATTGGGTCAAAGCAGTTGTATTCCGCAGATCAAAATGCCAATCCAGCTTTGATTCTGCTCTACCTTGTAGTGTTACCATCTTTATGTCAGGAACATCATGAGAATTGCACCTTCTCTTATGAATTCTTGTCGTAGTGATACTTCTCGCCATCATTGTTCATTCCTCGGTCCCGTGTTGATGCAACCGGAATACCAACAAGTGAATTATGATGTGTGAAATCGATACTCCTAGCAACCTCGTTGCCTGGTAGTTAATGGACAATATTTTCATTCTTAGCTTGTTGGTTATTAAATCATCATACTAAGGTTGATCGTGCTACCTAGTCCTTATTTCCGGTGCACTCTCCGAACAATGAGTTAGGATTATTCAATCCCTTGCTTATTGTTCATATCATCTTGCCCTGAAAAGCAAGGTTGTTCTCGAGCTTAGTAACATATCGGTGGTTCGTGATTTTTCGACTATCTTCTTGGATGTATCACCAGGTTGTCACCTGACCGCTATGTTGAGTTCGTGAGCAAGTTGGTTTTCCTCTAAACCACCCATTCTCCAAGACTCTGTGTTGGATATCCCTGAACTAGTTGGTTGAGCTAGACAACAACTTGGAGAGTTGGAAGATAAAAGCTTGCCTGACTTAGTTCGTTCCAAAGGGATATTCTTGTGTAGTGTGTGTTGAAGAAAGATGATATCTTCATCGATTGGTCCTCGTGGATCAGTTCTTTGGACCTATTGTCCTATCAATCCTTTGATTTGAGTGTGGGCTATCATCAAATCAAATCAGTACCAACGATGCTCGTAATGTTGTCTTACTCGTGGTTGATCCCTCGAGCATATACCATTACATCCTTTGGTCTGACCAATGCTATCACCATATTCACATGATGGTGGAAGTCCAGTGATATGGAAATTTTGATGAGTTGTTGCTGAGCCCATCAGCAGCATTTTGTCTCCCCCATGAGTCATGTTGAACATCAACCTAGTATTGGAAACTTGTGTAAGCATTTCTTCATGTTTCGTTCATGAAGCATATGTTTGGACGGAAGTAGTGACTTCCTCTAATTCACGTACATTAGGTGCAAGTTGCCGCCATGAATTTGAGAAAGGTTTGTTTTGTTTCCTTGGAATCATCCCAAGTCAGTCATGCATATGTGCGAAGTATTCTGTAGTCTGGAGACTTACAACCTTCACTCTATATGTATTCCATAGCACACTAAGCCACTGATTGACTTGTTCTAGGAAAAGGAGTTAAGTGCTAATCCATGGTAATGCACAAGACTTCATCATCCTCGTTGATGCTTTCCACCTGAACTCGGTAGTGTTTTATGATAAGACTACTATGTGGTCATTCTTGTCTTGGACAACATGTTCACATGTTAGTAGCAGAACCAGCTCATGTTTTGGAGCTTGCTATCGTAGTTCATTCCAGAGAATCTCGCATCATCTTCTCGTCGTTTTGTGTTGCAAACTTTCATTTTTCTTCTAGACTCGATGAGTCTGGAATATCCTAACACCAACCAGATCTGAATCTCAGGCAGATATGATGGTTGGAACATTCCAACATTTGCATTTTGTTCCCAGCTTGCATCCCATCGTGCCAATTTTCCATGGGCTGCCCTTCTTAGTAATTGATGTCTAGGATCATCCTCAAAAGTGGACTTACCATGGGTCCCCTCCACCTCCAATGATAAGCAAAAATCATCCATTGCATTGTCTTCAACAAGGTAGTCCACATCATCCATTCTAGTCCGGGTGTACCATTCCTTCGCACCCCACCAAACGATCGTTTGTGATTGCCTTAGGCTGGTATAAAGAGTTTCAATGATCTTTGTATCAAAAGTAATTCTTTTGCCACTTAAGGGAATAGTTCTTTCGTCACTTTTTCCAAGGTGCCCAGTTACGGGATCTTGGTAAATATTTCCTCGCCACCTTGACACCATCCACCATTCCACCATCTTTCGAAGCGTGGAATTGTTGCCCACCAAATCACACACCGTTGTTTGTTCTTCCATCCCTCTCGATGTGTTTTGTGTCTCAACTCGAGATGTTTCTACATCTCATTCCGTGAGTCGATCATGTTTACTTGATCTTCGTGAAGATCGAATCATGTAGAACCTCCCTCTCTTTCCATTGTCGTGTCGAGTGAAGATCTCGAAAGCAAGACGTCAAGACCAAGATGATGGAATGGATCAACATCTTGAGAAGGACAAATGGATCATGAAGATTGTGATAGTTTTGTGACTCCCTTTTCCTCTTACCTCACGTCTTGAATCTCGGGGCGAGATTCTTGTTTAGTGGGGGTGAGTTGTCACAGCCCTAGAGCTTGCATGTAATTAGTGGCATTTCATCCATACATCATGTTTAATTTTCATGAAATTGGAAATGGGGATTGCCTAAACCCTAGCATTAAAGGAATTCAAATAGGCTCAACCAAAAATATTTTTCAGTGATTTCAAATGGCTTTAGAAAATGTTCATCATTTACGGAAAAATGCTTTAAACCAGAACCAGAGGTGCTGCACATTTTTCATGTCATATTTGGTCACTGGATTAATTCATAAAGTATTTGCATTTGGGCATTTAATGCTAATAAATAGTTTAAATGTTCAAATAATCATTAACTAAAATGTTTGTTGTTGGAAATATTCCAAACAGTGACATTGACCAGTTTCATGATTTTTGGAAATGCCCTGGCATTTCTATTAAAGCCAAACATAATTACAGAAAATAGAAAATGGAAATAAAAGAGAAGGACACTAACCTGGCCCAGCTTACATGCACTGGCAGCCCACCTCGGCCGCCACTGGCGGCCCAGTTAGCTGGCCCAGCCCAGCCACGCTGCTTCTTCAACCTTACGCGGAAGGAGAAGCGAGTGTGTGGCGGCCTGCACAGCGGCTGCGCCCGGCTCACTGCTTGCCATATACGCCTCCCCTCGCGTCTGGCGACACCACGCGCCTCCCGACCCTCCCACTTCTCCCTCGCTCTCTGAACCTCCCTTCCCCTCGCTCCTCTGCTTCCCCCCCCCCCCATGACCGAGCATGCACGTCACCGCCGTTCGCTGCCACGCGACCATGACCACCTCCCCGCCTCGCCGACGCCCCAGGAAGCTCCGCCTCGCCCCCCCTCTTCTTCCTCACCCAGACAAAAGGCGCCGGACGCCCCTGGTTGCCGCTAGCTCCGCCGTTCCCCTCCTCGGCCACCGAGGATCGCCGCCGTCAATTCACCGTCGCAGAAGCCTCCCCGAGCTCGCCAACCCCTTCGTTCGATCCACTGTGAGCTGCTGCGTTGATCCCCTCTCCCCCCTGGCTCTTTCCCTCTCGCTAACGCCGATTTCCACCGGAGCCGATTGCTCCTCGCCGCCGGCCATGGCACCGTCGTGGCTACAGCCACAATGGCTCGACGCCAACCCCACCTCTGTGCTCAGCGCAGCACCAGGAGCTCGTAGCCACCACCCGCTCCTCCTCCCGTGCACCGCAGCATCAAACCCGACCCCGCCCGAACTCCGGCCGCCGCCTTGGAGCTCGCCGTCGATCCGGCCACCCCGACCCGGCTAACTCCACCAAGAGCTTGGCTCGTCCCAGCTCCACCTAGATGCCCTCGCGGCCCATTTGGTCGCGGAGTGGCTAAACCACTCTCGCCGCAGCGGGCTTGCCGGGCAGCCTAGATGCGGCAGCCGACTTTGACTTTGACCGAGGGTGGGCCTGGTTGACTCTCTGAGTCAATGACGGTGGGGGCCCGGTAGTGTTAACTCAATAGGTTTAGTTTTAATTAAAATTTAGTTAAGCTAATTACTCTGACACGCGGGACCCACTGTCAGGGTTGACCCGGACCATGTCTCGTTGACCACTGACGTCACATCGACGTCAGTCGACGCAAAGAATCGATTTTCTGGATTTGATTTAATTCAGGAAATTTCAGAAAATACCCCAAACTTCAAATATTCATAACTTTTAATCTGTAACTCCAAATTAAACAAGTTATATATGAAAAATGATCAGAAAAATATGAAGAATCTGTTTATGCCATGATCATGCATGTTTGAACAAGTTAACCTCACTGAATAGGTTGAATCATGATTAGGGTAAATTATGAACTAGCATTTGGAGTTGGAGTTTAACCTTGTTTGAATTCCACTTCAATTAACTTGGCTAGATTTTGCATTAGGTGAATTCAGTACCTTAACATGACATGTCATTCATGTGAATGTGCATTGCATTGATTGTGTTCTTTCTCGATTGCGGTGTTTGCCCCCTCTCGGTGAGCGATGTTAGACGATTGTTCGATGACACCGATGAAGAACTATATTATCTTCAGAAGTGCCAGGTAAGCAAAACCCCCTTGTTCATTCCGATATAATCCTACTCTCTCGCTCCTGCTCTATTTTACTGCATTAGGACAACAACGATTCAACTGTTACTTGCTGCGGTAGCTGAACCCCTTTATCCTCTGCATGACCTGTCATTCCACTGTAATTAGATGAAACCCACTAGCATGAGTAGGAGTTGCTTGAGCCATGTTGTGCCTACTCATTCATGCTTGTTTGTCATGCCTACTCGCTTAGAGTTGAGTCAGGTCTGATTCATCGGGAATGAATCGGAGGTGTGTGAACATGTCCTCTGCGTGTGTGAGCTAAGTGTGTGAACACGATTTGGTAAAGGTAGCGGTGAGAGGCCATGTAGGAGTACATGGTGGGTTGTCTCATTGCAGCCGTCCTCGAGAACTGAGTTACGTGTTTGTGATCCATGAAACAGTTACTACCACGCATTGGGATCCTTAATTGACCCTCTCGGCTTCTTAATCACCCTTGTTCCCAGTCAGGGAGTTGCAAGTAGTTTACGGTGTTTGTAGCATCTTTGGGGCCGCATTAATGCTGACCGTAGGGTGGGTTGTGTTGCGGTAGGCACCGTGGCCCGGTGTACCGATTCGCCCGTTTGGTGTCTGGGAACCCTGCACACATCGTTCGGGGCTGTATGGGAAACCTCGGCGGACTCCTGCGGATGGAACCCGAATAGGCGATAAACACGGACTAGGGACTTGAGTGTTTAGGTAAGTCGTGGCCGACACCCACGTTGGGCTTCCGCTTGAAGGTTGCCGAGTACATGTCGTGTAAACGGCGGTAAGTGGTGAGAGCGTGTGTGAAGAAATGCGCCCTGCAGGGTTAATATGATCTATTCGAATAGCCGTGTCCATGAAAAGGACTTACAGGTTGCCTATATCAGTTCATAGACAAGTGAAAGTGGATACTCTGAAATGCGCAAGATAAGCGTGAGTGCTATGGATGGCGTTCTCGTAGGGAGACGGGAGCGGGTCCATAGTGGTGTATTGATATGGTGAATATGTGGACTCGTGTGCGCCACCTCAACATAGTTACTTGCAGTCGTAGTTCAGGATAGCCACCGAGTCAAAGCTGGCTTGCTGCAGTTAAACTCCACCACCCCTTTTGATAATGATGCATATGTAGTTAGTTCTGATGTAAGTCTTGCTGAGTACAATTGTACTCACGTTTGCTTATTTTATGTTTTGCGAGAGAGGCGTCGGTCTCGCTTAGTAGTTCAGCGTGGCTTCGACGTTTAGCTTGTTACCTCGGCTACGATCTTGTGCCCTCGGCAAGATCTGGTAGATAGTCGAGCTTCTCGGCCTTTTTCATTTATAGTTATACGTACTCAGACATGTTTAGCTTCCGCTTGTGCTTTGACTTGTATGCTCTGAGTGTTGGGTCATGAGACCCATGTTTGTAATATCTCGCTCCTCCGAGCCTAATGAATAAATATTTGAGTCGTAGAGTTATGTTGTGATGCCATGTTGTACTTACACATATTGAGCATATTGTGTGTATGTTTGAAATGCTCGGTATGTGTGGGATCCGACAAACTAGTTGTTTATCCTTGGCGGCCTCTCATATGGGGAAATGTAGTCTCGTGTTTCTGAGCGATAGTAGTCCGCTTCTGACCCGGTTCACCGAGTCCTGCTAGCCCAAAGACTACTACTTGGGCACTTGATCGGCGGCATGTGTTTCACTTCGTTCTTATGTCCGTCCCTTCGGGAAATGTCACGCGGTGTTATTTGAGTCCTGCCTAGCCTGCTCTGACCCGGAATACCGGAGTCCGGTTAGCCCGGTGCTACAGCCCGAATTTATCGTTGATGACCGACATGCTCGATGTGATTCATGTATGCCTGTCCCCATAGGTTAAGCGCCGCTTTGGGTTCACGACTAGCCATGTCGGCCGGGTTTTTATCATGTGGATGCTAGCGACAACTTTGTCATATACGTGAGCCAAAAGACGCAAACGGTCCCGGCCATGGTAAGGCGACACCCGTGGGAATACCGTGCGTGAGGCCGCAAAGTGATATGAGGTGTTACCGGCTAGGTCGATGTGATTTGGAATCGGGGTCCTGACAAAACACATTCAATCCGTTCCTAAGTATAAGTATAAGTTGTTTCAGAAATTTCACTATGGACTACATAAAGAACAAAATGTATGAATCTGCACTAAAAAAATATGTCTATATGCATCCACATGTAGTCCATAGTGGAGTATCTAAAAAGACTTATCTCTACTACTATCTCTACTACTATTAAACAAACAAACATATTCAACACTAAATACACCCAGCCTAACGTACACGTAACAACACGGATCAATTATAGCCTTAGATCAGGACCACTTAATTTGATCTAACCGTTAAAATTATACTAACCCTAAGTCCAAACTGTGATTAGCAATTTACCTGGCGGACGAAAACTCTGTCGAATCAGCGTTCCACGCCCCGCCCCGCCCACCCCAACATAGCTTCCTTAGATTAAGGGGGAAAAACACAACCCAATCATAAACATACCTGATTTCAGGCGAGCGACGCGGTCAACACGGGATGACGGCGGCAGCTCGATGCAGGGGCTCTGGCGGGGCTGGCGTGGATCTGGCGGATGCCAGCTGGATCGGGTCGACTACGGGAGGCTCTGGCGAGTCGGAGGGACGGCGGAGGCGGCGGCTGAGCTCCTCCATGGCCTGCTGCGGCTCCAGGGAGAGAGAGCTTCGAAGGTGGGAAGGAGATAGTGAAGAACAGAAGCAAGGGAGAGGAGGAAGGGCGGGCGCGCGGCAGCCTCGACGGTGAACCTCCGGTGGTGACTGTCTCCAGCGAGAGGCGGCGCACGGCGCCGACGCGAGCGTACGGGACGGCGACGGCTGTCACGGCTTGGAGTTGCAGGACATCCCCTTGCTCCGAGACGCCTTCCGCGGTGTACTGAGAAGTCAACAACGCCACGAAGACGTCCTGACCGAGGCCAATGGTCGTGCTCCACTCGCCCTCTCATCGGATCATCAGCGGAGACCAAAGGTCGCCGTCCCATGATTTAGATATTGATTCAGTATATACTATTATTAGTATAACATGTGCAGGAACAAGACGGCAATAAGAAATGGTGGCTTGCTCCACCGTCACAACCTCACAGGCTGTCGATCTTGATCATCTCATTCGCTGCTGTCAAATTAGGAAGTGCTTACCATCTCATACGCACGAGGCTCTGCAGCTGGAGAGCATCTAGAGAGCAGACACACTTATTAGGAAGTGTTGGTACTGTGGAAGACCCAATAGGATTAGTCACCGATCTTATTGAAGCAGAAGACGCACAGGTGTGTTGGTTCTGGATTCTCTTATTTGTGTTATTTCTCTTCTCTATGACTTTATTTTTTTTCCTTCTGTATGTAATGATCTACCAGGAGACAAATGGTGAGCGATCCTCTGTCAACCAAATTCCTCGCTTGTCCCTTGTTCGGTGGATTAGTATTTTTCTGTCAATGGTGAGCGATCCTCTGTCAACCTCATTTATTTTTCTGTCAACCTCAAGAAAATTTCGTGCTAAGATCATAACATGCAGGAAGATATACCTTTGTGCAGTACGAGCGGAGCTGGGTTAGGGTGATGTACTTTTTGTTCTTGGAAGTCATATGCTCTAACTTGAGTGATCCTAAAGAAGCAACCAACTAGAACAGTTTTCATTCTGTAGTGTTTGTTTAGTTTGGGCCATCGTTAAGGTCAGTTAAGTGTAGTTGATCTCTTTTGTCTGATGCACCATATTGCAATGATTTTTAATTTAGTGTTACGAACCATAGTTCACCTCAGTTAAATTATTTAATCTCTCATATATTACAGTTCAATTCAGTCAAGTTTCAGATTTGCAGCCATAGTGAACTTCAGTCAATTTTTCTTCAGTCAAGTTTCACTAATTTGAAGCCATAGTTCACTTCAGTCAAGTTTCACTTATTTGTTCCCCACAAAAATAAGTTTCACTGATTTGCTCTTGCTGCTGTCGGATGGCTGACGAACTATCGATAGGAGAAGGACGTCCCACAGCAGTAGTTTGTAGTATGTCAGAGGATCGCGTTTTGGATTGACATGGAGTCATGGCTCTTGGTCTTCTCCCCCTCAAATTTTGCATGGGTGCCTATGATCCCTCCATGGAGACTTGAAACGAAGCATTAGGTACAAGAAGCAGCAAAGCTCAAGTTTTATGTTCTTTAGCTTCTAGCCAGCAAGAACAAGTCACCACAGTAGTCATAAAAAAATATGCGAGGTTCACAGAGATCTTTATTCGTTTAATAGTATTGTCGTATGCATTTCATAATTGATATTTGTAGAACCAGTAAAAAAATATTGATGAAGGAATTTAATTGGCGCTGCATCAAGATAGTGTTGCACCTTACATATTAAAATTGATACTTCTGTGCCAGTTTTCTAAGTTTCGGCGGCGTAAGTTTTGAAGGAAAATTCCATCGATAGAGAAAGTAACAAATTGCATGATTTGCTGATCATGTACATTCTGATAATTTTCTTTGATCGTGGTTGTTGTTGATGTACAAAGAAAAAAACACAGGTAGAGAGGATATCTTTTTCAAACTGTTTTCTTTGTAATGAATTGGGGGAGAAAATGTTTATCAATATATTCATTTGTACTATGCCTAAAATATGTTCTATTCAATTTCCCCGTGTTATTCTTCAGGACCAAAGCCGCTGGACATATGGGACAAGGAGGGTGAGTCAATCATTGCTTGGGGTTTTTTAAAGTTCAATTCCTTCCATTCCTATGTTGTGGATATATCTTCGTTGGAAACCTAAAGTATTATGGGCTTCTGATTATGGCAAATGAAGATCTGCAAGCTGCCATTTACCTTACTCATATTTCTGTTGTTGGTGTGACTTAGACATTGAATATGGTCTGGCAGCAAAGGTATCATTGCCTATTGACTATGAGGGTGCTTGGATACGTTTTAGTCCCATGACTAAAAGTAGTGGGACTAAAACTTGCTAGCCTTACCCATGCTTGGATACAAATACTAAATAGACTAAAATAAGTTGATGAGCATTTATTATCCTCCAAACTCTCCAATCCCGAACTCGCATGTGTTAAAGGAGAGGAGTTAAATGAGGAAAGAGAGGACTAATTCACATTTTAGTAGGGTTCCCCTGACTAAATTTTTTTAGTCTCAAGACTAGTTCTAGCCTTTCTTTAGTCAGGGGTGATTGGAACTTTAGCCTCTAAAAGAGACTAGTTTTAGTCAGACTAAAAATAGTCCCTTGGATCCAAGCATGGCCTATGTTGGGGACTACATGTGCTCTAGGCTGCAATTTGGCTTTGTTTCCAGAAAGTACATGTGATGGTTGTTAACTATTATTTTCATATAATTTTGTCTGGTTGACACATATTATTATTAACTCATTGCACCTTTATGATTTAGCTACATTGAGAAATGTGTAAGCATATTAAGAATTACCGAGATAATTAGTTTGTGTCTTTATATAAACGACGCTAAACTATAGCACTCATTTGCAGTATAGTTGGTATGTATATTTTTTAATCTATTAGAATAACCGAATAATGTATGTGAATTCTCACATGTGGTTGTAATATTAGTCAATACATGCGTTGCACGTGCAAGCTTACTAGTAATTAGAAACGGAGGAGTATAAATCTTGATTGATATGATTAAAAGAGGAAATGACCATATGTTATACAAAGTATAATATTTTTCTGTCACACCACAAGCAAAAGTGTATATTTAGGAGTAAAATGCACAGAACCACCACAATTATATCAACGGTGTGTATTTAAGAGGAGCTGCTCGTGCAGCTCCCACCATGTCGGGTCACCTTCGCACCGCTAGGCCACCACCGCCTCCTCCCTCCTCTCCCAATCGTGCGCCGTGTGCAGGAGACGAACGACGCGTGCATGCATGCCTGCCCGGTCTCGCGACGGCGACCCTAGCGCCGCCGCTCGCTCTCCGTCAAGGACCTACGCCATAGGCACACGCCGCCCACACGTCTTGAAACATTCGCAAATCGCCCCCTAAATCTATTTGTTTTCACAACCCCTTTCAGTGGTATCTCTATCGTCGACCACAAGACAGTCTCGGTACCATCGACCCAGTGGTGGATAGAGATTGAGGTTTGTTAGGGTGACGATATGCAAAATATCTTATATTTGTTTCTTTTTGAAAAAGAGGAAGACCCGCGGCCTCTGCATTTGGACGATGCATGCAACCATTTTATTAATTGTTCACAAAGATCTTATAAAATAATACATCAGTAAGTCTGAAAGCCACCATCTTGGCAACATTTGTCACTACTCCTATCCACTTGAGAATAGGTGCCGATTGTTCGATTCGAAACCAAACAGACATCATACTAAGGTCTAACATCTAAAACCCGAGGCCCAACCAAGCCATTGCCTGATGTGAGACACACACCGGTTTGGCGCACTCTCAGATGTAGCCTCCGCCTCTTCCACCGATCCATCTTCAGAACAGGTACTGACACATTGACATTGTCAGGCATGTCGTCGATGCCACCATGGCACCAGACAATGCCACCTCTCTACGCACGTCCATCATCATACATCCGTCGCCGAGACCCTGCTGCGCCACGCCGCCGAGACTCTGCATCATCGATACGTGACATGAGACGCCGCTCACCGCAAAAACCGTCCACTGGTCCCTCGAGCCAATGCACACCTTCATTTTTGTGAATGGAGGGAGTATAATTTTTCTGCCAGCTAAATATATACTACCTTCTCTTTCACTTTCATAATGTTCTTCCAACGAGGGGAATCATTGAATCTAGGTTTGACTGTTAATGATGGCATTCTTTCCTCCGGTGCCAAATCACTTGGTTCCAAGCAATAATCTGCATTCAGTTAGACACACATAGCGTCGAGAACCTAGTGTTTGATCCCCAGCAGGCTGAGAGTACAATCACTCTTCTAAATCTTAACCCCTCAACCAGTGACCCTGTCTATTCTCATTGGACGAATTTGCGGTGTTTTTCTTATCACGTGACCTCTTGATTGCCGGGTTTTAGCGGTCATGATTCCTTCACCGTCCGCACATCCCTTCGAGCAATGAAGTTTGTAGTACTTGGTACGTACGTCCATACTCCAGTAGTAACTTTTAACATTTTATTAAGTACTCCAGGAGTACATAGTAAACTCACGCAAGATGGTACAGAGTTTGCCCTCAGCTTCAGCTTTGATCTGCACCAGCGCTGTGCCCCGCCCAGAGGCAATTCCGATGCACCGCTTGCCATTACTGAGACCTGCCACAGTGCCACGTTTCGAGCACCCGACCCGACGAGCGCGGTACGGCGGAGGCCACGGCATGGCGAAAAAATCGGGAAGCGCGGCAAGGACGCACGGACGGACGGGCGCAAACCAGGCCGAGCTGCTGCATGCCGCTGCAGCGGCGTCGGTGGGGACTGGAGATGGGAAAGGAAGCAATAGTGAAGGTGACCGGCGCCGGACGGGCTGACTGATGGATGGAGAAATCCGGCCGGACGGTTCGATGGAGACGGCCATGATGACGATGATGAATGGGGTGGAGCCGCTGCCCGCTGCAGAAATGGGCACGCGAGGCCGGCCGCGCCGAGGCCCGACATGTCGCTCCCTGCACGGCGAATACGCCTCCTCGCCTTTTCTGGCGACTCCCTGCGTCTACGTTTTTTTTTCCCTACGAGACCCTACAGCGTCTTTGTGACAGCCTGGTTTTTGTCTTTTTTTTTTTCGGACTTAATTTGCATTTGCCTTCATTTGACTTGGTTTTGAGTTTTAAAAATCAATTTAAATGGACTTGTCACTTGGGCATGCCCTTGACTTTCACCCAAGTGACCCATTTGCCTCTCATCCAACTCCATTTATTTCTAAAACCCTAAAATGGCCCATTGAATATTTTTCATAAGTGAAAATATTCATTTTCTTTCTGAAACCTCATTTCAGAAATTAGAGTTCCAAAGCAACCCCAATTTTTATAGCTTCAAAAATTCTGAGATAATTCCTGAATTTTTTTTGGACCTTGACCCACCTCCCCGAGTAAAAATATTGCATGACTTTTTGTAATATTTTTGCTATAGAAAATCTTTTCAATTCTGACCCAAAAATGCAGTTGTACAACAAGTGCATTTTTTCTAAATCTTTTAGAGCTGACCTTTTTTGAGCTAAAACACCCTCCTAAGAAACTCTTGACCCCAGGAGATCAGCCCTAATGGCCTTCTAGAACCTAGCCAAACTTCGCGACCAAGTTTCTGTCCAGAAACTTGCCAGCAAGCTTGAGTCATTTCTGGTCGGCCTGGATTTGAGTTTTTATGTCCCTTAGACTAAACACTGCATGGACTCTAGCCCAGACATGGTTTGGCAGCGTTTGGGCGTCGTTTTGGCAATGTCAGGGCGGTGACCGCATGTGGACACGGGGCCTGGCAGGTGTTCGACGCGCTCTGCGTTGCGCCAGCGCCTCTGTTCAGCGCGTGCTCGAGCCAGAGCTCGCCGACGACTGCCGCACCGCGCCACCACCCTCGTCTCTTCGCCCTTGACCTCTCCCTGGTGCTCGCCGACGCCGGAGACGCCGCAGCGAGCACGGGCGCGTCGCGACCAAAAGCCACAGTGCACCCACGCCCCTGTCTTCTTCTCCCCCTCCTTCCTGTGCTCGTCCGCGAGCATGGACAACCTTCGCGTGATCGTTGAGCCTCTCGCGCCCTCGCTGACGCCCCTCGTCGCCTCTCGCCGTCTTCTAGAGAGCTCCGGCGGCGACACGTCCCTCCTTCCCCCTCCGGCTATAAATTGGCCCCTCCCCTCTGTTCCAGCGCCACCCACAGCCCCATCCAACCTCCACACACACGCATCACAGCCACAGCCCGGCCGGGCAGGCCTCTGGCCGCCGTGCCCGACCTGAGCTCGCCGGCGACACCCGTAGCTCAGCCACCCCGTCCTCGACCTCCTGGAGCCCAACCAACCACATAGGCGCGTCCCTGGAGCCCCTCTGGTGCCGTCCTGAAGACGCGGAGCCCCTAGAGCAGCCCCTCGCCGTCGCCTTCTTCCTCTCCGGCAAGACCCGACCGCCAGGGAGCCCTCTCGTTTGGCCCAAGGAGCCCTCCTCGCCGGCGTGAGCTCCGGCGAATCGCCGCCGCACTCTGTTTCTCTCCCCTTCCCCTCTCTCTTGACCGATGGGGCCTGCTGTTAGCCTCTCCGCTCGCACCCGAAGCGGTACGAGTGGAGGCATCTTTTGGCTTTACGCCATCGACGTCACCCCCCTAGATTTTCTGTTTATTCATTTTAATTCGAATATTTTGACCAGAACTTTGACCTTGAATATCTCCTAGCCTATAAGTCCAAATGAGTTGATTCTTTTTTGCATTTGGTTTGTTACAGAAAACTCTAGCAGCACACCAAAGTGTGGATTTTTCCTTGCCGCCTAGAATTTCTGGTGATTTTCAGAGTGGTTCTTGATATTTTATTTTGTGGTTTTTAAATATTTTTAGAGGGAGAGACTTGTCTTGAAGCTGTCCAGGAGGAGTGTGAACCTCCTCTGCACTAAGGCAAGCCACAATAACATTTGGATGGTGTCATCTCAATATCTTTGATTTTCTACTTGAATATTAGCTAATTTTCATGCATTTAAAATAGTTAAGTAATTATGTTTTGATGCTTAGTTGCTTTTTCATGCTTGTTATGCTTGTTTTAGTTACTGGTTAACTGCATGGAGTAGTTTAATCAAGTAGAGTAAAGTTCTAGCTTTATGGTAATGCTTTGATAAATAAGGGTAGTTCCTTTTGATAATAGCTATTTTCATATTAAAGATAAATGACTAAAAATGAGATATGATAATAACCAGTGTAGTAACATCAGTAGCTTTGTTGATGAGTAGTGCAAGATAGTACTTCTGTGCTGTTGATCCGTTCTGATGAGTTGCATCTTGAGCATATCGAGTAGTTGCATGATCATGGCATCATATGGCTTGTAGTGAGTTTATTTTCAAGTTAAACTTGATAATAATGCAACTTGAATAATAAATTGATCAAGTCATGGTGCCTCTTAATCGGGTTCTTTGAGTGCGACCACATTTACCTTATGGGGGGTCTTGATTCGGTCCTTTGTCATGCCTCTTACCGGTGCCTCCAACTAGGGAAGGTTATGGGCGTGCGGTACCAGCCCGATGGCAGACATAACCTTATGTGCTCGTTTGTTTTTATGGTACCTTGTCCCTGTTTGGGACCGTTTTGCCACGACGGTGGCCGTAGATGCCTTTGGTAGGCATGGGCCGCCCATGACTTAGCCCTGAGAGGGAGTGAGTCGGAGCGGCCGAGAGAGTGTCATGGCAAGGGAAGGGTTTCGTCGGAACTCTGTGGTCCACCCGAATGGGAGTGCGAGGCCCTTGAGTTCCGTAGTGTGGGTAAAGTGCGCTACCTCTGCAGAGTGTGTAAGGGCATATTTGTCCCTAAGTGTTTTGGTGATTGATGACAATGCTTTTGCGGATTAATCGTGTGCCTTGAGTTTCTTAGTTGCTTCATCGCTAGGCACAAGACGGTTCGGTGCCCCTCGAAGACTATTGAAGACGGCGTTTTTCTACGTTTCTTTTTGGTGGATTTGAGTCGTAGGAGAGCCGTACTATTAAGAGGGGGTCCGTGTCGGAAAGGTTCGGGTGGAATGATCACGTACACGTTTCCTTCCTCGTCTCCTCCTTTCCCTTGCACTTTGGAGCATTCCCCGTCTATCCTCTATGTGAGTGTCTGGACTACTGTTGTTGAGCTTGCGGTAATCTGTTCCACGAGCGGCGATACCGCGAGCACTTATGTAGTACCGTGCCCATCCACGGTAGTACCGCGGGAGCCCACGGTAGTACCGCTCCTTCAGAGTCGTAGTACCGTGGCTCCCTGGCCAAGTACCGCTGCCTCGCGGTAGTAGGCGCGGATGTAAATTTTTACATCCGCGCCCACACGGTAGTACCGCACGCTGAGGACGGTAGTACCGCGGGCGCCCACGGTAGTACCGCTCCCCCGAGCTATAGTACCGTGGTTCCCTGGCCTAGTGCCGTTGCTCCACGGTAGTAGGGGTCGATGTAATTTTTTTACATCCGCACCCACACGGTAGTACCGCGCCTTATGCACGGTAGTACCGTGACGGATGTTTGCATCGTCTCTTTGACCACGGAAGTAGGCACGGATGTATTTTTATTCATCCGTGCCGTTTCCAGACTAGGACTTACCTGCCTCGCGGTAGTACTGCAGGTGGGAGCGGTAGTACCGCGCTGGCGGTAGTACTACTTGTGTTATAGTCTCTGTAGCTGCCGCGGTAGTACCGTGATCTCCCGCGGTAGTACCGCGTGTCCTGCGGTGATGCAGCGCTCTGAGCGGTAGTACCGCAGTCGCACTGGTCTAAGTGGATAACGGTTGGATGTTGTCCTCCACTATAAAAGGTGTGTCTCCTACCTATAGTTGACCACCTCTTCCATCCCTAAGCTCCATTGTTGCTCCAAGCTCCATTTTCGGCCGATCTCTCTCCCTAGCCAATCAAACTTGTTGATTTGCTCGGGATTGGGTGACAAGGCCCCGATCTACACTTCCACCAAGAGATATTCGATTCCCCCCACTAATCCCTAGCGGATCTTGTTACTCTTGGGTGTTTGAGCATCCTAGACGGTTGAGGTCACCTTGGAGCCATAGTCCATTGTGGTGAAGCCTCGTGGTGTCGTTGGGAGCCTCCAATTAAGTTGTGGAGATTGCCCCAACCTTGTTTGTAAAGGTTCGGTCACCGCCTTCAAGGGCACCAATAGTGGAATCACGGCATCTCGCATTGTGTGAGGGCGTGAGGAGATTACAGTGGCCCTAGTGGCTTCTTGGGAGCATTGTGCCTCCACACCGCTCTATGGAGACGTACTTCCCTTAAAAGGAAGGAACTTTGGTAACACATCCTCGTCTCCACTGGCTCCACTCTTGGTTATTTCGTGCCTTTACTTTTGCAAGCTTACTTGTGTTGTATCCATTGCTTGCTTATGTGCTAGTTGTTATTGCATCATATAGGTTGCTCACATAATTGCATATCTAGACAACCTATTTTGTTGCAAAGTTTAAATTGGTAAAGAAAAGCTTAAAAATTGTTAGTTGCCTATTCACCCCCCTCTAGTCAACTATATCGATCCTTTCAATTGGTATCAGAGCCTCGTCTCTTTATTAAGGACTTTGCCGTCCGAAGAGTATGGTTGACGCCACAGACGTTGTGGAAGAGCACTACGGTGTGAATCCTACCTCGTCTACGGCCGATGGGGGAACCTCGGTCTCTCGTGAGGAATTCAATGTGGCTCTAGACACATTGAAAGACTCCATGACGACCAAGGTTGAAAGCATGTTTACTAAATTTCTAGAAGGACTTAAACTGTCCACCTCGCCGATGAAAGTGGGTGATCCCACTAACAAGGTGACAGATGCTACCTCCGACAAGGGGGAAGCTAACAGTGAAAAGGGTCCTTCTACTAGCGGTAAAAATGGCTCCGGCATCTTTGCCCATGTGGAACCTCCAACTTATGGTGGACCGATTCCCTCTACTCATTTAAATCATGCCGGTCCTCCTCCTAAGATTGTGAAAAATGAGGATTTTGATTCTTGGGTGTATCGCTTCAAGCATCATTTAAAGCATGTGAATACTAATCTTTGGAGAATCATTGAAGAAGGTTTCTATCCACATGACCCAAGCAACTTCACCCCTCGAGAAGCCGTGGATAATCAATTCAATGAGATTGCTCTCTTCATCATCCAAGAAGCAATTCTCCCCGAAGATCTCCCTCATCTTCGACCCTACGCCACGGCCAAAGACGCGTGACAGTGCGTTGTGTATCTCTATCGGGGAAGTGCGAGCATTCAACGCTCCAATTATGAAGTGGTGCAAGATGAAGCCGATGAGTTTGCTATGAAGGAAGATGAAGAACCTCGTGAGCTCTTTCGGAGAGTAACCAAGCTTGCGGTCTCACTCCGAGATCATGGGAGCAAGGACACGGATGACAATTGGATCAAACGCAAGTTCCTCAAGGCCATGATGCCCTACAACAAGGCCATGTCCTCCGTCATTCGCCAAAGACCGGACTTCCACTCCTTGACCTCAAGTGAAGTGTTGGATGAGTTCGTTGCCATGAGCATCTTGGACAAGACCGCCGATAACACGGTGCTCCGGTCTCAAAGAGCAAAGAATCCCAACCTTGCCTTGAAGGCCAAGGTTATTGTGGAAGAAGAGGAAGAAGAGGAAGATGAGGAGAGCAATCCCGAAGATACAAAATATGATCATCACGAGCACATGGCTCTCGCTTCAAGGCAATTTTGGAGCAAGAGGAACTCAAGACCCAATTTCAACAAGAACAACTCAAGTGGCTTCAAGAGCAAGCAACGAGTTAGAACTTGTTTCAACTGTGGCAATGTGAGCCACTTCGTTGCGGATTGTCCTTACGAGAAGCGGGAAGACAATGGTGGCAAGCTCATCCGGAGAGACAAAGCCAAGTCTTTCCCCAACAAGAACAACTTCACCAAGAAGACTCCTACTCGAGGGTTGGTGGTTCAAGAGGAGTACCGTGAGGATGCCTATGATGATGAAGATAGTGAAGCAATGGCCATGGCATCCGTTGCCATTGCCACAACTCCCCGGGTGTCTCTCTTCGGTACACCCAACGAGAACATCACCGCCAAGTGCCTCATGGCTAAAGCCACCAACAAGGTAACCCCCAACATCAAAACCACCATTATTCCTAATCCTTCTTTGACGGTTGGGATTGATGATGGTAAGGGGTCTAATGAGGAGGTAAATGATTTTGAGTCCTTTATGAGTAAGCTCAAGGGAAAATCCAAGAAGCACTTTGTTGCTCTCTTGGAACAACTTGGTGAAGCCAATGACATGATTGAGGCTCACGAAGAAACCATCTCTAAGATGCAAGGTCATAGTCGTGACTATGCCGATGAGATATCAGATCTCTCTAATGCTCTTGAGGAAGAGCGTGGGCATCGTTTGGCTCTTGAGGAGTCACAAAACGATGACCATGCCAAGTTAAAGAAAGATCTCGATCATGCTCTTGTTGTGTCTTGTGTGATAACTTCCGAGAAGGCTAAACTTGTGGTTGATCATGCTAGACTCAAGGAGGAGTTTGATGTGCTTGACAAGGCCCACAAGGTCTTGAAGGGTGTTCATGCTAACCTCAAGGAGTCTCATGCTCAACTCCAAGTTAAGCTAACCAAGGAGAAGGCCACCTTTCCTCACTTAATCTTAATTGATAACACAAATGCTACTAACCCGTGTTGTGAGCATGTGCATCTTGTGGAGGAGAATGCCAAGTTGAAGGAACAACTCAAGAGAGGCCTTGTGTCATGCATACAAGGTGAGAAGAACCTAAATGACCTTTTGAGCAATCAAAAGGAAGTTGTGGCAAAGGAGGGAGTTGGGTTCTCACCCAAGTCCAAGAACAAGAAGAAGAACGAGAAGAAGAATGACAAGACCAAATGACCTCCCCCGCTTAAGCAAACTTTTGTGAAGGAGGGAGAGGGTGCTCCTAAGGAGAAGAAGAACAATGCGAAGAGTGGTGATGCCAAAAAGGGCAAAGTCACCTCTCCCAACAAAGCCGACGACTTTAACGCTTCTTATGTGTTGTGCCGTGCTAGTGATGGGCATGTTTATGCTAAATTTGTTGGTTCTTCTTATGAGTACATTGAATGGTCTATTTGGGTTCCTAAGACCCTTGTTACTAACATCAAAGGACCCATTACTCAATGGGTACCTAAAACCAAGCATTGATCTCTTGTAGGTGTTTGCTTAGGTGGGGATCATGGTTGCTCGATAGTGGAGCAACAAATCATATGACCGGGAGCAAGGACTTGGTGGTGGACGTGCAAAAGATCCCATCTATGCCCACCAATGTCGAGTGGGGTGATGCCTCACATTCTAAGGTATTGGGTCTTGGCAAGGTTGTCATTTCTCACGGTCTAACAATCGAGAAAGTCATGCTTGTTGAGTCCCTTGCATACAATTTACTTTCCGTTCATCAACTCGCACTCATGGGCTTTGCCACCTTCTTTGATGTTGATACCGTGGCCCTCTTGTGGAGCAAGACTCTTAAAGTAGCCTTTGTTGGGCATGTCGAGAACGGTCTCTATGTGATTAACTTTTCCGAGCGACCCACTAAGACCGCGACATGCCTAATGGCTAAAGTTGATGTGGGATGGCTTTGGGATCGCCGTTTAGCCCACGTCAATATGAGATCTTTGCAAAGTCTTCTCAAGGGGGACCATGTCCGTGGACTAACAAATGTTAGTTTTGCCATAGATCGTGCTTGCAGTGCTTGTATCGAAGGAAAGCTTCATGAGACGGCTCACCCTCCCACGACTATCATCTACTCGAAGAGACCCTTGGAGCTCCTTCACATGGACCTCTTTGGGCCTCCATCCTTTGATAGTCTTGGGGGAAGAAAGTATTGCTTGGTGATTGTGGATGATTATTCAAGATACACTTGGGTATATTTCTTCAAGAGGAAGAGTGAAACCCAACAAACTGTAACACCCCAAAAATTTAACCATGTTGTGTTTGTTAAAATTTTGCCAGGAACTTACATTTTTTATTTTTCTGGATTTATTTTTGATCTCAGAACCTCTCTTTTCTTCTAAGTTGTGGAGTTTTCACCCCAAGTAAAAACTTTCCAATTATTATTGGACTTGTTTACCCTCTCAAATAAAACAATTATTTTATCAGTGAGATTATTTATATAATTATTTTTCCCTGAGCTTTATTTCTCTAAAATAGTTTTTCATAAGTTTTAGGGTCCCATTTGCACTGCAACCCTTTGATAAATTCATTTAAAAATCCCACCAAAATTTGGGGATGACATATGATGTCCCTAAAACACTTTTATGCAAAAATATTCCTTAGTCATTTGGAGATTTTGAGTTTTACCACAAGTTTTAAAATCTGGTCCAGTTGCACTTTTGCACTACAACCTATTTAAATATTTCTTTAAAACTTCCACCAAAATTAGGGGATGTCAGTAGGAGTATATTATTCATATTTATGCAAAAACCCATTGATGTTCTTTGAAATTTTGAGTAAATCATCCTCATCTTCATTACGGTTCAACTTGGTGATTTGTCTGCAACCATATTTTTGCTTGCCCCATTTCCTTGATTTTTCTCACTGCTTGTAGACCACCCTACCAAACACTTAAGTCCAGGAGAATGGACCCATTGGAGTATGTTTAGTCCATGCAATGATGCCATTTACCTTCTGTCCAGAACTGAAGATTTGCAAAACTTGCACTAGCAAGTTTCTGCTTTTTCCCAAATGACCTTGCCATCCTCACCTACATCTAAAGAGACTCCAATCTGGAAAGTTTGGCTACCACAAGAAATGCCTAAGTGCCCTTGGCATTTTGTCAAACACCTTATGGGCATGATCAGTTTTGGCATAGTTTCTGGTTTGTGCAATGGACCTACTTGCTTTGCCTAACCACCATGTCCACTAAGCCTCTAGACTACCCTAACCTAATCCTGTTAAACCCCAGCTCCACCCTAGCCTCCTAGCAAGCCCTGGCATTTCGCCGAACACACAGTGGGCGTGCCTGGCGCCAGAGGCTGCGTTTGCACTGCAGGCGTGCGCACGAGTCGCCGCGTCCCGCTGCCGCCTCCCCCGCACCCGTTCTGGCCCCTCCCCTCTCCCAGTAGATGCACCCGGCTCCTCCCTCGCCGCAGGAAAAGGAGGGAAACGGATACTCAATTTAAAGTGAGTAAACAGAATTCCATACTCGACCCCTTTTTGGCTGAGTAGGATTCGACAATTGCTGAGTAGGATTCGACAATGGGCCTGAGTATCCTGTCACCTTGATGTGGTATTCACACAATGGGGCCGAAGTGCAAAGCCCCGCAGCCTATCCGTGGTCGGGAAGGCAGGGGTATTAAAAGTGAAACTTGGCTTGCGTGTGCACGCACACAAAGGATACTGAGTTGGATTGCAAAGCCTCTCAGACGGAAGGAACCTGTTTTAAAAACCCCTTTCTACAATGTTGAGAAATCTCACGCAAGCAACTACACGTCGCAAGTCTTCGGTATTGTTCGCAAGGAATTTGAAAAGATTGACTCCGCTTTTATTTCTGCCTCCGGAGCGCCCTCTTTTTTTGAGTGGGATGCAAAGGAAGGGTAAGATAGTAAGGGATACAACACTGCGAAGGGTTTGGTTAAAATATGCCAAATTCTGCCAAATACACAAATAAAACCCAACCATACATGCCCACCAATTATATCTTCTAAATCATCTACACTAACAATCCATCCTTCTCCACCAAAAGGAGATTTTAGTAAATAACCAAATATAACACTGGCCGCCTGGCCCCCTCCTGGCGCCCTACAGCGCCGCCACCGCAAGCCACCATCGCCGCCCCGACAACCTCTGCTCTGGTCGGCGCCGCCCGAGCCACGCCAATGCGCCAGCTCGCTCGTGGAACAGCCCGAGCTCATCCACTAGCTCGTCAGCTAGCGCCCGTCGCCGCCACGTCGCCCTATCCACTACAGAACGGCGGTCGCTGACGATCCTATCCACAGCCGCCGCGAACCGACCTAGCCGCACTATAAGTAGGGGTCCCCGAGCTCGTCCAGCCACTCAGACAGCCTCAGGCCACCGCCATAGCACCCCCACAGCCAGTAATCATCGGGGGGAAAACGTCTTCCCCGACTCACGGCTCGGCCGCCACGCCCCAGCCTCTGCTCATCGCAACCAGGCCCCCCTGCCCGTCCGACGCCACCACCCGACTCCCCTGGCCCGTGCGGAGCTGCCCAGCCTCTCAATCGTGATCGAGAACCACCGTATAACACAACCCCAAACCCACCCGAAGCCTCCTCCGCCGCGGAGCTCGCCGCCGGCGACTCCCTCCACCCCCGCCGACCCAGCAACCACGGGGAGGTCCGCCCTGAGCTGGCAGATCCATCCCTACCCTCGAGGAGCCGTCGTTCGCCGGCGAAGATCGCCGGAGCTCCGCCTCCGTTCGGCCAAAGGAGAGGAAAGGCAGGGGAGACCGGTCAAACCTGACCAATGGGCCCCCCGGACCCACTGTCAGTGACCACGGGCCGGTCCATGCTGGCTAAGTGGAAGCGTAAAAGCAAAGTACGCCTTCGACGTGTTCAGTTTTCGATACGTTTTTTTTGTTTTATTTTAAAAACAGAATTTGACCAAAACTTTGACTGGCTATATCTTTTAAAATAAAACACCAAATGAGTTGATTCTTTTTCCTAACTCTCTCAAATTTAGTCTAGTTTATTCTAAGATTGATTTGAAAAAATTTCAGACAACTTTTTATACTGTTTTGAAACTATGTTTTATTTTGAATAATTTCAAAAATAGGTTTTTGAAGAAGAAGTCAACTTTCAAAAGGCACACCCCACTTGCATACTCTTGAAGGCAATCATTCTGAACCCTGGCATAATATCTTTTTGTGTGTTGGTTAATACGATTATAACACCACCTTAATACGGAGAACTCGTTATTTTATGTGGTGATACGATCATTTGCATGAATGCATATTGGAGACTTCCTTGCTGTTGGAAGTGGATATACTTGTGATGGTAATCGTCCTCGTATGCCTTGCATGCATGCCGAAAAGAAATCCAGGAAAGCCTCTGCCTTGGGTAGGCGTGAGCTTGTCTCCGGTCTTTGTCGAGACGGTTATGTCTGGTATGGCATAGTAAGGTATAATGAGTGGTGATTCTGTTGGTTGAAATATTTTTGTTATACATATCATGCAGGGAATTTTAAACCTCCTGAGTCGACTGTAGATCGAGTCTTGTTCGATAACCCCCATGCTTGTTTCAGTACTACCACTTGTCCCTGCCATGTAGGGTAAGTGCAGTTCGATAAGTTTTCAACCCCTTCCTAGCACACACCATACAGAGAGGCCATGGTGGAAGATACGGATGCATCCGGTGAGGCACGCCCACCTGGTCCGGGGCATGGGTGTTTCCGGTTGGGACGAGAGGGGCACCCTTAGAGCGTGCGATATAAATTTGATCCCATGCTACGCGAGGTTGTAGCCTCCCACTTAGAGTTTTGCTTGACATGTGTCGTGGGTGATTCCGGACACCGTAAGTTAAGTCGGTATGTGCAAGTCAGCGTGTTTTTAATTAAAAGATCAGAGACGGAATTAGTCCCGATGGACTAAAGGAATCCGTTACTCGTGGGTAAAGAGTACACCCTCTGCAGAGATTAAATCTATTCGAATAGCCGTGTCCATGGTTAAGGACTACAGTCTGGGATGGGTCAAGTGTCGGTCTTAGTGTCGGTCCTCGGAGGAGAAACCACTGAACCAGAACATGGATCATGACTTGTGACTTGTGATGATTATGATGAATATTATTATGGACTAACCCCTTATATTATTTGAATTATTGAATATCCCTGGGACGGTTCTACCTCCTAGATGTTCGCTGTGATTGTTTCCTTATAAGCCCTTTATGTGGTGTCGCTGAGACGCCCGACTGTGGCATGCTTGTTATTTCTATTATTTATAAGCCCTTTATGTTGTGTCGCTGAGACGCCCGACTGTGGCCTGCTTGTTAATTATTTACTTTATAATCCCTTTTTGTGGTGTCGCTCAGAGCCCGACTGTGGCATGCTGTTATTTATTTACTTTACAAGCCCTTTACGTGGTGTCGCTCAGACGCCCGATTGAGGCATGCTCATTATTTACTATCCTTTCGAGGCGTCACTTCAGACACCCGATCGGTGCAACTTATTACTACTCTGTTATTTCATATTCATGTTGCATATAAATAACCTGCTTGCATGCATCAAGGATTTTATTTTATGACTAACGTTATGATCATAGAACATTTCAGAGCATGATTAGCATTTGTTATATTATACCTGTGTTCATAATGTTTGCGAGTACATTCAAAGTACTCACTGGCTTGTCCCTGGCTATTGTCTTGGCCAGATTTCTTGCATGGAGAGGAGCGACGTGATGACAGCCCCGGAACCTAAGCAATGGTGATAGCAGCCTCGCGAAGATAGGAGTTAACTTGGTCAGCTGTTCCTGTGGGAGATGGAGTCCCATAACGCTGATGATCCACAAACCGCTTCCGCCATCAACCACTAGAAACCATTTGTTGTACTCATAGGCCAGAATGGTCTTGTACTACATATTTTGTAGTTTGCTTGGAATTTCTATATCAAGTTGGTGCTTCATCAGTTAACAGTAATCCTGGGGCTGGTGAGCACAAGGGCCATTTTCTGGAAATTAATATCCAGAAAATCCGGTCCTGACACAAACCGTCATCGACTTTGCAAATGAAGCTCAATGACAACATGATGCAAAGATCTTGACAATAAGAAGTGACAACGGCACCGAGTTCAAGAACTACACCTTGGATGAGTTCCTTAGTGATGAGGGGATCAAGCATCAATATTCCGCTCCATACACTCCTCAACAAAATGGTGTTGCGGAGAGGAAGAACCGGACGTTGATGGATGCGGCAAGGACCATGATGGCGGAGTTCAAGTCTCCATACAACTTTTGGGCCGAAGCCATCAACACCGCGTGTCATGCATCAAATCGGCTCTATCTTGGCAAAGGCTTGAACAAGACTCCTTATGAAATCCTCACCGGTAACAAGCCCAATCTCAAGTACTTCCGGGTGTTCGGGTGTAAGTGTTTCATTCTCAAAAAGGGTGTTCGTTTGTCTAAATTTGAGGCTAGAGCTTATGAGGGCATATTCGTTGGTTATGCTACAAACTCTCATGCTTAGCGTGTTCTCAACAAGTCCACCAGACTCATTGAGGAGATGTGTAACGTGGAGTTTGACGAAAATAACGGCTCCCAAGTGGAGCAAAGTGGTACTTGTGATGTAGGTGATGAAATTCCTCCCCAAGCCATAAGAAGAATGGGTATTGGTCATATTCTACCCATTGAGGAACCCCTTGTGGCCGAAGGAGAAGGACAATGCTCCACTCAAGTGGAGCCATCACCTCCCGAAGACCCACACGCTTCCGAACAACAAAGTGAAGGCCCTCAACCTCATGAACAAGACCAAGGGCAAGATTAAACTCAAGATGGTGGTGATCCACCAAATTATGCCCAAGGTCAAGTTCTCCCCCTCGAGCAAGTTCAAGATCAAGAGCAAGATCAAGATCTCGAACAAGCTCAAGACGGCGCTCAAGATAATCAAGTTGATCCTCCTTCCTCCACATCCGAGGAGGAATTAGAGCATCGTGCCGTGAAGATTGCTTCCAAGCTCACCACCAAAGGCCATCTTATGGAGAATGTGGTTGGAAGCCTAAGAAAGGGGGTAAGCACTCATAGACAATTAGCAAACTATTGTGAACATCACGCGTTTGTCTCTTGTGTTGAACCCCAAAAGGTCTATGAGGCGCTCAAAGATTCAGATTGGCTCAATGCCATGCATGAAGAACTCAACAACTTCGAGTACAACAAGGTGTGGAGATTGGTGCCACGGCCGTCGGGGAACCATAATGTCATTGGAACCAAGTGGATTTTCAAGAACAAGCAAGACGCTCATGGGAACATCATTCGCAACAAGGCAAGATTGGTAGCACAAGGCTACTCCCAAGTCGAGGGTATCGACTATGGTGAAACCTTTGCTCCTGTTGTTTCGCCTTTGAATCCATTCGTTTGTTGATTGCTTATGCTTCCCATCACAACTTTAAGTTACAACAAATGGATGTGAAAAGTGCTTTTCTTAATGGTCCTATTAATGAGTTGGTTTATGTCAAGCAACCCCCCGGGTTCGAGGATCCTTACTTCCCGGATCATGTGTATCAACTCGATAAGGCACTCTATGGCCTTAAACAAGACCCACGTGCGTGGTATGACCACCTTACCAAGTTGTTACAAGATCGTGGATTTGAAGTTGGGAAAATCGATCCCACTCTTTTTACTAAGAAGGTCAAAGGGGAGTTGTTTGTGTGCCAACTATATGTTGATGACATTATCTTTGGTTCCTCTATCAAAGCTTTCAATGAAGGATTTGCCGCTCTCATGACCTCTAAGTTCAAGATGTCTTCGATGGGAGAGTTGAAGTTCTTCCTTGGTTTTTATATCAAACAAAGAAGAGAAGGTACCTTCATCAACCAAGCCAAATACACTCAAGACATGTGCTAAGTGATGTCAAGCCGGCCTCTACTCCAATGCCCACCAAGTGCCAACTTGACATTGATCCCAATGGTAAAGCGGTGGATCAAAAGGTATATCGCTCTATGATTGGATCCTTGCTTTACCTTTGTGAATCTAGACCGGATATCATGTTGAGTGTGGGAATGTGTGCACGGTTTCAAGCCGCACCAAAGGAAAGCCACTTTGTGGCGGTCAAGTTTAATCTTTCGATATTTGGCTCATACCCCAAACTTTGGCCTATGGTACCCAAGAGGAGCTAACTTCAAGCTCGAAGGATTTACGGATTCCGATTGGGCGGGAGACAAGGTGGATAGGAAGTCCACTTCCAGAGGGTGCCAATTTCTTGGTTGCTCTTTGGTGAGTTGGTCTTCCAAGAAGCAAAGTTGTGTGTCTCTCTCGTCCATCGAATCGGAATATGTGGCGGCCGGTAGTTGTTGTGCACAACTCTTATGGATGAAGCAAACTTTAAAGGAATACGGTGTCATTTGTGACAAAGTGCCTCTTTGGTGTGACAATGAAAGTGCCATCAAGATTTCTCTCAACCCGGTGCAACATTTCAAGACGAAGCATATTGAGATTCGGTATCACTTCATCCGGGATCACATTAGGCGAGGGGAGATCGAGCTCAAGTATGTCAACACTCATGATAACCTTGCAGATATTTTCACGAAGCCCTTGGATGAAGCAAGATTTCGCAAGTTAAGGCATGAGCTAAATATCATTGATTCGAGCAATGTGACTTGAGCCCGTGCACACCCCACCTCACTCAACTTTAAGGCATGAGCATGTGCCGTTCTCTCAATGAACCCTCCCTCCCCCCATTATGCATAAATCGATCAATCTTTCACATTAGCCATTTTTGATGGTACTTGTGCTTCAAAGACGAATTTCGGTCATGGGCCCAAGGATAATTCTTCGCGGTGCCATACCAACTGACTCAAACATAGGTGGCTCCGGCCACCGCCCTCTCTTTTTGAGAGGGTGTATTGCGTGGTTGCTTCTTGTTGTCTTTCTGCCTTTGGGTTGTGCGTGTTCTTGTGGTGTCTCTTGTGCTAAAAGTTTCCTTGCAAAGACCTCGTTTTGTTGAAACCTGCTTTTTCTTGAGCTCACGGTACTACCGCAACATGCTATGGTACTACCGCGTGTGGAGAGCTCGGTACTACCGCCAACACGCGGCAGTAATTTTTTACTATCGCCTGGGAGAGCGGTACTACCGTTTCGGTGCGGTACTTCCGCCCAAGCGATACTACCGCGATGATGTGCAGTACTACCGCGGCGTCATAGACGCGTGGGGATAAGGACAGGGAGGGGGAGTTCTAACTCCCCCATACCCATTAGTCAGTTTCCCCACTTCGTTTCTCTCTCTCCCTCGCTCAAGAACGGGGCCGGGGTCCTTCGCCGGATCTCCGCCTCCGGCTGCTCTCCTGCGACTCCGTCCGGTGGGATCGTTCCCCACCACATGCTCTTGCCATGGACCAAGGTCTTTTCCCCACTCCCTCTCGTTTTTGTTGTTTTCTTTGCCTCTAGGTTTGTGGGGGAGACTTGTGTGTTCTTGAGATTTTAGGCTAAATCTATGCAAGAGTAGGATGTAGGAGAGTAGTATCGCGTAGGGATTATACTTGTCTTTTTGTCCTGTGCTAGATTTGATCAACCGTAGTATTGCCATGGTTTCGCGGTTCTTCTCAGATTCAAACTTTGGTTTGGATCTCGGCAGCGATCTTGATACTACCGCGCCACAATTGTGGTACTACTGCTTGTCCCAGATTACTACGCCGTCGGTAGCGGTACTACCGCTTTTCGCTCTGACACTAAAATTTTACTACCGCTCCCACCCAGATTACTCAGTGATTCGCAAGACTACCGCGACTTGGAGCTGTACTAAAATTTTAGTACCGCCGCATCCGGTAGTACTACCGTGGAGCCCATCTATCTCATGGCAACTTTCACGTATACTTCCTATGTGTTTCTTGTGCTTTGCCGTGGTCTTTGCATTGATCCTTTTTGCTTGTCGTGGGTGTTTTGCGTTTTGTGTCTCAGGTGGTGGCTCTCGCCGTTCCAATCCCAGTCGTGACACTGGCTCCAAGCGTCTGCGCAATCCAGGTGAAGCACCAGAAGGCTCCTCTGCCTCCAAGCGCCATGTCAAGGCCACAGCTAGCAAGAACAAGGAACCCGCTAAGGGCATGGACGAGATACCCCAATCTGAGTACATCCGTCTCAGGCAGCTCAACCCGCATGTGATTCCTCGTGCTACCGTATGAGGCTGTGAGTTATTTTGGAACAAGCAGAAGACTCTCACCTATCTGGATGTCATCAAGAACAAGCAAAATACCTATGTGGATGTCAAGTGGATAGACATGCATCACCTGAGGAAGGACAAGTATCGTGAGTACTTTGGAGAAGCTCTGGATTTGGTGGAGCAGTTTGCTATTGAGCATGTGATCTCTTTCCATCTTGACTACGACCCTGAGCTTATTTGTCAGTTCTTTGCCTCAGTGTTCTTTCACTCTGGGGAGGAGCGGAGGATGACATGAATGACCAATGGTCGTCAGTTGACTGCTACCTGGAAGGAGTTCATGGATCTGCTCCAGGTTCCTGATGACGGGCTCAACTCACCAGTGGGTGTTCGCCCCCATGCCAATTCCGAGTCTGTGAACAAGGACAAGCTTCAGCCGTTCTATGTTGAGAAGGTGCTTTCCAATAGCAAGTCGACGTGGGTGCTCAACTCTTTTGTGGATATCATGTATCGCATCTTTCGCAACTCTCTGTTCCCTCGCATTGGTGACAAGGACAAGGTTCATGCCTATATGGTGGATATGATGCTCCTGTGCGAGGAGGCTTGCGTGTCTCAGACTCAGCCACTTGATGTCTCACACATCATGTGGTGTGAGCTTCGGTTTGCGGTGTTCAACCGCAAGGTGCCTATCTATGGATCATACCTGTTTCTGTTGATCTCCAAGACTTGGGCGAAGCAGTACCCTGGTGATGAGTTCCTTGCTCCTGACTAGATTCGGCATGATCCCATCAGTCTTCGTGTCAAGCCCAACTGGGCCAACACTATTACTCGTGCTGAGGCGACTGCTGCTAAGAGGGCTGTTGATGAGGATGAGGCTGAAGCATAGGATGTTGCTGCTGACCATGCTGCTGGGTCTTCCCATAGTTCCTCTATGCCCTCGTGGGCCAAGAAGCTGAAGGACAAGATGAAGACTCTTTTCTGCATGCAAGCTAAGGGGCAGTACAAGACTCACGTGGCATCCAAGGAGAGTCGTCGCCGCGACAACAAGATTCTGAAGCTGTATGGAGAGGACGTGTCTAGCGGGTCTGAGGATCACATTACTCCAGAGGCTGAGTGGATGGAGAAACAAGGCTACAAGTGGACTGATTCTAAGGAGGACGTCGAGGAGACCATTCCTGCTGCCGGGTCTGACGAGGACCGTTGGAATGATTTCGCTGCTTGAGCCACCACTTGTGTGTAGGTGTCCTCTCTACCTTTTTGGCGTCTCGATGCCAAAGGGGGAGAGACTGTAGGGATTTGCGAGTCGTGTTTCGTGTGTTTGCGTGTCTCGTTTGAACCTGCGTGTCTTGTTTGAACCTTGTTTCGGTTGCTTTGGTTTAGTTTGTCCCTCATATGGTGTAAGACATATGCACTCTATCTATCTTAGTGAGCTAGTATTATATTGTGCTACCTTTGTTTATGCTCTTTCCTAGATTGTTAGTCTTACATGCCTTGTCTCTAAAATATAGGGGGAGTGTTGATCCTAGCTTGTGTGTTGTGCAGTCCAAAGCATCCATCTAGATTGCACACATCTACGGGGAGCCCGTCTACATTTTAGAGAGGAGGGGTTTGCCTATGCTCATTATTATTTCCCCTTGTGCAAATCCCGTATTGTCATCAATCCACCAAAAAGGGGGAGATTGTAAGGGCATATTTATCCCTAAGTGTTTTGGTGATTGATGACAATGCTTTTGCAGACTAATCGTGTGCCTTGAGTTTCTCAGTTGCTTCATCGCTAGGCACAAGACGGTTCGGTGCCTCTCGAAGACTATTGAAGATGGCGTTTTTCTACATTTCTTTTTGGTGGATTTGAGTCGTAGGAGAGCCGTACTATTAAGAGGGGTCCGCGTCGGAAAGGTTCGGGTGGAATCATCACGTACACGTTTCCTTCCTTGTCTCCTCCTTTCCCTTGCACTTTGGAGCATTCCCCGTCTATCCTCTATGTGAGTGTCTGGACTACTGTTGCTGAGCTTGCGGTAGTACTGCTCCCTGGAGCGGTAGTACCGCAGGCACTTGCGGTAGTACCGTGCCCATGCGCGGTAGTACCGCGGGAGCCCACGGTAGTACCGCTCCTTCGGAGTCGTAGTACCGTGGCTCCCTGGCCAAGTACCGCTGCCTCGCGGTAGTAGGCGCGGATGTAAATTTTTACATCCGCTACCACACTGCAATAATACCGCCGAGGGCGGTAGTACATGGCGCCCACGGTAGTACCGCTCCCCCCGAGCTGTAGTACCGTGGTTCCCTGGCCTAGTGCCGTTGCTCCACGGTAGTAGGGGCGGATGTAATTTTTTACATCCGCACCCACACGGTAGTACCGTGACAAATGTTTGCATCGTCTCTTTAACCACGGAAGTAGGCACGGATGTATTTTTATTCATCCATGCCGTTTCCAGACTAGGACTTACCTGCCTCGCGGTAGTACCGCAGGTGGGAGCGGTAGTACCGTGCTGGCGGTAGTACTGCTTGTGTTATAGTCTCTGCAGCTGCCACGGTAATTCCATGGTCTCCCACGGTAGTACGGCGTGTCCTTGCGGTAGTACCGCGCTCCTGGAGCGGTAGTACCGCAGGTCTCAGGCTGGTCTAAGTGGATAATGGTTGGATGTTGTCCTCCACTATAAAAGGTGTGTCTCCTACCTCTAGTTGACCACCTCTTCCATCCCTAAGCTCCATTGTTGCTCCAAGCTCCATTTTCGGCCGATCTCTCTCCCTAGCCAATCAAACTTGTTGATTTGCTCGGGTTTGGGTGACAAGGCCCCGATCTACACTTCCACCAAGAGATATTCGATTCCCCCCACTAACCCCTAGCGGATCTTGTTACTCTTGGGTGTTTGAGCACCCTAGACGGTTGAGGTCACCTCGGAGCCATATTCCATTGTGGTGAAGCTTCGTGGTGTCGTTGGGAGCCTCCAATTAAGTTGTGGAGATTGCCCCAACCTTGTTTGTAAAGGTTCGGTCACCGCCTTCAAGGGCAACAATAGTGGAATCACAGCATCTCGCATTGTGTGAGGGCGTGAGGAGATTACGGTGGCCCTAGTGGCTTCTTGGGGAGCATTGTGCCTCCACACCGCTCTAACGGAGACGTACTTCCCCTTAAAAGGAAGGAACTTCGGTAACACATCCTCGTCTCCACCGGCTCCACTCTTGGTTATTTCGTGCCTTTACTTTTGCAAGCTTACTTGTGTTGTATCCATTGCTTGCTTATGTGCTAGTTGTTATTGCATCATATAGATTGCTCACATAGTTGCATATCTAGACAACCTATTTTGTTGCAGAGTTTAAATTGGTAAAGAAAAGCTTAAAAATTGTTAGTTGCCTATTCACCCCCCCTCGATTCAACTATATCGATCCTTTCAGAGTGTATTTTTAATCTATCGATAGTTGCGTCCTCGGTTATGGACACAACTCGGTAGTTAGTCACACCATGGATCAACAACTATAATTTAATCTTGCACACTTGGCATATTTGTGGCACTGGTTTCATGATGACTCGTGGATCATGTGATGATCGTAAGTGATTGGCTTCAGTTGTGATCCGGGTATGATCACCGTTTGGTTATAGTGGTAAACCGTTTGGTAAGCGAGTCCGAGGGACTCGGTGCACATGTGGATTTCATTGCATCCGTAGTATCACTTGTATTGCATTAAACCTGATTAATTGTCATGGTATTGTTTATCATTGTGCTTATGTTTGTTGTGAGCTTGCAAGTACATTCAATGTACTGGCATGGCGTGTCATGCCAGCTTTCAGGCAAGACTGATTGGATCGAATAGCGTCCCGCGTCTAGCATCGTGTCCACGCCGGTGTCCCTATACTATGGAGTTCCACTTCGTCGTTATTCCGCTGCCGCGTAGTTGATATGATTGAGGCCCCTTTCATGTTCATTAAATAATGTACATACTGTTCAGCTGCACCGTGTGTGCCGCTTTGCCTTGATAACCCACAAGTGTAGGGGATAATTGTAGCCTCTTTCGATAAGTAAGAGTGTCGAACCCAACGAGGAGCTAAAGGTAGAACAAATATTCTCTCAAGTCCTATCTGCCATCGACATTTAATTTCACGCACGCTTAGTGTTCGCTTTACCTAGAACAAGTATGAAACTAGAAGTACTTTGTAGGTGTTGTTGGATAGGTTTGCACGATAATAAAGAACACGTAAATAAAAAGTAGGGGCTGTTTAGATAAATAAACAATAAAGTAAATATAGCGAGTATGGAAAAGTGGTGGTAGGAGTTGTGAAATTGTCCCTAAGCAATTGACTACTTTACTAGGCCGGTAATCACTATTGCAATTCTATTTGAGGGGGAGGCATAAGCTACATACTTTCTCTTCTTGGATCATATGCACTTATGATTGGAACTCTAGCAAGCATCCACAACTACTAAAGATCATTAAGGTAAAACCCAACCATAGCATTAAAGTATCAAGTCCCCTTTATCCCATACGCAAACAACTTACTTACTCGAGTCTGTGCTTCTGTCACTCACGCCACCCACCATAAGCAAATCATGAACATATTGCAAACCCTACAGCGGGAATCCCTCACGCTTGCGCGACACGGAGAGCACCATAGGACAACACCAATAATAAAACATGCAACTCAAACCAATCATAGCAATTCATAAATCACCGATAGGACAACGAAAATCTACTCAGACATCATAGGATGGCAACACATCATTGCATAATAATATGAAGCATAAAGCACCATGTTCAAGTAGAGGGTACAACGGGTTGCGGGAGAGTGGACCGCTGAATATAGATGGGGGAAGGTGATGGAGATGTTGGTGAAGATGGCGGAGGTGTTGGTGAAGATCACGGTGATGATGATGGCCCCCGGCGGTGTTCCGGCGCCACCGGAAGCAAGGGGGAGAGGGCCCCCCTTCTTCTTATTCTTCCTTGACCTTCTCCCTAGATGGGAGAAGGGTTTCCCCTCTGGTCCTTGGCTCCCATGGCTTGGGAGGGGCGAGAGCCCCTCCGAGATTGGATCTATCTCTCTGTTTTTTGTGTTCCCAGATTTTCCCCCTTCACCGTTTCTTTTATATCCGGAGATCCGTAACTCCGATTGGGGTGAATCTTTCACCCAGATTTTTCACATAAAATTAGATTTCTTGCGGCAAAAGAAGAGCGTCAACCGCCTTACGGGTAGCCCAGGAGAGTGCCAGGCGCGCCCAGGGGGGTGGGCGCGCCCCTATATCCTGGCCACCTCGGGCACCGTTTCGTGTTGATTCTTCCTCCGGAAAATCCCAAATATTTCAAAATAATTCTCCATCCGTTTTTATCCCGTTTGATATTGGGTTTCTGCGAAACATAAAACATGCAACAAACAGAACTGCACTTTGAGCCTTTGGATCAATATGTTAGTCCCAAAAATAGTATAAAAAGTTGCCAAAAGTATATGAAAGTTGTAGAATATTGGCATGGAACAATAAAAAATTATAGATATGACGGAGACGTATCAGCATCCCCAAGCTTAATTCCTGCTCGTCCTCGAGTAGGTAAATGATAAAAAAGATGATGTGGAATGCTACCTAGCATAATCTTGCTCATATGTCTAATCATGGCATGAATATTAAGACACGAGTGATTCAAAGCAATAGTCTATCATTTGACATAAAAACAATAATACTTCGAGCGTACCAATAAAGCAATCATGTCTTCTCAAAATAACAAGGCCAAAGCAAGCTTATCCCTACAAAATCATATAGTTTGGCCATGCTTCATTTTCGTCACACAAAATGCTCCCATCATGCACAACCCCGATGACTAGCCGAGCAATTGGTTCATACTTTTAACGCAGCGCTTCAGCTTTTTTCAACCCTCACGCAATACATGAGCGCAAGCCATGGATATAGCACTATAGGTGGAATAGAATATAATGATGGAGGTTATGTGGAGAAGACAAAAGGGAGAAAGTCTGACATCGACGCGGCTAATCAACGGGCTATGGAGATGCCCATCAATTGATGTCAATGTGAGGAGTAGGGATTGCCATGCAACGGATGCACTAAGAGCTATAAGTGTATGAAAGCTCAACAAAAGAAACTAAGTGGGTGTGCATCCAACTTGCTTGCTCAAGAAGACCTAGGGTATTTGAGGAAGCCCATCGTTGGAATATACAAGCCAAGTTCTATACTGAAAATTCCCACTAGTATATGAAAGTGACAATATAGGAGACTCACTATATGAAGAGCATGGTGCTACTTTGAAGCACAAGTGTGGAAAAAAGGATAGTAACATTGCCCCTTTTTTTTCTTTCTTTTTCGGTGGGCTTCTTTGGCCCCCTTTTTTATTTAGGCTTCTTTGGCCTTTCCTTTTTTCTTCTTTTTTTCTTTTTTTTTCATGGGGCAATGCTCTATAATGATGATCATCACACTTTTATTTGCTTACAACCCAATATTACAACTCAATACTAGAACAAAGATATGACTCTATATGAATGCTTCCGACGGTGTACCGGGATGTGCAATGATCTAGCGTAGCAATGACATCAAAAAATGGACAAGCCATGAAAACATCATGCTAGCTATCTTACGATCATGCAAAGCAATATGCCAATAAATGCTCAAGTCATGTATATGATGATGATGGAAGTTGCATGGCAATATATCTCGGAATGGCTACGGAAATGCCATGATAGGTAGGTATGGTGGCTGTTTTGAGGAAGATATAATCAGGCTTATGTGTGATAGAGCGTATCATATCACGAGGTTTGGATGCACCGACGAAGTTTGCACCAACTCTCGAGGTGAGAAAGGGCAATGCACTGCATCAAGAGGCTAGCAATGATGGAAAGGTAAAAGTGCGTATAATCCATGGACTCACATTAGTCATAAAGAACTCATATACTTATTGCAATAGTTTATTATCCCTCGAAGCAAAGTACTACTACGCATGCCCCTAGGGGGATAGATTGGTAGGAAAATACCATCGCTCGTCCCCGACCGCTACTCATAAGGAAGACAATCAAAGAAACACCCCATGCTTCAAATTTTTCACACAACGGTTACCAAACGTGCATGCTACGGGACTTGCAAACCTCATCACAAGTGTCTATACAATCCACAACCACCCACTAGCATGACTCTAATATCACCGTCTTTATATCGCAAAACTATTGCAAGGAATCAAACATATCATATTCAGCGATCTACAAGTTTATGTAGGATTTTATGACTAACCATGTGAATGACCAATTCCTGTCATCCCTCTAAATAGATATAAGTGAAGCAAGAGAGTTTAATTCTTTCTACAAAAGATATGCCCACACTCTAACAAATATAAGTGAAGCAAAAGAGCATTCTATAAATGGTGGTTTTCTATGTGAAGAGAAACATGCAATCCAAACTTCAAATGATATAAGTGAAGCACATGAAGCATTCTATAAAGCCATACTCAAAAGATTTAAGTGAGGTGCAATGAGCATTATATAAATCAACCAAGGACTATCTCATACCAGCATGGTTCACAAAAGAAAAATGAAAACTAAATGCAAAAGACGCTCCAAGACTTGCACATATCGCATGAACGAAACGAATACGAAAACATACCGATACTTGTTGAAGAAAGAGGGGATGCCTTCCGGGGCATCCCCAAGCTTAGATGCTTGAGTCTCCTTGAATATTTACTTGGGGTGCCTCGGGCATCCCCAAGCTTGAGCTCTTGCCTCTCTTCCTTTTCCTCATATCGAGACATCCTCGATTAGACACTTCGTCCACACAAAACTTCAACAGAAAACTCGGTAAGATCCGTTAGTATAATAAAGCAAATAACTAATCTAGGTACTGTAGCAAACCAATTCATATTTTGTTTTTGCATTGTGTCTACTGTAATATAGCTTTTCCATGGCTTAATCCACTGATATAAATTGATAGATTCATCAAAACAAGCAAACTATGCATCAAAAACAGAATCTGTCAAAAACAGAACAACCTGTAGCAATCTGAACATTCACCATACTTATGTTACCCCAAAAATTATACCAAAATTAGGAAAATTAAAAAGTTTGTACTGCAAGACATTGCAAAAATAATCATAACCGTTTAACGTTCCAGTTAAAGATGTAAAATCGCGCACTACAGCCAAAGTTTCTGTCCTGCACCGTACAAACCAACAAGCATTGTAAACGTCCGAAAGGCAAACCTTGGCACATTATTTTTATAATACAATGAAATTGTACAAGGGGATAATTATTTTTGCTGAAAAGTTTCTGTAATTAAGATTCACAAAGTTTCCGTGAGCATGAACAAAGTTCAAGGCTAGCTCCCACTTCAACAATGCTTGTCTCTCTCACTTTCACTTTCCTTTTTGAAAAGTTTTTAGGTTCCCCTATTTATTTTTTTGTTTTTAAACTATATGAAAGCACCCAACAGAAATAAATGACTCTCTAGAACTTCCGGGTTGTCTCCCTGGCAGCGCTTTCTTTAAAGCCATTAAGTTAGGCTTATTTTGCTCAAGTATTGGATCCAGACTGATCCGTAGGTATCTCACTGCAAATTTTAATTAACTATTATGTGTAATTTAGTAGTGAGCAAAAAGTAACATATATCATGTAATTACGAATTCTAACTCTCTTCCTATGCATCGGCATGTCATAAAAGAACAATTCATGCACACCAAGTAAAGGCCAATGCATATTATAAACAGTTTCTTGCAATTCTATCGTATTGGAAACATAGAGAGGTGGAGAAATAGTTCCTCTCTCATAATAATTGCAAGTAGGAGCAGCAAGCACATGCATATTATATCTATCAAAATCATCATGTGCAATGGTAAAATGCAACCCATCAATATAATCCTTAATAAGCACAAACTTCTTCGATATAGTGTAGTCGGGAGAATCCAAAAAGATAATAGGACTATTATGCGTGGGTGCAATAGCAACAATTTCATGTTTACCATAAGGAACTATAGCAAGTTCATCTCCATAAGCATAATTCATATTGGCATCTTGGCCACAAGCATAGCAAGCATCATCAAAAAGGGGTAATTCAAGAGAATCAACGGGATCATAACAATCATCATAGCAATCATCCTTCGGTAAGCATGAAGGGAAATTAAACAATGTATGTGTTGAAGAGTTACTCTCATTACACTACAAAAAATACACTTACGTGATGATACGTGTTTGTCACAGTAGGTCGCGTTTTCTATCATGCATGTACATCCATGACGATTTTATGACAGAATCAAGATAGTCATACCTGTGCTGTCGTAGAAGTGTACCATGACATTACCAAAATTATCATCACGGAAGTGTCCACTTCCATGACGATAAATCACGTGTCACAAAAGTGCTTTCATCAAGGGTGACCGACACGTGGCATCCCCCGTAACGGAACACTGTTAAGCTATCGGCTCCGGTTTTGGATCCGATAACCCGTTAACAGCCCCGACCAATGGGGATTTTCCACGTGTAAAATCATCATTGGCTGGAGGAAACACGTGTCGGCTCACCATTGGGACAGACGTCATCCACTCATTGGACCGAAGGCGCCTATGATACGTCGACACGTGGCATGTCCCAACAGAGGCCCATTCCTGTGAAAAAGGCCGGCCCGTTTGACTTGGTCAAAAGGTGGCGGGCCGGCCAACGGAAAGCCTGTTAACGGCCTGTTCGCATATAGCCCATTTACAGCCCGCTAACACAGGGCCCGTTATGACCTCTCCGAATTAGGCCCAGTAGCGTCATCTGGGCCGTCCAATATGATTCCAGCCCGTTTTAACTTCTGGCTCATGTGTGGCCCATGACTTCTTTCGGCCCATATGAGGCCCTTTGTAACTCTTGGCCCATTAACGACCCGTTATGAAACTGGCCCGTAATGAACACTGTATCACTTTATACCCATTAACGGCCCGTTATTCCGTTGGGCCGTTTCCAGCCCAAGTTATCTTTCGGCCTTCTCAGGGCCCATTGGTTCTTGGGCTCATTTGCAGCATTCGGTTACGTACGACCCGTTACTATAATTTTCTGCTTGTGGGCCAAATTCTGCCCGTCATTGCAGTCCGCCCGTTTGTGGACTGTTAATACGTTGGGCCATTTTCATGTCAAAATAAACCCGTTGGGCTGTTTTCATAGACTTATCAAATACGACCTATTAACGGCCCGTTATGGTCCACGAACAGTACGACCCATGATTGGCAGAATGACGATACGCCCCGTAGAAGGCCCATGGATCCTACGGCCCGTATGAGGCCCATGGATCGTATGACCCGTAGAAGGCCAGTGGATCGCACGGCCCGTGGAAGGCCCATGGACCCTACGGGCCGTAGAAGGCCCATGGACCCTATGGCATGTAGAAAGCCCATGAATCCTAAGGACCGTAGAAGGCCTATATAGAAGGCCAATGGATCCTACGACCCGTATAGAAGGCCAATGGATCCTACGGCCGGAAGAAGGCCCATGGAACATACGGCCTGCAGGAGGCCCATGGTTACAACAGTCCGTGTGTTGCCATGATTATTTTGGCCTAGTTACCAAAAATAGGCTATTGTGGCCACTAGAAAAACACAGAAAAAGAACTGCAGTGACTACAAGCAAACAACTAAACAAGACAATGAGGAAATAAATAAGCAAGCAATAAACGCTAGCCTATTACCTCTATTACACATATTACATCCACTGGGCATCAAAGTTCGCCACCAGTGCAAATATAGGGAACAAAGCAGCATATTACATACACTGGCTGTCAAAATTGGCCACCAGTGCAAATAAACGCGGCAGCAAAACAAGAGCATAACTGAAACAACTTCAGAAGAGCTCAAGAAACGTTATCTGGTATCCACCATGCTGGCAATAAGCTTAGCAAGCTTATTAGCTTTGTCCTGTTTGGCGCTAAAATCCTCCAACGCTTGCTGTTGCACCAGAAAGTATGCATCTGAATGCTCCAAGGACTTTCGCAGTCCTTCCGCTTCTTGTTGGAGCACAGCTGATCGATGTCTTTTAGCTTGTAGTTGAGACTCAAGAAACCGAACTGATTCAGACAGTGAGTTTGAATAGCTTGTGCAAGCAGTAGTGGCCAGTAACTCGAACACTAAACCAAGATAGGACTTTGGGGGTTGTCTCGCTGCCTTCAAGATAGTCTTCATTAGCTGTTTTATCAGCTTTGTTGGAGACCAACAAGGATGTGTCACTATCCTGAACCTTATCTGCATTACTTCCTTTACCATTGCTTAATAAGGCACTCTTCCCCAATATTACACAAGATTCTAAAAGAAGAAACAAGCAGACACATAACAGGTTTAGCATGTACTAGTATATGAAACTCATTTCGGTGAACCAGTTCATTAGTAAGGTGGACAGGATTAAACTACCAAGTCTTCTATTGCCAAGTACTAGTACATAATGAAAGCATCAAACAAACATATATCTATGTCCTATGGTCACTGCATTGTCTTGCCAAATCAAAATAGAGACACGGTTCAAATAATATCAGTTCAAGAAAAAGCAATGTTGAAAGAATACAAAGCGTGGGAAACTACGGCACAACAAGATTTCAGGTGGGTACCACGGGTCTACATGTACAACAACACTATTGGCTCTGTTGTGATGCTAGTAATGTGCATGATATGCAAGTCAACTGTATACACAATTGAAATTGAAATCAACAGAGCTATTGATAAGAGCAAACCTGTTAAAGAAACATGCGTGAACATACCTGTTGTGCCATTGGAGGTTCATTTGGATCCTTCAATTTAAAAATAAGTTTGTATGAGTAAATACAGTGATACAAGAGAAGCAATCATAGTTAAAAAAGGCGCGCCTAAGCGAGCGCTTAAGCGCGCCTAGGCTCTAGGCGTTGGCAAAACGCATTGCGCATAACTACACTTAATCTATGCATAACTGCGCATAAGCATGCGCTTTGGTCAGTAAAGCGCAAGGTGGTGGCAAAACACACAATTAACACCTAGGGCTTTTTTGAACTATGATAGCAATGGAATCTTAAATTAGAACAGTTGTTCTTCAGGTTTAGGCACTTGTTCTACATGAACAGAGTACAGTAAGATGCAAGAATATAATACTTAAAAATAGAAAATGAGCTCATAGACCTTACCACATTCTTAGTTTGGGACCAGTACAGAACAAGGCGTTCCCAGTCATCGTCCAGTAAATGTGTCTCAGGAGAACGTAAGGGAATTTGATGAGTTTCTTTGCAGGTGAAGTACGCTTTTCTTGTGTAATTCGACATCGCCACCAAGCTTTCTTGAAGATAGCAGAGGTATTAGCACAAGTTACCTCATCCCGAGTTTCCAAATCGGTCCTTCTCTATAGAGAAAAATGGGAAAATTTGCTGTATTATAACCATCATGGAAGTAGGATGTATGGGACGAAGCAAAGTAATTGCCATGAATAACATTACTTACACATAACTCCTGGACAAACACCCGCAACTGGCATTTTCCTTCATCTTCAGTATAATATTTCCAAGATGGGAAGATGCGCACATGCAATTTAACAACATCAAATGCGATAGATGCTAAACTACGACTAGTTGGTTATGCTTCCTCCACAGGAATAGGCGTACTAACTGGTGGAGTTGGGGTTCGCTGTGATAGTACTGGCCCTTTGGGCACTGGAGCTGCCTTACTAATTGCTCTTGTTTGGGAGCTCTGTGGTGGAGATGGTGCTGTGTCAACAGGAACTGGGTTAATATCGGCTGGGGTTGGGGTTAGATTGGGTGAAGCTGGTTCTCTGTCCATCGTAGTAGGGGTACAATCTGCGAGAGTTTGGGTTATGTGTGGTAGGCTGGTTCTTGTATATGTACTACCGGGGTGCTATCTCCACCAATAGGTAGCACTGTTTTATTTGAAGATCGTGTTTTTAGTCCACTAGATACTGGCATCACCCGCTCCAATTCAAATGGCTGATAAACAGGAAACATAGTTGAATGTACATACATTGTATGAGAGACAGATGCAATAGATAGTGTGGAAAAAAGAGGGCATGAAATAGTTGACATGTATATTATTTAACTAAAATGGATAGCATGACATAATTTCACATATATGATGTCTATCTAAACTGGATAGCATATCATAACATAATTCAAAGATATGATGAATAACAAAACATGATCGCATGGCATAATTCACCTACATGTTATCTAAGTAATCAGGATCACATCATTTAATTCACATATGTGATTTATATGCTAAACAGAGGGCATTCGATATGATGTCTGAACTAAGAACATGGTGTTGAATATTGTGTATATGATGTCTAAACTATGCAATGCAAGACACCATATGCATGATATGAGCAAGATAACTGCCAAGTTAGAGCATACACTTCGGTGGGGAATAGGACTGGTCATCTGTCTCTGAATCCATCTACGAGGAGCTATCGGGACCCAACAAGAGATCTGCTTGACTGTGTAGCACTGCCTCGCTCAAGGCCTTGTTTTCACTCCAGATTTTTCCATCTCCCACCCAAATGGGATTCACAGGAAGAGTAGTTTAATGTACAAATGTTGTCGACAAATGGAAATGTAATGGAGAAAAGGATGGGCAAGATATCATTCAAATATATGATGCCTGGTTAAACTGGATGGCATTGCACATTTCACATATATTATGGCTGGCTAAAAGACATGAGACTGTATAATTCCTATATATGATATAGAAACTAAACAGGTGGCATTACAGAACATGTCTAAACTAAGCGAGATGACATATATGATGTCAAAAGTAGGCACTGCAAGGCAACATATGCATGATATGACTAACATCATCATGCCAAGGTAGAGAAAACACCTTGGGGGGTAAATAGGAGTGGTCAGCGGCGTCTGAATCCGCCTCAGAACAGATATTTTCCTCTAGGTTACAATCTGGAGAGGGATGGGGAGGGTTTGCCATTGAACCCACCATGGAGCGATGTCTGCATGACATTGTATTGCCGCGCAAAACTCTTCTCTTTTTCTCTACATGTTCAACATGACTGTGTACAATATCTGACATGCATACGAAAAAAATATGGTGAGATTATGTAAGGAGAGCATGCAGAAATTTAGAGTGATGGTAACAACCAAAGGGCTGGATCCAAAAATAATGATAGCAGGCTGATGATTGCTTTAATTTAATAAAAAGACAGATGATGATTACTTTACTATTTGTTTCCCACCCAAGATGAACAACATAGGAATACCCTAGGTGAACCAGATATTAGACAGACAAACTATTCATTGCTGCCTCGATATGTGCCCCACAACTAATTTAGAACTCAACTTTGAACATTAATTTGAACCTGACTCAAGTTAGAATATTATTCTGCCACTAATGCACTTAGTCTTGTTTTCATGCATAGGATTTTGAAAAGTAGGTTCAGGTGGATGTTTTGCTTCATTCCTTTCAACAAAATGCAGGAATAATTGAATAGTAGAGTGCCATTGGAAAATTCCCTATTGCTATGTTTTTCCGTTGAACCAAAATAGCCCTAATGGATCGACATGAATGTATAGTAATAAGTGATGCAACAAGTGTACAACCTCTTTGCCGTAGCCGTGTAGACCTCAGGATCATTGGGTTGGTCGCTGAAGCAGTTGAGGCAGAGGTGGCTGTCGGAGGTGTGGAGGAAGATCTGAGGAATTTGTAGACAGCGTCCGAGCCTTTGCCTGTTGTGATGGATCATTCTGTCGTTGGAGCAGCTACGGTGAGTCAGAAGACGTCAAGGTCAAGCGCACAAGACATACATCGTCAATCTCAAGTGGGATTCTAATAGCATCTCCAATAGATGATGTAAAATTTACATCACCAAAAACCACCTGACTACAATAGATGAGGTAAAAACTGTTGACTCTGAACTTAACTATTGGAACTGAAATTTACTGTGGAATCTGAATGTTATTCTTAAACTGAACGCAATGGTAGGAGAGAGGCACTTGACATGTAGTTTAGGGAGGGCCTGCAGTTCATCTTCAACCTGCACCCCCTGAGCCGCCAGCCACCACCGGCCGAACCGCCGGCCCCAGCGCCGCCTCGCCGCCCCGAAACAACTCCCCACCGCTGCCCCGGCCAACCCTCTAGCCCCCCCGCCCCCACCCTGAACCCTAAGATAGATAGCTGGGTACCTCTCCGGCGAGCCCCCGTCCCCGCTGCGGGTGGTTCTTCCTTAACTCCGGCGAGCAAGGGGGAGAGCTGCAGCAGCAACGCGAGCGAGCGAGCGAGAGCCGGAGCAGCAGCAGCTGGGCGAGCGAGCGATCGAGCGAGAGCCGGAGCAGCAGCAGCAGCATCGCGAGAGAGAGCTGGAGTAGCAGCAACAGATCCGGCTGGTATGGCCGCCGCCGCCGAAGGGGCCTCGCACCGGGGGAGAGCCTCCATGGAGATGTCGCCCGTAGCGCCGGCTTCAAGGTAGCCGCTCCATGGGGGTGCACGATGGAGCACCGTCGGTGCCGGGAGGTCGAGGTAAGGAGAAGGTGCGATGTGATGTGTGTACAACCTCTTTGGTGGCGCCGAGTAGGCCTTGGCTTCGTCCGAGGAGTCGATGAGGATGCTGTGGTTCCGGTGGAGCAGGTTAAGGCGGCGCTGCGGGGATGGAGCAGCCGCGATAGACGAGACGATTGTCAGAGTAGCTCCTTGGAGGTGGAGGACGGGGCGGCTGAAGCGGCGGGACGATGAGATGGATGACGGATCCTCATCCGGGGAGGTGGACGAGGGACGTCGAGCTGTTGCGGTGGACAACATCGTCGGGGAAGAAGCTTCGGCTGGGCAGCAGTTAGGTGGCGGATGGAGGAGGGTGGGGTTTCGCGGCTGGAGCGGAGAGGTTATGGCGGCCTGGGATTTCGAATGGCGAAAAGGGGGCGATGGGAGGGGGTGAAGCATGACTTAGGGACGTGCTTGTCCAAAATGTAGGGTGTGTTACAAAGTACCCCCCACCGATTTGAACTAGCGGCCCTTTCGGCTCAGGGTTAGAAGGGGGATTCCACGTGTCGGGATTTGGCAGTCGGAGGGAGTTTTCGCGCGCGTTGTAATTTCGGGATAGGAAGGCGTGGGTTGTGAAGGCGCCAGTTTTGGGAGCACGATATCTGAATTTTCGGGATATAACAAGGCGCGAGTTGAATTTTAGGGACAAGCCTAACGTGTAGTAATATTGTACTTGTATGTGCCAAATCAATTCGCACTTCCCTCAACCAAAAAGAAAACAAAAAATTTTAAACTATTCACACCACACAAAGAGAGAGTCTTGCCCCGTTTTACTATACAAATGCTATTCAAAGCTACTCCCTCCTTCCATCTATATAGGGCCTAATGCGTTTTCCGATGCTAACTCTGACCAAATATTAGAGCAATAATATATGACATGCAACTTACACAAAGCACACCATTAAATTCGTCTGTGAAAGGTTCTTTCAATGATATAATTTTCACACATTGTGCATGTCATGTACTATTAATCTTGTCAATAGTCAAAGGCGGTCTTTAAAAACTCATTACGCCCTATATATATGGAAGGAGGGAGTATGAATCCATTTTATGTCCAATTAAATGTTTTCGCTTGCTGTATAATGCATGTAAACTACTCATACCAACATTTTAGTGCATTCCAAATGTCTATACTACCGCTGCAATTCGAACTAAATTTGAATTCGTTTCTCTATTTCAATAAGAATCTACAATCATGATTGTTGCCAACTTCAACCATCATTCGTGGTATTACCTTAATAACACACCACATGATTACTATGGAGATAGATATGAACTATGTGTACTACATGAACTCAAATTCTATTTTTTGAATACACTTGATGTTGATTCCAAATAATAGTACATTCGATGTACTAACTATATATTCATAATCTAAACCATGTTCCATATGTACATTGTGTTTATCACACAAAGTATAGTGCCCCGCCCCCTACATTATGACAAGTATTTAGACCTGAGCTGCAAAAGCCACACATTAGCCCAAATTATAATCAATGTTCTATATATTATACGTAGTACTAGCAAGATGCCCATGCGTTCCGCAGAAGATCAACATGATCAAGGGGCCTAATTTGCAAATATGGAGAGGGGTGTGGGTATCTTTTTTCAAAATTGCCATATTTTCCTTCCTATCCACCAGATATAAATCGGACGGCCCATATTGCAGGATTGCAGGCACACCATCATCAACAACTCTGTTTTTATAAGAAGTAGAGATAAAATATATTATATGTAGTATAACATGTTCATAACCACACCATGTGTATCACCGTTATATATATTCACACATGCGTCGGTTTAAAACACTATGATAAATTCTGCAAATATCCGAATTCGCTTTTTATAGTGAAGTATGATCTCTATTCGTCTTTTACACCCACACAATCCTCTTGTCTTTGTAGCTAGCGCTAACTTTCTCTCGTGCATGCACACGCCCGCATCCCTCTCACCCTCCCTCAGCATTCTCTAGCTGCATCGCACAAATTCGTCTTTTCACTTTAGGTCTTTTACCCAAGGTGTGTGTAGGCCCCCAGCTCCTTCTTTACGGCACACATCGATCGATATGCCTCTCTAGCCAGGTGTGCCTAGCACAAACACAAGCTTCCCCTCTTCTCTTATCACCGTCCATGCCTCACTCCCACCACTATTTTCATCGATCGCATACTCGCACACACCTTCCCCCTCGATATAGTATGCCTCTCGTACCACCTCTTAGATGCATCCCTCTCTCTCTATCCTTCTCCACGTGCCTCATTTGCTTCTAACACACACATGCATGTATACCGATCGATCTCCCAACATATACCTAGATCGACTTTAACTATCCCCTCCCCCATTGATCGACGTACCTCAAAAGTTATGTCTCTCCTTTCTCTAACAAAGGTCAATTGATCTTCCTATATAGTTACGTCTGCTTACCACAGCCATATCGTCCTCCCTCATCATTCGTGCATGCCTCCTGACCCGTCTCTCACACGCACGTGCATAGACAAGCAGCCATCTCCTCTCTTATTGATATTGCGGGCGTGCCCTCCATTTTTCTAGCAAGCCTATCCCACCATTTGTTAGAAGCAACTCCACTACCACCCCCTCCAACACTCTAGCTCTGTCTCTCTCCCAACCTTATTCCTCTCCTACACATATGCATGGATGCCGATCGATCTCCCTTAATACATGAGGTAGATCGATCTCCTTAATACATGAGGTAGGCCTCTCTCCTCCTCCACACATATACCAGCCATTGTACCTCTATAGTTGATTAGGCCTCCCTCTCCCCCCACCACACACCGATAGTCGAGCGCTGTAGGGAGGTATCCATGCCACAGAGACAAACTGCACATGTCCCCTCTCACCTTCCAGTAGGCCAGCCACTATATATTTGATGTGGGCACACACAAATTCGATGACTCTCTTTATCGATTGCGCACGCGCGCACACACACACATCATCCCTCTCTTTGATTCTATGGGCACCTCAAGCCGATGATACCTCCACTCTCTTCTCGTGGATCGCCCCTCTCTATATATGATATATCCAGGACTCTATTTCACACACATTGCATATGTTACATTTTTTGATTAACCCCCCCGCCCACCCACCCACAAAAAAACTCTCACGAACCCAACACACTATATCTCTCTAGATTTGTATCTCTCTCACACAACCCCACGTAGGTGGTGTACATATACAAGAAGAGAATAGGTGCACCGTGCACGCATTTCACGCCGTGCCCAGCCACACCAGCTGGTACACAAGTGAGCTCATTTCTTTATGAAATGGCAGCCCACGTGCTAATTTGAATGCGTGTAGCGGTTGTTTACCTAGGGAGGTCGTGGTACCACGCGTGCACGAAACAAAGTTCGACTTGACGCGTTGGCGCGTTATTTTTAAATAAAGTTATAGCGCTCAATGGCACGTACACAGAATATAAAACGATTTTTATGGAGAAAACGATAGTCCGCTCCACTATATACAATGGAGCCTGCCTGCCTGGTCTGTCTCTCTTCAGGGTATCTCACACAAGGCTGCGGTGGCCTCTCTCTCTCTCTCTCACCATTGGTCAGTGATCCGGCCGCATCCCGTCCGTCGGGGGAAAGAGAGGAAGTGCATTGTTTCTCCGTTCGACGGTGCCGAGGCAGCACGTCCCGATCTGCGGTACACGCCGTTCTCTCTGACCAAGCTCCGGCGGGGTAGGGCCTATGCCACCTGCTCGCTACCGCAGTATGGGCAGATTCCGCCCGCCGCCGCTCACCTAGTTACATCCCGACGACCTCCAGGTATCTCCTCCGGCCTTGCTCCACTGCCCGTCTTCCCACGTCGCTGCATGTGGATCTTCCATAGTTCTTTGCCCAAAACATAGCTCGTTCGACGTACTTTCCATATTGCAATCTCGTCCTCACACCATTTTAGAAAAACACAACCGTGTTGTTATCTTCCCTTAGGACAAGGAATAAGCTTCTTTTTTGTCGTCGCATGTGTCATCAACTGTTATTGGCCAGTAATTGTTTCCTTTCTACCTCTTTTTTGCAAACAGGGCTATCCATTTCACCTCGTTGCTATTGCGACCTTTTGGTGAACTGCACAAATCACTTTTTTCTTAAGAGTGTTTTGTGCAGTTGTACTAAAATGTCACACGGGCAACGCCTCTACATTTCGGTCTTGTTGCACAAAGGGAGATTTTTTTGCTCTATCCTCCTCATCCAACTCCGAGCCTAATCTTCTCCAACTAGTTAGTCTTAAGAGAGACTGCAAAGGTGACCAACTTCTATTTGTGTGTTTATTGTTTCATCAGCAGTCCTATATTATCGTAATCACACTTAATATCTTTGGAACAGGGACGCTCAGATCTATTTTAGTGGAACTGCACAAAATGATCGGAATGTTGCATGCTCCAGGCAGCTACTTTTTTCCCCAACATGCCTTGTTGATTTAGACAGAGCTGGGTGGACGTTGCTGCCAATGAAAGCATGGATCACTAATTTAACACCTTCTCACAACTTCGTCTTCAGTCATGATGTAAATATTAGCTCTGATCTGCTAATAATTGAGATGCATTAGCAAGGAAGTTAGTTTTTTATTATTTCGGAAAGAGCGTCGATGGCACGACACACAAAACAAAAGCTGAATGCTCACACCATTGTACAATTTCATGTCACTGGAAAATTATTTGTATAGTACGTCAATTATGTAAACAAATGCTGGAAGCTTGATAGCATTGCCAGAAGCCTCTTCAGTATCCGGGTCCATGTGCCATGCACAAAATTATACTCCTTCGTTCCTAAATATTTGTCTTTTTACAAATTTCAAATTGTCATATTTTAGAGTGTAGATTCACTCATTTTGCTTCGTATGTGTGCTCCCTCCGTTCCTAAATACTCTATTTGTCTTTCTAGAGATTTCAACAAGTGATTACATACGGAGCAAAATGAGTGAATCTACACTCTAAAATATGTCTATATACTCCGTATGTAGTAGTCCAACTGAATCTCTATAAAGACAAATATTTGAGTAGTCACTCGTTGAAATATCTAGAAAGAAAAATACATCAGAGTGTATTTAAGAACTGAGGGGGTAGTGCACAACCGCATGGGAGACTCAGCCCGGTCATTGCGCCACATTAATAGTGAGTAATGAGCAGTCAAATCATAAGCCCCACCTTTCCCACTGTATGTTGCTCGGAAGAAGCAACCATCAATACGCTCTTCTTTGAATCCACTCATACTACTCCATCCGTCACTGTTTTATAGAGCGCGCTTCAAAAAAAGAAAAAATCTATGGGACCAAGGCGACTAGCGATCGGCCTAAAAAATAGCATTGGTAGTTATAGCACGACATCTATTACTAGAGGAAATAATCCGTACACACATGCATGCAGTGCTTCGACCCTGGGTACACACATGCATGCACTTACTCCACTCCGTAGTAAGTACATCGAGAGAAAATTGTGGATTTGATTGCGGTTACCACACCCTAATTAATTGAGCATTAAACCAAAAATGTCTAAAGTCTCTCTGGTGGTGGAAATGCATTGAGAGAAATGCAACATAATGAAGCGCGCCCTGTAAACTGTGACGGAGGGAGGAGTAGTATATGAAGGTGCAAAACCAAGTAGCGTATGGCCAGTCGGTCAACACACCTCGTCTTGGCATATCACTGACATGTGGGACAGGAGTGTGAGCAAACCAATCTCAATTGACGGCAAAAATGGCCAACCCACCGTTCCTTGAGAGAGACGAGGAGCGAGTGCACACAGACGGGCTCGCACGGAGGCCAAGATATATGTTGGTTGATCGATATCATCATTACATGTTGGGCTGCCGTTTTCCGCCCTTCTCCTGAATAAACGTGTACTTTATCAGAGATTAAAATAAATAAGAGTACAGACGCTCCACCATGCGGTTCTAGTAGTAGTACTACTCGTACTACTAAACCTTGCGCTTGGCTCTTCGCCTCTTCGTGAAGTCGAACAATGATGGTACTCCGCATGTTGGGTACTACAGTGTATGCCTCTGACAATCTGACACCGAATGGACTGATGCATGTCCACCGAGGGTAGGTTGCATTAGTCAAAAGGCGTAAGCGAGCTTCACCTTGTCCTGCAAGCTTCTCCTCATTCTGCGAGTTGACGAGACACACCGAAAAGTAGTGCTAGTCCATACTCCCTCCTCTCCGGTTAATATGGCTTAATATTTTTTGCGGGTAAATGAGAGAGCTTTATTCATATATAAGAATTCTTAGGACGATCAGCCAAGACACTGGTCACTAGGAAGCGAGGTATCCCGCAAGAAAAGAAGTAGGAAGCGAGGTGTTTCATCAAGCCAGCTCTCGGCCACATTCAAAGTGCAGCAAGCACGGTTCGCACAAAGATGCGCCGCAAGGTTTGCTGACCTGTTTACATGCTGAATAACAAAAAAAAGAGGAAATATTAATGAGCTCTCCTATTTGTAACAGGATATGAGCCAGAATGAAGCGAGAATTGTGGCGAGTGTTCCATGCAATCAACTTACATTATCACATGCGAGAACCCTCGAAGAGAACCAAATGTGTTGAAGATTGCTTTAGCACATTTTAAAAATATAATAAGAGTGCAGACGCTCCTCCATCCGGTTCCTAGTACTAGTATAGTGCATACTTGGCTCTTCGCCTCTTCGGAAGGTCCAACAATGATGATACTACAGTACAATATGCTTCTGGCAATCTGACACCGATTGAACTACTGCACGTCCTCCGCGAGGGTGAGGGAGAGGTAGAGGGCGCTGTAGTCAAAACCCTCTCCTCGTCCTGCAAGCCACCGCGCGCATGGGCGAGGGAGAGGTGTAATAGTAAGCAAGCTTATCCTCATTCGGCGAGTTGAGGGGACACATCAAAGCAGTAACTATCCTACTTTGCGCTTGGCTGTTCGCCTCTTCGGGAAGTCGAACAATAATAGTAGTACTAGTATAGTAGGCCCTGTTTGGATCCATGGGTTAGAGTTAGTTTGGGTTAGTTTGGACTCAACTAACCCAAAAGTATCCAAACAGGAGGGTTAGTTTGGGTTAGATGCATCTAACTCATCCAAAAAATCTAACCCACCCAAGAGGTGCTTATTTGGGTTAGTTCTTCTCGGGGCCATTAAAAACACAATTTTCTCTCGCTCTTCCTGCAGCATATCCTTCCCCACTTCCTCGAAGCTTCTCGTCCTCCCCCTCCCTCCCTCCCTATCGCACCGCCCGTGAAGGCGCCTCGCCGTATCCGTGCTCCATCTAACCCTGCCATCCAAACACCTCTTTGGTTAGAATCTAACTCTAACCTCTAACTGAGTTAGAATATCCAAACAGGGCCAGTGTATGCTTCTGGCAATCTAACACCGAATTAACTTTTGCATGTCCACAACATTACTCAAAAGTTTCTCCTTGTCCTGCAAGACACCGCGCGCAAGCTTCTCCCGTCCTGCAAGCTTCTCCTCGTTCGGCAAGTTGACGGGACACAACAAAGTAATGCTAGTCCATATTGCCTCCTCTCCGGTTAATATGGCTTAATTTCAAACGAGATAAATACACATGTCATCCTTTGTATATTTGTAAAAATACGGTTAGTGGACTTCATAATACGCTCATTGCGCTCAATATATACATTTTCCGGTCTTTATACGGTCACCAGCTCACCCTGGCTGAGTATGTGTGTGCATGCACGTGTAGGTTGAGCACTTGAGCGTGACCGTGCGTGTTCCGTCGTGTGCTCGGACATGCATGCATTAGAGCGTCGCGCGCGTTTTTGCCTCCATGTGTACGTGTCACTGTTGCATACACGTAGGGGGAGTACGTGTAGGGGCCACTAAGGAGCAGTCAAATCACACAGTAAGTTAGTCGGAAGAAGCAACCGTCATTTCACTCTTCAATGGCACGTACGCAATATAAAATGGTTGATATGGAGAGAAAAACAAAACCACTATATATACACTAGCAGGAGCCTAAGCTACAAGCCTGCTTGCTTGGGTTGCTCTCTTCACACGCATAGAATGACGGTAGCCCCACCGCTGGTCACATATCCGGCCTGATCCTGCAGCTCGGGGAAGGGAACAATGTTCTGCGTAGACGCGGTCAACATTGGCGAGGGAAAAAACCCACAGTCGGTGCATCCAAATCGGGGGTCACCGCGGTATGGGCCGATGTCGCGTCCCAACCGCCCTTCTAGCTACAGCCCGACGTCCTAGGTAGTCCATCTTGCTTTTGGAGCCGGCTTGCTCCACTGCCGCAGCTCCCCACGTAGCTCCATCTCCATGTCGATCTTTCTCTACTTCTACCGGCTTCTACTTGTGATGAGTTTATGTCTCATGAACTAGTGCGAGTACTATTATTCTAATCACACTTCTTCAGTATCTTTGCCATTAGGGATGCTCAGCTTTATTTTAGTGGAACTGCACAAAAGCATCGTATGATCCGAGGGTGCCAGCCATCTTTCCTTCGACATGTTCTACCTGGCCAGGAAATTAAATCCTGTTTAGGGTTTAGGGTTTAAGTCGTAGTGAACCCATCAGTAGTTTTTCTTTCGTACACGCTCTCACAACTTTTGTCTTTAGTTCTAAAGTAAATATTGGCTATGATCTGTGAATCATTGAGATGCATCAGCATGTGTGTTAGTTTTCCTTTGTATTTGATGAAATGTTGTAACAGGGCAACCTTGGAGTAGGAATAAAAATGGACTGGAAAGTTTCCATTTTTCCGGAGAAAAAATGGAAACAGAGAGAAACCAATGTTTCTTTTCGTTGGATCGCGCCATCGAGCAACACCAACGTTTAAATCACGTCTGTCGCGTTCGTGTCTCACCCTCCTCCACGGCTCGACCCCACATTGTCGCTCAGCATACCACTCACCGCAAACCAAGTATACGATAACTTTCCCGCCCGCTTGTCGATGGATCGCGCCATGGAGTACTAGCACTACTCTACAGGAAGAGATTGATGAGTTGGGGGAGGACAACTAGCTATAGCATGGACTCCCAAGAACTTTTTACATGCATGTTGTGGCCGGCTATTGCGACCTTTGAACGCGGAGCAGTCGCGTGCACCAGGAAGCGGCGCGGGCGACGCTCTCTCCGCCGGTGCGACGCTTCAATGCTGGTGGCAGTGAGAGGTCGCGTCCGCTCTGGCCGGGCATGAATGCGGCACTGACCGTTTCGGGCGGGAAGCACGCGCGGGTGATGCAGAGGGTTCGGATTGGTCAGGAGCGGTCGTGGCAGCGGTCCGGATGCCCGCAAACAAGAGATGCTATACATTAATATTGCTGCGTATGTAATTATAACAACGTAAATAATGTGCCAGTTGGACAAATATGATTGGAGATGGAGATGGAAATGGAATTTTACTTAAACACGGGTATGCATGTCTATGTCTATGTGTGTGTGCGCGACGACTCTCGCGACCGAAGCGGGCGTGTTTTTGATCGAAGTTTTCTTTCTTGGTACGTTAAAAAATTGTCCGCCAGTTTTCGTTTCTTTTTTTCGGGAAAGCGCATATTCTATTTAAAACCACTGCTATGGAGAGATTTTTTACTCCATTATCGCCTCTTGTTTGATAGAGTTTCTCACGTCTCACTGTCTCACCCTCTCCATATCAAAACAAGATGACAGTGTCCACTCTATCTCTCTCCTCACTGGTGGTCACAGATCCGGTCGAATCCTGTCCGCTGCGGGAGGTGAGGAGGTGCAGTGTTGACATTGTCGCCGTCGGTGATGGAGGAAGCCGATGCGCACCATCCTCCCAGAGCCGATGCTGGCGCGGACGAAGGTCCTCCACGCCCTTGTTCGGTGCCGTCGTGTGGGCAGATCCCGCCCGCCCGCCTAAAGCGACATCTCGCCCACCTGAGGTATAACTTCTTGTACTCGTCCAGCTCCCCAGGTCGCTGCATGCGGGTTTTTTTTCTATGCGACTACTCCCCAGCTCCCCATGTATAGTAGCTAGGGTTCGTCGGCTGGTCCAACATCACCTACTATTATAGAGGAAATGCCTCTCGAAAAGTTGTCCTGATTTATGCCTCGGTGGAGGTATACATGTTGTTTCGACAAAAGCTGAAAGGTGGTTGTGCGGTCATTGTCCATATGCTCCTATTGCTGCTGCTAATCTAATACTATCACCGGTTAAATGAAGAAATGCTTTTTTTCTCGGGTATCCTGGTTTAGTTCCCATTAAGATAATCATGATGCTTCTATTTGTTGGTGTACTTTCATTAATTCTTATTGACAATTGAGATGTCGTTGTTAATCTTGTAAAACAAAGTAACAACACTATATCGCTTTTTTATATTTTTGGAGACAGCGATGCGTATCTCCATACCCGGGCATGTCTTCCTCAATTTTAGTGGAACTGCACAAAATTGGATGGCCATTGTTGTTCCGCCATCGTTGTCCTCAGCCACGTGGTTCTTCCTTCCTCGAGCTTGATTACTGAGAAGAAACAGACCACAGTGAGGATTTGTCGAACTTCATAGGTGCCTCACCCAAACTTGATGCCAAATGGATGATGCATCACCATGATGACCTATCGATGCTCATGGTTGCGCCTCATGGTTGTGTCGGCTGGTGAAGCTGATCGATTTTCAATGAAAAACAATCTGTCTTCCATCAGTGCTCTTTGCTTGTTACCCACAAAGATGATATCCTTCGTCAGTTCACCTTGGTTGCATTGGAGACGCAGTCATCTTTCACGTTGGTGCAATTTTATCACACAATTGGCTATGAACCAAATGTTTCCTCGAAGAAGGATCAACGTTGGTACTAAGAGCATAAGTTTTGTATTGATTTCTAAGCCTTCTCACAACTTTGTCTCCAGCTCCCCTGTAATTTTATTTGTCTAGCTATTAAGTCTGATTGGAAAAATGGCGTGGACTAAAAACCCGGATGGACGTAGTAGCCCTCCATTTTTATTTACTCCGCATATTAGATTTGACTGAAGTCAAACTTTGTAAAGTTTGACCAAGTTTAGGCCGAACACAACAAACCGTAATTATTAGAGAGGGCAAACTGTACATACTCTCAAACCTTTCTGATAATTCAAATTAAAATTCTTTATTTGTACACACTCTCACACGTTTCCGATAAATTGGCGCATGTGTGGTTGTTCACTTAAGGCAAGGTAGTGTACCGCACGTGAAGGACAGGAAGTGCGACCAGGACGTGTGGATCGTTAGTTCATCGGAAGTACTCCCTCCATCCCATAATATAAGATGTTTTTTTGACACCAACGTAATATGAAAAAACGTCTTACATTATGGGACAGAGGGAGTACTTAGTAGTTTTCTTCACTGGTACGTTAAATAAAGAGTTTTGTTTCATACTTACACAATTTAAAATGATTGTTATGGAGAGAATAAGAAAACCACTCCACTATATATTGGTCGTATACACGAGTACTATATGGACGCAGCTTCATTTACATTAACCTGCCTTTGGGTTTATGACCGGTGGGCCCAAAACATGGCTGGCCCACCTGTCATACAGCCAAAAGCAAAAGTAAGCAAGGCACCGGAGCTCAAATTGCATTTACTAGAGTATATATATAAGCTGGAGCCTCAGGTTGTTCGCTAGGGTTTGCACTCTCCACACTCTCGCCGCACTACATATATATACACGCTGGAGGCCCAGCGTTCCTTTGCTAGGCTTTGCTATATTCACAATATCTCACCCTCTCTTCACCAGATCTAAACAAGACTGCGTTGGCTTCTTGTCTCTCTCTCCCCCCTCATAGCTGGTGAAGGAGGCATCCGGATCCCGTCGCACCGGGAAGGGGAGGAGGTGCAGAGTTCACTCTATCACCTTCGGTGAGGGAGGATATCCACTGCCGGGTGTGCTGTTCTCTTTCACCCAGCGCCTGTGCGGGAGGGCCACTGACCCCTTCTTCCTCGTTGCCGTACGTAGTGTGGGCAGATCCGGCCTCCCGCCGCACGCCTTGCCACATCCCGACGACCCTAAGGTATAAGTTTCTTTGAAACTGTCGTTGCTTTAGATGCATGTGGATCTTTTTCGATCTGTAGTCGAATCTAGGTCTTGGTTCAAAGAAACGTAGTGTGATTATGCTGTAGGTGTTGTTCTAGGACAAAGAGTTGATAAGAAACTAAATGTTATTCAATATGCTAGTAAAACTCTAGACAGTGCCCAGAGAAATTATGCTACCACTGAAAAAGAATTTTTAGCAGTTGTATTTGCTTGTGATAAGTTCTGGCCTTATATTGTTGATTCTAAAGTAACTATTCACACTGATCATGCTACTATTAAATATCTTATGTAAAATAAAGATGCTAAACCTAGACTTATTAGATGTGGTCTCTTGCTACAAGAATTTGATTTGCATATCATTGATAGAAATGGAGCCGAGAACCCCGTTGCAGACAACTTGTCTAGGTTAGAGAATGTTCTTGCTGACCCACTACCTATTGATGATAGCTTTCCTGATGAACAATTGGTTGTCATAAATACTTCTCGTACTGCTCCATGGTATGCTGATTATGCTAATTACATTGTTGCCAAATTCATACCACCTAGTTTTACATACCAGCAAAAGAAAAAGTTCTTCTATGATTTAATACATTACTTTTGGGATGACCCACACCTTCATAAAGAAGGAGTAGATGGTGTTATTAGACGTTGTGTACCTGAGCATGAACAGAAACAGATCTATGCAAGTGTCACTCCGAGGCATATGGAGGACACCACATTGGAGACAGAACTGCGCATAAGGTATTGCAATCTGGTTTTTATTGGCCTACTCTCTTCAAGGACGCCCGTAAGTTTGTCTTGTCTTGTGATGAATGTCAAAGAATTGGTAATATTAGTAGACGTCAAGAAATGCCTATGAACTATTCTCTTGTTACTAAACCATTTGATGTTTGGGGCTTTGATTATATGGGACCATTTCCTTCCTCTAATGGGTATACACATATTTTAGTTGCTGTTGATTACGTTAGTAAGTGGGTAGAAGCTATTCCAACTAGTAGTGCTGATCACAACACCTCTGTTAAGATGCTTAAAGAAGTTATTTTTCCGAGGTTTGGAGTCCCTAGATACTTAATGACTGATGGTGGTTCACATTTTATTCATGGTGCTTTTCGTAAAATGCTTGCTAAGTATGATGTTAATCATAGAATTGCATCTCCTTATCACCCCCAGTCTAGTGGCCAAGTAGAGCTGAGTAACAGAGAGCTTAAATTAATTTTGCAAAGGACTGTTAATAGGTCTAGAAAGAATTGGTCCAAGAAACTTGATGATGCATTATGGGCTTCCAGAACTGCATATAAAAATCCTATGGGTATGTCTCCATATAAAATGGTTTATGGAAAAGCATGTCATTTACCTCTTGAACTAGAACATAAGGCATATTGGGCTATTGAAGAGCTTAATTATGATTTCAAACTTGCTGGTGAGAAGAGGTTATTTGACATTAGCTCACTTGATGAATGGAGAATCCAAGCTTATGAAAATGCCAAACTGTATAAGGAAAAGGTTAAAAGATGGCACAACAAGAGGATACAAAAGCGTGAGTTTAATGTATGTGATTATGTGTTGCTTTTCAACTCTCATTTAAGATTTTTTGCAGGAAAACTTCTCTCTAAATGGGAAGGCCCTTACGTTATAGAGGAAGTCTATCATTCCGGTGCCATAAAAGTCAACAACTTCGAAGGCACAAATCCGAAGGTGGTGAACGGTCAAAGAATAAAACATTATATCTCAAGTAATCCAATAAATGTTGAAACTAATGTTATTGAAATCGTAACCCCGGAGGAATACATAAGGGACGCTTTCCAGAACGTTCTAGACTCCAAAAAGGAATAGGTACGTGGTACGGTAAGTAAACCGACTCCAAAACAGTTCTAACAACAATTTTTCTCCGTTTTGGAATATTTAAGAAAATAGGAAAATAAGAAGTAGTCCGGGAAGGACACGAGGCATCCACGAGGGTGGAGGGCGCGCCCCCTACCTCGTGGGCACCCCGTGTGCTCTCTGGACTCTGTTTTCTTGCACGATACTTCTTTGGTCGGTAAAAATTCATTATATAATCTCCGGAAGGTTTGACCACCGTATAAATATCCTCTGCCCTTGTTTCGAGCTATTTTTCTGACATATCTAGTTCACCATGACGTCTTCAAGCGCCCCCCAAGGACAAGTTATTCGAGAAGGTCATCAACCCCTATCTCATGGAGGTGCTGTGACACCCTCAAACCATTGAGATGCGTGAGGGGGTGCTGCACATCCGCGATGTTGAGGGACCAAGGAGGACCGGAAGTGTGGAGACAAAACTCAAAGTGATGGAGCAACAAGTTTTCAAGTTCCAAGGGATGGTGGAATGCGGACTCAACTCCAACCACATGATGATCGCGGAGTTCACCAACAACCACAAGTTGGACACCAAGAACATTGAGGAGACCATCTTCAAGCTTCACGAGAACATCGAGCACCTCCAAGCCCAAATCTACGACCTACAAAACCAAAACTGTGAGTATGAATATAGATTCAAGAGAATGAGTTTGGCTACATATTTGAGGATCCTAGAGACTCGATCATCTTTCTATGATGGGGAGCCTATGCCTTGGAAGATGGACTACAATCCTACATCATCAACAACTCCACCCTCTTTCACCAGCAAAGGAGACATAATCACATGGGTATGGGCACTCACCTTGGCAACTGCCAAGCTTGGGGAAAGTGCCCCGGTATCGTATCACCATCACACTCCTATCTTTACCGTTTTATTTAGTTCGATCCTTTTAGAAATATCTCGATCTAGTAGAATAAAGTTTTGGTTTGATTTAGTTTTGAGTTTTGCCTTATGATCCTTCTATGTAATCGAGTCCGTGAGCTATATATAATAAAGATTAGTGTTGAGTAAAGGGCTTTGCTGTTTTGCTAGGATCTTGAGGAAATAAAAAGAAAAAAGAAATAATAAAAATAAATATAGAGATCATATTGATCTTATGGAGAGTAATGACTTGACATATAAATAGTTTGATGCATAAAAGTTGCTGAGAGTTGGCAAACAAAGTTTTGGTCATCGCTGCAATTAATAGGAAGTAATAAAGAAAGAGAGGTTCTCACATACAAATAAACTATCTTGGACATCTTTTATGATTGTGAGAACTCATTAAAATATGACATGCTAAAGAGTTGACCTTGGACAAGGAAGACAACATAATGGGTTATGTTTTCTTATATCTGAGATAAATTATATTGTCATGGATCATCCAACATGTTGAGCTTGCCTTTCCCTCTCGTGCTAGCCAAATTCCTTGCACCAAGTAGAAATTACTTGTGCTTCCGAAGTACCCTTAAACCAGTTTTGCCATGAGAGTCCACCATATCTACCTATGGATTGAGTAAGATCCTTCAAGTAAGTTGTCATGTTGTATGCAATAAAAATTACTCTCTACATATGTATGACTTATTAGTGTGGAGAAGATAAGCTTTACACGATCTTGTGATATGGAAGTAATAAAAGCGACAAACTGCATAATAAAGGTCTTTATCACAAGTGGCAATATAAAGTGACGTTCTTTTGCATTAAGATTTCATGCATACAACCATAAAAGCACATGACAACCTATGCTTCCCTTTGCGAAGGGCCTATCTTTTATTTTAGTCTTATACATTATGCGAGAGTCATGGTGATCTTCACCTCTCCTTTTTATATTTTATCCTTTGGCAAGCACCTTGTGTTGGAAAGATCCTGATATATATATATATATATATATATATATATATATATATATATATATATATATGTATATATATATACGATTGGATGTAAGTTAGCATGAACTATCATTGTTGACATTACCCTTGAGGTAAAACGTTGGGAGGCGACACTATAAGCCCCTATCTTTCTTTGTGTCCGATTAAAACTTCATAACCATAAGTATTGCGTGAGTGTTAGCAATTGTGAAAGACTAAATGATAGTTGAGTATGTGGACTTGCTGAAAAGCTCTTATATTGACTCTTTCCGATGTTATGATAAATTGCAATTGCTTCATGACTGAGATGATAGTTTTTTGTTCTCAATGAAGTTTCTGATTTATACTTGATATTGTGGATAGATTGTTACCTGAGCATAAGAAATCATATGACAAAATATATTTATGTTGCTGTTATAAGAATGATCATGATGCCCTCATGTCTGTATTTTATTTTATCGACACCTCTATCTCTAAACATGTGGACATATTTTTCGATATCGGCTTCCGCTTGAGGACAAGCGAGGTCTAAGCTTGGGGGAGTTGATACGTCCATTTTGCATCATGCTTTTATATCAATATTTATTGCATTATGGGCTGTTATTACACGTTATGTCACAATACTTATGGCTATTCTCTCTTATTTTACAAGGTTTACATGAGGAGGGAGAATACCGACAATTGGGATTCTGGGATGGAAAAGGAGCAAATATTGGAGACCTATTCTGCACAGCTCCAAAAGTCCTGAAACTCCACGAAAGTTATTTTTGGAATTAATAAAAAATACTGGCGAAAGAATCAGCGTCAGGGGGCCCACACCCTGTCCACGAGGGTGGGGGCCGCCCCTGCCTCATGGGCCCCCTGACAGCCCTCCGGTGGCCATCTTCTTCTATATGAAGTCTTTTACCCTGAAAAAAAATCAGAAGCAAGCTTACGGGACGAGACTCTGCCGCCACGAGGCGGAACTTTGGCGGAACCAATCTAGGGCTCCGGCAGAGCTGTTCTGCCGGGGAAACTTCCCTCCGGGAGGGGGAAATCATCACCATCATCATCACCAATGATCCTCTCATCGGGAGGGGGTCAATCTTCATCGACATATTCACCAACACCATCTCCTCTCAAACCCTAGTTCATCTCTTGTATCCAATCTTTGTACCAAAACCTTAGATTGGTACCTGTGGGTTGCTAGTAGTGTTGATTACTCCTTGTAGTTGATGCAAGTTGGTTTACTTGGTGGAAGATCATATGTTCAGATCCCTAATGCATACTAGTATAACGCCCGTGCGTTGCCACGGGCTCTTCAAAATTTATAATCAATATCTTTCATTTATCATCCCCTCATATTGGGTGATTATGGGGTGCTCTAATTAGAAACATAACAATCAAATGTTAGGAAATTTCACCGAACGAACAACAACGAATAATACGATATCTATCAAACGAATAAAATGAGGTCATATTTTGGTCCGTCATGCACTTCTGTTGAAAAGTGCCTATCCCTTTTAGAATCAACCCACTGTTTGCTCGCACGCAAAAAAAAATACATCTCTAAAGTGGGGAACCGATCGGTGCCAAAAAGAACTCAAACTCCTATCCAATCTCGACTTCGTGCTCTTCCACTTCCATTGATAAAGATGGGACGTCAAGGGTTTCATCATGATGACCTCGAGCAGCACGACATCCCTCCCCACATCTACCCCTACCCCTGCTGCCTCTTCAGACCTGTCCTTGCTCCTCGAGGGAGCTAGGGACACAATGTTCTCTAGGATGGGCATGACCAGATCCAGGAGGAGGCCACATTCTTCCATGGGAACCCAACCAAGCACACCACCCTCCGCAACCATCCAATCCCAGCCTAACAAAGTCAAGACCCGCCATCGATCCACAAATCAGGCTCGCCGCATCCAGGTTCACTGCAAGTCTGCGACGCAGTCCGTAGTCGACATCTTGACTTTGGCTATCCCCACGGAAGAATCATCGGATCCTCGCTTACTTTTACCATCACTTCGTCTCTTCCCAAGGCAGCGACACCACCCAGCCAATCACCACCACCGCTATGGCTTGCCTACATAAAATCATGAGAAATCTCCACGGCGGTCTTTGTAAGATCACCTTGGCGACCTCGGCCGTGACCGACCGGTCTAAGATCTAAGCTAGCCGCTCTTTGTAGAAACCAATAGAAGTAGGCATGTGACTCAGATTTGTTCTTTGGTGTGCATGCGTTTCTTGCTGCCCACCAGCTCTTGTCTACAACTCGCCTATCTCTGTACCAGCTCTTGGTCTACAACTCGCCTATCTCCATGCTCGAGACGACAAAGCTCGATGCGCAAGCCGCATACGTCTGCTAGAGCTATATCCAGGCCCTATGATTTTTGGATCACCGGCACTATGGGTGCCAGGACGAGTCGCCCTCATCCACCAAGTGGATCAAGGAGGTCCACCACCTAGACTCTACATCGCAACATTTTGTGTTTTCCTATAAAAAGTAAAGAACCTTCTCTAATAAACGTAAATATAACCTTTTGGTTTTATAGTCTCAACTTTCCTACACTCCAATACCGGAAGGATTTCTTGGTTTTATTTAATGACCTTCTTGAATGTCATTCACTTAGAAAGGTAGTAATACAATCTGTGATATTAAGGCAAACTATTAGTCATATTAAAGTGCAAAAGGCCCTATAGGAGTCAAAGCATGACTTTTATGGTTATACTGTAATTTGCAAGATCTGAGATTTATGCAAGTGTACAATTAGAGAAGAGCCAATTAAATAGATTTTCACATTCGAGAATAGTACGATTAGCGGTAGCACTTCAATTTTTTCATGTTTGATCAGCTTGCTAGGTGGTTATCACTAAGCATGTTGGAACGATGAGCATAACCTAACTTAGTTCAGTATGTGTTGCTGCAAATTAGTTCAAGACGTCTGAAGTTGTTGCTAATTTCAATGCTCGGCTGTTGCAAGTTTCTAGTGAAAAGTACTTCAGGTCAAAGGTCGGGAATATACACTTTTGTTATCATGGTTGTTTCCTTATAGTGAACAACTTTGATCACCACTTCAGCAGCTACTATCTATAAGAAGACATTAGCTAAGTAGATACAGTGCAAAGAAAGCATGTAGGCAAAACCAGAATTAAAACATCCTTCTCAATGGAGCTCGTGCAGTTCGGAAGACCCTAATCATCGATGAGGGACCCCTCCGATGGTAGCATGGCGTGACAATTGCCGTCAATGACGACACCCAAAGTACCTTGCACAATCCATCGATCCGATTCGAACAATCAAGCACATACCTTGCAAAGTGATGTGGATCTCAAGCAGAGGTGGGAAGGTAAAGGCTCGGTGAGGTGGAATGGGACGTTGATATAGACGTGCACGCATGAGAATAAGGCGGTGCCGGGATGGATCTCCATCGGAGGAGGCCGGATCCGCTGGGAGGAGGTCGTTGTAGTACCCGCCATCTGCGATGATGGATCACGGGCTGGCGGTGGGGAGGGGATATGAGGGAGCGGGTGGGCTAGAGCGTAGATGGCGGGTGCCCCCGACGACGGCTGGGAAGGATGGTGGAGGAGGTGGATGAGGATGGGAGCGGCGGCGTCTGCGGTTGCGCCTCGTCCGCAGCCGTGCTAGTGGTGGTCGATGCGAGAGCCGGATGGCGTCGGCGTAATCAGGCAGGCGACAAAGATTTAGAGGAGAGAGAGAATGGAGGCGATGATCGATGGGAGGAAGGGCCACCGGCGATTGGGGTGGCCTCAGATCCGCCCTCCGTGGCCGCCTATTTCATGGGACGAACACCGTGCTCACCGTCCGGGCTCGCCTTGCCGCTGCCTCGCCGACATTCACGACGTAGAGCCCCTTCCTCCGATCCCATTTGCTGTGGAGGCAGCGCCATCCTTCATCACAGAGAACGATTCCACACTGAGATCCCAACCAGATCGTGATTGCGCCTCCCCAAACCGCAGCGGCACATCCCACTCCATCAACGACCAACCTATATGAGGCGGAGGGTCAGTGTAGGACGCGAGCGCCATCACCATGGACGTGGGGGACGCCGTAGGTGGGAAGGAGGCGGCGACGCGGCGGTGTCGGGAAGATCGCACGACGGCGGCGGCGTTTACTCGAGGGATCGAGAGGAGCTGCGTTGGTGCCGGGTGGGTTCTTTGGTGCGTGCGTGAAATTGGAGATTGTGATAGGTGATCGGTGAGGGCGTGCCATACCGGATCGATAGCCTTACCATACCGGTGGTAATTTAAATTTATTACCATATTTGATATTTCCTAGTTATGGCCTTACCATACCTGGATTGATAGCCTTTGGGGTAATTTAAATTTATTACCATATTATTACCATATTCAAAATTTCATGAGTTATGAACTTACCATTACTGTATTGATTTTTTACTATAAGTGGATTAATTATGATTTATTACTATATGATTTATTACTATGCGTGGATAGCCTTACCATACCTGGTGGTAATTTAAATTTATTACCATATTCGATATTTCCGAGTTATGGCCTTACCATACCGGATTGATAGCCTTTGGGGTAATTTAAATTTATTACCATATAAGTACCCTAGTCACAATTTCCTTAGTTATGACCTGACCGTACCTGGATTGATTTATTACTATACGTGGATTAATTATGATTGATTACCATAAATACGTTAGGTATTGCCGGTCAGACGAGAAAAGAGAAAACCGGTGGGAGGGGCTGGTGGGAGGTGGGACGAAGAAAAACCGGTTGAAAATAAACCGGTTGAAAATAAACCGGTTGAAAGTTGGGGGGACTATTCAACCAATTCGTCCATTAGGAGTAGAGATTAATACCCCTCTGATTATGAACATGAATATGATTTGTGAGTAGTACGTTTGTTCCTGAGGACATGGGAGAAGTCTCGCTATAAGTAGTCATGTGAATTTGGTATTCGTTCGATATTTTGATGAGATGTATGTTGTCTCTCCTCTAGTGGTGTTATCTGAACGTCGACTACATGACAGTTTACCATTGTTAGGGCCTAGAGGAAGGCATTGGGAAGTAATAAGTAGATAATGGGTTGCTGGAGTGACAGAAGCTTAAACCCTAGTTTATGCGTTGCTTCGTAAGGGGCTGATTTGGATCCATATGTTTCATGCTATGGTTAGGTTTACCTTAATACTTCTTTTGTAGTTGTGGATGCTTGCAATAGGGGTTAATCATAAGTGGGATGCTTGTCCAAGAAATGGCAGTACCCAAGCACAGGTCCACCCACATATCAAATTATCAAAGTAACGAACAAGAATCATATGAGCGTGATGAAAACTAGCTTGACGATAATTACCATGTGTCCTCGGGAGCACTTTTCTCATATAAGAACTTGTCCAGGATTGTCCTTTGCTGCAAAAAGGATTGGGCCACCTTGCTGCACCTTATTTACTTTCATCGCTTGTTACCCGTTACAAATTACCTTATCACAAAACTATCTGTTACCGATAATTTCAGTGCTTGCAGAGAATACCTTACTGAAAACCGCTTGTCATTTCCTTCCGCTCCTCGTTGGGTTCGACACTCTTACTTATCAAAAGGACTACGATAGATCCCCTACACTTGTGGGTCATCAGGCCGAGAGATACATCTCCGATACTCGGAGTGAAAAATTCTAATCTTGATCTATGCCAACCCAACAAACACCTTCGGAGATACCCGTTGAGCATCTTTATGATCACCCAATTATGTTGTGATGTTTGATAGCACACAAGGTATTTCTCCGGTATTCGGGAGTTGCATAATCTCATAGTCAAAGGAATATGTATTTGATATCAAGAAAGCGATAGCAATAAATGAACGATCAATATGCTAAGCTAACAGATGGGTCTTGTCCATCACCTAATGATGTGATCCCGCTCATCAAATGACAAGACATGTCTATGGTTAGGAAACTTAGCAATCTTTCATTAACGAGCTAGTATATAGTAGAGGCTTACTAGGGACACGATATTTTGTCTATGTATCCACACATGTATCAAGTTTCCAGTTAATACAATTCTAGCATGAAAAATAAACATTTATCATTAAATAAAGGAAATATAAAATAACAACTTTAGTATTGCCTCGAGGGCATATTTCCTTTAGTCTCCCACTCGCACTAGAGTCACTAATCTAGATTACATTGTAATGAATATCTAACACCCATGGAGTCATGGTGTTGATCATGGTTTACTCGCGGAAGAGGCTTAGTCAACGGGTCTGCCACATTCAGATCCATATGTATCTTGCAAATTTCTTTGTCTCCATCCTTGACTTGTTCACGAATGGAGTTGAAGCGTCTCTTGATGTGTTTGGTTCTCTTGTGAAACCTAGATTCCTTTCCCAAGGCAATTAGTCCAGTGTTGTCACAAAAGATTTTAATTGGACCCCATGCACTAGGTATTACACCCAGATCGAATACGAACTCCTTCATCTAGACTCCTTCATTTGCTGCTTCCGAAGCACCTATGAACTCCGCTTCACACGTAGATCCTGCCACGACGCTCTGCTTGGAACTGCACCAACCGAAAGCTCTACCGTTCAATATAAATATGTATCCAATATTGTGACTTAGAGTCATCCAGATCAGTGTCAAAGCTAGCATCGATGTAACCATTTACGACGAGCTCTTTGTCACCTCCATAAATGAGAAACATATCCTTAGTCATTTTCAGGTACTTCAGGATGTTCTTGACCGCTGTCCAATGATCCACTCCTGGATTACTTTGGTACCTTCCTGCCAGACTTATGGCAAGGCACACATCAGGTCTGGTACACAACATAGCATACATGATAGAACCTATGGCTGAGGCATAGGGAATGACTTTCATTTTCTCTCTATCTTGTACAGTGGTCGGGTTTTGAGTCTGACTCAACTTCACACCTTGTAACACAGGCAAGAACCCTTTCTTTGACTGATCCATTTTGAACTTCTTCAAAACTTTGTCAAGGTATGCGCTTCATGAAAGTCCGATTAAGCGTCTTGATATATCTCTATAGATCTTGATGCCCAATATATAAGCAGCTTCACCGAGGTATTTCATTAAAAAACTCTTATTCAAGTATCCTTTTATGCTATCAGAAATTCTATATCATTTCCAATCAACAATATGTCATATACATATAATATTAGAAATGATACAGAGCTCCTACTCACTTTCTTGTAAATACAGGCTTCACCGAAAGTCTGTATAAGACCATATGCTTTGATCACCTCATCAACCGTATATTCCAGCTCCGAGATGCTTGCACCAGTCCATAGATGGATCGCTGGAGCTTTCACACTTTTTAGCACCTTTAGGATAGACAAAACCTTCTGGTTGCATCATATAAAACTCTTCTTTAAGAAATCCATTGAGGAATGCAGTTTTGACGTCCATTTGCCAGATTTCATAATAATAAAATGCGGCAATTGCTAAGATGGTTCAGACCGACTTAAGCATTGGTATGGGTGAGAAAGTCTCATCGTAGTCAACCCCTTGAACTTGTATAAAACCTTTCAGGGCAAGTCGAGCTTTGTAGACAGTAACATTACCATGAGCGTCAGTCTTCTTCTTGAAGATTCATTTATTCTCTATGGCCTTCCGATCATCGGGAAAGTCCACAAAAGTGCACACTTTGTTCTCATACATGGATCCTATCTTAAATTTCGAGGTCTCAAGCCATTTATTGGAATCTGGGCTCATCGTAGCTTCTTCATAGTTCGTAGGTTCGTCATGGTCTAGTAACATAACTTCCAGGGAAAGATTTGCATGCCACTCTGGTGCGGATCATGCTCTGGTTGACCTACGAGGTTCAGTAGTAACTTGATCCGAAGTTTCATGATCATTATCATTTGCTTCCTCTCTAATTGATGTAGGCACCTCGAAAACGGTTTTCTGAGATGCACTATTCTCTATTTCGAGAGAAGGTACAATTACCTCATCAAGTTCTACTTTCCTCCCACTCACTTCTTTCGAGAGAAACTCCTTCTCTAGAAAGGACCCATTCTTAGCAACAAAGATTTTTCTTTCAGATTTGTGGTAGAAGGTATACCGAATTGTTTCTTTTGGGTATCTTATGGAGACGCACTTCTCCGACTTGGGTTCGAGCTTATCAGGCTGAAGCCTTTTGACATAAGCATCGCATCCCCAAACTTTAAGAAACGACAGCATAGGTTTATTGCCAAACCATAGTTCATACGGTGTCGTCTCAACGGATTTAGACGGTGCCCTGTTTAACTTGAATGCAGCTGTCTCTAATGCATAACCCCAAAATGATAGTAGTTAATCGATAAGAGACATCATAGAACGCACCATATCTAATAAAGTACAGTTACATCGTTCGGACACACCATTCCGCTGTGATGTTCCAGGTGGCGTGAGTTGTGAAACTATTCCACATTGTTTTAAATGAAGGCCAAACTCGTAACTCAAATATTCGCCTCCGCAATTAGATCATAGAAACTTTATTTTCTTGTTACGATGATTCTCCATTTCGTTCTGAAATTCTTTGAACTTTCCAAATGTTTCAGACTTGTGTCTCATTAACTAGATATACCCATATCTGCTCAAATAATCCATGAAGGTCAGAAAATAATGGTACCCGTCACGTGCCTCAACACTCATCGAACCGCATACATTGCTATGTATTATTTACAATAAGTCATTGGCTCGCTTACTTGTTCCGGAAAACGGAGCTTTAGTCATCTTGCCCATGAGGCATGTTTCTTAAGTATCAAATGATTCATAATCAAGTGATTCCAAAAGCCCATCTGCATGGAGTTTCTTCATGCGCTTTACACCAATAACTAAACGGCAATGCCACAAATATGTTGCACTATCATTATCAACTTTGCATCTTTTGGTATCAATATTATGAATACTAGATGATTCTCCGCGCGTTGCGGCGGGACGATATAGCACTCCAATCAGCTCACGTGAGGGGTGCACATTAAAAAAGAAAAGGAAGGCAAAGCAAGAGAAAATATTGTCAATGTGGTGGTACAATGTTTTTTCACCTACATGAAATTAAGAAAAAAATGATTAACTAACATGCAATTTGGAAAAAATGTCTTCTCAAATGACATTTTGTAGTATGATTGAATCATCTGGCTATATAAACCTATGCACCTATGTATAGAATACATAAATATTGAGGACTTAAAAAACAACAATGTTATTACAAAGAAAGCGGGTGCAAATTTGATAATATTGGTAATCAATGACGGCATAGAGAAAATTCCACTCAATAACATCTAGGAGTATATTCTCTATTGACAATTGAAATCAACGACGACAAAGATAAATTTCAGGAGTATATTCTAGCTTGACCCAAATCCTGCAAGCACATACGTACCTGAAAAAAGCAAATTGAGAATCCTCTATGATTGCAACAAAGGTGAAAGCATAAGAACCAAAACTGAAAGGAGACGCATCAATCAAGAAAGATCCGAACCTAAAATTATTCTTGTCTATTAGAATGGCCATGCATGTAAAAAATAAAGCAAAGCTTAAAATTAATTAATGTATAATAGGAACAACAGTGTGGAAGAATCATCAAAGTGGCAACCACGGCCAAATCACATCAAACTGAACCAATTATTTATTTCTGAAACAGAACTGCTAATTGTACAGTTCAAGGAACATATACCTAGAAGCATAATGGAACCAAATTTAGTTAATCTAACCGACAAAAAAAGTGAGACATGAAAATATTACCGTACAATAGTCAACTGGCTCAAGGTCATGAGGCACGGGCATGTAGCTCAAAGAACTCAATCTCAGCAAGCAAAATGAACAATGTCGGCCAAATCAGTCCAGCAGCACCAACCCTAGTATTAGAGATCACGTGTAGCACCGGAGCTTGGGGAGTAGGGGGTCTAGTCATTCCAGGGGTCTAATCAACTTACGAAAATTGCAATGGACGGCGATTGCAGGCGGACAGCGCCATTGTGACTGTACTGACGGAGATACAGGCAAGCGCATAGGTTCTACAAAACAAACCAGAGTCTGACCAGTAGTATTTTTTTTCTGATTAAATCGCAAACAACTTGACAATGCCTTGATTTGTCCGGGACTGGAACACCTCCATCTGAAACAAATAAGCATATAGCGATAATCGAGAGAGACGCGCCGTACCATAGTGAGGTAATTGCCCTAGACCGACGCGATGATTGATGAAGCATGACGTGGCCCCGCATCACTAACTGTACTTGCCTCGCCCTAGCACCGGTGAACTGCGATCAAAGTATACTTGTCTAGTTTCTTGAGACACATCTGTTGATAGTGTGTGGCCGATCCATCTGAGGCCGCTCCTCCTGCTCTGACCACGCGAGGAGGGGTCGGAGCAGAGCAACTTTGTGAGGGACCAACTCCTGCTGGAATCGGGGCTGCTCCGGGATGGCCGTGTCTGATCCACCCAAGGTCTCTCCTGCTTGCCCCGGTATGTCTGTGCACGATACATCCGAGGCCACTCCTCCTGCTTTAACCACAGGCGTGCGGCCGCCGGCGCAAGGAGGGGTCGGAGCAGAGAAATGTCGTGAGGGAGCTCCTCCGGCTATGGTCGGCGGAGTGGGGAAAGATTGGGGGTCCGGTGGGGGAGGGGAGGGGAGGGGAGCAGATGGATCCGAGGAAGGCTGCACTTTAATTATGGGAGAGGGAATGCAGGGCTCAGTCCAGGGAGAGAGACGGTTCGCCTATAGTGTTGGTGAGCCTATGGTCCGTTCCCCTTCTCAGCCGGTAATTGATGCTGACATGGCCATTCTCTACATTGGTCAGCTCGTTGTCAGCCCCACTGTAAGTCTGTAGTGAAACGCTGATGTGGATAGGCTGCATGTCAAAAGAAATAATATAGTGGGGATGAACTATTTAGGTATTATAGATGTGTATCACTACAATCAAGATACGACAAAAATAGACCACTCTTCAAGGGTGCATGACCATAAAAGATATTACTCATATAAATAGAACAACCATTATTCTCTGATTTAAATGAATAACCGTCTCGCACTAAACAAGATCTAGATATAATGTTCATGCTCAATGCTGGCACCAAATAACAATTATTCAGATCTAAAACTAACCCCAAAGGTAGATGTAGAGGTAGCATGCCGACGGTGACTACATCGACCTTGTAACCATTCCCGACGCGCATCATCACCTTGTCCTTAGCCAATCTTTGTTTAATCCACAGCTCCTGTTTCGAGTTACAAATATGAGCAGCAAAACCAGTATCAAATACCCAGGTGCTACTACGAGCATTAGTAACACTACAAAAAAAAATACACTTTCGTGATTATACGTGTTTGTCACAGTAGGTCACGTTTTCTGTCATGCATGCACATCCACAACGATTTTATGACAGAATCAAGATAGTCATACCTGTGCTGTCATAGAAGTGTTCCATGACATTACCAAAATTATCATCACGAAAGTGTCCACTTCCAGGACGATAAATCGAGTGTCACAGAAGTGCTTTCGTCAAGGGTGACCGACACATGGCATCCACTGTAATGGATCGCCGTTAAGCTATCGGGTCCGAATTTGGATCCGATAACCCGTTAACAGCCCCGACCAATGGGGATTTTCCACGTGTAAAATCATCATTGGCTGGAGGAAACACGTGTCGCCTCACCGTTGGGACAGATGTCATCCACTCATTGGACAGAATGTGCCTATGATACGTCGACATGTGGCACGGCCCAACAGAGGCCCATTCCTATGAAAAGGCCGGCCCATCTGACTTGGTCAAAAGGTGGAGGGCCGGCCCATGGGAAGCCTGTTAACGGCCTGCTCGCATATAGCCCATTTACAGCCTGCTAACCCAGGGCCCGTTACGACCTATCCGAATTAGGCCCAGTAGCGTCATCTGGGCCGTCCAATATGATTCCAGCCCATTTTAACTTCTGGCCCATGTATGTCCCATGACGTCTTTCGGCCCATATGAGGCCCTTTGTAACACTTGGCCCACTAACGGCCCGTGGTGAAACTGGCCCGTAATGAACAGTGTATCACTTTATACCCATTAATGGCGCGTGGTGAAACTGGCCTGTAATGAATAGTGTATCGCTTTATACCCATTAACGGCCCGTGGTGAAACTGGCCCGTAATGAACAATGTTTCACTTTATACCCATTTACGGCCCGTGGTGAAACTGGCCCGTAATGAACTGTGTATCCCTTTTTACCCATTAACGGCCGGTGGTGAAACTGGCCCATAATGAACACTGTATCACTTTATACCCATTAACGGCCCGTTATGCCGTTGGGCTGTTTCCAGCCCACGTTATCTTTCGTTCTTCTCAAGGCCCATTTATTCTTGGGCTCATTTCAAAGATTCGTTTACTTACGGCCCACATCGTCATTTCTCGCCAGGGCCAAATTCAGCCTGAGGTTACAGTCGGCCCATTTGTGGCGTGTTAATACGTTGGGCCGTTTTCATAGCGTCATCAAATACGGCCTATTAACAACGGCCCATTATGGTCGGCCCATGAAGGGACGATTCCAACTCTAGCCCGTTTACGACCATAATGCGGTCTGTTATTGGCCCATGTTTGGCAAATCGATCATATACGGCCCATATAAGGCCCATTGATGATATGGCCCGTAGAAGGCCCATTATGTCTACTGCCCGTAGAAGGCCCATTGTTTCTACAGCCGGTAGGAGGCCCAGTGTCACTATAGTAAATATGTAGCCCATGGTTATTGCGGCCTAGTTTTAAAAAATAGGTCATTGCGGCCACTAGCAAACCGCGGAAAAAGAACTACACTCACTACAAGCAAACAAATAAACAAGACAACAAGGAAATAAATAAGCAAGCAACTTACGCTAGGCTATCACGGCTATTACACATATTACATCCACTGGGCATCAAAGTTCGCCACCAGTGCAAATATAGGGAACAAAGTAGCATATCATATACACTGGTTGTCAAAGTTGGCAACCAAAGCAAATAAACGCCGCAGCAAAACAAATCCAGAACCGAAACCACTTCAGTAGATCTCAAGAAACAATATCCTTGGTACCCATAATGCTGGCAAGATACTTAGCAAGCTTATTAACTTTCTCTTGTTTGGCGCTTAAATCCTCCAGCGCTTGCTATTGCACCAGGAAGTATGCGTCTGAATTCTGCAGGGACTTCCTCGGTCCTTCAGCTTCCTGTCATAGTACATCTGATCGATGTCTTTCAACTTGAAGTTGAGACTCAAGAAGACGAACTGATTCAGGCAGCGAGTTTGAAGAGCTTGTGCCAGCAGTAGTGGCCAGTAACTCAAACACTACATCAAGACATGATTTTTGGGTTCTCTCACTGTCGTCAAGATAGTTTTTATCAGCTTTCTTGGAGACCAAGAGGGATGTCTCACTATCTTGAACCTTATCTGCATTATTTCCTTTACCATTGCATAACAGGGTACTGTTCTCCAATATTTTATCCGCATTCTAAAAGAGAAACAAGCAAAAACATCACAGGTTTACCATGTTGTATATGAAACTCATTTTGGTAAATGAGTTCAGTAGTAAAGTGGACAGGATAACATCATGAAACAAACATATATCTATGTACCATCATCACTTTATGGTCTATATCATTCTAGTTTTTGTTGCCAAATCAAGATAGGGACATAGTTCAAATATATTTGTTCAAGAAAAAGCAGAATAGACATAATATAAGTGTGGGAAACTATAGAGCAATAACAAAACTTGTAATGTGCATGACATGAGAACATAATTGTTTATTCAATTGAAGCTGAAATCAACATAGAGCAGGTTACAACAACAAACTAGTTAAAGAAACAGGTTTAAAACATACCTAATGTGCCATTGGAGTTTCAATTCCATCCTTCAAATTTGCAAATAGTTGGTATGAGTAAATACAGTAATGCAAGAGCAAAGGAGTATGAACCATAGCTACAGAACCTGACCTGAGAACAAATCTTCTTCTCCTTTAAGTGTTGAGTTGGGATTCGGAGTGGTGGTCCTTGTGCTTTGGGCATTGCAGTTCCCTTACTAACTGCTCGTGTTTGGGTGCTCTGTGGTGGAGACGGTGCTGTGTCAACTGGAACTGGGTTACTATCTGCCGGGGTTGGGGTTAGAAGGGGTGTAGCTGGTTCTCTGTCCAACTGGGTAGGGGTACAATCTGTGAGAGTCTGGGTTATGTGTGGTGGATCTGGTCCTTGGGCAAGTACAACCGTGGTTCTATCTGCATCAACTGGTAGCACTATCTTTTCTGAAGACCGTGTTGTTACTCTCTTAGATACTGCCATCACCCTCTCCAATTCAAATGGCTGATAAACAAGAAGAGTAATTGAAAGTACATACATTGTATGATAGACAGGTGCAATGGATAGTGGGGAATAAAAGAGGGCATGAAATAATTCACATTTATGTTGTCTAACCAAACAGGATAGCATGACACAATTTCACATATATGATGGCTAACTAAACATGATAGCATGATACAATTTCACATTATGATGGCTAACTAAAAAAGATGGAAATACATAGTTCAAAATATGATGACTATGTAAACAGGATGACATGATATAACTATATAATGTGTTTATTAAATAGGTTGGCATGCCATAATTCACATGCATTCACGAATAGAATGCTATAATTCAAAATATGATGACTGTAAAAACTAAACAGAATGAGATGATATAACTATATATATGATGTATTTATTAAATGGGTTGCCATGCCATAATTTAGATAGATGATGTGTATGTACTATGTAAACATGATGGCATGATATAATTCAAATATATGATTTATATAGTAAGCAAGTAAGCAGATGGCAATCCATATATGATGTAAAAACTAAGCAATGCAAGACAACATGCATGACATGGGTAATATAACCCTGTCAAGTTTGAGCATAGACCTCAGGGGGGAAATAGGACTGGTCATCAGTCTCTGAATCCTCCTCTGAGGAGCTCTCTGTAACCAACAAGATGTCTGCTTCGGTAGGTAGCATTGTCTGCTCTGAATACCTTGTTTTCACTCCAGCTACTTCCATCACCGCTTCAAATGGCTGATGCATAGGAAGAGTAGTTGAATATACAAACATTGTCGACAAATGGAACACGTAATACAAAAAATGGTAGCATGATATAATTCACATACATGATGATTGGCTAAACAGCATGACATTGCATAATTCACATATATAATGCCTTTGCAACAAGATAGCATTGCATAATTCACATATATGATGTCTTCGAACAAGATGGCAATGCATAATTCACATATATGGTAATTAGACACTGAACAGGTGGCATTCACACAAAGCATGTCTAAAGTAATCAAATGACATAGCAATGCAAGACACCATACGCACTATATGAGCAACATAACCCTGCCAAGTTAGAGCAAACACCTCGGGGAATAGGACTGGTCATCTGTCTCTGAATCCTCCTCTAAGGATCTATCCATAACCAGAGAGATATGCGCTTTGTCAGATAGCATAGTCTGCTCTGAAGACCTTGTTTTCACTCCAGCATTTTCCATCACCGTGCCAAATGGTTGATGCACACGAAGAGCAGTTGAATGTACTAACATTGTTGACAAATGTAATACGCAACGGAAAAAAATGGCCTAACATAATTTACATATAAGATGACTAGCTAAGCAGGATGGCATTGCAAAATTCACATATATGATGCCTGGCTAAACAAGATGGTGTTGCATAATTCACATAAACGATGAATAAACTAAACAGATGGCATTCGCATAAAGGATGTCTAAACTAATTAGATGACATATTTGATGTATAAAGTAAGCAATGCAAGGCACCATATGCATGATATAACCAACATCAGCATGCCAAGTTAGAGCGAAGACCTCAGGGGGTAAATAGGAGTGGTCTTCCTTCCGAATCCCCTCGTAATGTATATCTTCCTCTCGATTACAATCAGAAATGGGTGGAGGGGGGGCTGCCTTTGCGCCTACCATGGAGCGACGTCTGCATGAAATTTTATTGCCACACAAGGCTCGTCTCTTTGGCTCTACATGTTTAGTTCCATTGTTTACAATAATTGCCATGCATAGGAATAAAACATAGTGAGATTATGTAAGGAGTGCATGCAGAAATCCAGAGTGATGGTAGTAACCTGTGGATAGACCCAAAACGAATAATAGCAGGCAGATAATGGCTTCAGTTAAAAAATACAAATAATGGCTTCTTTACTGTTTGTTTCCCACCCAACATGAAACTCATAGTAGACACCAGAGATTAACCAGATAGTAGATAGATACTATTGATTGTGGCCCTGATATGTACCCCACAACCATTTTAAAAACTCAAGTTTGAGCATTAGTTTGGAGCTGACTCAGAGTCTAATTGGTGAATAGGACGATAAAGTAGCATGTAATATTTAAGCGATGCATAACGTAAGCAGACACGAAAGAGTGTGACCTCTCTTGCGGACCCGTGTAGTCCTCGAGGTCATCTGCTCGGTTGATGATGGTAATGCAGTTTCCATTGCTGCCGGCGGCGGGGAAGAAGATCTGAGGCGGCGAAAGACAGTTTGGAGGCCGGATCCCTGCTGTGCTGGACCCTTCTGTCATTGGTGCAGCTGAGCTGGGGTGGACGATGGCTCAACAGGAGCGGGACAAACCACGCAAGGTTTTCTTTGACAACTATCTGTAAGAGAAGTAATTCTATAAGGGCTCGTTTGAATTGGAGGATTCCAACAATGCAGGGATAGGAAATAGACAGGAATAGGATAGGAATGCACGTGCAAAACAGAGAATTTAAAAACACAAAATATCTGCCAATCTGGGTGTTTGATTCACAAGAATTGGAAGATCACAGGATGCAAAGAAGCATGGTGAGATTAAGTCAAACCACAAGAAAATGTACGGTTATAATGCTATTATGCTACTATCTCTTAGTCTTGTGCTTCATGAATATGAATTTGAAAAGGAGGACAAGTGAAAATTAAAATTCCTATGTTTTTTCTTTCAAGGAGACACTAAAGGAACAAATCCTACAGTTTTCCTTTGCTCCATTCCTTTGAACCAAATTCATGAATAGTAGTACCATAGGAAACTTTCCAATTCCTATGTTTTTCATTCACTTTTCCTTTCAAGCACTAGCGATTCTAGTAAGCAGGCTTGAGCAAGGAAAAGCCTACACTAAAAAAATGTTTTTTTGCTACTTCTATTACTTTGGATCCAGGCCACTGCCATACTAGCTCAACTCCCAGGGCCATCGACAAATGCACAGCTCAAATGCGCAGAGATAAATAATGATGGCATTCAAGAAAGTCCATCACGGATAGCTAAGTTGCCTGGTACCTCACTGCTTGTCATATAGTAGGATAAAATAAATCGTATTTCCCGTTACTATGTGTGCTCAGTGGACAATATATGTAACATGTAGAGTAAAAAAGAGATGCAACAAGTGTACAACCTCTTTGGCGAAGCCATGTTGATCTCAGCGTGATTGGGTTGGCCGGTGAGGATGCTCCGGCTGACTTGGCTGTCAAAGGAGGGGAAGAAGATCTTAGGCGTCTGGAGATGGAGCCCGAGGTACTGCTCCGCTGTGATGGAGGGTTTCGTCGTTGGAGAAGCTCCTGTGAGCTGTACGACGCCGAGGCTGAAGCAGGACAAGAGAGACAATGTTAACCTGAGTGGAATTCTAATAGCATCTCCAATAGATGACGTAAAAGACATAACCACAAAGTGCTAGATATAAAATACATCAGCCGCTCATTCTGAACTTAACTGTCGAAACTGAATTTAACTGTCGAAACTGAACTTAACTGTCGAAACTGAACTTAACTGTAGAAACTGAATTTTCCTGTCGAAATTGAATTTTACTGTCGAAACTGAACGCACTAAAGGTGAGGCTACATGTCAGTCGACTGACTTTTTCATCTCTGGCCAGTCAATTTTGCAGCCGTTGGATACGAAATCAAGGGCCTGCAGTTCATCTTCAACCTCCACCCCCCTGAGCCGCCAGCCCCCACCGGCCAAACAGCCGCCCCCACCGCCTGCGGCCGGCGGTGCGCCGCCCCGCCCACCCCAGAAACACTCCCCACCGTTGGTCCGCCGCCGCCCCGGCCATCCCTCTAGGGCCCCCCCGTGCCGAGCTTTTTCTTCGGTGATCCTCACGCCACCGCCCCACCACCACCGCGACCACCGCCCCCACCTTGAACCCTAAGATAGATAGTGGGGTACCTCTCCGGCGAGCCCCCGTCCCTGCTACAGGTGGTTCTTCCTTAACTCCGGCGAGCCCCCCCTTAAAATCGACTGACCCAAAAGTCGAATCGGACCAGCATCGCAAGCAAGAGCAAGAGCGAGAGCAGCAACGCAAGCAATAGCAATAGCAAGAGCAGACCAGGCAGGGGACAGAGAGCAAGAGCAGACCAGGCAGGGGACCGAGAGCAAGAGCAGAGCAGCAGCGCGAGCGAGAGCAGAGCAGCAGCTCCTACTGATGTGGACGTCACCGCTGAGGGAGCGACGCCGTGGAGGAAGTGGCCGGTGACACCGCCGTGAATGGAGTTGCACCCGGGACCGAGCACCGGCAGCACCGTGAGATCGAATCAAGAAGAAAATGTGGTGATTAGTGTACAACCTCTTTGGTGGCGCCGATTAGGCCGCAACTTCATCCGAGGAAACGGTGATGATGGTGCTCTTCCGATGGTGTAGGTGAAGACGTCGGTGTGGGAATGTAGGTGTCGCGAAAGACGAGGGGAATTTCGGGGCAGCTCCTTGGAGGTGGAGGACGGGGTGGCTGAACCGGCAGGACGACCAGATCGACGATGGATCCTCATCCGGTACGGTGGATGAGGGACGTCGAGGTGTTGCTGTGGACGACATCGTCGGGGAAGAGGCACCGGCTGGGTGGCGGATGGAAGAAGGAATGGGGCTTCGCGGGTTTTCCCGGCCTCGGTGTACGAATAGGTGGGCAGATGGTATGGGAGTGGGGAACCATGGCTTAGGGATGCGCTTGTACGAAATGTGGGGTAAGTTACGAAAGTACCCCCCCCCCCCCCCGATTTGAGGCGGTTTTTTTGGTTTAGGGGTATCATGGGCATTTCACGTGTCGGGATTTCACAGGAGGTGGGAGTTTTCGCACGCGTTGTAATTTTGGAATAGCAAGGCACGGGTTGAGATGGAGGGTGTTGTCGGAGCACAATGAGACAAAGATATATCTTAAATATTTCGGGCTAACAAGGCGCGGGTTGAAATTTCCGGACAGGCCTAACGCGTACTGTACCAAATCAGTTCGCACTACAAATGTCATTCAAAACTTTGAATTCATGTTATGTTCAATTAAAATATTTCACTACATGTATAATGCATGCAACCTACTACTCAAATGAATATTTTAGTGCATTCCAAACGTATATATTACCGCTTCAATATGAACTAAATTTGAATTCGTTTCTCTATTTGAATAAGATCTACAATAATGATTGTTTCGAAGTCAAAGCATTTGAATTCGTTTCTCTATTTTAATAAGATCTACAATCATCATTATTGTCAAGTTAAACCATCATTTGTGTATTATCTTCACAGCACACCACATGATTAGTCTTGAGTTACATATGAACTATGTGCACTATATGAACTCGAACTCAATTTTTTGAATCCACTTTATGTTGATTTCAAATCACATTACACTTCAAGCTCTAGCTAGATCTTCATAATCTAAACCATGTCTCATATGTATAACATGTTTATCACATTATGTATGGTGCCCCGCACCCTACGCCTACAAGTATTTAGATGTGAGTTGCAAACACCACACACTACCACAAATTCAAATAAAATGTGAGAATGTTCGATATATAGTATTGTTTAGATTGTTCGATATTTAGTTGTAAGCTGCAAACGCCACACATTTTCACAAATTCAAATAAAATGTGAGATTGTTCAATGTATAGTATGGTTTAGATTGTTCGACATTTAGCTGTGAGTTGCAAACACCATGCATTATCTCATTATGGTATAACATGTGCAAAACCACATCACGTGTATCACCGCTATATTCATGCATGCATATGTTTAAAACGCTATGATCTCCTATTCAAATATATGAATCCACTTTCATCTCAAATTATGATCTTTGTTAGTCTCTTACACCCACACAATCCTCTAACCTTTGTAGCTACCACTAACTTTCTCTCGTGCATGCACACGCCCTCCTTGCCCTCCCCCTCCCCCATCATTCTATCCAACGTGCACATTCATTTTTTTTCTTTAGGTCGTTCTCCCAGAGTCTCCACAACTCCTTTCCGACACACACCGATCGATAAACCTCTCCAGCGATGTCTGCCTACAACATACACACGCACCTTCAATTTCCTCCTTTATGTGTCCTTGCCTCGTGTCTATCATACGGTCCCACGCACGTGTAAACTCTCGCCCCTCTTTTCATCGATCTCACAACAACACACTCCTCCTCCCCCTATCTAGCTAGTAGCTGGGCCTCTCGCACCACCTCCTAGCTCCATTCTCTTTGTCTATCCGTCTCGTTGGGACTTATTTGCCTCTAACAAATGGACGTACACCGACCGATCTCCCGCTATACACATAGCTAGCTAGGTCCTTATAACTCGTTTTTCCCCACGCGTTGATCGATCTACATCATTAGTTATGTCTCTCCCTTCCTCCGACAAACAACAATTGATCTACCGATCTAGTTAGGTTTGCTTACCAAACACATGGTTCCCCTTCATCATCCATGGATGCGTCCCGACAAATCTATCATGCACAGGAACACACAGAAACACATCCCCACTCTTATTGATAATATCGCAGTTCCACCCTCAGTTTGTCTAGTAGGCCTATCCCACCATCTTCGAGAAGCAACTCCATCACCCATCCACCACTCTACCCCTCTCCCTCCCCCCCCTCTCTCCCTCCCTCTCTCTCTCTCTCTATCCCATCCTATTTCCCATCCTTCAGTTATGTATGTATGTCGACCGATCTCCCTCAAGACATAGCTAGGTCTCTCCTTCTCAACACATATACGAGTCGTTCTACCTCTATAGTTAGGCCTCTGCCTACCCCTCCCCCCACACACGCCGATACATCGAGCGCTCTAGTCATGTCTCCCTTCCACACACAAGCTAGGCAGGAATCTCAGGAGGGGCCAAAAGCCAAAACATGAAAAATTAAGAGGGTAAAGATTGATCTTTTCCTTATATAATCCCTGCACAGTAATTTTTCTTCATTGCTTTGCCTAATGCCGGGGGCCACGGCCCCCTCAGCCTTGCACTAAGCTCTGCCACTGCACACACACAATTTCATTGGCTCTCTTCATCTCGCACCCACCCACTTGATCCTCTCTTCGACTCTATCGATATCTATGACCCCTCCCTCTCTTCTCGTGGATTGCCCAACCCTCTATATATGATATGGATAGGCCTCCATTTCACACACATTGCATGCAAAATTTTGTTTGAGATGTCATCGACACATATTTCCACAAATACATTCACGAAATCACCCCCCCAAAAAAACAAAAAACACTCACGAACGCGGTTTGTATCTCTCACACACACCCACGTAGGTGGGGGACGTGCACGAAGAGAAGAGGTGCATGCACGACGGACGTACTCCCGTCTCTTTCCCAACCACACCCGCGCGGGTACACGATGGAGCTCATTTCTGTATGAAAAGGCAGCCCACGTGGTAATTTGGTACATGTACTAAGGATCGTCTACCATGGGTGAACAAACAAATTGTGACTTGATGCGTTATGTTAAAAAAGGAGGCAAACCATGTGGGGCCTACCTTAGAGGCAAGGCTCTATACACTGGAGTACTTTTGATGTGTCCCTTCAACTCGCAGAATGAGGAGAATCTTGCTTAGTACACCGTCTCCCCTGCCCACGGGCGCGGTGGCTCGCAAGATGAGGTGAAGCTTGCTTACTAGTAGTAGTAGTACTGTACGCCTTATGCCCGCTCCCTCGCCCACGTGCGCGGTGGCTCGCAGGACGAGGAGAAATTTTTACTACTCCCTCCGTTTACTCCTCGTCCCTACTACCTTTGTTAGAGAGATTATCATATTGTTTGGAATATATATGTCCTTTAGTAGATTTCAATATGAACTACTACTACATACTCCAAACACTGATGTATATATACGTATTTTAGAGTGTAGATTCACTCATTTTGCTCCGTATGTAGTCCATACTGAGGCCCTGTTTGATTCATAAGTCCTAGGACTTTTTCTAGTCCCAACTAAAAAGTCCCTACTCCTTAAGAGGCGAAGAGCCAGTCGCAAGGTTAATGTTTTGGAGATGCCAAGCGCAAGGTTATAGGAGAATGAGTAGTAGGTGCTGCGTCATTTATAAATAAAGTTTTTTTTTCTTTAGTGGCATGTACGCAATATGATAGGTTCATATGGAGAGAAAAGGAAACCGCTCCACTATATATATAGTCAGGCCAGGCCAGCCTACACGGTTGCTTGCTGGGGTTGCTCTCTTCACACTCTCTCGCACAAAACGACTGTGGCCACATCTCTAACATCTTGGCGGATCACGTCCGCCAGGGGAAGGGGTGGATGCTTAGTGTAGATGCGGCTGCCATTGCCGACGGCGAAAACCCACTGTCGGCACGTCCCGATCAGGGGTCCTCGCCGTTTTCTCTCACAAAGCCGGTGAGGTTGCCTTCGTCCCGTGCTCACTGCCGCGACGTGGGCAGTTGCCGCCTCCTGCCGCCCTCCTCAAGGTTGAGCTACGTCCCAACATCCCTCAGGTACAACTCCCTTTACAACCGGCTTGCACCACTACTCCAGCTGCCCACATCACTCCATGTGGATATTTCTCTACTTCTTTGCCCCGCACATACCTCTGCTGGTTTCTGCGTACTGTATTTGTGATGAGTTTATGTCTCATCAACTAGTCCCAGTAATCTTATTCTAATCATGCTTCTTCAATTTCTTTGCCACAGGGATGCTCATCTCGATTTTGGTGAAACTGCACAAAATGATCCGATGGTCAAAAGGTTGCAAACTTCATTTTTAGGAAGCTCGAACGTTGCCAGCAAATTGAAGCCTGGTTAGGGTTTATGGTTCAAGGTCTAGGGACTGCATGGATCGTTTTTTCTTTAGTTGCCTCTGTTCCAAAATAAGTGTCAACTTTAGTAGTAGTACAACTTTGTACTAAAGTTAGCATAAAGTTGAGACACTTATTTTGGAACAGAGGGAGTACATATTTGCTATGATCTGTCAATCATTGAGATGCAATAGCATGCATATTAGTCTCCTTTGTATTTGATGAAATGTTGCAATGGGCAACCTTGGACGCAGGATACATGTAACAGAAGCTGGAAGCTTCATAGCATTGTACAAATTTATCTCGCTGATAAATTATAGTACGTACTATACTAGTACTTCCTTCGTTCCTAAATATAAGTCTTTGTAGAGATTTTACCATGAACCACATACGGATGTATATAGAGGCATTTTAAGTGTAGATTCATTCATTTTGTTCCGTATGTAGTCCACCTAGTGGAATCTTTACAAAGACTTATATTTAGGAACAGAGGGAGTACTATGTAAAGAGTTAGGTGTCGCAGGTGTCCAGAAAATATGGTGATAGTGTGAGGTGGGCCATGTAATCTCTGAGCCTGCGTGTTTTCACTGCTCTTGCACTCCTCCTCTGTAAGCATGGAGAAAATTGTAGTAGTACCTCCTTTCGCTGAAAGCGTGGAACATCCAGCACTCCTACCACATCAGTAATAATGACCAATGAGCCGTCAAATCACATAGAACCAGCAGTAAGTTGGACGGATGAAGCAACCATCACTCTTGAATCCGCTTCTCCCTTCAACGCAGGTGCTAGTGAGAAGTCGCATCCGCTCTGCCCGGGCATGAATGCGGCACGGATTCTTTGGAGCGGTGTAACACCCCAAGAACCATGCTACAGTAATCTTCCCCTAAATGGTGGCCAGGTCATCATGATTACTATGCAAATTTCCATTGTCCAAAATCGAAGTCAAATTCATATTTAAATTTCAAGTGAAATTATTAATTCTTCGCTCGAAAAACTAAAATGTTCGAATAATTCTATAAATTCCCTGATCATCTTCATGTTGAAACCAACTTCATTTGGCTCACAAATAAACTCCTAGGAAAATAATAATCGGTCCAAAGAAGCAAATAGAATAACCTTTTCAAAATAAACAAATATTTTAAACAATTTCTTTTGACCTCAAACTTTGTGGGCCTCTCCAAATTTTTGACTAATAATTATGTACCAAATTTCTTTGTCAGGAAAATTCAATTGCGTTTTGCTTTAAATATAAAACGGTGAGGAAATTATAAAAAACAGAAAAATAAAATCAGTAAAAGGGCCTAACTAATTAATGCGCATCTGGGCCCTGGAGGCCATAGAGCACCAGCGGCCCACCTCAACTCCTCTCCCTCCTCACCCTACAGGATACAGGCGGAGGGCGTGGCAGCCATCCCGCGGCTATGGTCGCCCCTCCAGCCACACGCCGGCCATCCGGTGGTGCCTCATGAAGATAAGGACCCCGAGCGCCTGGAAAACCCTAACCCACTTGCCCTCTCCCCTCGGTTCCTCCCTTCCCCACAGCCCGCAACCGAGTTGCCGTGGCCATGGTCGTCGTCGTTGCCGCGGCCACCGACTTCCCCGGCGCTGAAAAGATGTCCGGAGCTGCGCCATGGACGTCTCCTTCGACTAGTGTTACCGGTTCGAAAGGGAAGCACTACATCTCCGGATCGACGCGTCTTCCTCGCCTATGACCGCCATCGCCCCGCCCGATCTACCTCACCGGAGCTCCTCCGCCACGCCGGCCGCCCTCCGCTCCCGTGAGCTCCTCTCCCCATTCCCCCTGTTTGCCCCTCGATTTGGTCGCCGTAGGTCGCCGTTCCACCCTCGTGGCCGCTTGCTCCCATTGAGGCCGCCATGGCCTGAGCTCCGCGCTCACCCGCACGCGTACGACTGCCCGTGTCCAGTCCCGCGCCTGCCCTCGTGTGCCCAGCCGCGCCCCCTGGCCGCGCCGGGCGCGCCCCTGCCCGTCCGCCCGTTGCCGCTCACGCGCGCCCGTACTGACTGCTGCTCGTGCTGCTCTGTTGCTGCTCCCGCTCGATGCTCTTGATGCATTCTGCTGCTGCCGCTACTTGGCCGCAGCTGCGTCTGCTCCCTGTAACGCTGCTGCTTGCTGTTGCTAAATGCCTACTGCTGTTGCTGCTATATGTACTGCTCATGCCGCTACTGTTGCTGGTTGCCATGGCCGTGAGTGTGTGTTCGTGTGTGTGCACGGCTGTGCCACGGCCGGCCCTTATTTAATTAGTCTAGGCTTAGTTAGAAGTACTACTAGTTTAGTGCTAAGTTAATCTAGTAGTAGATGTCATGTAGACCCCATTAAATAAGTTAGATTTATTTATTTGTTTAGGTAAATAGTCTATGAAATGTGGGCCACACCTGCCCTTTTGACTAGTCAAATTGACTTGGTCAATTCGGATTAAACTAAATATAAAAATTTCAGAATATGTTTAAAACTTAGAAAATTCATAGAAAATAAACCGTAACTCGGATGAAAACATTTTCTACATGAAAGTTGCTCAGAAAAATCCAGCGAATCCGAATACGCGGTTCGTTCATCTGTAACATGCCTCTAGCATGCTGAACATGGAACATTCCCCCTCCGGTCATCTGTCTGACACAAGTCCGGAACCGGGAATACATTCCCGGTTGAATTCCCCCTTCACCTATATCGTGTAGCCATGCGTCAGGTCACACCCGGCACAGCATATTGCCATGTTACGCTTTGTGATGCTATGGTTGCTTTATATTTACTGTTTCTTCTCCCTCTTCGCCCCGGTAGACCCCGAGACTGATGCTGCCCCTGTGATCGACTACGTCGATGACGACCCCTCCTTGCGAGAGCAACCAGGCAAGCGGCACCCCTTTGATCTTCCCAATTTAGCCCATTACATTCTCTCATGCTCGCATTAGATTTTGCTCAAGTTATTGATTGCTCCTATTACGATGCATAGCCCGCTTTTGTATCTCGCTGTTGTACCTTATCTCGCTTATCCTAAACTGCTTAGTATAGGTTGGTTAGAGATCCATCGATGACCCCTACTTTGTCCCGACCGCCTACCGGATAATCGAAGACCCGATCAACGGGATCAAGACCAGGCCCCAACCACCGCACATCACTTCCCCTTAGTTGCTCGACACTACTGGGTTACTATCGAGTACCGAGGGTGAGACCTCATCAGCACTTCTGATGTTAACCCTTTAGTGTAGTTATTCGGTCGTGGTCATCGAGGGTGATTTCCTCTTTAACCACTTCTGATACGACTCTGTCGTGCAACCCCTCAAGTGTGAACCTCGAGGGTGGTTCCTCTTACGTTCACCTTGATGTTTACATCAAGTGGGAATCCGACAAGGGTGATTCCTCGGGTTTTCCCCCTTGGTGTTAGACACACGGTTACTATGGTTACTATGACTTTGCACTTTGGACCTGTTACTAAAGACGGGTTGGCCTCGAGGGGTACCTGTGAGCTTAATTGCGAGTGATGTGGAGTCGGGTTGACCTGGAGGGTGCCCGCGAGATAATTACGAGGCGTGGCCGGGCATTCCTAGCCCTTGCCGCAAGTCCTCGAGACGGGGAAACGGGGTCACATCTTTTGTGAGTCTCTGCTTGTTACCGCGCGTTCCTAATCCAGTATGCTTTGGATATTTGATCCGAGGGGCCTCTGGCCTGATAGCACTAACCATCACGTGGGCATAGTATGGGCGTTCTGCATCGTATGCATCAGCCGAAGCTTAATAGACGTCAGCGACTGAGTGGCGCGCGCCGGGTTGGACTGCGTTACCGCCTTGTTGAAGGAGGTAGCTAGGTCTGCTCACCGGCCGCTGCAGACGAACGTGCAGGAGTTCGGGAGATGGCCCATGACCCTCGGGGCATAGGTTTAGTCTGGCGTGCTGGCCTCTATTAAGCCTAGGTCGGGTTGCGGCGTATTGTTTGGCCGAGGCCGGGCATGACCTCGGAAAGCGTGTCCGCCGGAGTTAAGCGAGCATGGTGGGTAAGTTGGTGCACCCCTGCAGGGAAGAAAACATCTATCGATAGCCTGTCCTACGGTAACGGACACTTGGAGTTGTATCCCGATCGATACAACTAGAACTGGATACTTGTGATGAGAATTTGATGGTGATGAGAACTGGATTGTGATGATAACTGGATAGTATGGCTCTGGGTTTTCTTTCTCGCAGGGAGTCGAGAAAGGATCTCTGGCCGAGGTTGATAACACTACTACTTTACTTTATGCTACTCTACTCCTTCCGGTTGCTGCAAGATGGTGGTTTTAAGATGCTAGTCTTCGATAGGACTAGGCCTTCCCTCTATTCTGGCATTTCTGCAGCCCAGTCCACATATACAGCCTTCCTTTGATAATGTTGCATATGTAGTGTAGATCCTTGCTTGCGAGTACTTTGGATGAGTACTCATGGTTGCTTTGCTCCCCCTCTTCCCCCTTTCTTCTTTCCGGTTGATGCAACCAGATGACGGAGCCCAGGAGCAAGATGCCACCGCCGATGCATACTACTACGTGGAGGCTGCCGATGACCAGGAGTAGTTAGGAGGCTCCCAGGCAGGAGGCCTTGCCTTTTCGATCGATGTTGCTTTTGTGCTAGCCTTCTTAAGGCAAACTTGTCTAACTTATGTCTGTACTCAGATATTGTTGCTTCCGCTGACTCTTGTGTATTCGAGCTTATGTATTCGAGCCCTCGAGGCCCATGGCTTGTAATATAAAGCTTGTATTATTTTAATTGGTGTCTAGAGTTGTGTTGTGATATCTTCCCGTGAGTCCTTGATCTTGGTCGTACACATTTGCGTGCATGATTAGTGTATGATTGAATCGAGGGCGTCACAAGTTGGTATCAGAGCCGACTGCCTGTAGGTAGCCCCTTTCCAACTCCTTGGCCGAAGTTGAGTCTAGTCACTGAAAAACTTTTACTAACGTTGGCTGTGTGTCTTACGGGCCCACGTCGCCATTGGGTGGTATTAGAATCGTTTACTCCTCGACTTTACTCTGGGACTCTAATCTCTCTTCTATTCGGGTTAAACATTTTACTAACTCTGACGTTAGATTCTCGTAACCACTTCTCCCGGAGAGCCCCTTCAAGATGATGATCACCGCCGCTTGGAAGATTTCAAATATACTCTCGATGTTTCGAAACCCTTGTGCCCTTCGTCGTGGTAATTCCATATCACCGATAAATCCCTCGGATAACTACATACACCGTCGTTCATGTTGTCATCCCAGTTGATCTTGTATTACAAGATGCCTTGTAATACTTTCGGTATTTCGAGAATCCATTGTGTTCGCTGCGTTGCAGCTCCTTTTCTCGCTCGAATACGTGTACGAATAATTCCTCGCAATTATCGGGATTCGTTCATCCCAATAGTTTAGGTATTTCACAAAAGTCTTGAAATACCATTCGATCTTCCGAAAATCCTCAAAGAGCCAATTGTTGTTGGAATTCTTGTTTGCTTGCATTACGGTTAATTCCATATTTCTAGTAATCTTCGTTGACATACTCTGTCATTATCGTTTCGAGTTCCTTGATCCAATATGTTGCGGATGCTCGCAATCCTCAGTCGGATCATAGAATTCATCCTTCCGGCTCAGATGTCACTCCAAATACGAGCTTGTTGTTGTCAAATCAAACCTTGATTGATTGTCGATCTGTATCGAGTCAACTCAATTATCTTTTGATCAGAGCCTCTGCTTCAGATCTTCTGATTTGAAAATCGTAATTTCTTTGTATTCAAGCTTTGAAGTTATCCAGTTATATCTATAAGCCGATGCCTTTGCATTCTTTCTTCTTCTGGGTGAGTATCGATACTCACATCAGATCTGTTATGGACCGCCATATCCTTGGTTGGATTATTATCCAGCAATGTCCTTCACATTCAAAATCTCATGCGCTCTTCCCCTGATACATAATACCTTCGATAAATTGTATCATCTGCTTTGACTCCGATACTCTGCTTTTGAACTCATATCTTTTGCTTGGTTGATGGTTGTATAGATTCGTAAAAATGCCCCGATGGGTTGAACTTATGCCTTCCATAATCCCAGTGAACCCGAGAGTTCTCACGAGTCTTACTCTTCTGGTACTTCGCCAGATAAATCCCCTGCACTACAATTTCTTCAAAAAACAAGGAGTGAATGAAAGTTTATGCATTGAAGAAGTGGGAGTCGACCTTGAACCCTTGTGTTCATGCCCATGGACCTGATGTAGAACTTATCATGGAAGCTGCTCGTAAAAATAATTATATCTTTGAGCTCATCTTGTATCTATGAATTGATCCTTTGGAATCGTGGCTCCGACCATATTATCTCTTTGATTCCATATCCTGGACAAGTTAAAATACTTGTCTTCTGCAAATCATTTCACCTGTCCAACCTATATTATGATCTACCTTCGAGTATTTCCGGTATCTTGAGGATATCATGCCATTGCACTACATCTTATGAACTTTTGATGGAGTACTACCTTACCCCTGTCTTTGTCACTTCAAGGGTTCCGGGTTGTTTGTCAACTGAGAACACCGATAAGTGAATCGATTCCGCACTCTGATTCAATAACTCTAAGTAATTATCATTGCTTACGAGTTTAATAATCCTTCAAGTCATTTCTAGCCTGGCCGACTATATCATTATCGTGCCAAATTTTAATTGTTCTACCCGGTCCTTCCTTTCCGGAGCACAATTTTTGACGATGAGCTAAGCCTACATCGGTCTTCCTCGTCATATTTTTCGCCTTGAACAACAAGCTTGATTTCGAGTTTGTGTTGTACCCGTGGTTCCAATAACCTTTCGCTTCATCATTCCTTTGACTTGATGTCGTCGCCGATTGATTACATCTTCATGAAATCTCTCGACAAATGTGTCGTGATCATCATCAACATTCTGAGCTCTTCCAGGATATCGATTGAATTCATGATTAGAAATACCATCCTCGCCCCTCGATGATTTGTGTTATCATCGACAATATTCTTGCCTCGCCCAACACGAATTTATTCATTTAAATTTTGGAAATACATCCTTTTTGACACGTCGATGGATTTTTGCTGAACCCATCGGCCACATCCTCATTTTCCTGATAAAATTGCATTGTTATAGAAATTCCTGATGGATCCTTTGTATTCCCAAGGTCCGACTTTTACCTGATGGCCATGCCGATGCTATCTCGAAGCACAACTGTGGTACTTCGTTCATCAACAAGAACATTGGAAGTGCAATGCTAAATGTTTCTTGATCATCTATCCAAACACCATTGTATGGGTAACATCATCAGTTTCCCCGCCCTTTCCCCTAGTTGGTTATCTACTTACTATCCTGTCATGGATATCATCCTCTGCTTGTCCTTGGGAAGGATATACTCCTGATAATTGTGTTTAAACACATTTTCCTTCCCATTGTGCTAATTAAATTAATAATCACAATTTCCTTTTCCTTGTTTTGTTTAACCTTTCTTGTGATCTATATGATCTAAGCAGTAACAGTTCCCTGCTTATGTAAACACCTCGATGTACAATTTGTCAGTAAGACCTTGTTATCATTGCTATTGACATTCCGGTAACCACCGATAGACGAGAACTTTGCCTATTGGTCCGCCTAGTTCAACGAGCAGGAAAATAGTTCTCTTCATCCCTCGCCCTTGGTATCAACGTTGTTGACAACATGACTGATATTCTATCATCTGACATGCCTTTCTATCGGCCCCCTTTCTACTTTTAACCCAGATGGTGGGCTCATAACCCACAGTTCCGCAGGATCGGAACCTGACTCTCCTATATATCTTTGATTCCGAAATATTCTTGCAATTGGCTTCGTATCATGTTATGAGCCACCTTTCAAGAGATGATCTATTCCCGATGCTCTGAACCCCTTTCTCACACTCTGTTCAGGTATCAATTTGTCCATTCGCTTGAAACTTCCTATTGTACCTTCATACTTTGCTCTCGATGTTTTATTAAGTTTCAACTCGAGAGATACCGCCTCATTCCCTGAATTGTTCACGGATAATTAACCCTGCTGGTTCTCCCGAGTTACTCTTTACTTCCCCACTTAAATCTCGGGACGAGATTTCTTGTAGTGGAGGAGATTTGTAACACCCCAAGAACCATGCTACAGTAATCTTCCCCTAAATGGTGGCCAGGTCATCATGATTACTATGCAAATTTCCATTGTCCAAAATCGAAGTCAAATTCATATTTAAATTTCAAGTGAAATTATTAATTCTTCGTTCGGAAAAACTAAAATGTTCGAATAATTCTATAAATTCCCCTGATCATCTTCATGTTGAAACCAACTTCATTTGGCTCATAAATAAACTCCTAGGAAAATAATAACTGGTCCAGCAGCAAATAGAATAACCTTTTCAAAATAAACAAATCTTTTAAACAATTTCTTTTGACCTCAAACTTTGTGGGCCTCTCCAAATTTTTGACTAATAATTATGTACCAAATTTCTTTGTCAGAAAATTCAATTGCTTTTGCTTTAAATATAAAACGGTGAGGAAATTATAAAAAAACAGAAAAATAAAATCAGTAAAAGGGCCTAACTAACTAATGCGCATCCGGGCCCCGAGGCCATAGAGCACCAGCGCCCACCTCAACTCCTCTCCCTCCTCACCCCTACAGGATATGTGGGAGGGCGTGGCGGCCATCCCGCTGGCTATGGTCGCCCCTCCAGCCCACACGCCGCCATCCGGTGGTGCCCTGAAGATAAGGACCCCGAGCGCCTGGCAAACCCTAACCCACTTGCCCCTCTCCCCTCGGTTCCTCCCCTTCCCCACAGTATGCAACCGAGTTGCCGTGGCCATGGTAAATGCGTCGCCGTCGCGCCATCGACTTCCCGGCGCTGAAAAGATGTCCGGAGCTGCGCCATGGACGTCTCCTTCGACTAGTGTTACCGGTTCGAGCGGGAAGCACTACATCACCGGATCGACGCGTCTTCCTCGCCACGACCGCCACTGCCCCGCGCCGATCTACCTCACCGGAGCTCCTCCGCCACGCCTGCCGCCCCTCCGCCTCCCCGTGAGCTCCTCTCCCCATTCCCCTGTTTGCCCCTCGATTTGGTCGCCAGAGGTCGCCGTTCCACCCTCGTGGCCGCTTGCTCCCATTGAGGCCGCCATGGCCTGAGCTCCGTGCTCACCCAAGACGCTGCAGACGTCTGTCTGCCGTGTCCAGTCCCGCGCCTGCCCTCGTGTGCCCAGCCGCGCCCCCTGGCCGCGCCGGGCATGCCCCTGCCTGTCCGCCCGTTGCCGCTCACGCGCGCCCGTACTGACTGCTGCTCGTGCTGCTCTGTTGCTGCTCCCGCTCGATGCTCTTGATGCATTCTGCTGCTGCCGCTACTTGGCCGCAGCTGCGTCTGCTCCGTGTAATGTTGCTGCTTGCTGTTGCTAAATGCCTACTGCTGTTGCTGCTATATGTACTGCTCATGCCGCTATTGTTGCTGGTTGCCATGGGCGTGAGTGTGTGTTCGTGTGTGTGCACGGCTGTGCCACGGCCGTCCCTTATTTAATTAGTCTAGGCTCAGTTAGAAGTACTACTAGTTTAGTGCTAAGTTAATCTAGTAGTAGATGACATGTAGACCCCATTAAATAAGTTAGATTTATTTATTTGTTTAGGTAAATAGTCTATGAAATGTGGGCCACACCTGCCCTTTTGACTAGTCAAATTGACTTGGTCAATTCGGATTAAACTAAATATAAAAATTTCAGAATATGTTTAAAACTTAGAAAATTCATAGAAAATAAACCGTAACTCGGATGAAAATATTTTCTACATGAAAGTTGCTCAGAAAAATCCAGCGAATCCGAATACGCGGTCCGTTCATCTGTAACATGCCTCTAGCATGCTGAACATGGAACATTCCCCCTCCGGTCATCTGTCTGACACAAGTCCGAAACCGGAATACATTCGGTTGAATTCCCCTTCACCTATATCGTAGCCATGCGTCAGGTCACACCCGCACAGCATATTGCCATGTTACGCTTTGTGATGCTATGATTGCTTTATATTTACTGTTTCTTCTCCCTCTTCGCCCCGGTAGACCCCGAGACCGATGCTGCCCCTGTGATCGACTACGTCGACGACGACCCCTCCTTGCGAGAGCAACCAGGCAAGCCCCCCCTTTGATCATCCCGATATCGCCCATTCCATTCTCTCATGCTCGCATTAGATTTTGCTACTGTTATTGATTGCTCCTATTCTGATGCATAGCCTGCTTTTGTATCTGCTGTTGTACCTTATCTGCTTATCCTAAACTGCTTAGTATAGGTTGCTTAGAGATCCATCAGGGACCCCTACTTTGTCCCGACTGCCCCGCTGGACAATCAGAAGACCCGATCAACGAGATCGAAGACCAGGCCCCGACCATCGCACATCACTTCCCCTTAGTTGCTCGACACTACTGGGTTACTATCGAGTACCGAGGGTGAGACCTCATCAAAACTTCTGATGTTAACCCTGTAGTGTAGTTATTCGGTCGTGGTCATCGAGGGTGATTTCCTCTTTAACCACTTCTGATACGACTCTGTCGTGCAACCCCTCAAGTGTGAACCTCGAGGGTGGTTCCTCTTACGTTCACCTTGATGTTTACATCAAGTGGGAATCCGACAAGGGTGATTCCTCGGGTTTTCCCCCTTGGTGTTAGACACACGGTTACTATGGTTACTATGACTTTGCACTGGACCCTGTTACTAAAGACGAGTTGGCCCTGAGGGGTACCCGCGCGAGCTTAATTGCAGTGATGTGGAGTCGAGTTGACCGGAGGGTGCCCGCGAGATAATTACGAGGCGTGGCGGGCATTCCTAGTCCTTGCCGCAAGTCCTCGAGACGGGCAACGAGGTCACATCTTCGTGAGTCTGCGCTTGTTACCGCATCGTTCCTAATCCACTACGATTTGGATATTTGATCCGAGGGGCCTCGCCACGATAGCACTAACCATCACGTGGGCATAGTATGGGCGTTCTTCGTCAGATGCATCACCGAAGCTTAATAGACGTCGGCCGATCGAGTGGCGCTGCCGGGTTGGACTGCATAAGCGCCTGCCTTGTTGAAGGAGGTAGCTAGGTTCCGCTCACCGCCGCCAGACGCATAACGTGCAGGAATTCCCGAGGAGATGGCCCATGACCCAGGGGGCATAGGTTTAGTCCGTCTTTGGCCTCTCTATTAAGCCTAGGTCGGGATGCGGCGTATTGTTTGGCCGAGGCCGGGCATGACCTCGAAAGTGTGTCCGCCGGAGTTAAGCGAGCGTGGTGGGTAAGTTGGTGCACCCCTGCAGGGAAGAAAACATCTATTGATAGCCTGTCCTACGGTAACGGACACTTGGAGTTGTATCCAACTAGAACTGGATACTTGTGATGAGAATTTGATGTTGATGAGAACTGGATTGTGATGATAACTGGATAGTATGGCTCTGGGTTTTCTTTCTCGCAGGGAGTCGAGAAAGGATCTCTGGCCGAGGTTGATAACACTACTACTTTACTTTATGCTACTCTACTCCTTCCGGTTGCTGCAAGATGGTGGTTTCCAGAAGATGCTAGTCTTCGATAGGACTAGGCCTTCCCTCTATTCTGGCATTTCTGCAGCCCAGTCCACATATACAGCCTTCCTTTGATAATGTTGCATATGTAGTGTAGATCCTTGCTTGCGAGTACTTTGGATGAGTACTCACGGTTGCTTTGCTCCCCCTCTTCCCCCTTTCTTCTTTCCGGTTGATGCAACCAGATGACGGAGCCCAGGAGCCAGATGCCACCGCCGATGCATACTACTACGTGGAGGCCGCCGATGACCAGGAGTAGTTAGGAGGCTCCCAGGCAGGAGGCCTTGCCTTTTCGATCGATGTTGCTTTTGTGCTAGCCTTCTTAAGGCAAACTTGTCTAACTTATGTCTGTACTCAGATATTGTTGCTTCCGCTGACTCTTGTGTATTCGAGCTTATGTATTCGAGCTCTCGAGGCCCATGGCTTGTAATATAAAGCTTGTATTATTTTAATTGGTGTCTAGAGTTGTGTTGTGATATCTTCCCGTGAGTCCTTGATCTTGGTCGTACACATTTGCGTGCATGATTAGTGTACGATTGAATCGAGGGCGTCACAAGCGGCGCTGACCGTTTCGGGCAGGAAGCGCGCGCGGGCGATGGAGGGGCTTTGGGTGGGCCAGGCTGGTCAGGAGCGGGCATGGCAGCTGTCCGCCTGTCCCTACCGGACGCCTAAAAATGATAGGATGCACCGACTCTTGCGGCTAAAATCGTACACTACACACCATCTCTCTGTAGGAGTAGGTCGATCTGTCGCTCTCTCTAACACACACACACACACACACACACACACACACACACAGACGCACACGTACACACAGGTTTGTAGAATAGGAAAATCGTGCGAGTGCGAAGCCACAGGAAGTGAGATACAAATGGAGTACGTAAAGAAGAGAAGAGGTGACGAATATTCCATCAAACCTGGACTGAGGAGTAGTACTCCCTATGTCTAGGTGTTAAGTCATCTTACAAAAATCAGATATTCCCAAAATGTTTAGGCGTCGTCCATTAACTTCGCATCTCAATCCCCTCCCGACCTTGTTGATAGCGAGCGTTGTTACTTAGGGAGCATTTGGATCCTTAGCAAGAACATCTTATAGCATAGACGGCAAGGTTAGGCGTTCGGAACTGTTAAAATATGTTAGATTTTGTGGGCCAGCTAGCTTGGGTGGGCTAGAAAAACCTTGCTAGCTCAGGAGAGCCAGATCGGCTCGCTTCCGACAGCAAACTTCGCGTAGTAGTAACATAGTAGACTAGTACTAACATATGCATGTTACTATAGTACTCACCACTAGGACCAGCCTAAGCAATGTAACCAAACGCTCCTAACTATGCCTTGTTATCTCCCCCGGAAACCCAATGCATGGAGCGCAACTACACGTTGATCAGTCAAGAAATTAAAGTCGGCTTGCGTGCGAGTTAATACGTGGCCCTGCATGGTAGCTAAAACGGCATCTCTTAGTTGTTTGGATTAATTGTTGCGTTTAAAGACAGAAATAAGGGCTTTGATTGGAGGAATGACCGGTCAAGTTTCTCCTTCTCCTCCAATCTGCTTGCACCTTGGTCCCGCTGCACCTTCTAACGTGACTTATTACACCTAGACGGAGGGAGTAGTATGAGATATGGTGGTACACTGACTTAGGTCGAATACAAGTGCCCAAAATTGTCTGCATGTTATAATAAGGATTCACTTAAAATAGTACGTGAGCAAACAAAGGGATCAATTGGACAGTGTTCCCGAGCAGGAGCGAGATGTGTGAGGTAAGATACACCTCAGGTGCTTTTGATTTTTCTTATTAATTTATTCGTTTCACCCTCTGACTAGTGGGACCCAACGTACGTCATGGAGAGAGGTAAGGTGACTAAGGCTGCATTATTTCTGCACCACTGTGGATAGTCTTACCACTAAAGCCACATGACACGATTATGATTTAAATCCCAATGACTCCCACATGCAAAAATAAAATAAAAACACGACATGCTTGTCACACGAATGCAGGAATGTTAAAAGGTTATTTTCCTCTCGTTGAACATAATGGGAGGGTTATGTAGCTGGTTAGCCTATTTGCTCATCAAACCTGAGGTTTCGAGTTCGATAACTACACTTGAGCATAATTCATGCCAGGAGGTTTCTTTGACTGGTAAAAATGGATGGATATGGAGCTATACGATCCCGTAGTGACCATATAATCACCTCATCACGTATAAGTTGCAGCCTCGGCGCTTGTTTTCTAGGGTTTGCACTCTTCACACTCTCTCTCTAGTATATATATACACGCTGGAGCCTGAACGCTTGTAGTTGCTCTCTTCGCACTCTCTCACCCTCTCCAGATCTAAACAAGACTTCCTTGTCCTCTCTCTCAACGCTTGTAATTGCTCTCTTCACACTCTCTCACCCTCCCCAGATATAAACAAGACTTCGTTGGCCTCTCTCTCTCAGCGCTTGTAGTTGCTCTCTTCACACTCTCTCACCCTCTCCAGATCTAAACAAGACTTTGTTGGCCTCTCTCTCTTCCCTCACTGCTGGTCAAAGAGCCGGCAGGATCCGTCCGTCGGGAAGGGAAGGAGGCTTAACGTTGTTGCCGTCGGTGAGGGAGAGAATCCACTACCGACGAAGCTGTTCACTTTCACCCAGCGGCAGCGCGGGAGGTCCTCCGACCCCTTCTTCTTCACTGCCATACATAGTGTGGGACGAACGGCCTCCGGTCGCCCACCGAACCACACCCCAAGATCCTTAAAGTATAATTTACTTATTCCACATGCATTGCTCTAGCTATGTGTGGGCTTTTTCCGCTTCTGCACTCGAATCTAGGTGTTGGATCAAACAAGAAAGTAGTGGGGAAAGTTGTATACCATGAATCTAGGACGTGGTTCAAAGAGGAAAGGAATGGGGGGAAAGTAGTGGAAAAAATTGTATAGCATGAATCTAGGACGTGGTCCAAAGAGGAAAGGAAGGGGAAAAGTAGTGGGGAAAGTTGTATCGAATGAATCTAAGACGTGGTTCAAAGAGGAAATGAATGGGGGAAAGTAGTGGGGAAAGTTGTATAGCATAAATCTAGGACGTGGTTCAAAGAGGAAAGGAAGGGGGAAAGTACTAGTACAGACTGGCTATCCAGCACCTACGTTGGTCGAAAAGGGAAAACAATGACAAACGCAGTACGCACATCTGTAATGAACTGATCTTTTGTTTTGGGGGACAAGGCTGTAGAGTTTGAGCAGGACTAGATTTGATGAGCTCACATAGTGAAAGGTGTCTAAAGATAACAAAATGGGACCAACACAAATATGCTCCTTGGTTGTTTGTTCTTTGTTGCAACAGACTGTGCATCGCCCCAGTACATCGGTAGATGCAAATAGTGCTGGTGCGTCCACTGTCCTGTGCAACTCTTTAGCTGTTGTTAATCTAAGGCCATGTTTGGTTAAAAACTCCCTAGTCCCTACCTGCTTGGTTCCAGGGACTAAACATGGACCAGAGGTTATTAAATGACATGCTAAAAGACCATGTTACCCCTAGTAATAAACTAATAGAGACAAGGTGCGATGCGTGGTAGGGGCAACTATTGGAAAAAGTCCAAAAAAGACTCTCCCTCAGGGTCTTCTTTCTTTAGTCCCAAATGCCCACTTTTAGTCCCTAAAAGTCCCTCTTGTTTGGTTTAGATGGGACTGACACGGAGTTTTTTCAGTCCCTACACCAAAATGTCCCTGTAAACAAACACCCTCTAATAATGCCGCTAGAAAATTGATGCAATGCCACAGTTAAAAGCAAATTACATGTTTAACAAATTTTGTTGTTAATATAATCTCTATGTTAATATTAATCAATGCCACCATTTGAGAAATGCTACTGTCTTGCTTTCTTTCCCATTTAGATAAGGTAGATGCTTCTTTTTGTTGGCTTCTGTGTCATTGACCGTTATTGACCACTAGTTGTTTCCTTTGCACCTCTGTGTAAACAGGGTTATCTACTTCACCTCATTGCCATTGTGACCTTTTGTTGCACTGCACAAAACACTTTTGTTTTAAGAGTGTTTTGTGCAGTTCAACCAAAATGTCACACCGACAACGTTGCTTGATTGCTTGATCTTAGTGGAATTGCACAAGAGGAGATCTTACTTCCTATCCATGTTGGCAAATTTGGTTCAGATCTTCTTCTTGTGAGTTGTTTGAATTCCGAGTCATGAGAGGTCAGTACTAGCCTTCTTTCACATGATTCTGCAGTGTGCTTTCATATGTTGTGCTAGTTGTACGGTAATGTTGCTTGATTTTAGTGAACTGCACAAATGGAGACAAGACTTCTAATCTGTATGTGCACCGTAATATCCCATTGAGGTAAGATAAGGATATTTCGCAACTGTTGGCCTGTATTTTGCCACTTTCATCAGAAAATTAATGTCATTGTTTAGTGCTATACTTGTGCTCCCTAATTGACATGCCAAATCTTCCATTGAAGGCGAAGCTTATGCATTATTGAACCAAGTGATGAAGGGAAGAACAAGCGGAAGAAAAACAAAATCAACTCCGGTGCTGTAATGAAGCCTTTGGGCTGTGATGACACAAGTAATGATATAGTTTTGCATCTTAATTTATTGCTATGGATGGAACGAGCAATTGTTTTGCCACTGATTTGATGCCACTCTTAATTATGTAATACGTAATTATCTCTACTTGTGCAAACAGGGATCTTGTTTGAAGATATCATATATTTTAGTGGAACTGCACAAGAAGATGTTGGAAACATTAAACTAATCGAGGAGTATATAGTAAGCATGGCCACCACAGTAGATAGAAACAGATGGTTCCGGGCAAGTGCTTCATCTGTATGCTCTACACAATAAGCCTCCTGACAAAGGTTGGTACTCGCCCACTGATTTCATCCGTATGATTGAGCTTTGTCATCTCTATTGGTGTTGTGCTACTGTTTAGATACTGTCATGAAAAAGTGGTATTGTCCTTGAGAAGTGCTTCATCTACGATGTTTTAAATATTTCATTTCCTTCTTGTCGAGCAAACAGGGATGCTAGCATTTAGTTGTCCTCTTGTCTTTGCACAACAGGATCAGCCTCCTCTGAAGAAGAATATGGAGTACGTGAAGTGACTAGTTTCGATTATGCCAGGATGAAGAAACCCTGTCTATCTGCTCATCAGAAGGAGCAGTTGAAGGATTGTTACATTACTCCCCACAAGACCAAACTAACTTCAGCTCAGAAGGACTGACAAATCTCCATTTTCTTGCTGTGATGCGCGAGTACATTGTTGTTCTAGGATTCTTTCCGGTGAGTTCCATTTTCCAAAAAAATTGCTCTACATGGACCATGTAGGTGCCTATTTAAGCTGTCAATTCATAGTACAGTTTGCTTTGTGCTAATCACTTTTTTTGTATTTGTGCAAACATGGGTGCTCAGCTTGATTTCAATGGGAACTGCACAAAATGTTCATGAATGTCACAGCCCCAGATCAGCCCTAGCTTGATTTTCTTGCATCCATGCATCATGTCTAAATTTCTTTTAAATTTGAAATGGGGATGACCAAGCCCTAGCACCAAAAACAATTCAAATAGGTTCAACTAAGAAATATTTTTCAATGAACCAAATGGCCTTCAAAAATGTTCACCATTTTTGGAAAAATGTCGAAGCTTGATAACGGAGATGTTGCACATTTTTCCATGACATTTGGTTTTTGAATTAAATCATATAGTATTTGCATTTGGGCATTTAATGCTAATAAATAGTTTAAATGTTCAAATAATCATAAACTGAAATGTTTGTTGTTGGAAATATTCCAAGCAGTGACATTGACCAGTTTCATGATTTTTGGAAATGCCTGCATTTTATTAAAGCCAAACATATCTACAGAAAATAGAAAACTAAAACAAACAAAGAGAGAGAGAGGGACTACTGGCGCTCACCTCTCAGCCCACCCGCCAACTCCAAGCCCAGCCCACCACCGCCTCCTTCCTGTCAGCCTTCCTCCTCTGCCAGAGGAGGGCAGGGCGTGCCCGGCAACCCAGCGCACCGCCCGCGCCACCTCCACCCTGCACTGCTTCACCCCCGACGCCTCGACGCTTCCCAGGCGCCACGCGACCCCTGGACCCCTCGCTCTCTTCCTCTCCCTCGTTCCCTCCTGCCTCGCTCTCTCGAGCTCACCGAGAGCGACCGCCGCCGCCATTCGCCATAGCCATGCTCACCGCCACCCCTCTTCTCCCAGCCATGCCCAGGCGCTCGCCGACGCCATGGAGCACCAGACGGCCAAGCAGCGCTGGAGACACAAGCAGCGCCGTCGTCTTCATCTCCGTCATCGGCCGCCGTCGTCTTCATCTCCGTTGCGCTTCGTCGCCGCCGTGGCTAGAGCCCACCTCCGCCGCGTCTGAGAGCGTCACCGTGCTCAGTGCCCCCCCCAGGAGGTCGTAGCACCCCTCTTTGCCTCCTGCCGTGCTCCCTAACCCCGAAACCCAGTTCACCCGAACGCCGGCGCCGCCGCGAGCTCCATTCCGGTGAGCTCCGGCCACCCCAGCTCGAGCTGTTGCCACCCGGATCGCCTCACTACCGGCGTCCCATAGACGTAAACCACACGCAAAACCGAGCCTCAGCCGGATTTCCGGTGTGCCTCCGCCGTCGGTACGTGGTCGCCGGCCATGCTCCGGCGATCGTCGACGTGGCCGTCATTATGAGCTAACCCAGCTAACTAACAACCCACACCCACTGACATGTGGGCCCCTGCGCTTAATTAGGATTAGTTTATTTTCTCTATTAAATTAGTGTTAATACCGTGGACCCCACGTGCCAGTTTGACCTTAGCCAAGTCAGCTTTGACTGGTCCCACATGTCATCCACCTAAACCAGCCTGAGACGCTGACGTATGGGTCCCACAGGTCAGGTTTGACCTGGGGCGCCCAGTTGACTCCATCGACGTCATGCCAACGTCATCTTGATGATAAACCCTTTTCTGGATTTAATTTAATTCAGGAAATTTCAGAAAATACCCAAACTTCAAATATTCATAACTTTTAATCTGTAACTCCAAATTAAATAAATTATATATGAAAAATGATCAGAAAAATATGAAGAATCTGTTTATGCCATGATCATGCATGTTTGAACAAGTTAACCTCACTGAATAGGATGAATCATGATTAGGGCAAATTATGAAATAACATTTGGAGTTGGAGTTTAACCTTGTTTGAATTCCACTTCAATTAACTTGGCTAGATATTGCATTAGGTGAATTCAGTACCTTAACATGACATGTCATTCATATGAATGTGCATTGCATTGATTGTGTTTTCTCTTGTTTTCAGGTAATTTTCCCTCTCGATGAGCGACGTTAAGCGATTGTTCGATGACACCGATGAAGAACTATATTATCTTGAAGTGCCGAGCAAGCAAAACCCCTTGTTCATTCCGATATAATCCCACTCTCTCGCTCCTGCTCTATTTTACTGCATTAGGACAACAACGACTCATGTGTTACTTGTCTGCGGTAGCTGAACCCCTTTATCCTCTGCATGACTGTCATTCCACAAGAATTAGATGAAACCCACTAGCATGAGTAGGAGTTGTTTGAGCCTGTTGTGCCTACTCATTTTGCTTGTTTGTCATGCCTGCCATCGCTTAGAGTTGAGTCAGTCCGATTCATCGGGAATGAATTGGAATGGTTGTGTGAACATGTCCTCATCGTGTGTGAGCTAAGTGTGTGAACACGATTTGGTAAAGGTAGCGGTGAGAGGCCATGTAGGAGTACATGGTGGGTTGTCTCATTGCAGCCGTCCTCGTGAACTGAGTTACGTGTTTGTGATCCATGAAACAGTTACTACCACGCATTGGGATCCTTAATTGACCCTCTCGGCTTCTTAACCACTCTTGTCCTCGGTCCGGGAGTTGCAAGTAGTTTCTGGTGTTTGTAGTATCTTTGGGGGCCGCATAGCTTGACCGTAGGGGTGGGTTGTGTTGCGGTAGGCACCGCGTGGTCGGTGTACCGATTCGCCTGCTTTGGTGTCTCGGGAACCCTGCACACATCGTTCGGGGCTGTATGGGAAACCTCGGCGGACTCCTGCGGATGGAACCCGAATAGGCGATAAACCTGGACTAGGGACTTGAGTGTTTAGGTAGGCCGTGGCCGACACCCACGTTGGGCTTCCGCTTGAAGGTTGCCGAGTACATGTCGTGTAAACGCGGTAAGTGGTGAGCGTGTGTGAAGAAGTACACCTGCAGGTTTAATATGATCTATTCGAATAGCCGTGTCCATGAAAAGGACTTACGGGTTGCCTATATCAGTTCATAGACAAGTGAAAGTGGATATTCTAAAATGCGCAAGATAAGCGTGAGTGCTATGGATGGCGTTCTCGTGGGAAGGCGGGATCGGGTCCATAGTGGTGTATTGATATGGTGAATATGTGGACTCGTGTGCGCCACCTCAAAAGAGTTAATTGCAGTCGTAGTTCAGGATAGCCACCGAGTCAAAGCTGGCTTGCTGCAGTCAAACTCCACCACCCCTTTTGATAATGATGCATGTGTAGCTAGTTCTGATGTAAGTCTTCTTTGAAATGCGTTTGTACTCACGTTTGCTTATTTTATGTTTTGCGAGAGACGTCGGTCTCGCTAGTAGTTCCGCTTGGACTTGACGTTTAGCTTGTTACCTCAGCTACGATCTTGTGCCCTCGGCAGATCTCGGTAGATAGTCGGGCTTCTCAGCCTTCTTCATTTATAGTTATGCGTACTCGAGACATGTTTAGCTTCCGCTTGTGCTTGGACTTGTATGCTTTCGAGTGTTGGGTCATGAGACCCATGTTTGTAATATCTCGCTCCTCGGAGCCTATTGAATAAATATTTGAGTCAGAGAGTTATGTTGTGATGCCATGTTGTATCTACACATATTGAGCATATTGTGTGTATGTTTGAAATGCTTGGTATGTGTGGGATCCGACAAACTAGTTGTTTATCCTTGGCAGCCTCTCATATGGGGAAATGTAGTCTCGTGCTTACGGCGATAGTAGTCCGCTACAGCCCGGTTCACCGGAGTCCTGCTAGCCCAGCACTACTGCTTGGACACTTGACTGGCCGGCATGTGTTTCACTTCATTCCTATGTCTGTCCCTTCGGGGAAATATCACGCCGTGTTATTCGGAGTCCTGCCTAGCCTGCTGCAGCCCGGGTTACCGGAGTCCTGTTAGCCCAATGCTACAGCCCGAATTTATACGTTGATGACCGACATGCTCGATGTGATTCATGTATGCCTGTCCCCATAGGTTAGTGCCGCTTTGGGTTCACGACTAGCCATGTCGGCCCGGGTTCTTTGTCATATGGATGCTAGCGACACTATCATATACGTGAGCCAAAAGGCGCAAACGGTCCCGGCCATGGTAAGACGACACCCGTGGGAATACCGTGCGTGAGGCCGCAAAGTGATATGATGTGTTACATGCTAGATCGGTGTGACTTAGGATCGGGTCTGACAGCGTTGGTATCGAGCTTTGTTGCCTGTAGGATTACCAAGCCAAACTGGTGAAGTTGAGTCTAGAAATGCTTTAGTTATATAAGGAATTGATTGTGGAAGGAACGTAAGGCTCTTTTTACTCCTTATATCTCATGGCCTTACGATCTGAGTCATCCTCTTCTCTTCTACGGGTTAAGAACTAGGCCTTCTCATCTATCTATCGAGGATGACGTGTTACTAATCCATAGACCTTTAAGATTGTTGGTTTTAATCCCCGATTCAGTTCCTACTAATTACGTATGATTACCGTTGATCTCGGAACTTTGATATGATGTTGTTAAGTGGCTATGCCACCATTTTGCATGATGTCTCAAGTCATTTTGAGCATTTACAGCCTTTATGCTGTCCGAGTCATCCCAGGTCTCTAAATAGTCTGATGCATTTGCAATCCCTTCCTCCCGTTTTTGATGCCCTTTTGGTCAGAATAAGCACACTAACCGGTGCGTTGAGGTAATTTATTGCCTTGACATATATGTTGGAACTATTATTATGACCTTAGGTGTTTAGGAAGTCACCTAGCAATTTAGCAATGCTTTTGTATCCCCGGTGTGATGATTCTGGCCATTATTCTTGAAAGCATCCCGTGATGCCATTTAGTAGTAGGTATTCTACTCCTGGGTTTCTGAACCCGAGATTCATCCTACTTCATGTTGTTAGTAGTTGCTAGCTCCTTTAGGATATTAGTAACCTTTGCGATAGTCCTCGAAGTCTGTGGTATTTCCTTCTTCCAAATACTACGAACCGCTTATGGCGTAAGTTCCTTGTTGAACCAAAACATCACAATAAGAGTGCTCTTGAGGAGTACTCCATTCATATTGTGACTCGCCAGTCCTACCTTCTCTCGCATGGGTTATCCGGAAGAAATGTTGAGCTTCGTTCGACATACTAATCTGTGCATCCACAACTCAGAAAATTATATGTTCCTTTGAGTTGCTCTCTTTAGTTGTATCTCGACCATCCTCTATCAGTTGATAATCAAGGGTATGCGTGCATTTGTTCATCGATGCCTATTACTTTTGTGGTCCGTCAAGCCATTCTATTCCGGAATGACTAGGAGAAACAAACTCCAGTGCCTCATCCATTTCTAGGATTGGGTCAAAGCAGTTGTACTCCGCAGATCAAAATGCCAATCCAGCTTTGATTCTGCTCTACCTTGGAGTGTTTCCATCTTTATGTCAGGAACATCATGAGAATTGCACCTTCTCTTATGAATTCTTGTCGTAGTGATACTTCTCATCATCATCATTCATTCCTCGGTCCCGTGTTGTTGTAACCGGAATGCCGACAAGTGAACTGTGAGGTGTGAAATCGATACTCCTAGCAATCTCGTTGTTTGGTAGTTAATGGACAATATCCTCATTCTTAGCATGTTGGTTATTAAATCATCATCCTAAGATTGATCGTGCTACCTAGTCCTTATTTTCGGTGCACTTTTCGATTGATGAGTTAGGATCTTGTCAAGTCCTCACTCATCTGATCATATCGTCTTGCCCTCAAAAGCAATATTGTTCTCGAGCTTAGTAACATACCGGTGGTCCGTGACTTTCCAAATATCTTCTTGGAAGTGTTACCGGGTTGTCTCCTGACTGTTATGTTGAGCCCGTGATCAAGTTGGTTTCTTGTGAACCACCCTTTCTCCAAGAATCTGTGTTGGATATCCCTGAGCTAGTTGGTTAAGCTATACAACAACTTCGAGAGTTGGAAGATAAAAGCTTGCCTAACTTAGTTCGTTCCAAAGGGATATTCTTGCGTAGTGTGTGTTGAAGAAAGATGATATCTTCATTGGTTGGTCCCTGTGCTCAGTTGCTGGACCTATTGTCTTATCAATCCTTTGACTTGAGTAGGGGCTATTGTCAAGTCAAATCAGAACCAACGATATTCGTGATGTTGTCTTACTCGTGGTTGATCCCTCGAGCATACCCATTACATCTTTTGGTCTGACCAATGCTAACACCGTGTTCACATGATGGTGGAAGTCCAGTGATATGGAAATTCCGATGAGTTGTTGTTGAGTCCATCAGCAGCATTTTGTCTCCCCCATGAGTCATGTTGAACATCAACCTAGTATTGGAAACTTGTGTAAGCATTTCTTCGTGTTCCGTTCATGAAGCCTATGCTTGGATGGAAAGAGTGACTTCCTCGAATTCATGTGCTTTAGGTGTAAGTTGCCGCCATGAATTCGGGAAAGGTTTGTTTTGTTTCCTATGGTACCATCCCAAGTCAGTCATGCATATGTGCGAAGTATTCTGTAGTCTGGATACTTGCAACCTTCATCCTATATGTACTCCTAGCACACCAAGCCACTGATTGACTTGTTCAAGGAAAAGGAGTTGTTGTGCAAATCCTAGGTCATGCACAAGACTTCGTTACCCTAGATGATGGTTCCCCACGAACTTCGGTAGTGTTTCATTATAAGACTACCACGTGATCATGCTTGTCTAGGACAACATGTTCACATGTGTGTAGCAGAACCAGCTCATGTTTTGGAGCTTGCTATTATAGTTCATATCCCGAGAATCTCGCAACGTCATCTCGTCGATTTGTGTTGCAAACTTTCATTTTTCTTTCTAGACTCAATGAGTCTGGAATATCTTAACACCAACCAGATCTGAATCTCAGGCAGATATGATTGTTGGAACATTCAAGATTTGCATTTTGTTCCCCGCTCGCATCCCATTGTGCCAATCTCCCTAGGGTTGCCTTCTCAGCAATTGTTGTCTAGGATCATCCTCAAAAGTGGACTTACCATGGGTCCCCTCCACCTCCGATGATAAGCAAAAATCATCCATTGCGTTGTCTTCAACAAGGTAGTCCACATCATCCATTCTAGTCCGGGTGTACCATTCCTTTGCACTCCACCAAGCGATCGTTTGTGATTGCCTTAGGCTGGTATGAAGAGTTTCAATGATCTTTGTATCAAAAGTAATTCTTTTTGCCACTTAGGGGAATAGTTCCTCGTGTCACCTCCCCTGAGGTGCCCCGTTATTGAATCATGGTAAATATTTCCTCGCCACCTTGACACCATCCACCATCTTTCTAAGCATGGAATTGTTGCCCACCAAATCACACACCGTTGTTTGTTCTCCTATTCCTCTCGATGTGTTTTGTGTCTCAACTCGAGATGTTTTTAAATCTCATCCCGTGAGTCGATCATGTTTACTTGATCTTCGTGAAGATCGAATCATGTAGGACCTCCCTCTTTTCCCATTACCGTGTCGAGTGAAGATCTCGAAAGCAAGACGTCAAGACCAAGATGATGGAGTGAATCAACATCTTCGAGAAGGGAAAATGGATCATGAAGATTGTGATAGTTTGCGACTCCCCTTTTCCTCTTACCTCACCTCTTGAATCTTGGGGCGAGATTCTTGTTTAGTGGGGGTGAGCTATCACAGCCCCAGATCAGCCCTAGCTTGATTTTCTTGCATCCATGCATCATGTCTAAATTTCTTTTAAATTTGAAATGGGGATGACCAAGCCCTAGCACCAAAAACAATTCAAATAGGTTCAACTAAGAAATATTTTTCAATGAACCAAATGGCCTTCAAAAATGTTCACCATTTTTTGGAAAATGCTGGAAACAAGAATCAGAGATGTTGCACATTTTTCCATGACATTTGGTTTTTGAATTAAATCATATAGTATTTGCATTTGGGCATTTAATGCTAATAAATAGTTTAAATGTTCAAATAATCATAAACTGAAATGTTTGTTGTTGGAAATATTCCAAACAGTGACATTGACCAGTTTCATGATTTTTGGAAATGCCCCGCATTTTTATTAAAGCCAAACATATCTACGTAAAAATAGAAAACTAAAACAAATAAAGAGAGAGAGAGAGAGGGACTACTGGGCGCTCACCTCTCAGCCCACCTGGCCAACTCCAGCGGCCCAGCCCACCACCGCCTCCTTCCTGTCGCCTTCCTCCTCTGCCAGGAGGACGGGCGCGTGCCCGACGCGCGCACCGCCGCGCCGCGCCACCTCCACCCTGCCTGCTTCACCCCCCGACGCTCTGGACGCCTCCCCGAGCGCCACGCGACCCCCTGGACCCCCTCGCTCTCTTCCTCTCCCTCGTTCCCTCCTCTGTCTCGCTCTCTCGAGCTCACCGAGAGCGACCGCCGCCATTCGCCATAGCCATGCTCACCGCCACCCCTCTTCTCCCAGCCATGCCCAGGCGCTCCGCCGACGCCATGGAGCACCGGGGCCAAGCACGCGCCTGGAGAGAAGCAGCGCCGTCGTCTTCATCTCCGTCATCGGCCGCTGGAGATCTCTCACGCCGCCCCGCTTGCTCCGGCTCGTCCCCGACTCCTCCGACCCGCTCGTCTGACTCGCCGTGAGCCCCTTCTCCCAACCCCTCTATTCCCTCTATCAATTTCCTCCTCTAGCCCCTTTGGCCACCTTGACCGAAGCTCGCCGCCGTTGCGCTTCGTCGCCGCCATGGCTAGAGCCCACCTCCGCCAAGGCTCGAGAGCTGCCACTGCTCGGTGCCCCCTGTGAGGTCGTAGCACCCTCTTTGCCTCTGCCGTGCTCCCTAACCCCAAACCAGTTCACCCGAACGCCGGCGCCGCCATGAGCTCCATTCCGGTGAGCTCCGGCCACCCCAGCTTGAGCTGTTGCCACCCCCGGATGCGCCTCACTACCAGCGTCCCGTAGACGTAAACCACACGCAAAACCGAGCCCCGCAGCGGATTTCCGGTGTGCCTCCGCCGTCGGCTGTGGTCGTCGCCGGCCATGCTCCGGCGAGCGTCGACGTGGCCGTCATTATGAGCTAACCCAGCTAACTAACAACCCACACCCACTGACATGTGGGCCCCTGCGCTTAATTAGGATTAGTTTATTTTCTCTGTTAAATTAGTGTTAATACCGTGGACCCCACGTGCCAGTTTGACCTTAGCCAAGTCGGCTTTGGTGGTCCCACATGTCATCCACCTAAACCAGCTCGAGACGCCGACGTATGGGTCCCACAGGTCAGGTTTGACCTGGGCGCCCAGTTGACCCATCGACGTCATGCCAACGCATGGCGTCGACGCGATAAACCCTTTTCGGATTTAATTTAATTCAGGAAATTTCGTAAAATACCCCAAACTTCAAATATTCATAACTTTTAATCTGTAACTCCAAATTAAATAAATTATATATGAAAAATGATCAGAAAAATATGAAGAATCTGTTTATGCCATGATCATGCATGTTTGAACAAGTTAACCTCACTGAATAGGATGAATCATGATTAGGGCAAATTATGAAATAACATTTGGAGTTGGAGTTTAACCTTGTTTGAATTCCACTTCAATTAACTTGGCTAGATATTGCATTAGGTGAATTCAGTACCTTAACATGACATGTCATTCATATGAATGTGCATTGTATTGATTGTGTTTTCTCTTGTTTGCCGGTAATTTTCCCCTCTCAGTAGACGACGTTCCGACGATTGTTCGATGACACCAATGAAGAACTATATTATCTTCAGAAGTGCCAGGCAAGCAAAACCCCCTTGTTCATTTCGATATAATCCCACTCTCTCGCTCCTGCTCTATTTTACTGCATTAGGACAACAACGACTCATGTGTTACTTGCTGCGGTAGCTGAACCCCTTTATCCTCCTCAGATGACTGTCATTCCACAAGAATTAGATGAAACCCACTAGCATGAGTAGGAGTTGTTTGAGCCCTGTTGTGCCTACTCATTTTGCTTGTTTGTCATGCCTGCTACTGCTTAGAGTTGAGTTAGGTCTGATTCATCGGGAATGAATTGGAATGGTTGTGTGAGCATGTCCTACTGTGTGTGAGCTAAGTGTGTGAACACGATTTGGTAAAGGTAGCGGTGAGAGGCCATGTAGGAGTACATGGTGGGTTGTCTCATTGCGGCCGTCCTCGAACCGAAGTTCTGTGTTTGTGATCCATGAAACAGTTACTACCACGCATTGGGATCCTTAATTGACCCTCTCGGCTTCTTAACCACCCTTATCCTCAGTCCGGGAGTTGCAAGTAGTTTCTGGTGTTTGTAGTATGCTGGGGGCCGCAGGCAACGCTGACCGTAGGGGTGGGTTGTGTTGCGGTAGGCACCGTGGCCCGGTGTACCGATTCGCCCGTTTGGTGTCTCGGGAACCCTGCACACATCGTTCGGGGCTGTATGGGAAACCTCGGCGGACTCCTGCGGATGGAACCCGAATAGGTGATAAACCCGGACTAGGGACTTGAGTGTTTAGGTAGGCCATGGCCGACACCCACGTTGGGCTTCCGCTTGAAGGTTGCCGAGTACATGTCGTGTAAACGGCGGTAAGTGGTGAGAGCGTGTGTGAAGAAGTACACCCTCGCAGGGTTTAATATGATCTATTCGAATAGCCGTGTCATGAAAAGGACTTCTGGGTTGCCTATATCAGTTCATAGACAAGTGAAAGTGGATATTCTAAAATGCGCAAGATAAGCGTGAGTGCTATGGATGGCGTTCTCGTGGGAAGGCGGGATCGGGTCCATAGTGGTGTATTGATATGGTGAATATGTGGACTCGTAGCGCCACCTCAAAAGAGTTAATTGCAGTCGTAGTTCAGGATAGCCACTGAGTCAAAGCTGGCTTGCTGCAGTCAAACTCCACCACCCCCTTTTGATAATGATGCATATGTAGCTAGATCTGATGTAAGTCTTGCTGAGTACGTTTGTACTCACGTTTGCTTATTTTATGTTTTCCAGAGAGATGTCAGTCTCGCTAGTAGTTCCGCTTGGACTTCGACGTTTAGCTTGTTACCTCAGCTACGATCTTGTGCCCTCGGCAGGATCTGGTAGATAGTCAGGCTTCTCAGCCTTCTTCATTTATAGTTATGCGTACTCAGACATGTTTAGCTTCCGCTTGTGCTTGGACTTGTATGCTTCGAGTGTTGGGTCATGAGACCCATGTTTGTAATATCTCGCTCCTCGGAGCCTATTGAATAAATATTTGAGTCGTGAGAGTTATGTTGTGATGCCATGTTGTATCTACACATATTGAGCATATTGTGTGTATGTTTGAAATGCTTGGTATGTGTGGGATCCGACAAACTAGTTGTTTATCCTTGGCAGCCTCTCATATGGGGAAATGTAGTCTCGTGCTTACGAGCGATAGTAGCCCGCCATGCCCGGTTCACCGGAGTCCCGCTAGCCCAAAGACTACTGCTTGGACACTTGACTGGCGGCATGTGTTTCACTTGCCTTATGTCCGTCTCCTTCGGGAAATGTCACGCGGTGTTATTCGAGTCCTGCCTAGCCTGCTACATGCCGGGTTACCGGAGTCCTCATAGCCAGTGCTACAGCCCGAATTTATACGTTGATGACCGACATGCTCGATGTGATTCATGTATGCCTGTCCCCATAGGTTAGCGCCGCTTTGGGTTCACGACTAGCCATGTCGGCCCGGTTCTTTGTCATATGGATGCTAGCGACACTATCATATACGTGAGCCAAAAGGCGCAAACGGTCCCGGGCCATGGTAAGACGACACCCGTGGGAATACCGTGCGTGAGGCCGCAAAGTGATATGATGTGTTACATGCTAGATCGGTGTGACTTAGGATCGGGGTCCTGACAATGAATACATTGAATCATTCATTTCCACCACAAGAAAGGAGGTGCTGATAAGTTCAAGGCGAAATCATACAAGCTACGCGCGAATTTGGTTGATTTTGGTGGAACTGCACAAAAAGAACAGCTGGTTTATTTAGCATGAGGTGCCATGTCAATGTATGAACTAATGGCAAACCCCGCCCATTCACAATCGTAGGCATTTGATATTTTGGAATGGGACAACCTTGTCAAATTTTGATCATTCCTTTTACCAAGAAGACATGCGTTTGATATTTTTCAAATGGGACGCCCTTTGCTGTCAGCAACGTCGATCAATTTTTTTCTTTATTCTTTAGTTGTGAAGTAAATATTGGCTCTGACATGTGAATCGCTGAGATGCATAATCATCAATTGTTTTGAATATTCTCTATGAATTGCCAGGCCTGTGTGTTTGATTGCAATGTACAGGAACGCTAAAAAGCTGCTCAAACTCTTTGTACTCCTTCTGTTCCTTTTTTACTTCGCACATTGTGAAAGTGCATACTTTTTTCTATAAGATTGGTCAAAGTAGAGATACTTTGACTGCAGACAAAACTTGTATGCAGACTAGAAAGGACCGGAGGGAGTACATGTGAAACTGTTGCAAACGAGGTGATCACCCTGGGAATAATGCTAGTACGTATTGTTTTGCATGTTCATCCAATGCCAATGATACAAGAATTCGAACTAATCGAAATAAATTCATTCATACATGGTCGGATTTCATATAGACATGCCGGATTTCATTACATTTGATACATTCTTCAACTAAAAAGGGGTGCGCTAGAGGTATAATTAATTAACTGAAGCTACCCACCACTGTCCGGCTGAGCCGAACAGAAGCTTCAGTGACTTAACTGCAGGTGCAATTGCGTAACTGACATGTCGCCCAGATGCCTGTTGGGCCCACGTGTGGGTCAGCCAACTGCACTAGCAGGTAAGTAGAAGCAGCGTCCTTCTCCAACATAGCTCCCCGACTCCACGTCACCACCAAGAAGCTAACCGGCCGTCAATGGTCAACCCGCCTAGCTTGGCTTCAACCGGAGGGTAGCAGCGGTGGCCTTACTTGGACCCGAGCGGCGGCGACCTACCGTGTTCTACTCTTCCTCGTTTTCTGTGTGGCGCGGCCTCGTTGGCAGCGGGGAGGGGCCTCGGCGGAGCCGGCGATGTCCTCTATCTCGTTGCTGGCGGGCGGCGCCTCGGCGGAGCGGGGAAAATCCTCCCCCTCATTGCCGGCAGGGTGGGTGTCGGTGTCAAAATCGGTGGATCTCAGGTAGGGGGTCCCGAACTGTGCGTCTAAGGCTAATGGTAACAGGAGGCGGTGGACATGATGTTTACCCAGGTTCGGGCCCTCTCTATGGAGGTAATACCCTACTTCCTGCTTAATTGATCTTGATGATATGAGTATTACAAGAGTTGATCTACCACGAGATCATAGAGGCTAAACCCTAGAAGCTAGCCTATGGTATGATTGTTGTTATCCTATGGACTAAACCCTCCGGTTTATATAGACACTGGAGGGGGCTAGGGTTACACAGAGTCGGTTACAGAGAAGGAGATATACATATCCGAATTGCCAAGCTTGCCTTCCACACAAAGGAGAGTCCCACCCGGACACGGGATGAAGTCTTCAATCTTTAATCTTCATAGTCCAACAGTCCGGCCAAAGTATATAGTCCGGCTGTCCGAGGACCCCCTAATCCAGGACTCCCTCAGTAGCCCCTGAACTAGGCTTCAATGACGATGAGACCGGCGCGCATATTGTCTTCGGCATTGCAAGGCGGGTTCCCTCTCCAAATACTCCATAGAAGATCTTGAATATGAGGATCGTGTCCGGCTCTGTAAAATAATTTCCACACAATACCGTAGAGAGCACAATATTCCACAGATCTAATCTGCTGACAACTTTTCATAGCGTGACATCACGCCGCAACCCGGTCATTATACGAACCGTTTTTCCCAGCCTGCCACTACACGTATTGTGAGGCAGTTTTATTGGCACGTCTTGTCGAAGCAGAGATCATGTTCCCCTTATCACGAGATTCTCTTCAATACAGGTGTAGGTAACCCAACCGCGCTTGTTAGCATGACTCCTCAATTTTAGGCGAGTTCCAAACGGTCACGTGGGGGACGCTTTATATTCACCCCCTTTATAAAGGGACCAAGGCATGTCCCTTTCTTCCAACGCTCGATCGTTCCCCCACCTCGAGTTCCAACACCCAAAGCTCAGGCTTAAGCGCTTCGGACCTTCAATCATGTCCGGATCCAACCTTCAAGGTCGGTGGATGGCCTCCTCTGTCACAGAGGAGGACGTCAAGAAGCTCGGGGAGGCCAGGTATCTAACCGCTGAAGTCCCGCACAGGCTGCCTGCTCAAGGGCAGGTCATCCCTACTCCTGAACCCAACAAGAGTGTCATATTCGTCTCCCACTTCCTCCGAGGGCTTGGCTTTAGTCCTGATAATTTTGTAAGAGGACTCATGTTTTATTATGGGCTAGATTTCCACGATCTAGATCCAAATGTCATCCTTCACATCTCGTCGTTTATCATCGTGTGTGAAGCCTTCCTCCACACTACCCCACACTTCGGCTTGTGGCTCAAGACCTTCAATGTGAAGCCGAAGATGATTGACGGGCGACACGCAGAGTGCAGAGGTGCTACAATAAGCAAAGGTGCCGGGGCCCTATGGACAAAGGGTTCCTTCCCGGAGGTGTCCGACCTATGACAACGGGCGTGGTTTTACATCACAGCGCCCCGAGGTACAAAGTGGGCGGCCGCCCCAGCCTTCCGCCTCAACTGGCGTCATGGGTCAACAAAGGGATGGACTGGGGGCCAGTGAATGATGTGCTGATATTGCAAAGACGTATCTGAGATCTTCTCAAGAGGGATGTCAGCCTCGTCAAAATAATTCAAGTAATGCTAGTCCGTCGGGTCCTGCCATGCAAATGTCGACCTCTCTGGATCTGGGAGTTCAACCCAGAAGGACCACGAACTATTCAGCACTTCTTCGGCATGACGCTCGAAGGGATGTATTGGCTATTCTTCGGATCACGAATAAAGTTTCCGGACACCACCGAGGATGTGGGCCTGAACTGCAATCGTCCGGATACCCAAGTAAGTGACTCCGCAACCGAACATGCTGTTTATTTTTGTCATAACATTATTCTGAAAACTACCCTCGGCCAGGATTGGCTAAGAAAGGCGGAGAGGATCAGGTGTTCGGCCCCTCTTCCCGAAGGCTCGCCGGACCCCGTTCTAACCAGGATGCTTGAGCGCGCACCTTATCAGGTGCCATCAGGAGAAGATGAAGGGAGGCATAGAGAAGCCGATAGCGGGCTTCATACATTATACACCCAGACTGGGGGAATTAATGTCTCCAAGAAGGAGGATAACTGGGGAGGTGAATCGAAAATCCCCTCCCCCCACGGGAAGAAAAGGGCCGCCTCCGAAGACTTCGAGCGGAGGTTTCCAGACAAGGGAAAAAACCTTCGCCAGGGGGCCCTGCCCCAGAGGGCGTCCTTACCGCACAACGCCCGCAAGAGGGCCAGCCCTCCACCGAGCTGTAAGTGAATCAAAAGTACTTTGGTAAATACATCTTGTTTCATCTCTGAGAATAATAACCAAGACATATGTCTCGCAGTCCGGCTCGTAGCCCTTCTCAGCAGAGTTCGTCTTCGGGGGATCTTCTTTCGGAGATGATGGAGAGCAAAACACCTCCTCCCGCCTCCCCGCCTCATGGGGTGGATGATCCCGAGGTGTCTTCATGGAGGATTTCTCCTGATCCGCTAAGGCTGAAAGGTAAGTCTTTGGCTACCCGAAGTCCAGAGTATTTTGCCCCTAAGGAGAGCAACAGAAAGAGTCCGGCATTGTCCGGTGCACGACCGGACACACTGATGGGTCTTCTGGAGCAAGCGGCTATCTCAGAGGCACATCGTACCTTAATGGGTACGGTGGTTGAGAGGATTTCATCCGCCAAAAGCGGGTTGAATGAAGCTTTTACGAGCCTGCTAAGAGGCTTTGAGGTACGCAAAGTAATATATGTATTTTTGATGGTGCCGCACGCGCTAGGTGTGCTATGTATAGATAGTAGCCCCTGAGACTCTGGTTGCCATCCAAAGGCGGTAATCAGAGGATCATAGTCCCAGGTAATGATCGCGCTGCTTTCATGTGCAGGCGGCTGAGGATCCGGCGGCTGACCGGACTGCTGATTTCGCCGAACTGAGGCGACAGCTTGACGTGGCGGATGCCGACATCGCGCCATTGAACAAGTGGCTTGTCGAGGCACAGGGTATGTTTTTTCGAATTGTCAGCAAATATTAAGAGGAGCTCGATGCTAGTATCTATAATATGTTGTGATCGCAGATGGAGCTGCCGCCGTGGAGACCCTTCGGGCAGAACTTGCCCAAGCCAAGGATCAAGCCAGGAGAAGTAATGCGGCCACCCTAAAGGCGGCCGAGGAGTTAAGAGCCAAATAGGCAACTCATCGCCAGAGCGAAGATAAAATAGCCAAGATAGATGTTGAGCTGAAGGATGCCGCCGACCGATATGAGCTCCTTGAAAAGGAAAACCAAGCGAAAGCGTCTGACCTGAAGAAGACCTTGGAAGCAGCCAAGGAAACTCGCTCTGAGATCAGAGCGACAAGGGAGGAGCTTCGACAAGCTGGAGATATCACGGCTGGGAAGCCCTTTCTATTGCGGACGAAGTTCGGAGATCCGAAGTATGCTCCTCTGGATCAATTATGGAGTGCTGAGGACGCGTACTTGGACTTGGCCAAGAGTGAAGCTGATGCGACTGAATATTTCAAAGATCAGAAAGATCATGAGGTGGAACCGTTGTTCTGGTCGCAGTTCAGTGCTCCAAAGCGTCCGCTGCTATTAAACGAACAAATGGCCGAGTGGTCCGAGCTCCACAAGTTATCCGGGCTTGCCATGAGGTCTGTCGTGGATCATCTTTAGCCGAAGGGACCAAGGCCGGACAGTTATTTTGTCTTGGTGCAACGATTCCTTGGTGTTGTGCCACATATGGACGCTCTAAACAGGTCGGTGTGCATGGAGGGTGCGCGGATGGCTCTTACCCGTGTTAAAACATATTGGGCAGGGATAGAGGCCACCGCTATTGCAACCCAGGGTCCGGCCGGAGGCCAGGACCCGGCCGAGCACTATTTCGAGGAAGTCCTAGAAGGCGCCCATTTAATAGAGGCTCAGTGCTCGAAGAGTACCATGTTCGAGTGACATGTATCTGAATTGTAAAAACAATGCTATTTTGATTATAAAAAGTTGTGTTTATACTTTTGCCCGAAAGTATTATAGTGCCTCCTGTGCGGCCGTTTATGTATGTATATAACCTGAAAGTTTGCAGTCGTCGGCTTCAGCCCCCATGCATATAATGCGGGGGTGTTCGAAAAAAAGCGTGTAGTCACACTTGATCCAACATCTTGGTCCCTTAAGGAGGTGATAGCGCAGCGAACCAGGCAATCGTACTATATAGCTTTAGCTCTTTCAATTAGGCTTAGGAGTTTGACGGTGGGGCTACTATATAGCCCCTGGTACTTCTGTGTTCATCCGAATAGGGTGCGCGTATGTACATGACCGGGAAACTGGTCATTCGTTAATGCGGAGGAATTGCGAAGATTCCACTAAGTCATCGAGTGGTTGACCAGTCTCGCGCTATATCATGACAGTCAGTTTTCGACTTTCTCTACTGAGGTGCTCATCCAGATGAACTAGGGCACAATCGCAGTAGTTCTCCCGGTGCCACCTTAGCCGATAGAGCGGAACATAAGGTAGCAAAACATGGGAGCCGGGCAAACCAAACTTTTGACCAAAGACATGATTCGGAGCTGATGCATATAAGGCCAAACTCGCGACACCGAACACTCCCTAAGGTATTCGGACTTTAAAACATATACTGGGCTGAGTAACGCCCTCGATAATGAGCCCTAAATTTCCAGGTACACGCATTAATCTGGCATGGCAACATGCCAATAACGTCAGTATCCCTCTCGGATGTGTTAAGTGCTTGGAGGGTTTCAAGCAACAAGAAACATTAGAAAAGGTTTACACAGGGGCTTAATCTAAAGAGAAACCTTTGAGTGGGGCCCTGTTGCACGTCTGCGCCTTTGTCTCTGTTGTGCCGTATCCTGGAAGGGTGTAGCACGATTATCATCTGTAAAGAAGAAATACCCAGGTGAAAAAGGTCTGGTGTGATCGTGCTAAAAGGTGGTTATTCTTAATGAACCATCAAGATGCATTCTATTATTGTATTAATAGGGTCAAGCCGAACTATGGGCTTTTTTTATACGGGTAGCCTCTAGCACCACCTATTGGGGTATATCCATCCACCCGAGCTCAGGTTTATCTGGGCTTCTACAACTAGCGGTGGACCGGGCACGTCTAACCGTGTCCGTGGTTTTGACGACCGATCAGTTATTCTGGTTGGGGAGGCCGTTCAGCTGCTAGAGCCGCCACGTATGCTTCCGCATGTAGAGAGTGTTCTGTATTTCCGCTGATTGTGATGACGCCACGTGGACCAGGCATCTTGAGCTTAAGATAAGCGTAATGCAGAACTGCATTGAAACAGGCAAAGGCTGTTCTTCCGAGTAGTGCATGGTAGCCGCTTCAGAATGGAGCAATGTCGAAGATTAGTTCTTCGCTTTGGAAGTTGTCGGGTGAGCCGAATACAACCTCTAGTGCTAGAGAGCCCGTGCAACGGGCCTCTACGCCTGGTATTACTCCTTTAAAGGTAGTACTACTTTGGCTAATTCTTGACGGGTCTATCACCATCTTGCGGACGGTGTCTTGATATATCAGATTAAGACTACTGCCGTCGTCTAGAAGGACTCAGGTGAGATGGTATCCGTTAATTATTGGGTCGAGCACCAAGGCAGCCGATCCTCCGTGCCAGATACTAGTCGGATGATCCCTGCGATCGAAAGTGATCGGGCAGGGCGACCAAGGGCTGAACTTTGGGGCGACTGGTTCTACATCGTATACGTCTCGGAGTGCGTGCTTGCGCCTCCTTTTTGGTATATGAGTTGCGTAAATCATGTTCACTGTTTTGACCTCTGGTGGAAATTTTTTCTGTCCTCCAGTATTCGGCTGGCGAGGCTCATCCTCATCTTCAATTGGTGTCTCCCTCCCCCTGTGTTCGTCATTTAGTTTGTCGGCCTGCTTGAAGACCCAGCATTCTCTGTTGGTGTGGTTTGCAGGTTTTTCGGGGGTGCCATGAATCTGACATAATCTGCCTAGATTCTTGTTTAGGCTGGACGGTCCATCTCTATTGCCTTTAAATGGCTTTTTCCATTGACCGGGTCGAGATCCCCTGAATCCGGCGTTGACCGCCGTGTTGTCTGGGATGTCTTCATTGTTACGACGCTTGCTTTTATTGCGTCGCGGCTTCCCATTGCCATCCCTGACTTCAGATGTGCTTGGGTCGCTGGTGCCGCTGTGGGCCAACCAGCTGTGCTCGCCCGCGCAAAAGCGGGTCATAAGGCTTGTTAAGGCCGCCACTATCCTTGGCTTTTCCTGGCCAACGTGTCTGCTAACCATTCGTCCCGGATACTGTGTTTGAAGGCCGTTAAGGCTTTGGCATCCGGGCAATCAACGATTTGATTCTTCTTAGTGAGAAATTTGTTCCAGAGCTTACGGGCTGACTCTGCGGGTTATTGGATTATGTGACTTAGGTCGTCACCGTCCGGAGGCGGACATAGGTCCCTTGTAAATTGGCCCTGAAAGCATCCTCAAGTTCCTCCCAACTTCAAATTGAGTTTTCAGGGAGGCTTTTCAACCAATGCTGAGCTGGTCCTTTCAACTTGAGGGGCAGATATTTAATGGCGTGGAGATCATCTCCGCGAGCCATGTGGATATGAAGGATAAAGTCCTCAATCCATACCCCAGGGTCTGTCGTTCCGTCGTATGCCTCTATATTCATGGGTTTAAATCCCTCTGGAAATTCATGATCTAGCACCTCATCGGTGAAGCACAGGGGGTGCGCGTCACCCCTGTATTTGGATGTGTTGTGGCATGCTGTTGATGGTTGTTGTGTTCAGTGTGATTCCGAACTGGTATTCGATCTGTATGATCGTTTTGGTGGCTGTGATCCTGCGATGGAGCATGTTTTCTAGATCCGTAGATGGTCCTAGCCACACCGGTTTTTTCGTTCAGGAGCTCACGTAAATCGTGTGCTGACTTGTGTGCGGCATCATTAGCTGCCCTGTCGCGGCCACGGGGTGGTCGGTCCGGCTGATCGGCCGTCTTATTTCTCAGCGGGATGGGCTCTATGGCCTCATCGTCAAATTCGGGCGGCAGCTTGCGCTTTGGGTAGCTCTTTGTGTGGCGATCGTTGCTGTATTTCTCTTATGTGTCGAGAACTTTATTCCATTTGCAGTTGAGCGTATCCTGTGCGGCCTTAAGCCTTTGCTTCTGCTTCTTCAAACTCCTCGCGGTGGCAATAAGCCTTCTATGGAGGTTCTCTTGTCCCAAGTGTTTTTCTGGGATGATGAGTGCATCGTCGTCCGGACTGTTCTCCTCTGCAGAGACAGGTTGATGAGTTTTACCCTCGGGATTGCCGTCATCGGACATCGGCTCCGGACTATGTTCAACGTCCCCTGGCTCATCCTGCTCCATCGCTGGGTCCATGGGGTCGTTGTTTTCTTTGGAGTCGACCGGGGTGTTATTCTTTCTTGCGCTGGTATTGCTGTTTTTGCTGTGGCGGGATTTAGAGCGGCGCCTACGTCGTCGCCTTGAATTCTGCTCAAGGGAATTATCCTCCGTTGCATCCTTCCGTTCCTCGCCGTTGTTTTCTTTGGGTGTATCCACCATGTATATATTGTATGATGAGGTGGTTGTCCAGCGCCCCGTGGGTGGTGGTTCCCGTTCATCTCCAGCATCGCCGTCCATACCGTCAATGTCTTCGGAGTCAAAGTCAAGCGTGTTGGTTAAGTCATCGACAGTGGCTATTAAGTGGGTGGTGGGTGGGGAACGAATTCCTTCGTCGTTCGCTTCCCACTCAAGTCGGACATAGTTCGGCCAAGAGTCTCCTGATAGAGAGAGAGAACTTAATGAGTTTAGCACGTCGCCCAAGGGTGAGTGCTGAAAGATATCCGCGGAGGTAAACTCCATGATCGGTGCCAGATCAGATTCGATAGGAACGGACGCGCGCGGTTCGGAACCTATGGTTGGAGGCGAGTCTGAGGGTCCGATGACACAGATCTCTTTGGAGGTGGAGTCTGTGTTCAGCTCCAGCACCGATGATTGTGTGGCCTCCGTGACGGGGTCCATCCACCCGTCCTAGGATGGCGTGATCTGCTCCAGATTGAAGGCCGGGGCAGCCGCAGGTGCAATATCCCGAACACCGTCCGATGGCAGATCTATGTCATGCCCGTTGTGGCTGTTCGGCACTCCTGACGTGGGCTCGAATCCGTCGAAGATCAAGTCTCCGCAGATGTTTGCGGTGTATTTCAAGTTTCCAAACCTGACGTGATGGCCAGGGGCGTAGCTATCGATCTGCTCCAGATGGCCAAGCGAGTTGGCCCGCAGTATGAAGCCGCCGAATACGAAGACCTGTTCGGGGAGGAAAACCTCACCCTGGACCGCATCGTTGCTGATGATTGAAGGAGCCATCAAGCCTTATCGGGACGACACAGTGGAACTCTCAATGAAAGCACCAATGTCGGTGTCAAAACTGGCGGATCTTGGGTAGGGGGTCCCGAACTGTGCGTCTAAGGCTAATGGTAACAGGAGGCGGGGGACTCGATGTTTACCCAGATTCGGGGCCTCTCTATGGAGGTAATACCCTACTTCCTGCTTGATTGATCTTGATGATATGAGTATTACAAGAGTTGATTTACCACGAGATCGTAGAGGCTAAACCCTAGAAGCTAGCCTATGGTATGATTGTTGTTGTCCTACGGACTAAACCCTCCGGTTTATATAGACACCGGAGGGGGCTAGGGTTACTAAGAGTCGGTTACAGAGAAGGAGATCTACATATCTGAATTGCCAAGCTTGCCTTCCACGCAAAGGAGAGTCCCACCCGGACACGGGACGAAGTCTTCAATCTTGTATCTTCATAGTCCAACAGTCCGGCCAAAGTATATAGTCCGGCTGTCCGAGGACCCCCTACTCCAGGACTCCCTCAGTGGGGCCTCGGTGAGCCGGCGATGTCCTCTCCCTCGTTGTTGGCGGGGCGGGGCCTCGACGGAGCCGGCGGTGTCCTCTGCCTCGTTGTTGGTGCCGTGGGGCCTCGGCGAAGCAGGGCCTCGTCGACGCCAGCGGAGCGGGGACTCGTCGGAGCCAGCATTGTCCTCTGCCTCGTCCTCGGTCTTGCCAAACAGTGCCTCGCCCGCTTCATCACCCTCTTTGTAGGCGGCCGCAGCCTCTGCCACCCGCATGCGGTACCGCCAGTGCTCGAGGCGGCCCTTGCGGGCGGAGCGGTACGAGTCGAGCAGCGCCTCCTCCTCTGCTCGCGCCACGGCGATCTACTCCTCCACCTGCAGGTGCTCCTGGAGGAGATGGTGGTTGTAGGTGGCGTCGGCCTGCGCCTCCCGGAATTTCTCCTCACGCTTCTGCCTCACCTTGTCCATATATTGGGCACGGGCCTCGCCGACGGTCATGGTGCAATGCACAGGCGAGGATGGCGCAGAGGACGGGGTTGGTGCCGGATCGTCGACTACCATGTTCTCCATTGGGATGTCGTTGTCCTCCGGCTGGCTGCCAGCCAGCCAGTCAACAGCAATGGCTGCCATCTCCTTGTGGTCCGTCGTCTGCCCGTCTAGAAGAGCGCTGGAGCGCGAGGAAGCCATGGTGGGCAGTTGTGGTGTTGACAGGAGAAAGGGAATGGATGCGGATGACTGCGGCTATGGCCGGTGCAGCAGTTTATATAGCAATGGTGGGCGACGGAGGGACGGACGTGTGGCACCGGAGTAGCCGCCTCGGGAACCGCATATCATTAATGTGGGCGGCAGACGGACGGACGGACGACACTTGTGTCGTTTGAAGGCGGAGCAATCGCCTGCACCGGGAAGCAGGGCGAGCGGCGCTTACCGTTTCGGGCAAAATGCGCTTGCAGGCGAGGAGATGACTTTGCTTGGAGAGGATGACAGTGGGGACCCACCAAGGCCATAGCCTCACGTACGCAAGTGCTTCCTTATTATATAAAACTATAATTTTTTTGCTTCCTCCTGGTTTCCTGACACCACCACCCCACACCATTCTCAACCTATGTAGTCAATAAACAGAGAATTGCACAAGAAGCGGCCGACAGCTGGGACCAAGCTGCTCGAGCAGTATTTGTGTTTTTGAGGTGTGAGCACTGCAGAGTTTTTATTGAGCAATGTTCAGCCCAGATATTAATTTTTCTCCTCTGACCAACAACGAAAACATCGCTGCAGGTATTAACTGGGCGGGCTGTGGCCCGTCTAGCCCAGGCCAGATATCCAGCGCAGATATTATTATTTTTTCAGCTGAAAATGGCTAGCCCAGCTATACTTTTTTTTAGGAATACCCAGGCAAGGTCAAATTGTTATTCTCCGTCCCGCTGGGCTGCAAATCTTTCCTAGGAGGGATGCATTACGCTTAACAAGAACATGGGCTTTAAGAAATAATAAATGGGATGTAATTATAAAAACTGGGCAGTAACTATGAAAAATGCACCAAACACGTAATTACTTTATAAAATATTATTTTTGGATATTGAAAATTTTAATTTCATTAAATGTTGCGACCGCAATGTTTTGTTGGATTTTTACGCAGTATAAATTCATATTGAAATTGTATTTAATCTAAATAGAAATTTTGGGATAAAAATATTTCGGATCCCATCAAAACAAACTGTAAATGGGCTGTAGTAAATTCCATTAGAACTCAAAAAGGGGCTACACATGCTTAAAAATCTCAAATGGGCTATAAGTTCTCTGCCACACACTTGTGGCATTACTATGTTGACGCGTCCCCTAAAAAAAGAGAGTTGACGCGTATGCAAGGCTTTGTCAACTTATAGTCAACATACGGTTCTAGAAGCAGTGGCCGCTGGATATCCATCCAACCGATGCCCTGCTTCTTCTTCAATCTCGGATATTCTAGCTTCACCCGCCCAAAATGATTCCTCCCCCTGACATCTGGGGCGCACTGTTTTGGAACCTGACCTGTGGGCTTACTAAGTTGACCCGTACCAAGGGCTTTGTCAACTTAGTCAATATAAATGATTCTAGCTGCAGTGATCGTACGATGTCCATCCAACGGCTGTCGTGCTTCTTCACCCTCTGCTCTTCTTGCTCCAGCCGCCCAAAGCAGCTCCAACAGGTTGCCTTCTTCTCCGCCTCCCGTGGATTTGTCAGCCATGGAGGCCTCACCGCCCCCTACTATTCCCACCGCTGGCCAGGCCATACCTCCACTCACCCACACCCCCTGTTATTCTGCGGCGACGACAGCCTCACACCGCAGCCGAACCAGTGAACCCTCGTACTCCTCTCCATGTGGGTATCCACTGCCGCGTCTTCCCCGGCTCTGCATCGTCCCCTTCCTAGGCCTCGCCATCGTCCACCGCCATGGTGCTCTTGGTGCGGCGCGGTCAATATGGTCAATGACCGACTTCCATCGGAAGAGTACTGTACGTGGAGAGGCTGATAGCTGCGACCATGGCAGCCGCAAGGAACTGCCCTTATTACGTGCAAAATAATTATTCCTCCACCTGACATCAGGGACCCACCGGACAGGCCACTGTATTTCATGAAAAAATGTCCCCCCCCCCCCCCCCGTTGTCAGCTCGGACCCACCGAAAGTGCCTCCTTATTACGCGCAAAATAATTATTCCTCCACTTGACAGCAGGGACCCATCGAATGGGCCACCGTATTTCACGAAAAAACATTTCCCCCTGACTGCTGGGACCCACCAGCTACATCTTCGCATGCAAGGAAGTGCGTCCGGGCAAAAAAAAGAAAAACGATTCGCCCCCCTGACTGCTGGGACCCACCATCTACATCTTCGCATGCAAGGAAGTGCCTGACAGTCGGGACCCACCTGGTCGAAGCGTACGTAGCGTTGTCATTCTGGTCATGAACGTGTACGTACATACTGGTCGATGTAGAGGCGCGCACATGTCATAGTAGAGGTGCGCATGTAGCATGTACACGTACGTACAGCGGCCAGTGTGCAAGAAAGAAAATACGGCCACGTATGTACATACAGGCGGGGTCTCGAACGCCTACTCGTGCATACGTATGGCCAGGGCTCGTGTACATGGCTGGGTCAGAATGGAGAAACAACGTCGTCGTCATGTTCATGGGGAGCCAACCGGCTGGGTCGAAACGGAATGCGTCGTTGTGTTCATTGGGAGGGCTTGGATGGAACAGCCGATGAAAATTAGGCTTGGCGTACCGCACAATGGAGGAAACGGCCTTGTGTTCGACCGACCACGTTCGAAACGGGATCCTGTTCATCGGGAGGGGTCTTGCATACCACAAAACGGAGGAAACGGACTTGTTTGGGACCTTCTACGGTTGAAACGGGGTCCTATTGATCGGGAGGGGTGTGGCATACCGCAAAACGGAGGAAACGGACTTGTGTTGGAGCGCTACGGTCGAAACGGGGGTCCTGTTCATCGGGAGGGGTGTGGCGTACCGCAAAACGGGACTCCACGAGATACTGTTCATCTCCACCATCGACCTCCTCCAGCCTCCACGGGCTGTTGTTCATCCACCATCGACCTCCTCCAGCCTCCACATGTGACTGTTCATCCACGGGCTCCTGTTCATCCAGCCTCCACCGCCGCTTACTCCACCGCCATCGCTCAACCACCCCTCTCCACGGGCTCCTGCTCAACCACCCCTCCACGGGCTACTGTTCATCCACCCCTCCACCATCTACTATTCATCCAGCCCTCCACGGGGTCGTCCTGTTCATCCAGCCCTCCACGGGGTCCTGTTCATCCGGCCCCAACCAGCTCGATCGATCGGGGTCTTTTTCATCCAGAGGAAACACCATGGGGTCCTGTTCATCCAACCCCACCGGGAACTATTCATCCAACCCCCCTCCCCCGCAACACTCACTTTCATCCAGAGGTAGCATCGACCGGCTTCAGTTAGCAGCAGTAGTGAAGGAATCGCTCGATCGGGTTCAGATAACAGCCATCGATCGATCGCTCGGGTTCAGTAACGCGTAGCTTGAAGTGCAATCGCTTGGGTTTAGTATAGGTGAATGCCTCGCTCGGGTTCAGTTACAGCCCAACGCCTCGCACCCATGCGCGTACGTGTACGAGAGAAACGCGCATCGCTCGGCCCCGACCACCCATCGTAACCGGGAACACCCCGATATTTTCCTCACCCTCGCTTCTACCACGGGTTTTTCCGTCATGGACAGCCCAAAAGAATGTCATGCAGCTGCGTCTCCAGCCTGCCAGGATGAAAAGCCCATTTTCTGTCATGATTTTTTGTCATAGAAGTAGGAGCACACCAGATCTATGATGATACCGGGTTTTGTCACAATTATCGTCATAGAAGTGTCATAAGTATGACAAAAAAATTTCGTTCAGCCCAAAATGTCACGGATGTGTCTTTTTTTTGTAGTGTAAGGTACACATAAACAACATGTATATCAAATATACCTTTGTTCACTTTTCCATCCTTCTTATCTGCCAAATACTTGGGGCAGTTCCGCTTCCAGTGACCAGTCCCTTTGTAGTTGAAGCACTCCGTTTCAGGCTTGGATCCAGCTTTGGGTTTCTTCCCGGGAGTGGCAACTTGCTTGCCATTCTTCTTGAAGTTCCCTTTCTTTCCCTTGCCCTTTTTCTTGAAACTAGTGGTTTTGTTAACCATCAACACTTGATGCTCTTTATTGATTTCGACCTCCGCGGCCTTAAGCATTGCGAAGAGCTCGGGAATTTTTTTGTCCATCGCTTGCATATTATAGTTCATCACGAAGCCTTTATAGCTTGGTGGCAGTGATTGAAGAACTCTGTCAATGACACAATCAACTGGAAGATCAACTCCCAGCTGAGTCAAGTGATTATAATACCCAGACTGTTCACCGACAGAACCGTTCTCCTCCATCTTGCAGCTATAGAACTTGTTGGAGACTTCATATCTCTCAACCCAGGAATTTGCTTGAAATATTAACTTCAATTCCTGGAACATCTCATATGCTCCATGACGTCCAAAACTTCTTTGAAGTCCCGGTTCTAGGTCGTAAAGCATGGCACAATGAACTATCAAGTGGTCATCAGATCAAGCTTGCCAGACGTTCATAACATCTGCTTCAGCTCCTGCAACAAGTGCATCACCTAGCGGTGCATCAAGGACATAATTCTTCTGTGTAGCAATGAGGATAATCCTCAAGTTACGGATCTAGTCCGTGTAGTTGCTACCATCATCTTTCAACTTAGCTTTCTCTAGGAACGCATTAAAATTCAGGGGAACGGTAGCACGGGCCATTGATCTACGGCACAGATATGCAAATACTATCAGGACTAAGTTCATGATAAATTAAGTTCAATTAATTCATTTACTTAAGATCTCCCACTTAAATAGACATCCCTCAAGTCATCTAAGTGATATGTGATCCGAACCAACTAATCCCATGTTTGACCATCAAGTGAGATGGGGTAGTCATCAATGGTGAACATCTCTATGTTGATCATATCTACTATATGATTCACGTTCGATCTTTCAATCTCCAGTGTTTAGAGGCCATGTCTGTACATGCTAGGCTTGTCAAGTTAATCCCAAGTATTCCGCGTGTGTAAATCTGGCTTACACCCATTGTATGTGAACGTAGAGTCTATCACACCCGATCATCACGTGGTGTCTCAAAACGACGAACTGTAGCAACGGTGCATACTCAGGGAGGACAATTTTATCTTGAAATTTAGTGAAGGGATCATCTTATAATGCTACCGTCGTTCTAAGCAAAATAAGATGCATAAAGGATAAACATCACATGCAATAAAAAATATGTGACATGATATGGCCATCATCATCTTGTGCTTTTGATCTCCATCTCCAAAGCATCGTCATGATCTCCATCCTCATCGTCTCGGCACCTTGATCTCCATCATTGCATCGTGGTTGTCTCGCCAACTATTGCTTCTACGACTATTGCTAACTCATAGCGATAAAGTAAATCAATTACATGGTGTATGCATTTCATACAATAAAGAGACAACCATAAGGATCTTGCCGATTGCCAATAGATTACAAAACATGATCATCTCATAAATTGACGTATATCACATCATGTCTTGACCATATCACATCACATCATGCCCTGTAAAAACAAGTTAGACCTACTTTGTTGTTGCAAGTTTTACGTGGCTGCTACGGGCTTCTACCAAAAACCGTTCTTACCTATGGCAAAAACCACAACGGTGATTTATCAAGTTTGCTATTTTAAACTTCTTCAAGGACCGTCCGCCGTCAAATTCGGTTCAACTAAAGTAGGAGAAACAGACACCCGCCAGCTACCTTTATGCAAAACAAGTTGCACGTCAATCGGTGGAACCGGTCTCACGAACGTGGTCATGTAAGGTTGGTCCGGGCCGCTTCATCCAACAATACCGCTGAATCAAAATAAGACATTGGTGGTAAGCAGTATGATGATCACCGCCCACAACTCATTATGTTCTACTCATGCATATCATCTACGCATAGACCTAGCTCATGATGCCACTGATGGGAATCGTAGCATGCAATTTCAAAAAAAATCCTATGCTCACGCAAGATTTATCTAGGAGATGCATAGCAACGAATGGGGAGAGTGTCTACGTACCCTCGTAGACCATAACCGGAAGCGTTTAACAACGCGGTTGATGTAGTCAAACTTTCTTATTGATCCAACCGATCGACTGCCGAATGTACGGCACCTCCACATTAAGCTCGGTGACGTCCTCGCCTTCTTGATCCAGCAAGTCAGTGAGGTAGTGGATGAGCTCCGATAGCACGGCGGTGTGTTGACGGTGATGGTGAAGTGATCTCCGCAGGGCTTCGCCTAAGCACTACGAAAATATGACCGAGGTAGTAAATGGTGGAGGGGGATGATAACCCACAAGTGTAGGGGATCGCAATAGCTTTCGAGGGTAGAGTATTCAACCCAAATTTATTGACTCGACACAAGGGGAGACAAATAATATTCTTGAGTATTAGCAGTTGAGTTGTCAATTCAACCACACCTAGATAATTTAGTATCTGCAACAAGGTATTTAGTAGCAAAGTAGTATGATAGTAATGGTAACGATAGCAAAATTAATATTTTTGGGTTTTGTAGTGATTGTAACAATAGCAACAGAAAAGTAAATAAGCGAAGCACAAGATGTGAAAAGCACGTAGGCAATGGATCAGTGATGGATAATTATGTCGGATGTGATTCCTCATGTAATAGCTATAACATAGGGTGACACAGAACTAGCTCCAATTCATCAATGTAATGTAGGCATGTATTCCGAATATAGTCATACGTGCTTATGGAAAAGAACTTGCATGACATCTTTTGTCCTACCCTCCCATGGCAGCGGGGTCCTAGCGGAAACTAAGGGATATTAAGGCCTCCTTTTAATAGAGAACCGGACTAAAGCATTAACACATGGTGAATACATGAACTCCTCAAACTACGGTCATCACCGAGAAGTATCCCGATTATTGTCACTTCGGGGTTGTAGGATTATAACACATAATAGGTGACTATAGACTTGCAAGATAGGATCAAGAACACCCATATATTCATGAAAACGTAATAGGTTCAGATCTGAAATCATGGCACTCGAGACCTAGTGACAAGCATTAAGCATAGCAAAGTCATAGCAACATCAATCTCAGAACATACTGGATACTAGGGATCAAACCCTAACAAAACTAACTTGATTACATGATAAATCTCATCCAACCCATCACCGTCCAGCAAGCCTACGATGGGATTACTCACGCACGACGGTGAGCATCATGAAATCAGTGATGGAGGATGGTTGATGATGACGATGGCGACGAATCCCCCTCTCCGGAGCCCCGAACGGACTCCAGATAGCCCTCCCGAGAGAGATTAGGGCTTGGCGGCGGCTTCGTATCATAAAACGCGATGAAACTTTCTCTCTGATTTTTTTCTCCGCGAGACGGAATATATGGAGTTGGAGTTGAGGTCGGTGGAGCTGCAGGGGGGCCCACGAGACAGGGGGCGCGCCTAGAGGGGGTGGGCGCGCCCCCCACCCTCGGGGACAGGGTGTGGGCCCCCTGGTCTTGATTCTTTTGCCCGTATTTTTTATATTTTCTAAAACTTGTCTCCGAGGATTTTCAGGTCATTGCGAGAACTTGTTGTTTTCTACACATGAAACAACATCATGGTAATTCTGCTGAAAACAACGTCAGTCGGGGTTAGTTTCATTCAAATCATGCAAGTTAGAGTCCAAAACAAGGGCAAAAGTGTTTGGAAAAGTAGATACGTTGGAGACGTATCAACTCCCCCAAGCTTAAACCTTTGCTTGTCCTCAAGCAATTCAGTTGATAAACTGAAAGTGATAAAGAAAAACTTTTACAAACTCTGTTTTCTCTTGTTGTTGTAAACATGGAAAGCCAGCATTCAGGTTTCAGCAAATAATATGAACTAACCATACTCACAATAACACCTCGGTCTCACAATTACTCATATCAATAGCATAATCAGCTAGCAAGCCATAATAATAAAACTCGGATAACAATACTTTATCAAAACAATCATAACATGATATAACAAAATGGTATCTCGCTAGCCCTTTCTGAGACCGCCAAACATAAATGCAGAGCACCTTTAAAGATCAAGGATTGACTAAACATTGTAATTCATGGTAAAAGAGATCCAGTCAAGTCATACCCAATATAAACCAATAGTAATACACGCAAATAAAAGTGTGCTCTCCAGCGGGTGCTTTTTAATAAGAAGGTGATGACTCAACATAAAAGTAAATAGATAGGCCCTTCGAAGAGGGAAACAGGGATTTGTAGAGGTGCCAGAACTCGATTTTAAAATAGAGATTGAATAATATTTTGGGCGGCATACTTTCACTGTCAACGCAACAACTATGAGATGACTGTATCTTCCATACTACATGCATTATAGGCAGTTCCCACGCAGAATGGTAGAAGTTTATACTCCCCCACCACCAACAAGCATCAATCCATGGCTTGCTCGAAACAACGAGTGCCTCCAACTAACAATAGCCCTGGGGGAGTTTTTTTAATTATATTGATTTGCTTTGATCTTTTTGGATCATGGGACTGGGCATCCCGGTTACCGTCCCTTTCTCGTGAATGAGGAGCGGAGTCGACTCCTCTTGAGAATAACCCACCTAGCATGGAAGATATAGGCAGCCCTAGTGGAAACATGAGCTGCTCGAGTATACAAAACAGAATTTCATTTGAAGGTTTAGAGTTTGGCACATACAAATTTACTTTGAACGGCAGGCAGATACCGCATATAGGAAGGTATGGTGGACTCATATGGAATAACTTTGGGGTTTAAGGAGTTTGGATGCACAAGCAGTATTCCCGCTTGGTACAGGTGAAGGCTAGCAAAAGACTGGGAAGCGACCAACTGAGAGAGCGACAACAGTCATAAATATGCATTAAAACCAATTCACACCGAGTACAAACATGAGTAGGATATAATCCACCATGAACATAAATATCATGAAGGCTATGTTGATTTTATTTCAACTACATGCGTGAACATGTGCCAAGTCGAGTCACTCAGTTAATTCAAAGGAGGATACCATCCCATCATACCACATCATAATCATTCTAATAGCATGTTACGCAAGGTAAACTATTATAACTCATAGCTAATCAAGCATGGCACAAGCAACTATAATCTCTAAATGTCATTGCAAATATGTTTACTTCATAATAAGCTGAATCAGGAACGATGAACTCATCATATTTACATAAACAAGAGAGGTCGAGTTCATACCAGCTTCTCTTATCTCAATCAGTCCATCATATATCATCATTATTGCCTTTCACTTGCACGACCGAACGATGTGTATATTAATAATAGTGCACGTGCATTGGACTAAGCTCGAATCTGCAAGCATTCAACTCAAGAGAGAAGACAAATAATAATATGGCTCTAGGTTAAATAAACAATCATGCATATGAGAGGCACTAAACAATTTCAATATGGTCTTCTACTATCGACCCCCAAAAGAAACAAAAGAAAAGAAAACTATTTACACGGGAAAGCTCCCAACAAGTAAAAGAAGAACGAGAAATATTTTTGGGTTTTAATTTTAATTTCTACTACAAGAATGGAAATTAAACTAACTAATTTTTTTGGTTTTTCTTAAGGTTTAACAAACACACAAGAAGAAAACTAGAAAAAGAAAATTAAACTAGCATGGATAATGCAATGAAAGAGTATGAGCACCGACGACTAGAATAGTGTGTGAACATGAATGTAAAGTCGGTGAGAAATACGTACTCCCCCAAGCTTAGGCTTTTGGCCTAAGTTGGACTAATGCCAAGGGTAGCCTGGCTGATATCCATAGTTGTAACTGGGGTCGTACTGAGATGCAGCATCAAATGCCTCCTCAGCTGCGGCATGTTGGTGAGCCACCTTCGCTCTCCCCTCGTGTTCAGCTGCTTCCTCCCTAGTAACAACATATCTTCCTTTTGCCTGGTAATCAAAAAGGAAAGGAGCAGGAAGAGTAACATGGACAGAACTATGTCTTTCAAAGACTAGTCGATGCTGGAGGAATTGTTCATTCCTCTTAAGAAAATGATGTTTGACCATAGCGCCATAATATAAATAAGCAGGAGGCAACATCATATCACCCTCTCGCGGGGCTATACCAAGATAATTGGCCACACGGGTCGCATAAATTCCTCCAAATAAATCTCCAGCTCTACCATTTTTATGCAACCTACGTGCAACTATTGCCCCCAAGTTATAATCTTTATAACCTAACACAACACTCTTGAGGACACATAGATCAGGGACACACATATGACATGCTTCATCTTTACGGTTAATGCATCTACCAATGAAGAGAGCAAAATAATGTATAGCAGGAAAATGAATGCTCCCTATGGTAGCTTGTGTAATATCCCTAGATTCTCCCACGGTAATGCTAGCAAGGAAATCTCTAAATTCAGATTTGTGGGGATCATTAACACTTCCCCACTGTGGAAGTTTGCAAGCAGTAGTAAAATCTTCTAAGTCCATGGTATATGATTTGTCATAAATATCAAACAGGACACTATGAGAATTACGCGAAGATGAAAATTTAAACCTTCTCATGAACGAATCAGTTAGATAGTAGTACTGAGGACACTTATCTTGCATGAAGTCCTCAAGATCGGCATTATGCACATATGTATCAAATTCATCCTTAATGCCTGCATTGACCATAAATTCTTCTGACGGCCATTCACAAGACCGCACTTCAGCTTCCCAGGTCCTTTCTTTACTGAGGAACCACCTTGGTACATTTTCCTAAATATATTTCTTTTTCTGCAATATTTCTGAAATTTTTAGTAACTTCAAAATAAAAGTAAATAACTAAACAGGATTGATAGCAACTACTCCTACAAGTGCCTAGAGCCTATATCATGCATTAAAATTACTTGGGACCTCATAAATTTAACATGCAAGCTCAAGAACAGGGTCACCAAGGCAGCAAGGATTTGCAATGAATAAAGCACTAGAACAAAAACTATTTGGACCAATGGAGGAGTCACATACCAAGCAACAATCTCCCAAAGTAGTTTTGTGAATGGAGCTTTGAGCAACGAGATCAAAAATTGCAGCAAAATGAGCTAGAACTCGTGCTTGAGCTGGATGGGGATTTTTTTTGGGAAGAAGATGGAGTGTGTGGGTGCTGGCATAAGTGGAGGGGGGCCACCAGGGGCCCATGAGACAGGGGGTGCGCCCAGGGATGGTGGGCGCACCCTCCACTCTCGTGGCCTGGTGCTTGCCCCTCCTGCAGTGATTTCAGTGCCTAAAATCCTCAAATATTCCATAAAAATTCACACTAAATTTGCAGGGCATTTGGAGCACTTTTATTTTCTGGATATTTTTTATTGCACGGGTAATTCAGAAAACAGACAGATAATACTATTTTTGCTTTATTTATTTTAAATAACAGAAAGTAAAAAAGAAAGTACAGAAGGTTGTGCCTTCTAGTTTCATCCATCTCATGGTCATCAAAATGAATCCACTAACAAGGTTGATCAAGTCTTGTTAACAAACTCATTCCGAATAACACGCAACCGGAGAAATTTCGATGTGACACTAGGTTACCTCAACGGGGATATGAACATCCCCAATAATAAGAATATCATACTTTTTCTTGAAAGTAGGGAGAGGAAATTCAAAACCTCCAATAATGATTGATGGAACTTTCTCAAGAGAATTTTATGCTATGAACTTGAGGTTGTTTCCTCGGAAAATGTACCGTATGCTCATTTCCATTAACATGAAAGGTGACATTGCCTTTGTTGCAATCAATAACAGCTCCTGCAGTATTTAAAAAGGGTCTACCAAGGATAATAGACATACTATCGTCCTCAGGAATATCAAGAATGACGAAGTCTGTTAAGATAGTAACATTCGCAACAACAACAGGCACGTCCTCACAAATGCCGACAGGTATAGCAGTTGATTTATCAGCCATTTGCAAGGATATCTCAGTGGGTGTCAACTTACTTAATTCAAGTCTACGGTACAAGGAAAGAGGCATAACACTAACACCGGCTCCTAAATCACATAAAGCAGTTTTAACATAATTTATTTTTATGGAGCATGGTATAGTGGGTACTCCGGGATCACCAAGTTTCTTAGGTATTTCACCTTAAAGGTATAGTTGGCAAGCATGGTGGAAATCTCAGCTTTAGGTATTTTCCTCCTATTAGTGATGATATCTTTCATATATTTGGAATAAGGGTTTGTTTTAAGCATATCAGTTAAGCGCGTGCGTAAGAAAATAGGTCTAATCATTTCGGCAAAACGCTCAAAGTCCTCATCATCCTTTGTCTTGGATGGTTTAGGAGGAAAGGGCATGGGTTTCTGAACCCATGGTTCTCTTTCTCTACCATGCTTCCTAGCAACAAAATCTCTCTTATCATAACGTTGGTTTCTTGATTGTGGGTTATCAAGACCAACAACAGTGTTCGATTTCTTTATCATTGTTATTACTAGGTTGAGCATCTACATGAACATCATTATTAGCATTATCATCGTGTTCATGTTCATCTCCGGATTGTGTTTCAAAGATCGAGATAGAAGTATTATTAGGATTCTCAGGTGCTTCTTCATTAGGTTCACTAGAAGCATGCAAAGTCCTATCATTTTTCTTTTTCTTCTTCTTAGAAGAACTAGGAGCATCTAGATTATTCTGAGAATCTTGTTCTATTCTCTTAGGATGGCCTTCAGGATACAAAGGTTCCTGAGTCATTTTACCTGTTCTAGTAGCCACTCTAACAGCAAAGTCATGTTTATTATTTAATTCAACTAGCAATTCATTCTGAGCTTTAAGTACTTGTTCAGCTTGAGTAGCAACCATAGAAGCATGTTTACTAGTGAGTTTAAGGTCACCTTTAACTCTAGCTATATAATCATTCAAGCGTCCTATCATATAAGCATTATTCTTCAATTGTCTACCAACATAATCATTGAAATTTTCTTGTCTATTAATGAAATCGTCAAATTCATCTAAGCATGGACTTTGAAATTTAGTAGATGGGATTTCATCCTTATCATATCTATAGAGAGAATTTACCTTCACTACCTGTGTCGGGTTATCAAGACAATGTGATCCTTCAACAGGTGGTATATTAAGACCATGTATTTCTTCAATAGGTGGTAAATTCTTAACATCTTCAGCTTTAATACCTTTTTCTTTCATTGATTTCTTTGCCTCTTGCATATCCTCAGGAGTGAGAAATAGAGCACCTCTCTTCTTCGGAGTGGGTTTAGGAATAGGCTCACGAGTTGGTTCAATTAGTTCAGGAATTGGCTCAGGAATTGGCTCAGGAATTGGCTCGGGAAGAGTCCAATTATTCTCATTAGTCAACATATTATTCAATAGTAATTCAGATTCGTCGACTGTTCTTTCCCTGAAAACACAACCAGCACAACTATCCAAGTAGTCCTTGGAAGCATCGGTTAGTCCATTATAGAAGATATCAAGTATTTCATTCTTCTTAAGTGGATGATCAGGCAAAGTATTAAGTAATCGGAGAAGCCTCCCCCAAGCTTGTGGGAGACTCTCTTTTTCGATTTGCACAAAATTATATATTTCCCGCAAGGCAGCTTGTTTATTATGAGGAGGAAAATACTTAGCAGAGAAGTAATAAATCATATACTGGGGACTACGCACACAACCAGGATCAAGAGAATTAAACCAAGTCTTAGCATCACCCTTTAATGAGAACGGAAATATCTTAAGGATATAATAATAGTGAGACGTCTCATCATTAGTGAACAGGGTGGCTATATCATTTAACTTGGTGAGATGTGCCACAACAGTTTCAGATTCAGTGCCATAAAGAGGATCAGATTCAACTAAAGTAATAATCTCAGGATCAACAGATAATTCATATTCCTTATCAGTAACAAAGATAGGTGAAGTGGCAAAAGCAGGGTCATGTTTCATTTTAGCATTTAGAGTCTTTTGTTTCGGCTTGGCTAACAATTTCTTAAGATCTGATCTATCATTGCAAGCAAGAAAATCTCTAGCAGTTTCTTCATCCATAACATAACCCTCAGGAACAACATGCAATTCATAATCATTCAGAGACCATTCATCATCACTATCATCAATAATAGCATCTTTAATAATTTCATTCTCTCTAGCCCTAGCAAGTTGTTCATCAAGAAATTCACCTAATGGCATAGTAGTATCAAGCATAGAAGTAGTTTCATCATAAGTATCATGCATAATAAAAGTGGCATCATAAATAACATGCGACATATCAGAATTCATAGCAGTAGCAGGTTTAGGAGTCACAAGCTTATTCATAACAGAAGTAGAATCTAGTGCAGAGCTAGATGGTAGTTCCTTACCTCCCCTCGTAGTTGAGGGATAGATTTTAGTTTTTGCGTCTTTCAAGTTCTTCATAGTGATCAACAGATTTAAATCCCAAGTGACTAAGAGAATAGAGCTATGCTCCCCGGCAACGGCGCCAGAAATTAGTCTTGATAACCCACACTTGTAGGGGATCGCAACAGCTTTCAAGGGTAGAGTATTCAACCCAAATTTATTGATTCGACACAAGGGGAGCCAAAGAATATTCTTGAGTATTAGCAGTTGAGTTATCAATTCAACCAGACCTGGATAACTTAGTATCTGCAGCAAGGTATTTAGTAGCAAAGTAGTATGATAGTAATGGTAACGATAGAAAAAGTAATATTTTTGGGTTTTGTAGGGATTGTAACAATAACAACGAAAAAGTAAATAAGTGAAGCACAAGATGTGAAAAGCTCGTAGGCAATGGATCAGTGATGGATAATTATGTCGGATGCGATTCCTCATGTAATAGCTATAACATAGGGTGACACAGAACTAGCTCCAATTCATCAATGTAATGTAGGCATGTATTCCGAATATGGTCATACGTGCTTATGGAAAAGAACTTGCATGACATCTTTTGTCCTATCCTCCCGTGGCAGCGGGGTCCTAGCGGAAAACTAAGGGATATTAAGGCCTCCTTTTAATAGAGAACCGGACCAAAGCATTAACACATGGTGAATACATGAACTCCTCAAACTACGGTCATCACCGAGAAGTATCCCGATTATTGTCACTTCGGGGTTGTCGGATCATAACACATAATAGGTGACTATAGACTTGCAAGATAGGATCAAGAACACCCATATATTCATGAAAACATAATAGGTTCAGATTTGAAATCATGGCACTCGGGCCCTAGTGACAAGCATTAAGCATAGCAAAGTCATAGCAACATCAATCTCAGAACATAGTGGATACTAGGGATCAAACCCTAACAAAACTAACTTGATTACATGATAAATCTCATCCAACCCATCACCGTCCAGCAAGCCTACGATGGAATTACTCACGCACGGCGGTGAGCATCACGAAATTGGTGATGGAGGATGGTTGATGATGACGATGGCGACGAATCCCCCCTCTCCGGAGCCCCGAACGGACTCCAGATCAGCCCTCCCGAGAGAGATTAGGGCTCGTCGGCGGCTCCGTGTCGTAAAAAGCGATGAAACTTTCTCTCTGAATTTTTTCTCTGCGAGACGTAATATATGGAGTTGGAGTTGAGGTCGGTGGAGCTGCAGGAGGGCCCACGAGACAGGGGGGCGCGTCCCCCACCCTCGTGGACAGGGTGTGGGCCCCCTGGTCTTGATTCTTTCGCCAGTATTTTTTATATTTTCTGAAACTTGTCTCCGAGGATTTTCAGGTCATTCCGAGAACTTTTGTTTTCTACACATGAAACAACATCATGGTAATTCTGCTGAAAACAGGGTTAGTCCGGGTTAGTTTCATTCAAATCATGCAAGTTAGAGTCCAAAACAAGGGCAAAAGTGTTTGGAAAAGTAGATACGTTGGAGATGTATCAGGGGACACCGCACACGACTAAGATTATGTTGTAGTAGTGCTAGGCGCCCCCCTCCCACATATATATAGGTGGGGGGAGGAGGGAGCAACCAGGAGGCGCCCCCAAGTAGGCCGAATCCTACTTGGGGTTCCTCCCCAATTCGTTCCCCTGCCATAATTACCGGAAGGAAAAAGGAAGAGAGAGGAGAGGAAAAGAAAGGGAGGCCGACTCCCCCCCCCCCTTTCCTGCTCGGACTTGGCCGGCAGCCTAGGAAGGGTGCGCCAGCCCCTTGTGGGCTGGTGTTCCCCTTCCCCTTTGGTCCATGTGGCCCATTAAACTCCCGGGGTGTTCAGTAACCCCTCCGGTACTCCAGTAAATACCCGATACCCTCCGGAACATTTCCGGTGTCCGAATACTATCATCCTATATATCAATCTTTACCTCTCGACCATTTCGAGATTCATCTTCATGCCTGTGATCATATCCGAGACTCCGAACAACATTCGGTCACCAAATCATATAAATCATATAATATTATATCGTCAACGAACATTAAGCGTGCGGACCCTACAAGTTCGAGAACTATGTAGACATGATCGAGACACTTCTCCGGTCAATAACCAATAGCAGAACCTGGATGCTCATATTGGCTCCCACATATTCTACGAAGATGTCAAACCGTTATGACAACATACATTATTCCCTTTGTCCATCGGTATGTTACTTACCCAAGATTCGATCGGCAGTATCTTCATACCTAGTTCAATCTCGTTACTAGCAAGTCTCTTTACTCATTCTGTAATACATTATCCTGCAACTAACTCATTAGTCACTTTGTTTGGAAGGCTTCGTATGATGTGTATTACCGAGAGGGCCCAGAGATACCTCTCCGATACTCGAAGTGACAAATCCTAATCTCGATCTATGCCAACCCAACAAACACCTTCGGAGATACCTGTAGAACATCTTTATGATCACCCAGTTACGTTTTGACGTTTGATAGCACACAAGGTATTCCTCCGGTATTCGGGAGTTGCATAATCTCATAGTCAAAGGAATATGTATTTGACATCAAGAAAGCGATAGCAATAAACTGAACGATCAATATCCCGTTCATCAAATGACAACACATGTCTATGGTTAGGAAACTTAATCATCTTTGATTAATGAGCTAGTCTAGTAGATGCTTACTAGGTACACGGTATTTTGTCTATGTATCCACACATGTATCAAATTTCGGTTTATACAATTCTAGCATGAATAATAAAAATTTATCATGAAATAAGGAAATACAAAATAACAACTTTATTATTGCATCTAGGGCATATTTCCTTCACTGATGACTCCCAAGAGCTCTTATCGACGGAGTCGTTTGGCAACTCAATGTCGACTCATCACATCCTGGGGTTGAAGAAGATCCCAAGGGTTCGGTTGTTCGCCGATGAAAGTGGTACATGAGTTGCGTTTAGAACGTCGTGAGACAGTTCGGTTCCTATCTACCATTGGTGTTAAAGGCAGAACTGCGAGGATCCAGCCCTAGTATGAGAGGACTGGGCTGGGTCAACCTATGGTGTACCGGTTGTTATGCCAATATCAGCGTTGGGCAGCTAAGTTGGTACGGAAGAACTGCTGCGCCGCGGGAAATCCTTCTCTATACAAGTTCTCTTACGAGGATTTTGAACAGAACTTCGATAGGCGAGAGGTGTAAGTACGCGAGGTGTGAAGCGATCTCGTACTAAACGAATGGAAGTTGACAACAATAAAAAAACATAACTCGAAAAGAGAAGTTCTGAAAGGTAAAAGGACTGGAAATCCTAAAAAAGCGCCCTTTGACTCGAAATCAAATTTGTGCTAGTGGTTCGAATCCACAACAGAACAATGAATGAATGAAATGAAAATGTGGGCGGTCCCCAAACGACAAGTGTGTGATTAGAAGCCTTTCCTTTAGCTGTTTATACAGGAACGAACCAATAAAATTTCTAATGATATATTTTTTGTAATGTATGCCTCTTATTAAGTTGGTCAAATTAACGATCTAGATACACACGAAAGACTTGTAAACTGAGATGAAGGGAGTACTGAACTTTGCCCTGATTGATTTTTTTAATCACACGCAGCTAGCCACTCATATGCTCCAACACGGCCATCAATATTAGCAACCTAGCGCCCAACCAGCACCAGTAGGGCCACGACGCCGGTGCAAATCCAATCGACCTCGCCGAGCACGTACCTGACCAACACCACTCCGGCTGATGTAGCTTGCGGCAGTTGTTGACGGCTACCAACGGCGATCCAGCGCCCGCCGACCGGCATGAACCCTAGGCGCAGGCGGCAGCGACGGATAGGATGGCGTACACATTTTGTTCGTGCACGAGGGTGAGCGAGGAGAGATTTATTTTAGGTATGGCTAGGTCTCAGTCGATCTTAGTCAAGTGTCATAACAAACAAATAAGAAAAAAATTGAAAAATAATTTTACATGAATCTTAATATAAGATCTTACGGATATAGTATCGACTGAGCTCAACTGAGACTTATTAGTAAGACTCAAATCCTCACAGACACACAACAATTGCCATGCAAATTCTAGGCGATCACAAGCCAGTAGTACAACTTGCATAGAGTAGCTGCCCATATCGTCGAGACGTCGACGCAGGCTATCATGGGTTTACACGGCGCGCGGGCCCGTCGCCCAATGTAGCAGTCACCTCACGATAATAGCTGGCGTTGCCCTGGCCCATGGCCTGCGCCCTGCGGAGTAGTTGCGGTCACTGTGCAGATGCGATGCGCTCATCGATCGATCCGCCCCCCTTCTCTCTCTGTCCGGCGACGTCTGACATCCATCCACGAGGCAGAGGGGCGAAGGACGCGGTCACGTGAGGCGACGACCCATCGGGTCGGAGCGGACGCGTACTTATGCTGTATGGCAGCCCGCGAGCGTCGTATCGGCGCTCGGCAGCGCGACGGCGTCCCATCGCGGTGCGCGCACCCGGCGTACGTGACTACGTACCCGCGCGCATGCACGGCGCGCGCGCACTGGCCACCGGAGATCGATCGCTCTGGATGGCAACCGAGGCGGCCGGGCGCGCGCACTGGCACGGCAGCACCAGTGGTGGAGTAAATAGTTGAGTAGCAGCAGAAGCAGCAGAAGCAGCATGGCAGCATCGCTTGCGTGGGCTTGGCACTTGACAGGGAGCACGGTGCGCTAGGCTCGCGGCCGGGGGAGCTATAGCTCCTGTTGGCGCGCGTCAGCGAGCCTAGCTTTTCGGGCACCAGTAAAGGCGTGGCACCAGCCGCCGGTCGACACGTCCGCTCGGCGCCTGCCTCGGCCGGCCGGATCCCGGCCTCGGGCCTGCCGCCCCCCGGGTCGCGCACCGCACGCACGTACGGCGTCGATCTCACCCCACGCACGCACGCACCGACTTACATCGACCTCGCCGGTGACTTGCGAGAATTTTTACCCAGCAGTCAGGCAGGGTGACGCTGACTACTCGTGCATGGGCGCGCGAGAGAAGGAAGGAAGGAAGGAACGTTTTGCGTGTGCGTGTGCGCCTGCCTGCCTGGACGACTGAGACCTAGCTAGCTAGCTGGTCTGGTAGTGGTGGTGGTGTCTAGATATGGTAGTAGTAGTACCCTAGTTAAGCTAGTACGTAGCTAGGGCCGAGGGCGAGAGCGAGAGGCGAGATCCAATCTGCACCGCACGAAAGGGAAAGGGAAAGGGAAAGATTCTTGCCCTGCCCCGCCCGTCTTCCTCTTCTCGGCCAAGCTAGCTATAGCCCACCATGTGTCAAAAAAAAAAAAAAAGCTATAGCCCACCACCACCACAGGCGCCCCGGCACTACTGCAACCCTGCTGCCCAGGCCCCTCAAAAAGAAATCTAGGACAAGCAAGGGAGCTGCTAGGCGCTAGCTGCTTACTTAGCCTTGGTTGAGAGCAACGAATCGAGCCAGATTTCATGCCTTCCTAGCTCGCGCTAGCAGACACACATCGTGTCAGCTTTCACGTTGCTGGTTGGGAGGTGAGGTGAGGAGGGTGAGAGGTTCAGGGGGAAGAGATCAGAGGTCTCGGAGATGGGTCGCGGCAAGGTGGTGCTGCAGCGGATCGAGAACAAGATCAGCCGCCAGGTGACGTTCGCCAAGCGCCGCAACGGCCTGCTCAAGAAGGCCTACGAGCTCTCCCTCCTCTGCGACGCCGAGGTCGCGCTCGTCCTCTTCTCCCACGCCGGCCGCCTCTACCAGTTCTCCTCCTCCTCCAAGTAATTACCCGTCCCGATCTCCCCCCGAACCCCGTAGTCCCGTACCATGTCGATCCTTCCATTTCCTTCTCTCTCTGATTTGCCGCCGCGTCGATCCTTTTGATATGCTCTCCCCGCTGAAACAAATTTTCCATGCGCGACGTTCGATCTGAATTTTCTTGCGTCTTTGGGCGTCCGTGCATGAACTAATGGGGGGCTGGGTCCGTACGTTCTTTTCCTGTTTTTTGCTGTTCTATTGGCCACTGTGTCAAAAGAGGCAAACAAAAGAAAAATTGATGAGCTCACCCGCAGCAGCAGATCGATGGACATACTATGTAGTACTATAAGTATGTCATGCGTATGTTTGTCTCATTCACCGTAGAGGATAAAAGGGGGGATTTTAAATCGCAAAAACGAAGAAGAAAAGTGGTTTTCATTTGATGTGCGCCTGACCACTCCTGTATTGAGGATACATGTATGCACATAATTAGAGCTCTAATTAACTGATATTTAATTTGCACCAATTTGGCATGCATGCTTTGGGTGAAACTCATATATACACTTAAATTGTTTCTACAAATTATCTAGCCTGTCTTATGTTTTGGGTAGTAGATGACCCACATCTGAGAATTAATTTTAATTATGTACTTTTACATACTTTCCTGCAGACCCAAGTTCAGTGTAATTTTTTCTCAAAACAAAAGTTCCATCTAATTAATTTGACACCTTTAAGGTGAACCGTTGAATTAAGCTTGTTTAATGTATTTGTCAAAGAATTAAGAAAGAATACTGCTTTCAGTTACCTGAAATGCATTAAGTTTTAAGTCAAAGTACCGAATAATACTATTGAACATAATGAAACAGTGAAGTACTTTAATTCAACTGTGGCCTTACATGATGTGACAGGGCAAGTGCTGCATCATATGTACTATGTACGAAAGAAGTGCCATGTCTACTTCCTAGGAGCAAAAGAAAACACGTTAACCTAGTTAATGTTATGCTCGTACGTAATTATTTAAGCAGCTCTGTGGGTAGCATTTCCTAATGATTTCAGAACTTCATGTATGTTCGAGTCAAATATAGTTTGGTTATCTGTCAAAATTGTAAAGCCATTGATTTTCCTCAATAAGTTTATAAAACCACTGATACATGAAATGTGAAATCAGACCAAGTATAACTTCATGCTAATATTTTGTAGGGCCAATCATGATTACTACTCCCTCCGTCCTAAAATATGTGACGAAGGGAGTACATTCAGCTATATACAAACATGCCACTGATGGCTGGCTTAAACTTTGTAGCAATTTTGGCTAAATTGCCCTTTTAGTGAAAATTCACGATGTGCATTCTTACGGTAGTCGCTAAAGAAACATTCAAACAGCAGGGTAGTTCCCCGAGAAGTTTAAATGGTCAAAGTAAACTTTTTTTATATAAAAGATTTTTTGGGGGTACTTGGTCAAGTCTTCACTAGATTGTGGTATTTACACAACTTTCATGGCAGGTTTCAAAAGTGATAATCGCCAAAATTAGTTTCAAAAGATTTTCCATAATAGTTCAATTTTTTAATGCCAATTATCGAATTTTTTCATGTAAATAGTGATATTTAGTTTCTAACCACCCTCCCCGCCCCAGTGACTTCGAATTTGTGTTATTTACCAATGTGTGTACTTGCATAACTTAATCTCGAATTTTGAACTCCTCGCAGCATGCTTAAGACCCTCGAGAGGTACCAGAGGTACATTTTTGCTTCCCAAGATGCTGTCGTGCCAACTAGAGATGAGATGCAGGTTTGAGGCTTTTATTCCCAATGTGCATATTATGCAGATGCTACAAATTTTCCTCAGATACAACATGTTTCATTTTTTAACTAGCAGGTTATCGCAAAGTTTAGCTTTCCCTTCATAGAACAATGTACAAGCATTCCTAATTTATAATGCTCTAAATAACATATTTACATTGATGTTGTGAAGCAATAATTTAAAATATATTACCTAGTTCACTCATGATTGCTAAAAAGTATTTCTCTGCTGGTTCACTTGTTATATATCCGTGTTTGGAACATGGAATTTACTGCTTGTCATGTAGGCAGTGAACTATTTGTTTGACTTTTTTTTAATGTAAAATTTCTGCCTTGCGAACATGCCCAGATGGCTTGAGAAGCAAAATATAAACCTCGGACAATTTTTAGCAGTTTCTAATATTATATGGGAATGTAAGTTCATGGCAATTAGAATCTTGGGAAGTACAATTAATGAGCATTCGGGCAATGCATTTCATGCATATGCCCGGCACAATTATGTGGCTATCTATGTGAAATACAACATCAAGTGACTGGGGACTCATGTTTGTTAAATTATTTGCTTAGGTGTAATGCATGTTGCGGTTAGTTATAAGTTAGACTAATAACTTGGTTGGCCATAGCATGCAGTATTGTAGCAGATAGCAGCTTCAGATTGGTTAGCCATGCTATATACCTTTTTTTTAGAGAAAGGAGGAGAACCCCGGCTTCTGCATCATTGTGGTGCACACAACCAAAGTGTCATATACCTGCTGATGAGTTTATTATAACTGTGGAATGTATTCAAATTCACAAAGACAACATTGCTATATGTTATATGGTATAAATGTGGTAGTTGTTTATTAAACATGCATATGAGTAAAATGTTCGATTTATGTTTAGTAGAGCCTAAAGCATGGTTCGCCTTCTTCATGGCCACAGTCATATTTTCCCAAATGAGATATCCAAGAGGATAGATTTGGACTTACTAGACCCTTACCTGTTCATGCGAGAATTTATTGTTGATGTCGATTCACACGGAGAGTATTGCTGGTATGTAATTCCTGAGGATTCACGGAACAATTTAATCATAATCTTAATTGCTAGAACTTGTACTATTTCTATTAGAAGACGGCAAGTGGAAACCTATAAACATACCAAGCAACGACTATATAAACTCAACATGAGCAATCAAGTAGTGATCTAAAAGATCTTATCTTATATTAGTTTACTGAGGGAGTAATCCATAGCAAGGTGCAAACAAGAGATCAGTGAAAAGATGACTGGTTTCCTTAACGGTAGATTCTTGCTTAGGATAAAGTATCCAAGTGCTAGAAGGTGTGAGAGAGTGACAATATGATTCATCTGATCTCTTGATGTTGTCCAGAAAGGGAGTTGCGGTTGGGTTCATCCTTTCTTTTTCCTGGTAAACTAATCTTACAGCATATTGAAAAACAAAGGGCTCCTGTGCATAACAAGGATATCGAAGATACAAAAGTTTCACTTGAATTTTGCTAGAATTTTTCGATGATCTGGTATTCCAAGTTTGTCTAGGTTGTCTCCAAGGTGATATTTTGAACATCAATTTCCTTTTTCATTTTACTACTGAACCATCAATTTCTATAAAAAATAAAAACATGTTGATTCAAATAAAACATGTTTATCGAATTATGTTTAGCAGTAATTCAAATTTCTGTGTCAAATGTCATTAATTTTGTTTTTATTGATGACCAGATTAAAAATGCATGCCGATTATTTTTGAAAGACCTACTACGTGACTTAGATGAAGTTGTAATCTACTAAGTATTCCTAGATTTTATGGTCGGAGTTGTTATATACTACCTCTTGAGCCATATAATGTAGGTTGTCTTCCTCGTGATACTTTGACCATCAATTTCCGTAATAATATGATGATTCAAATGTAAATTTCGGTGTCACGTGTTTGTAAATTTCTTTTTATTGATGATCAAACTAAAAATGTTTGCTGGACACAAATTGGAAACGACAATCTACAATGTGACTGAGAAGTATTTGATTATGGAGTAACTTAACATTTTCTTTAGCTTTAATTTTTGGACAAAAAGGCTTTTTTCTTAAATTTACTTGATTTAGCATTTTTCCCATATCTCCTTTACACTAACTGCAGAACAACTATCTGGAGTATATGGAGCTGAAGGCAAGAGTTGAGGTTTTACAACACTCACAAAGGTGGTGTTTTTATATTCCTCTCAGATAATTGCTCCCTTGAGCAGGTTATGGCAACATTTGCTTTTTTTTAGAAAAGGAGGAAAAACCCCGGCCTCTGCATCTCTTGATGCACACAACCATTATGGCAACATTTGCTATGTTTGGTGAAGTAATTATTGTTGGTGGTTTGCTAAAGTAAGTACTGTTGATGGTGCCACAGGAATCTCCTGGGCGAGGATTTGGCTCCACTGAGTACAACGGAGCTTCATCAGCTTGAGAGTCAAGTAGGCAAGACCTTGAGACAAATAAGGTCAAGAAAGGTAAACTACATAGCAAGAAAAAAAGTTCAGGGTACAAGTGGAAATTAGGTTAATCTGCTTTGCTTGCTGCTAGTTTCACTAATTCTAGTGCGCATGACTTCACCTGCACTTCACAGACTCAAGTACTGCTGGATGAAATGTGCGACCTGAAGAGAAAGGTATATATGTCACTCAAATACTTCCCATTTATGTTGCTAAATGATGGATGATGTCCCCTTCTGTAACGTCAAGCACAATCTTCTTTGGCAGGAACAAATATTAGAGGATGCAAACATGACCCTGAAAAGAAAGGTAACATGACCCAAATCATTTTTCCTAGCTAGAAAGGTCTGCATTTGTACGCACGTAGCTAGGGAGGGACCATCGTCAAGGAGAAGTTGTCTCATTTCACTTGGGCCAGTGACAAGTGATTGGAAAGTTGATGATGCCACAAGCCCACAGGTAGTTAGTTAGTAGGCAGGGGACCCTGGTTGCCACCACAGTACAAACACAGGAGGCTTTCAGGTATCACCAATTGCAGCTACCTGCCGTGGTTACGTGTGTTTGTGCACTGCAAGCATTCCTCTTCTTCCTGGCTTTCAGAAAACCACTGCTCTTCTTATTTTTGCCCTCTGCTGAAAATGGCTTCATCCATTATTGGTGTATGTAATGCTCTTGATCACTCCCGTTTCACTTCAGCTTGGCGAGATCGAGCTGGAGGCGACACCTGATCCCCCGCAGCAGCAGATGTGGCAGGGCGACCGGGGCGTGCCGCCCCACACGCCTCCGCAGCCAGAGCACTTCTTCCAGGCCCTAGAATGCTATCCTTCTCTGCAGCCAGTGTAAGAGCTAGCGCTTCTATCTCTTTTTACCTTTTGCTGCTGCTAAACTCATGGCACAGAGACTAATGATCACCGGCGGTGTCTCTGCAGATTTCGTGGCATGGATGTGAACCAGCCGCCGCCTGCATGGATGGTATAGCTACGCACCCGCATGATCTGCCTACTGTTTCAGTCGATCAACAAGATGCACCGCTTGGCACGAGCGATTATCTATCTCAAAAACAATCAACAAGATGCGTTGCCTGCCTATGTGTCCTGCATCTCCAATAGGCTCCTATATATATATCAACTCGGCTGCTTTTGTGTTTTCTTTTCAAGTGCTTGCCGGACTTCTTTTAAGTAATGTGTACAGGGATTGTGTTATTTGTTATTAGCAAGTGTTATATTGCTCATTTTGCTTAGAGAAGGAGAGAACGGTTTTCCTTTTGGGATTTGATTTACAACAGCGTAATAAACCTTCCCGATGCATGTATGGCACGCTCATGCTCTCTCAAGATCTTCTCTCACGGACTCTTGGGCCGCGACAAAGTGAGCTCTCTTTCTATTTTCAGGGTTTTAAATTGTCTTCACAAATGTTGATCATATGGGGTAGATGCCATCTGCAAGTTACACTAGTAGAAAAGGGGGCAATGGTCCAGGCCGGGTCAGCCCATTAGTCCCGGCTCATTCCAGAACCGGGATCAATGGTAGCATTGGACCCGGTTCGTGAGCCTCGGGGACCGGCCGGGCTACGTGGGCCATTGGTGGGTTCGTTCTGACCTTTGGTCCCGGGTTGGTGGGACGAACCGGGACCAATGGGCCTCGCTCCTGGCCCACCACCATTGGTCCCGGTTGGTGGCTCGAACCGGGACCAAAGGCAGAAATTTAGTCCCGGTTCGTGCCACCAACCGGGACTAAAGGGTTGGTCTTCGTTGCGGCCAGAGTTTAGTCCCACCTCGCCAACCGAAGGACGCTCACACCGGTTTATAAGCCCCTCCCTCTCTGCCTTATTGAGCTCCTCTCAAAGTGAAAATAGATGCCCTTATACAGGAAATTTGACCTAAATTCATATTGAATTTCTCTGAAGTTAGTAGAAATTATTATGAATTTAGGTTGAATTCTCTCTATAAGCGCATCTATGCTCATTTTTTAGTAAAGTTAATCACAACTATTTTTTCTTCTATTTATTTCTGAGTAGTTTTTTATATAGTTTTTTTCTTTTCTGCTATATTTATTTTTTTCTATTTATTTTTGAGTTGTAATAAGTCATTAAAACTAAAAAAGAGGCGCAATGCTTGTTAATTAGCTTCAAGCCTTTCGGAATAGTGTAAACTGCACTGCACATAGCTCCGTGCAGTCTGCCCTATTCCTCAAGGCTTGAAGCTAAGGAACGTCTTGAGTTAGCATTGAGCCTCTTCTCGCATCGCCTCTGCACTCGGGGCTTATAAACCGCTATGAGTGCCTCTCGCTTGGCGAGGTGGGACTAAAAAACAGCTGCAGAATGAATCAACTAAAAAACTCTTTTACCGGTTCATGTCACGAACCGGTACTAAAAGGTGCTCGTGGGGCACCAGCCTTAAAACCTGTACCAAATAAAATGCCTTTGTAACAGCCTTAGAACTGGTACTGAAGGAATCAACTAAAAAGCTTTTATAAACTTCTAGTATTATTGAAACTAAAATTATATATAATTTTGTTACAAACTTTAATAGTAAAAAGAATTATCATAAAAGAAAATAAATAAGTAATTAGAATTCTGTTCAAAACATTAAAAGCAAAAATAATTATCATAAAAGAAAATAAATAAGTAATTAGAATTTTGTTACAAACTTTAATAGCAAAAAGAATTATCATAAAAGAAAATAAATAAGTAATTAGAATTCTGTTCAAAACATTAAAAGCAAAAAGAATTATCATAAAAGAAAATAAATAAGTAATTAGAATTTTGTTCAAAACATTAAAAGCAAAAAGAATTATCATAAAAGAAAATAAATAAGTAATTAGAATTTTGTTACAAACTTTAATAGCAAAAAAAATTATCGTAAAAGAAAATAAATAAGTAATTAGAAACAAAAACGAAAGCAAAAAAACTGGGAAAAAATAAAAAAAAGTGCCATCTACAGGGCCACCACGGCCTGCATACGACTAGAAACCCATTACTAGGGCCAGGATGCAGGCCCGCAATAGGCCCACAAGCACAGAGAGTGACTTTAGGCCCGTAAGCCTGCAGTAGAGAGGAGCTCGAAGTGGTTGGTTCGGCAGCGCTTATAAACCACTCCGAGCCCCTCTCGGCTAGCGAGGTGGGACTAAAGGGGTGCATTGGTCCCGGTTTGTGGCACCAACCGGGACCAAAGGTCTCTTTTTCCCGCCCTTTGGGCTGCTGAAAAGAGGCCTTTGGTCCCGGTTGGTAGTTCCAACCGGGACTAAAGGGTGGCATTAGTCCCGGTTTGTGCCACGAACCGGGACCAATGCCTTTGCTATATAAGTAGCACTTAGGTAAATTTCAGAACCGCCCATCCCCACTTCAATCTCTTCTCCTGCTCTCACTCGACGGCGGCGAATCCATCCACGACGCCGGCAGGCTGCCCGAGCCAGCCCGAGCCCCGCGCCGCCCCGGCCCGCGCCGCCCGACCACTGACGCCTCGCGCCGCCCGGCCTGCGCCGCCCGATGCCGTCGCCGCCCGCCACTGCACCTCGCCGTCGCCGTCGCCGTCGCCGTGAGCAACTAAGTTAATTTTGTTAGATTTTTTTGTAGTTCATAGATTTTTTTGTTAGATGTGTAGTAATTTAGATGTGTAGTTCGTAGATTTTTCTGTTAGATTTTTTTCATATTGTGTAATTAATTTGTTCATATTGTGTTAGATTTTTTTCTGTTAATAGATTTTTTGGTGATATTATTGTTGAATATGCATGTTTGTATGTTCATATATATGCAAAGATTGAATATGTCAAACCTTTATAATTTTTTTCTGTTCATAGAATTTTATGATTTTTTTCTGTTCATAGATTTTTTATGATTTTTTTCTGTTGTAATTCTATTCATAGAATTTTAATGATTTCTTTGTTCATAGTATTTTCTTTGTCAACTTATTGTGTATGTATAGGAAAATTGTGAATGATATAAGTCATTTATGAATATGTTCATAGTTAGAATAGAGGAAAAATAAAAAAATAAGAAGAGAAAGTGTTTAATATAATTAGTTAGAAAAATAATAGAACTATAGTTAAACTAGTTTATTTTTAGTAAGTACTACTTTATTTTATTTATAGTAAGTGCTTCATATATAGTTGAACTAGCTAGTTGATTTAATAAACTACTTTATTTTACTATATATAGAAGTAGTTTGTTTTAGTAAGTACTACTTTATTAATTTATAGTAAGTGCTTAGTAGTTGAACTAGTTGATTTAATTAATAAAACTACTTTTATTTAACTATATATAGAAGTAGTTCCGCATTGGCGTCGGCGATGCCTATCCCGCATCGTCGCCGTAAATGCCGACTTCGGCGGTGGAGGCCTGCTTGATCAGGGCCATGTTCGACCTGGCTCACTGGCTGGTATTGGAAGGTGCTACCTTCCGGAGGACGAGGTTGGTGAGGAGGCAGCCCGTTGTTGACCCGATCCTTGTTTGGTGGCGGTCGCGTGGGCAGTGATTTGCCGAGGCTTCCGGACACCGCGGAGGTGGTACGTCACCGTGTCAGCGAGGAGGACGAGCACGTCCGCCGCTACATGGTTGTATTGGAGGGCAGGTTCGACAATACCTGGCAGATTCTTCAGGGATCTGACTTGAGCTATGATCCTGTGATGGTTCCTTATCTTTGGGTGTCCACCGCCCGCGACGATACCCGTCGGGCGCTACGGTTCTACTCCCTCCGTAAACTAATATAAGAGCATTTAGAATACAAAAATAGTGATCTAAACGCTCTTATATTAGTTTACAGAGGGAGTAGTTGTATTAGTGATGCTATATTAGTGATAATATTCGACGATGTACGAACACCAAGAGATGATGTACTTTTGCTTATAATTGAATGCATGCTAATTTGAATACTACTTTATTTTATGATTTGGTTTTGCTTATTTTATGATTTGGTTTTGCTTATTGAATGCTCATGTTGGAAAAGTTCTCCTTCATTCCCGTGTGCTAGACAATTTGGTGTAATAATGCACTCGGGAATGAAAGGAGGAGCTACGTACCATCACTGATAGTCAACCCGTGATTAATAATAATGATCTAGTTTAATATTTGAATTATGAACATAGGCCGGAAATGTCGTACTCGGACGATGAAAACCGCCCGGGAGTGCGATCGGTGCCACGACGACCGAGGTATGTGCGACAGGTTCATTGAGTCGATTTAAGATCGGCGCTTCAGCATTAAGCTCGAGGAGACCTTCGATGTTCATACTGATGCATAGCAGCGACAATAGTTTTTTTTGTAATTAAGCACGACTTCAACTATTTTAACGCGTATTTTTCATCTTTTCCAATTCGACTAGCTTATCCCATGCTACGCAAGACGCTATGTCTTGGAGAGGATGGGTTTTGAAGACCATGAAAGTATGGAAACCAAAAAAATTCTCCTAAGGACCCATCATGGTGTGGATTTTCAAGTAAAGCTGTACAATGCTAAGAGTGTAACCCATTTTGGTTGCAAAAATTGGGAAGCACTTTGCAAGATGTATGGTTTTGATGAGGGTATGCATGTCACCATGGATCTTGGTGATCCTACAATCGAGCAAGACAGACCTTCGATTTGGGTCCTTGTGGATACACCTCCAATTCTTCCCCCATGGGAGCTTAACATAGTTATTAAGTAATTTATATTGTTTATTTCAAAATAGTTGACATCTTATTTCCATTGACAGCTTATTTTCATTCTTCAAAGAATGTGCGGAAGATGGTAGACAAAACCCACTACACCGATTGCTCCGAATTAACTTATAGGGAGAAAAATCATCTGATAGCATTTTGTACTGATCTTGAGAATTACAATGTCTACAATCGAACTCCTCAACATTATGGTCAATACGTGCCACTAGTGCACGTGTTGAACTACGGTAACTACCATGGAGATAACCTGGTAAGATTTTTTACTATTACGACATCCGTGCATCTTTTGCATACTTCTAAAACTAGTGCATCATTGCTAACTACTGAAGTTATTACTATGTTTTTCAACAGATAATCCCGAATGATTGTGTGCCTCATCCGATGTATACGCACGGTAGCATTCATGTTTTGAACATACAACCAGGTCTTCCTCTGAATCTGAACTGTCCATACCGGTTTCTAAAAGAAGTGGAGACATGACAATCAAAGAATGGAAAAATGTATGGACAGTCGTAAGGAGCTTCTTGGAAGCAAAAGGCAGTGAAAGCGCAAGAATTGGAGATGGATGATCTCCATTCTTCATAATGGAGAGTCAGGGTCTATTATTTTATGCTATTTTACCTTAAGGGTGTTTAGGTCCTACCGTCTTGATGATCATGTGCTAAGAACAATTATGTAGGGTTGGGTTCGATGACTATGAAGATGATGATCGTATGACTTATTATTAATAACGAGTAGAAGTTGTATGATGATGCATGATTAGTAGGACTTGTTATTATATATGATGATGTATGATGCGAGCATGCATGAGTTATTATATCGTGGTGAAATGAACATAGCAGCAGCGTTGGTAAACCAAGTACGAAGATATAAGAGAGGACACTTCTCTCTATTAGCTAGCTAATAACAACCTAAAAATAACCCCCAAACCCCTAAAGCAGCCACTTTTTCTTAAAAAAAGAAAAACATCGCCTTTTGGTCCCGGTTGGTGCCACCAACCGGGACCAAAGGCCCCCCTACCTGGGCTCGGCGCACCGGTCACGTGGAGGACCATCTGTCCCGATTCGTGTTAGAACCGGGACTCAAGGGGGGAGGCATTAGTAACGACCCTTTAGTCCCGGTTCAAGAACCGGGACTAAAGGCCCTTACGAACCGGGACAAATGCCCTGTTTTCTACTAGTGTTAGTGGCCCTTATCATACTGGTGACCATTGAATTCAAAGTTGTAAGGTGAAGCCTCACAAAATATAAGCCTTACGAAAAAGGTCTTTGGATGACATTGAGATTATTGTGAGATCTTGCATTCCGAAGTAACAATGCCAAAGACATATATCTTGAGAGGCAACAATTTTGAGTATGAGTATGATGATTGTATCAAGCCAATGTCCGGTATACTGCCTAGCCCATCTCACATGGCAATTCCTGAATCTCTAGTGCATGCAACTGATACTCCCAAGCATCCCAGGAAACACTGTCACTGCACCAATTTCCATCAGCCTTGTCGTGCCATTTGCATTGAGTGCTTGTAGATGCTCTTCTCAGAAGTTCTCAATTATAAAATTCACAAATCTCTTCACAAAAATAATAAACATAACGTTGGAGATGCGAACATATTCATCAACCAAGTCACCCGGGATTGTATATACCAGCACATACGTTGTCATGGAATATTTCTACACAACACTTGTGCTACCTTGTCCAGTAGCATCTCTTCTCGGAGTGAACCAATGATCATGCGCTTCCACCATAGTTACAATATGCAGAACAAGATCCCTCGACATTGTGAAACATTGCATGAGCATGTTTAATGGATGCATTGAATTTTCTACAAAGTAATATATCGTCATCTTACATATGGTCATTTGTTGCGCCAAATGTTGAAATATATTACCCGCCTCTCTCCATCAGTTCGGACTTTTGGAGCAACTGGCTAGAGCATGAATTCAATATGGTATCCGAGCCAAGAGGTCTCGAGTTCAAGACCCTGCCAACGTAGTATTAAAAAAAGATTTTGTGTCCTACATTGATCCCACGTCTAAGGACTAAAATAGCCTAGACGTGAGGGGGAGTGTTGAAATATATTGCCCGCCTCTCTCCATCAGTTCGGACTTTTGGAGCAACTGGCTGGAGCATGAATTAAATACCACATGTACCTACGACCTGGTTGAAAACCTGATTTGACCTTTCTCCCTTATTCTTCCTCAACAATAATCACTAAGAGCATCTCCAACAGGTGCCCTTGTTGGGAAACGTAGTATAAAACAAAAAACTATGAAGATGTGTTTGGATCGGATCATTACCAACTCCAAGTTGCAGCGGAAGAAGAGTCAGTGTAGATCAGACTTGATGTCCCTCGAACAGTAGATGAACGATCCCTCAAACCGTCCATGAACAGTCCCTCAAACGGAAGACCGAAAGCACGACCTTTCCATAGTTTACAAGCGTATAGTCTTCACGACTGGCAGCGCCTCGCTATCCAGAGCTAATCGTCGTCGGGGAATTAGAGGGAGGAGATTAGAACCACACTGGACTTCTAATTATGAGGACTAGAGAGGATTTTATCTAGCTCTAATTGGATCAACTATAACTAGAGAATTAGAGGAGGCTCAAAACTTGTATATCCAAAGGCCAAAATCCTCTAGTATATATATGTTGGAGGAGAAGGGAGGGCACGCCAGAAGGGGGAAGGAAATCCCCCTTGCACCGGCCAAGGAGGGGGTTTCCCCTTCCAATTCGGCCTCCCCTTGGCTTCTCCAAGAAGTAATGTGTGTGTGTGTGTGGGGGGGGGGGGGGGGAGGGGAGGGAGGGCGCCTCCACTATTGGGTCCATGTGGCGCAATATCCGTTCCACCTTTTGGACTTTTAATGCCTGTTGATATTTAATTAAATATAAAAACCTTCTAACTACTATTAGACCTTTTATTATTAATTTAAAATCTCTGAAAATATTTTCCACCTATATATTATTTATCGGTATTGCCCGGTAAACCCCGAAACCCTTCCGGTTCCTCTCGAAACTATTTCAAATATTAATGAAAGTATTTCATAATTATTTCCTCATTACTCTTGTCCTACTAACACTCAGAAGATCGTGATTACATTAAGCTTGTAACCCTATAGGTTCGGTAAAACATAGACATGAACAAAACCCCTTTCGTTCAATGATTGATAGGGGATCCGTGGACGTTCATATCGATCCCTATGAGTACATGAATGGCATTCGAGTAAACCTTTGGTTTTCATGTGCCATTCCCTTTGCTTCGCGATACTTTACAAAACTCGAGGTGAGATGTATCAGTATCCTCTTGAGTCATTCTCATGATCACTATACCAGTCCTTGTTACCGGTTTTGACATCATCTGGCATCCCCGTGACCTAGTCACTTGTGTAAGGCCAGACGATGATGGATGTTCTCATACCGAGAGGGCCCTAAGAATATCTCGCCATCTTCGGAGGAGCAAATTCCACTCTTGACCTAACTAGTACCTTGTCAAACTTTCCATTTACATTGTATGGGTTTCATACCCTATCGAGGTTCAACAAAGTTCCAAACTTGATTTTCTTACATGGAATCCATTTCGGATTTCATGACTTTAAGCCATTATTTTGAGCTGGGCTCTGCCATCGCTTCCTTGTAATGCGCAGGTTCATCTTCTTCTAAGATGAATATTTTTATATGATACCATTCAGGAGATTTGCTAATTGTTCCTGACCTGCGCATTTCAGTTACAGGCTTCACAGGAGTTTCTAAAACTGGTGTAGTAACTTCCATTCATTTGTGTGGACAACTTCTAGAACCAATTCCATTTTGTTATCCAACTTATATTTGTCGGATATTTGATAATCTCATCAAGTTGTACTGTCCTCTCACTTACTTCTTTAGCGAGAAACTCCTTCTCAAGAAAGTGTCAATTCTTTGCAACAAACACTTTGTCATCGGACTTTTGGTCAAAGGAATACCCAACTGTTTCTTTGGGATAACCTACAAAGTAACACTTGTCTGCTTTGGGATCAAGTTTATTTGGCTGTAAACATTTTACATAAGTGTCACAACCCCATATTTTGAGACGCGGCAAATTGGGTTTCTTCCCACTCCATAACACATATAGTGTTGACTCAACAGACTTTGACGGTGCTCTGTTTAGTGTATATGTTGATGTCTCAAGTGCGTATCTCCAAAATGATAAAGGCAGATCAGTAAGGGACATCATTGACTTCACCATGTCTAGCAAGGTTAGGTTACGCCTCTTAGATACTCCATTCCTCTATGGAGTTCCGGGAGGAGTAAGTTGTGAAACAATTCCACGATCACTTAGATGTTAGCTAAACTCATGACTCAGATATTCTCCACCATGATCTGATTATAGAATTTTTTTTCTTTTTTCCACAATGATTCTCAACTTTGTTATGAAATTATTTGAACTTTTTAAATATTTCAGACTTATGTTTCATTAAGTAAATATAACCATATCTACTCAAATCATCAGTGAAGGTTATGAAGTATAACTATCCACCGCGCACCCGTGTGCTCATTAGACCGCATACATCACTATGTATTATTTCCAATAATTCACACGCCCGTTGAGGATGACCTGTTAACGGTGTTTTAGTCATTTTACCCATCAGACAAGCTGAAAGTGCGTTATATCGACTAGAGGGGGGTGAATAGGCGATTTTTATGAATTCTTCAATGAGGAATTTGCCGGTGAGGAAATTCCTAAGTGAAGAACTACTTGCAGCGGAATAAGTACTCAGAAGTAAGCATAAGAGAATGCGGGCATGGTCATCATGACAAAAATGAAGACAATCAAAGAGTACAGAAAGCGTAAACAGAGGATAACACAAGATGAAGACAAACAGACTGAAGAAATTGAACTGAGGAAATTGAGAAAGTCTTCAGTCAAAGTCTTCAAACACAGATATGAACGAACACTCAACACAGTAATGAGTAAATGAAATAGTTGAGGAAATAGAACCAGTTACGTTGGTGAAGACGATGATTTGGTAGACCAGTTCCAACTGCTGTCTCAGTTGTATGTCTGGTTGGAGCGGCCGAGTATTTAAACTCGAGGACACACAGTCCCGGACACCCAGTCGCTGAGCACGCAGCTCAGGACACCAAGTCCTCACCGTATTCTCCTTGAACTAAGGTCACACAGACCTCGTCCAATCACTCGTGGTAGGTCTTCAGGCGACTTCCAAACCTTCACAGACTTGGTCACTCGGTGATCAACAATTCCTCTTGGATGCTCTAGACCATGACGCCTAACCGTCTGGAAGAAGCATAGTCTTCAAAGGTAACAATCATCGGATCCACGCAGGATCAGTCTCTTCAGTGATGCTCAATCACTTTGGGTTTGTAGGGGTTTGGTTTTTGGGTTTTTCCTCACTCGATGATTTTCGCTCAAAGTCCTCGGAGGATGGGTTGCTCTCAAATGACAAGTGTCAAGTTCTCTCGAGCAGCCAACCAGCTAGTGGTTGTAGGGGCGGCTATTTATAGCCTAGGGAGCAGCCCGACATGATAAGACATAAATTCCTTCAATGATATGACCGTTAGGTGGATAAGATATTTTGGGACAATCAAGCAAGAAGACGAACGGTCGGAAATTTGATTCTCAAATTCCTCGGGGCTATCATGTTCCTCACTTGTGTAGGCAATCCGCCTTGGCGAATTCCTAACTCCTCGCCGAACAAATTCCTCAGTGACGGAAAGAACTTCGTCTCACATCTGAAGAAATTGACTGAATCGTATGAGATTTCCAAAGGCTTCACTCGAAGGGATTGGTAGGTGTAGGATTTTGAGTTGAGCATCACATGGAAATTTTTCCTTAGTATTTCCTCGACCCCCTTTAACAGTACGGTGTCTCCTATGACTCAAGAAAGAGAAAACTAAACTATGATAACAAAAATCTTCACGCTTCATGTTCCTCGAATGAATACCAAGTCTTCAAGGTCACACCAATTTCTTCACTTTCAAAGTCTTCAGAATATCAAAGTCTTCTATCGAAGAACTTCATTTTTAGGGGTCGACTTTCTCTGTAAATATCAAACTCCTCATAGACTTATAGACCTGTGTACGCTCACAAATACATTAGTCCCTTAACCTATAAGTCTTCAATACTCCAAAATCACTAAGGGGCACTAGATGCACTTACACAAGCTTCGCATGTGTCAAATGATTCAAATTCAAAACACATTACACTCCATCTTTATGAAGTTTTTGCATACGTTTCTTTCCGCTATGACCAAGACCACAGTGCCACATGTGAGTAGTATTATCGGTCTTTTTAAGACGTTTAGCATTAATGTTATAAATATCTTTTTCACGTTCAAGATCTAAAAAGAATAAGCCACCAATCATAAGTGTAAATCCATAAAACATATCCTTATAAAATATTGAACAACCATTGCTCTCATACTTATAAGAATAACCTCAATTATTAAACATGATCCAGAGCTAATATTCTTACACAACTTTGGAATGAAATAACAATTATTCAGTTCTAATATAAATCCTAAAGGTAATCTCAAAGACATGACACCAACAGCTTGAGCAGCGATCCCATCACCATTCCTGGCTCGCATCACGACTTCATTCCTTTTCAGCTTGCGAACTTTCCGTAGTCCCTAAATCATGTTACAAATGTGAGCAACCGATCCGGTATCAAATACCCACGACTTATAGGAATTATCAGCTTGTAGAATATCAATAACATTAACTTGTATAACTTTTATTGTTGGGGAGCGTAGCATGCAATTTCAAAAAAATACCTACGCTCACGCAAGATCTATCTAGGAGATGCATAGCAACAAGAGGGGAAGAGTGTGTCTACGTACCCTCGTAGATGGAAAGCGGAAGAATTTGACAACGCGGTTGATGTAGTTGAACTTCTTCTAGCTCCGACCGATCAAGTACCAAACGCACGACACCTCCGAGTTCTGCACATGTTCAGCTCGATGACGTCCCTCGCCTTCTTGATCCAGCAAGGTGTCGAGGAAGTAGATGAGTTCCGTCAACACGACGGTGTGGTGACAGTGAGGGTGATGTGATCTGCGCAGGGATTTGCCTAAGCACTGGGAGAATATGACCGGGGGTGTAAACTGTGGAGGGGGGCGTCGGACACGGATAACAAATGATATTGTGTGTTCTAGGAACCCGCCTCCCCACATATATATAGGTGGGAGGGGAGGAGAGGCAGCCAGGGGGCACCCCAAGTAGGATCCGGGTTTCCCCAAGTGGCGCCCCCTTTCCTTTTTCCACCAGAGAAGAAAGTAAGGGGGAGAGAGAAAGGAAGGGGGACCAAATCCCCCTTGTTCCTTATCCAATTCGTCCACGTGCGAGGGGGCGCCACCCCTTGTGGGCTGGTGTGTTCCCCTCTTATGGCCCATATTGCACATATCTTCTCCCCGGGGGTTCCGATAACCCCTCCAGTACTCCCATATGTACCCGGTACACTCCGGAACACTTCCGGTGTCCGAATACTATCATCCTATATATCAATCTTTACCTCTCGACCATTTGGAGACTCCTCGTCATGTCCGTGATCTCATCCAGGACTACGAATAATATTCGGTCACCAAATCACGTAATTCATATAATACAATATCGTCATCCAACGTTAAGCGTGCGGACCCTATGGGTTTGAGAACTATGTAGACATGACCGAGACACCTCTTCGATCAATAACCATAGCGGAACCTGGATGCTCATATTGGCTCCCACATATTCTACAAAGATATTTATCGGTCGAACCGTTATGACAACATACATTATTCCCTTTGTCCATCAGTATGTTACTTGCCCGAGATTCGATCATCGGTATCTTCATACCTAGTTCAATCTCATTATTGGCAAGTCTCTTTACTCGTTCTGTAATACATCATCCTGCAACTAACTCATTTGTCACTTTGCTTGCAAGGCTTCTTATGATGTGTATTACCGAGAGGGCCCAGACATACCTCTCCGATACTCGGAGTGATAAATCCTAATTTTGATCTATGCCAACCCAACAAACACCTTCGGAGGTACCCGTAGAGCATCTTTATAATCACCAAGTTACGTTGTGACGCTTGATAGCACACAAGGCATTCCTCCGGTATCCGGGAGTTGCGTAGTGTCATAGTCGGAGGAATATGTATTTGACATGAAGAAAGCAATACAATAAAACTAAATGATCATAATGCTAAGCTAACGAATGGGTCTTGTCCATCACATCATTCTCCTAATGATGTGACCCGTTTATCAAATGACAACATATGTCTATGGTTAGGAAACTTAACCATCTTTGATCAACGAGCTAGTCCAGTAGAGGCTTACTAGGGACACGGTATTTTGTCTATGCATCCACACATGTATCAAGTTTCCGGTTAATACAATTCTAGCATGAATAATAAAAATTTATCATGAAATAAGGAAATATAAAATAACAACTTTATTATTGCCTCTAGGGCATATTTCCTTCAGTATCTCAGTTGCACTAGAGTCGATAATCTAGATTACATTGTAATGATTCTAACACCTACGGAGTCTTGGTGCTGATCATGTTTTGCTTGTGGAAGAGGCGTAGTCAATGGGTCTGCTATATTCAGATCCATATGTATTTTGCAAATCTCCATGTCTCCCTCCTTGACTAGATCACGGATGGAATTCAAGCGTCTCTTGATGTGTTTGGTTCTTTTGTGAAATCTGGATTCCTTTGCTAAGGCAGTTGCTCCAGTACAGTCACAAAAGATTTTCATTGGACCCAATGTAGTAGGTATTACAGCTAGATCAGATATGAACTCCTTTATCCAGACTCCTTCATTTGCTGCTTCCGAAGCACCTATAAACTCCTCTTTACACGTAGATCCCGCCACGACGCTTTGTGTAGAACTGCTCCAACTCACACTCCACCATTCAATTTAAATATGTATCCGGTTTGTGACTTAGAGTCATCTGAATCACTATCAAAACTAGCATCAACATAACCATTTACGATGAGCTCTTTGTCACCTCCATAAACGAGAAACATATCCTTGGTCCTTTTCGGGTACTTCAGGATATTCTTGACTGTTGTCCAGTGATCCACTCCTGGATTACTTTGGTACCTCCCTGCCAGACTTATGGCAAGGCACACATCAGGTCTGGTACACAGTATAGCATACATGATTGAACCTATGGACGAGGCATAGGGAATGACTTTCATTTTCTCTCTATCTTCTGCAGTGGTCGGGCATTGAGTCTGACTCTATTTCACACCTTGTAACACAGGCAAGAACCCTTTCTTTGACTGATCCATTTTGAACTTCTACAAAAAAATTTCAAGGTATGTGCTTTGTGAAAGTCCTATTAAGCGTATTGATCTATCTCTATAGATCTTGATGCCCAATATATAAGCAGCTCCACCGAGGTCTTCTGTTGAAAAACTTTTATTCAAGTATCCTTTTATGCTATCCAGAAATTCTACATAATTTCCAATCAATAATATGTCATCCACATATAATATTAGAAATGCTATAGAGCTCCCACTCACTTTCTTGTAAATACAGGCTTCTTCGAAAGTCTGTATAAAACCTTATGCTTTGATCACCTCATCAAAGCATATATTCCAACTCCGAGATGCTTGCACTAGTCCATAGATGGATCGCAGGAGCTTGCACACTTTGTTAGCACCTTCAGGATTGACAAAACCTTCTGGTTGCATCATATACAACTCTTCTTTAATAAATCCATTAAGAAATGCAGTTTTGATGCCCATTTGCCAGATTTCATAATCATAAAATGTGGCAATTGCTAACATGATTCGGACAGACTTAAGCATCGCTACGGGTGAGAAAGTCTCATCGTAGTCAACTCCTTGAACTTGTCAAAAACCTTTTGCAACAAGTCAAGCTTTATAGACAGTAACATTACCATCAACGTCAGTCTTCTTCTTGAAGATCCATTTATTCTCTATGGGTCGCCGATCATCAGGCAAATCCACCAAAGTCCACACTTTGTTCTCATACATGGATCATATCTCTGATTTCATGGCGTCAAGCCATTTATCGGAATCTGGGCTCATCATAGCTTCTTCATAGTTCGTAGGTTCGCCATGGTCTTGTAACATGACTTTCAGAACAGGATTACCGTACCACTCTGGTGTCGATCATGTTTTGGTTGACCTACGAGGACCAGTAGTAACTTGATCTGAAGTTTCATGATCATCATCATTAGCTTCCTCTCTAGTTGGTGTAGGCATCATGGGAACATATTTCTTTGATGAGCTAATTTCCAAATTGACAGAAGGTACAATTACCTCATCAAGTTCTACTTTCCTCCCACTCACTTCTTTCGAGAGAAACTCCATCTCTAGAAAGGTTCCATTCTTGGCAACAAAGATCTTGACTTCGGATCTGTGGTAGAAGGTGTACCCAATTGTTTCCTTAGGGTATCGTATGAAGAGCACTTCTCCGATTTGGGTTAGAGCTTATCAGGCTGAAGCCTTTTGACATAAGTGCCGCACCCGAAACTTTAAGAAACGACAGCTTAGGTTTATTACCAAACCACAGTTCGTACGATGTCGTCTCAAAGGATTTAGACGGTTCCCTATATAACGTGAATGCAGTTGTCTCTAATGCAGAATGTAGCGACCAGACCTCAAACAGTTCGATCTCTGTGCATCAGTGTCATCCCTGGATCGGTAATGCTGACACACATAGTACTTGAAGGATTTATAACAGAGTAGCAATCACACACTTATTACATCGAATGTCTCGAAAGAGAACTTATTACAAAAAAATATGTCTTAAGGCCATCTAATAATGATAACAGCGGAAGGCTTGGAAGATAAAGTGAGTCCATCTACTCCAACGGCATAGCTGAGTGAAAGATCACGACCTAAGGCACCTTACTTGTCGTCTGAAAAGTCTGCAACATGAACGTTGCAGCCCGAAAACGGGTCAGCACATGGAATATGCTAGCAAAGTAATGCATAGAGAGTAATGAACAGATAATTGCTATCACTACATGCATTATGGCTGGTGGAAAGCTCTATGGTTACAGTTTTGCATAAAGCCATTTTTTCCCTACAACAAAGGAATAAATTTAATTTAACTATCATGGTGGTTGTTAAACATTGAGAAGGTAAACCCCCTCTCAATCCCAATTAAGAATCATCATTAAACCCAAACAAATTATATTAAGTAACATGTTGAGATACATATGATAATCTAATAACCAGATACTCAAGATGTCCATAACCGGGGACACGACTAACCATGATTAGTTTGTACACTCTGCAGAGGTTTGCACACTTTTCCCCACAAGACTCGATCTCCTTCATTGGATTTCTCGCACTACATGGTGTTTGAGAAAGGGATGACCGAGACACAGTCTTTCAGAAGCGTTAGCACCTTACGATGGGTAGACCGTACCACCTACATCCCGTACATCTTCTAGTCTACCACTGTAAGAGGTCACACAACTTAATCAACTATGCTAGAGCCCATAATAGCTTGTGGCTGCACACATAAGTTTCTAGCATGAATAGTCTTATGATCCCTTTGGGCCTGGGTGGCGGTCCATAGGATAATCACACGGTAAACCCTGGGATATCCAAGAATACAGACAACACTGGGTTCCCCAGGTGCCTCAATCCACCCAGATGTGTATTAAAGTTGCCACCTTAATTAAGTTAACCATTAATTTAACAAACTCACATCTGTCATGGATACACTCACCCAATCCACGTCTACTAGCATAGCATGGCAATAAGCTGTATGTAGAAATAACTCCCAAGGTTTGATAATAACAGGTGAATAGGTACTACCTCATCTACTTGCCAAAACCCACATATTAATCAGATCCTAATCATGAAGTGTTTGATGGATTGATCTAATGTAATAAAACTGGGTAGTAAAGAGGTATGATCAAAGTGTTACTTGCCTTGCTGATGATTCGCAAAACCTAGAGACTCGTAGTAGCACGCTTCACACTCCGGGTACTCTAACGCAAACATAATAAGCAATCAATCTAAAGCAAGGGTAAAACTCAAACAAGAGATCTAACCAGAAAGTTCAACTTAGAACTCCGGCTTGCAAAAAGAATCAAATCAAACGAAGCAATGAAACTCAAAATGCGAAAGAAACAAGCTCCGATTACTAATCTGGACTTAAGTCAAATTTTACAGTACCAAAATCTTGTTCAAGTTGACTAAACAGAAAGAGGGCTTCGAAACGATACTCTAGGCGTTTAATTGCCTGATTCTGATAAACGAGCAAAAAGATAAACTAATTCTAAGATTCGACTGAAATCGCGATGGAAAATAATCGCGGAAAAACCCTGGAAAAAGAAAACTAATGAACAGGCTAACAAACGAACGTTCACTGTCTGCGGCTAACGAGTGAACATAGTTCTTTAAAACAAACGGACGAGCGGACGCTCGCTAAAAAAATAAACAAGAAAAAAACTAAACCGATCTATTTAAAAAAACGAAACTACGGTTTAAATAAAACAAGTCGGTTTTTACCTAAACCTAAAAAAACGGCGGCTCCGGATCGGATCGGAACGGTGGCTCCGGCAACGAGGTGAGGCTGCAGGGCGGCGGCGACGGCGGTGTTGGCAGGCGGCGGCGGCGGCTGCTCGGCGGGACTGCTGCTGCTGTGGCTTGGGGTGGCGAGGGGGGGTGGCGGCGGCGGTATTTAAAGGTGGGGTGCGGGGCGGCTTGGAGGAGGGGGCGACGGCGGCGGAGTCGGCGGCGGCTCGGACTTTTTTTTAAATAATGTTCCACCAAAAATAAATCCTAGAAAAATAAATAAAAATCTAAAAATGCCAAAATAAATTTCCGTCGTCTAAACAAAATATTTAGAACAAGACGAACATTTTCTTGGCCCTAAAAATGCAATTTTGAAAACATGCAATATTTTTCTAATTCAAATAAAATTGCAATAAACTCCAAATAAAATAACAAATTGATTTTAATATTTTTCCTCTAATATTTCATTTATTTTGCAGAAGTCATTTTATCTCCTCTCGTAATATTTTATTTTTTTGAAATATTAGGAAAGAAAAATAATCAAAACCAATTGATCCTATTTCGAGAATTTGAGAAAAACTCAAATATGAAAATTTCGAAATCCCCAACTCTCTCCATGGGTCCTTGAGTTGCGTAGAATTTCTAGGATCAAACCAAAATGCAATACAATATGATATGCAAAGATGATCTAATGTATAACATTCCAAATTGAAAATTTGGGATGTTACAAACCTACCCCCCTTAAGACGAATCTGGCCCTCGAGATTCGGGTTGGCTAGAAAATAGGTGAGGGTGGTCCTTCCGTAGGTCTTCTTCTCGCTCCCAGGTTGCTTCCTCCTCGGCATGGTGGCTCCACTGAACTTTGCAGAATTTGATAACTTTGCTGCGTGTGACTCGGCTGGCAAACTCGAGAATCCTAACTTGTTTCTCTTTGTAGGTCAAATCGCTATCCAACTGAATCGCCTCCAGTGGCACTGTATCTCTCAGGGGAATATCAGCCATCTCTGCGTGGCACTTCTTCAACTGAGAAACATGGAACACGTCATGAACTCCTGACAATCCTTCGGGCAGTTCCAACTTGTAAGCAACCTCTCCCATATGTTCCAAGACTTTGTATGGTCCCACAAAACATGGTGCTAACTTTCCCTTAAATCCAAAATGTTTAAGTCCTCAAAATTGGGACACACGAAGATAAACTCTGTCTCCAACTTCATAAACTGTCTCCTTGCATTTTGAATCTGCATAGCTCTTCTGCCTGGACTAGGCTACTTTGAGCCTATCGTGAATCAACTTGACCTTCTCTTCAGACTCTTTAATCAAATCTGGTCCAAACAACTGACGGTCTCCAACTTCATCCCACAGTAACGGGGTCCTGCACCTCCTTCTGTACAAGGCTTCAAAAGGGGCCATCTTCAGACTAGCTTGGTAGCTGTTTTTGTAAGAGAACTCTGCATATGGTAGATTGTCGTCCCAACTAGATCCATAGTCTAGCGCACAAGCTCTCAACATTTCTTCCAGAATCTAATTTACTCTCTCAGTCTGTCCATCCGTCTGTGGGTGAAAGGATGTACTGAACTCTAACCTGGTACCCAAAGTTTCATGAAACTGATTCCAAAACTTTGAGGTAAATTGGGTTCCTCTATCTGATACAATGGTGATCGGAACTCCATGCAGACATACGATCCTGGTCATATAAATCTTTGCCAACTTCGCACTGGTGTATGTGGTCTTCACAGGGATGAAATGAGCTACCTTCGTCAATCGATCGACTACAACCCATAGTTATACCTTGAACGAGTCCTGGGCAATCCCGTGATAAAGTCCATGCCTAACTTGTCCCACTTCCATTCGGATATCGGCAATGGCTACAACAATCCTGCTGGCTTCTGATGCTCTACCTTCACTCTCTGACAAACATCACAAATTGCTACATACTTAGCAATATCCTTCTTCATACCGGTCCACCAGAAAATGTCCTTCAAATCCAGATACATCTTGACGAGCAAGCCTTTGTTGGGGACTGATCGGGGAAGAGTCGATTCTCCATCTATAGATAGAGAGAATATAGTATAGGGGCGCTCAAAGCAAATAGGATTCTGTATCTTGTTTCCTGGGTGAATCGAGTATGGTGAATTATGGGCCTCCTGTAGTATCAACTTCCTGATCTCCGCATCATTGGGAACATAAACGCGGTCCTCAAACCATAGGGTATCGTGTTCGTCCTCATGAAATCCCTTAGCTTTTCCTTTACTCATTCTTTCCTTAATCTCGGCAATCTCCTCGTCTGTCTTTTGAGCTTCTCTGATCTTCGTCATCAATGTAGACTGAACTTCCAATGCTGCTACATAGCCTCTCGGAACTATCTCCAAACATAGTTCACGAAGATCTTCTGCTAACTCCTTGGGTAATTCTCCGGTTACAAGTGTATTGACATGGCTCTTGCGACTCAACCCATCGGCTACGACGTTAGCCTTTCCGAGGTGATAATGCAGCTTCATATCATAATCTATGACGAGCTCCAACCATCTCCTTTGCCCGAGATTCAGCTCCTTTTGCGTGAAGATATACTTTAAGCTCTTGTGATCCGTGTACACCTCACAGTGATTTCCAATGAGAAAGTGTCTCCACGTCTTCAACGCATGCACTACGACTGCTAACTCCAAATCATGCGTAGCATAATTGAAATCATGGGGTTTAAGCTGTCGTGAGGCATATGAGACAACTCTTCCATCCTGCATAAGCACTGCTCGAAGTCCTCGACGAGAAGCGTCGCAATACACCTGATAATCCTTGCATTGATCTGGAAGAATCAACACTCGAGCTGTAACCAAGCGTTTTCTTCAACTCCTAGAAACTGGCCTCACATTCCTCGGTCCAATTGAATTTGGTCTCCTTCTTCAACAACTCCGTCATGGGCTTTGCAATCTTGGAGAAATTCTCAATGAACCTCCTGTAGTATCCTACAAGTCCCAGAAAACTTCGGATTTCTCCAACTATCGTGGATGCTTCCCAATTTGTCACGGTGATATCCTTGGTGGGGTCTACTGCTATTCCTTCTCCGGATATAACATGTCCAAGGAATCCAACTTCCTTCAACCAAAATTCACACTTGCTAAACTTGGCATATAGCTGATGTTCTCTGAGCTTCCCAAGTACCAAACGTAAATGTTCCTTATGCTCCTCTTCATTCTTTGAGTAAACCAATATATCATCAATGAACACCACGACGAACTTATCCAAAAACTCCATAAATACTTTGTTCATCATGTTCATGAAATAGTCAGGTGCGTTAGTCAGACCAAATGACATAACAATATACTCATATAGCCCGTACCTTGTGGTAAAAGCTGTCTTAGGTATATCCTGCTCTCGAATCTTCAGCTGGTGGTATCCTGATTGCAAATCGATCTTGGAAAATACTTTAGCTCCTTGCAACTGGTCAAACAGATCATTGATCATCAGAAGTGGGTACTTGTTCTTGATCATTACTTCATTTAATCCACGATAATCAACAACCATCCTCAACAATCCATCCTTCTTCTCCACTAGAAGCACTGGTGATCCCCAAGGTGATGAACTTGGGCGAATATAACTTTATCCAGTAACCACTTAATCTGCTTCTTAATTTCCTCCAAATCCTTTGCGGGCATCCTGTACGGTCTCTTAGATATTGGCCCTATGCCTGGCAAAAGTTCAATCAAGAACTCAATGTCTCTATCCGGTGGCATGCCTGGCAACTCCACTGGAAATACGTCAGGGAAATCCTTCACCACGGGTACTTCCTCCTGTACAACTCCTGATAAGTAATTCACTTGAGTCCTCGCCGGCACATGCCGGGATACATACTTAATCCTTCTTCCTTCTGGGGTGGTGAGTAAAATCACTTACTGGCGCAATCAATTTTCCCTCCATACTTCGATAACCAATCCATGCCTAATATCACATCCAGTCCTTGCGACTCCAATACTATTAGGTCTAAGGGAAACACGTAGTTACCAATCCTTAATGGTAACCGATCACACCATAGACTAGCCATATACTCTGCTCCTAGCAAGGTTACTAACATGGGTGACCTAAGGGCTTGGGTTGGCAGTTTAAACTTATCCACAAATCCCCTTGATATGTATGAATGCGATGCGCCAGTATAAAAAAGAACGATTGCAGTAATTGACTTAACCAAAAACTTACCTATTACTGCATCGGGCTGTGCTTCAACCTCCTCCACGCTAACGTGGTTCACTTGCCCCCTGTTGAAAGGGTTGGGCTTCTTTCCAGAGCTTCCATTGCCATTTCCATTCTTAGCTTCAGGACATTCATTGGCAAAATGTCCAGTCTTCCCGCACTTGTAGCAAGTAATGTGACTTAGATCCTTCTTAGCGTGCGTTGCTGGGTTGGAACGGTTCTGACCGTTGCTTCCTCCATTACCATTCCCATTCTTGGGGCCACTATGGTTGTGTGGAATACCTCCATTGTGGTTGTGAAATTCTCCCACCATGATGTTGCGCGTCCATCAAGCTGGTGTGCGGCAAAATGCACTCTCTCCGCATCTGTGCATCATAGAGTGGTCAACTCCCTTCCAATCTTGCGGAGCCAATCATCTACAACTATCGGCTCGGTGCTACTGGAAAACACCGGTGGATTCAGCCTTAAGAAACGGGCTAGGTGGTCAACAGGTGGTGGTGGTGGGTTGTTGTTGTTGTTCCCCTGGTTCTGATTCTGGACTAGCATCTGCATCAATGCATTTTGTTGCTGGATCAATTGAGTGAGCTCCGGTGGAAAAAAAATCCATTGTCGCGTCTTGGAGGCATCTGATGGGTTTAGAAAACATGAGAAAACAGAGTAGAATGAGGTCTAGTGGGAAAACACTACCCATATGCTCATGAGACAAACACAAACAATTTCACTTCAATCAATTTAAACAAGGGCATACAATCGGTCTAACTATCATTACAAAAGTGCTCAGACTATTCTACATACATGGGGAAATACTACTATTGATATGGTGGTCGACTAGAAGAATTGATCGGTGGAAGACTCCATGATATCTGCTCCAGCTTCGTCAACATAGTCATCATCGCTTTCATCGGGGTCCGAGTCGGTGTCATTGATGATGATGTAGTTCTCCGGATAAGTGGAATCGTCGTCTTCCCCTCCTGGTGCGGGGTCTACCATGAACACTCCTAGCTTCCTTGTCAAATCGTCATTCTTCTCCACGAGTATCATCATTTCCTCCTCATATCCATCACGTGTAGACTTGAGTTCTTCTTCCAGCTCCGTGATCCTGGTCATTGCCTTCTTCAGATTTATCATGCCTGTGCACATCTGGTTCTCCTAGTGACGAATGTGCTAATTTAACTCCTGGATGAATGCTGCAATAGATCTATCCTTCCTGGTGTTGATCATCTCCCATTGTTCATCTCGGCACCCACAAATCTGGTAGATAGTATCCTTAATATCCTTTTGGTAAACTTCTCCAATGCGTCCCATGGCGATGTGGGCTGCCATGCTCTTTCCTAGACTCCAGGTTGGTGCATCAAAGGAAAACTCTATGGGCTCAGTGACTGGCATGAACGTCCTTCCTGGAATTTGAACTTGAATCATCCAACGCTCCTCTTCTGGTAAAGTGGCGATGTAGGTCCCAGTGAAACTTGGTATTCCTATGCTCAAGTACTTAGTGACTTCCTTCAAGTGGCATCCAAAAGGTGTATCTTCATCCGGTTGCGCGAACTTGTTCCTTGCATCCACCAACCTATAGAGTAGAAAAGAAGAGGAGTCAGAAATGAGAAGATAGTAGTGATCTATGGCTTTCACTTAGTGGTCGTGTCCTACAGTCAGCGTGTGCTCTGATACCATCTTGTAGCGACCAGACCTCAAACAGTCTGATCTCTGTGCATCAGTGTCATCCCTGGATCGGTAATGCTGACACACACAGTACTTGAAGGATTTATAACAGAGTAGCAATCACACACTTATTACATCTAATGTCTTGAAAGAGAACTTACTACAAAAAAATATGGCTTAAGGCCATCTAATAACGATAACAACGGAAGTCTTGGAAGATAAAGTGAGTCCATCAACTCCAACGGCATAGCTGAGTGAAAGATCACGACCTAAGGCACCTTACTCGTCGTCTGAAAAGTCTGCAACATGAACGTTGCAGCCTGAAAACGGGTCAGCACATGGAATATGCTGGTAAAGTAACACATATAGAGTAACGAACAGATAATTGCTATCACTACATGCAATATGGTTGGTGGAAAGCTCTATGGTTACAGTTTTGCATAAAGCCATTTTTTCCCTACAACAAAGGAATAAATTTAATTTAACTATCATGGTGGTTGTTAAACATTGAGAAGGTAAACCCCCTCTCAATCCCAATTAAGCATCATCATTAAACCCAAACAAATTATAGTAAGTAACATGTTGAGGTACATATGATAATACAATAACCAGATACTCAAGATGTCCATAACCGGGGACACGGCTAACCATGATTACTTTGTACACTCTGGAGAGGTTTGTGCACTTTTCCCCACAAGACTCAATCTCCTTCATTGGATTTCTCGCACTACATGGTGTTTGAGAAAGGGATGACCGAGACACAGTCTTTCAGAAGCGTTAGCACCTTACGATGGGTAGACCATACCACCTTCATCCCCTGCATCTGCTAGTCTACCACTGTAAGAGGTCACACAACTTAATCAACGATGCTAGAGCCCATAATAGCTTGTGGCTGCACACGGAAGTTTCTAGCATGAATAGTCTTATGATCCCTTTGGGCCTGGGTGGCGGTCCATAGGATAATCACACGGTGAACCCCGAGATATCCAAAAATACAGACAACACTGGGTTCCCCAGGTGCCTCAATCCACCCAGATGTGTATTAAAGTTGCCACCTTAAGTTAACCATTAATTGAACAAACTCACATCTGTCATGGATACACTCACCCAATCCACGTCTACTAGCATAGCATGGCAATAAGCAGTACGTAGAAATAACTTCCAAGGTTTGATAATAACAGGTGAATAGGTACTACCTCATCTACTTCCCAAAACCCACATATTAATCAGATCCTAATCATGCAGTGTTTGATGGATTGATCTAATGCAATAAAACTGGGTAGCAAAGAGGTATGATCAAAGTGTTACTTGCCTTGCTGATGACCGCAAAACCTAGAGACTCGTAGTAGCACGCTTCGCACCCCGGGTACTCTAATGCAAACAAACAAGCATACAATAAGCAATCAATCTAAAGCACGAGTGTCGGTGTCAAAACCGGCGGATCTCGGGTAGGGGGTCCCGAACTGTGAGTCTAGGCGGATGGTAATAGGAGAGAAGGGACACGATGTTTTACCCAGGTTCGGGCCCTCTCGATGGAGGTAAAACCCTACGTCCTGCTAGATTAATATTGATGATGTGTGTTACAAGAGTGGATCTACCACGAGATTTAAGAGGCTAAACCCTAGAAGCTAGCCTATGGTATGATTGTTGTTCGTCCTACGGACTAAAACCCTCCGGTTTATATAGACACCGGATAGGGTTAGGTTGGTTACAATGGTAGGAGATCTACATATCCGTATCGCCAAGCTTGCCTTCCACGCCAAGGAAAGTCCCATCCGGACACGGACGAAGTCTTCAATCTTGTATCTTCATAGTCTTGGAGTCCGCCGATGATGATAGTTCGGCTATCCGGACACCCCCTAGTCCGGAACTCCCTCAGTAGCCCCTGAACCAGGCTTCAATGACGATGAGTCCGGCGCGTATATTGTCTTCGGCGTTGCAAGGCGGGTTCTTCCTCCGAATAATTTATAGAAGATTGTGAACACCAGGATAGTGTCCGCTCGCAAAAATAAATTCCACATACCACCGTGGAGAGAATAATATTACACAAGATCAATCTGGCGGCGTATTTTGTGGCGTGACGTCGCACCACTACCAAGCCTTTATTCAAATTGTTTTTACTGTTCCACCTCAGCGCGTTTAGCGAAGCGGTTTCCTTGGCACGTCTTGTCGAGGCAGAGATCGTGCTCCCCTTATTCCGGGATTCCCATCAATACGGACGTGGGTAACCTAACCGCGCCATTGATTGTGGCGCTTGGGAGATAAGCGAGTTTTACCAGGCCGGTGGGGACACATGTTTTTGTCCGCCCATATAAGGGGATAAGGATCCACCCTTTCACCTACGCCTTCTTCCTCCTTGGCTTATCCATCTCTGCGAACTCGAGCTCCAGCGCCCAAGTCCGCACTCCTCACCTCAACCTTCTCCAACTATGTCCGGAGCGGGAGGCAAGTGGATGGCCTCCTCCGTCACGGAGGGGCAGATCCAGAAGCTGCGCGACGCCGGATATCTGTCCAGCAACATCACAAGATCGGCTCCCCGACGAGGGAGAGCTCGTCCCCAACCCCAGGCCCCATGAGAGGGTAGTATTTCTTCCCCATTTCCTCCATGGACTGGGCTTCCCTTCATCCCTTTGTCCGGGGCTCATGTTCTACTACGGCCTAGATTTCCATGATCTGGCCCCGAATTTCATCCTCAACATCTCGGCGTTTATCGTCGTGTGCGAGGCCTTCCTCTGCATCCAGCCCCACTTCGGCTTGTGGCTCAAGACCTTCAGTGTCAAGCCGAAGGTTGTGAAGGGCAACCAAGCGGAGTGCGGAGGCGCCATGGTGGGCAGGATGTCCCACGTTACGTGGCTGGAGGGTACTTTCGTGGAAACCATCAAGGGGTGGCAATCGGGGTGGTTCTACATCACCGAGCCGCGTGACCCTGATTGGGCAGCGGCCCGAATTTAGATTTGGTATTCCCACACGGCTCTCCTCCCGGAAAGAGAGTGGCCGAATTTGGGGGATTCGAGGAGCTGACCGACTCCAAGCACGTATCCGTAAGCTGGTGGACAAGAAGCTCAAGCTTGTCAACGTAGTCGAGTCATGCTCATCCGCCGGATTCTCCCGTGCAAAGAACGGGGCTTTAATATGCGGTAGTTTGATCCGGCGCAGCACTGCACTGGCGGGCTCTTCGACACTACGTCACGAAGATGTCCGGAAGGTGCTGTTCAAGGGCGCCGAAGCTCCCGCATCCTCTACCGAAGATCGCGGTTTCCGCTCTAAGCGTCCAGCTGACGAGGTAAGTGATTTCACCACTTGTTTTCCATAGTTTGTCTCTATGCGGGATCTAAACTCCCCTTGCCTTTGATAGGAATGGCTGGCGAAGGCCGAAAGGATTACCTGTCCGGCCCCATTGCCAGAGGACCCAGCGGACGCCCGCCTAACGTGGCTGCTGGGTCTGGCACCCCACGTGGTGCCGGAGAAGAAGGCCAAGAAGACGGCCACGAGTACTCGGAAGAGTTCCCGTTTTCAGGTGCTATCGGATGATGAATCCGAGGCCGACTCCTCCCACCAAGGTGAGGGGAGAAGAAAGCCTCTCCCCGGTGAAGGAGGAAAGAAAGGAAGGCCTCCCCAACAAGGGAGGCCAAGGGTCTAAGAAGGAAAAACTCTTCCTCCGGACTGCTCCCGGTGCAGTGATTTACGACGAAGATCGGCATCCAAGGGCCAAGCCCTGGCGAGATCGTAAGTATCCGGACTCCCGAATAACCTCAAGGTTTTGTTTTCGCCACATAACGTCTTTCTAATGCCGCATACAACCCTGCAGTCCGCCCAAGGATGATCTTCCCGTTTGCCGGCGGGTCTTTGGTTGCGTCGGATATGGATTCCCTTCCGACTGCCTCCACCCCCGTCCGCATGACGACTCGAGGTGGGATCCCAAAAGGACCCACCAGAGGGGGGATGCCCGGAGGTGTCGCAGGACACCCTCCCGGACTGTGCACGGACTCAGCCCGGGAGGCTGCGGTGGCTCGAGTCCGACGGGCGACCCTTCGTGAAGAAGGGCAAGATCGAGACGCCCGGCTGCCTCCGGCCCAACCGGAGGTGCCGGATAATTCTGGAGGCGCTCAATGGCGCCTCCATCGAAGAGGAACACCGCATTATGAGTGCGGTGATTGAAGGTTCAGCTCGCCAAGAGCGGGCTGACCGAAGCACGCAATAGCCTTCTAACAGGCTTTGAGGTAAGAATTTCAATATATGTAAAATGGTACCGCATAGACGGTAGCCCACGATGCTCGGTTCGGTGTTCGGAAAGAAAAGCCGGATGAGGATCTTTAGAAAGATAAACGCAGGAGTCATAAAAATATGTCAATATGGGATTGCAGGCTGTCTGCTGCTGACCTCCATAGCATCGACCGCAGAGAGAGGGCAATACTTTGAAGAAAAACCTCGAGCGGTCCGAGAACGAGCTCGGCCATGCCAAGAAGCAGCTCGAGGAAAAAGAAGGTGAGTAATACCTTATAAAAATTGTACCTTATAGGAAAATATTTGGTTGCAAGAAAAATGACAAGGATAACGTGGGTATTGTAGGGGCCACTAACGAGGTGGCGACCCTGAAGGAGGCGGTGGCCGCGACCGAACGTAATGCGGCCGCGGAACGCACCGAGCGAGAGAAGCAGGAGGCGCGGGTGGCGGAGGTACAGCAAGAGCTCCAGGATCTTGTGAAAAAACATGAGAACTTGGAGCGTGACTCGAAGACTCGAGAGTCTGAGCTTGCAACGGCTCTTGAGAGTGCCAAAGCCGCTAAGGCCGAAGCCTACAAGGCCCTCCAGGAGATTGAGGCGGTGAAGAAAATAGCAGCGGGTAAGGCATTTTTCATGCAGAGTAAGCATGTGAGTGTTAATTACATTGCTTACCCGAATTGAGCTCTCGGGCGTTCGCAGATCTTCCTCGCAGGGTGTCCGATGCTGCCGCATTCTAAGGCGGAGGAGGGAGCTCGACGGAGAAGGTCTTCGGTCTCGATATCTTTGAGGCGGACATCAGTGCTTTTAGCGACCCGGTGAAGCGGCTGGTCGAGCTCCACAAGGCGGCCGAACAGGCCATGAAGGGCCTCATAGTTTGGCTGTGGCCTAAGGAGGCCATGCACAGGAGCTACTTCCGGCCTGGTGCGGCTCTTTGGTGGATGCGTGCCCGTGGGTTGAAGTTATCAAGCATTCCGCTTGTATCGAGGGTGCCCGTCGGGCCCTTGCCCGCAAGAAGGTGCACTGGGAAAGATGGATTCGAAACTTGTGACGGACCCGCCACCAGAGGGCAAGGAGCATCGCACGCGCCGAGATGTATTATAAGAGTGTCTTTGAAGGGCGCCCAGACTATTGCGGGTGAGTGCTCCAAAGATGTAATATTTGAGTAGACTCGCATTTTGTTATCTGTGCGCTGAAAACTTAGTTCATATCGCTAAGCAATGCTTGTTAATTTAAAATATTACCTTCTATGTGGCTGTTTATCAAATCGAGAGATGGCAAGTCGTCGGCTTCAGCCCCATGCCACGAAAAGTGCTAGGGTGTTCGGGATAAACTGGAGCGCTCTTGTTCCCATTTTGGGTCCATCTAGGGAGGCGCTCAACACAGCGAACCAGTGCAACCGGACTTATAATGCTTGAACACTCTCACTTAGCCATAGAATTCTATAATTTTAAATTTCGTGAAGCCCCTAGTCTTCGGAAGGCGAATTTGGGGCGCTATCCACGCCTTGGCGGACGATATCCGGCTCCTTGTTCTAAGCGGCATAAGTCTTTAAGTACTACTTAAAAAACCTCTCGAACAGCGACGGTCTCTCGCCTCATCATGACGGTCAGTTTTAGCTTTCTCCATCGAGGCGTTAACCCGGCCGAACTGGGGGCGGAATCGCAGTGGTTCTCCGGTGCTACCTTAGCCGATATAACGGAACGTAAGGTACAAAACACGGAGCCGGGCAAACCCAACTATTGACCCAAGACATGATTCGGAGCCGATGCATATAGTGCTATAAGTTCGGGGTGCCGCACTTGTGAAAGTGTTCGGACTCATCACACCATAACGCGGGAAACATAAGCCCCTGGTGTATATTAGCCGTACCAAAGTGTACGATGCAACGTGTCGGAAATGAACGTATGTATGAAAAAGAAATGCAATTATAAACAAAAAGGTGCTGCATTGTTTTATTCAACAAGTGCTGCTACAAATGCTGAACGACACAAATAGTGTGATAAGCAAGGTATGAGACTGTTAAACATGTCCCCCTCCAGGGGTAGGCTGCAGATTGGTGTATGAAAATGCTCGTAATGGAGACCACCTGTATATTCGTTGTAGCCTTTATCCTTCCCTGGCTGTTGCATCGTGAGTTTGGCAGGTCTGCTGCCGGACAGGGCTTCTGACAAACGGAGTCATGTGGGTAAAAAGTAAAAGGTAAAAAAGAAAAGAAAAAGGAACGACGCACGTGAGAGCCCCTGGTGTGGTTGAGCCATGATCTGGTTTTATCGTGGTCGTGCCCCTCTCCCCATGCCCATGGTATCTTCAGAGCGTAATGGTGTACACGAAGGACCTGCTTTGATGTTTCGCAGGAGCTGGGGTTGGGGCCGCACTGCTACGTGTGCTCGAAACGTGCCAGGTGGTCTTGTTGTAAGTTACTCCGGGCGCGCTTGGCTGTGTCCGGCCGCTTAATGGCCGGATTCGATAATTGCCTTAAGAGGCTGCATTGCACTTCTGCCGCGAGAGTCGCTGTATGTTCTTCCGTGCGGAGAGAACATTCAGTGTTTCCGTTGACCGTAATGACTCCTCGAGGGCCTGGCATCTTGAGCTTGAGGTATGCGTAGTGCGGCACCGCGTTGAACTTTGCAAACGTGGTACGTCCGAGCAAGGCATGATAGCCGCTGCTGAACGGGACTATGTCGAAGATTAACTCCTTGCTTCGGAAGTTATCCGGGGATCCGAAGACCACTTACAGTGTAATTGAGCCTGTACAATTGGCTTCTACACCTGGTATGACGCCTTTAAAGGTCGTTTTGGTAGGTTTAATCCTGGAGGGGTCTATGCCCATTTTGCGCACTGTATCCTGGTAAAGCAGGTGTTTGCTGCCGCAAATCCATCGGGACTCTGGTTAGGTGAAATCCATCGACGATTGGGTCTAGGACGGTGCGGCGAATCCGCCGTGGGGATCTTTGGTGGGGTGGTCCCTTCGGTCAAAAGTGATCGGGCGGGAGGACCATGGATTGAACTGGGCAACTGGCTCCATCGCGTAGACATCCACGAGTGTGCTTCCGCTCCCTTTTGGGTATGTGCGTTGCATATATCATGTTCACCGTCCGCACCTGTGGGGGGAAACCATTCTGTCCTCTATTGTTCGGCGGTTGGGTCTCGTCCTCGTCATCGCTATGCAGCCCCTTGTCATTGTTTTCGGCAATTAACTTGCCTGCCTGCTTGAATACCCAACAGTCCTTGTTAGTGTGGTTAGCTGGCTTTTCGGGGGTGCCGTGTATCTGGCACAAGCGGTCGAGTATTTGGTCAAAACTGGACGGACCCGGAGTAGTTCTTTTGAATGGCTTTTCGGCTGACGGGTTTAGAGCCTCTGAATCCGGCATTGACTGTCGTATCCTCAATATTGTCGCCGTTAACGCGGCGTTTGTTTTTGTTACGACGCGGCTTGCCATTTCGGTCCTTGAAGTCCGGACTGCCAGAATTTTTGCTGAGGTTGTTGCTGCGTGCTAGCCAGCTATCCTCACCCGCGCAGAAGCGGGTCATGAGTGATGTGAGGGCTGCCATGGATTTCGGCTTCTCCTGTCCTAGGTGCCGGGCAAGCCACTCGTCACGGATGTTATGCTTGAAGGCCGCGAGGGCCTCCGCATCCGGACAGTCGACAATTTGGTTTTTCTTGGTTAAGAACCGTGTCCAAAATTGTCTGGCCGATTCGTCTGGCTGCTGAATTATGTGGCTTAGGTCATCGGCGTCTGGTGGTCGCACATAAGTGCCCTGGAAGTTATCGAGGACTGTGGCTTCCAGGTCCTCCCAGCTACCAATTGACTATCTTGGCAAGCTGTTGAGCCAATGCCGGGCTGGTCCGTTAAGCTTGAGGCGGTATTTGATGGGCGTGAAGGTCGTCACCGCGTGCCTTGTGGATGTGAAGGAGATAGTCTTTGATCCAAACCGCGGGGTCTGTTGTGCCATCATAGGATTCAATATTGACGGGTTTAAACCCTTCGGGGATTTGATGATCCATTACTTCGTCTGTGAAGCATAGTGGGTGTGCGGTGCCTCTGCATCTTTGGGCGATATCACGGCCAGAGCTCAAAAGAGCTTGGTCTGTTTTGTTAGGCCCGGCGGACTTCTTGTGTCCGCGCGACGGTTGTAAATCACGTGCCGTGGGCCCACGCGATCCATAGATCGATCTTGATTGTCTTGCCTTGTCCTCCAATATATCTTGCAGGTCCGGAGTGTTCCCCTTTGGCCGTGTGCTTTTTGAGCGATGCCGGGGTACGGTTCTAGTGAAGTGCCTAGAGGCCTCTCTGTCGCGGCCACAGGGTGGTCGGTCAGCCGTATTGTCTCCTGGTGATGCGGGTTCGTAAGCCTCCTCCTCTAACCGGGGGAGCAGCTTGCGTTTAGGGTAGCTTTTGGAGGGGCGTTCGAGCTCATGCTCTTCGGCCGCGAGGACATCGGTCCATCTGTCGGCTAGTAGATCCTGATCAGCTCTAAGCTGTTGCTGCTTTTTCTTTAGGCTGTTCGCCCTGGCCATAAGCCTGCGTCTAAAACGCTCTTGTTCGACGGGATTCGCAGGCACGACGACTTCATTGTCGTCGAGGCTTGCCGTCTTGGAGGGAGGCATATAATCCTCTACCTCTTCTTTTGCCGCTCTCTCTTGAGGGCTGGCGTCTTCATCCTCTGCGATGGATCTTCTTTGGAGTGGATTGTCTTCGGCGTTGTTCGGTGTATTGTTATCTCCGGTGCGAATCTTCATTCTTGCTGTGGCGGGATTTAAATGCGCCACGACGCCTTGGCGCTTGGGCTGCTTCTTGGAGGGTCATCTTCCATTGTTCCATCGCCGTTCCCATCTTTTGGGGTGTCCACCATATATATGTCATATGACGAGGTGGCCTTCCAAAGTGCCTGTAGGCGCTTGGGTCTTGTTAAATCTTGACATCGTCGTCCATACCGTCGATGTCTTGAGTTGTAGTCTAGCATGTCGGTTAAATCATCGGCGGTGGCTACAAAGTGGGTGGTGGGTGGGCGTTGAATTTCTTCGTCGTCCGCCCCAACCTTCTGACCGTACTCGGCCGGGCTCTCCGGATAAAGAGAGAGACTTTAGTGAACTTCAGGATGTCGCCAAAGGCGAGTGCAGAAAGATGTCCGCGACCGTGAACTCCATAACGGGCGCCCAATCGGGTTCGATTAAGGGGCGCTGGGGTTGGAGTCCGGATAGGAGTCCGGTACCACAGAGTCGAGGTCTTCATAAGGACAGGGATGGAGTTCGCTCGATCGCCGTAGAGATTAAAGCCCCGAGGCGGTGTCCAACCACTCGTCCTCGATCGGGGAATCTGGCTCCGGATTAAGGGTCGGAGCCGGATTACAGTGCTTGACCTCGAGGCACTGTTCGGTTGCAGAGCTAGATCATGCCCATCGAGACAGTGCGGCGCGCTTGGCTGGGGCTCGAATCCGTCGAAGATCAAGTCTCCGTGGATATCGGACGTATAGTTTAGGCTTCCAAATCTGACCTGACGGCTAGGGGCGTAGCTTTCGATCTGCTCCAGATGGCTGCTTAATTGGCCCGCAGTGCAAAGCCGCCGAACACGAAGATCTGTCCGGGGAGAAAAGTCTCACCCTGGACCGCGTCGTTGTTGATGATCAAAGGAGCCATCGAGCCTATCGGTGACAACACAGAGGAACTCTCAATGAAAGCACCAATGTCGGTGTCAAAACCGGCGGATCTCGGGTAGGGGGTCCCGAACTGTGCGTCTAGGCGGATGGTAACATGAGACAAGGGACACGATGTTTTACCCAGGTTCGGGCCCTCTCGATGGAGGTAAAACCCTACGTCCTGCTAGATTAATATTGATGATGTGTGTTACAAGAGTGGATCTACCACGAGATCAAAGAGGCTAAACCCTAGAAGCTAGCCTATGGTATGATTGTTGTTAGATCCTCTGGACTAAAACCCTCCGGTTTATATAGACACCGAGATAGGGTTAGGGTTACATAGAGTCGGTTACAATGGTAGGAGATCTACATATCCGTATCGCCAAGCTTGCCTTCCACGCCAAGGAAAGTCCCATCCGGACACGGGATGAAGTCTTCAATCTTGTATCTTCATAGTCTTGGAGTCCGGCCGATGATGATAGTTCGGCTATCCGGACACCAGCTAGTCCGGAACTCCCTCAACGAGTAAAAATCAAACAAGAGATCTAACCAGAAAGTTCAACTTAAGAACTCCGGTTTGCAAAAGAATCAAATCAAACGAAGCAACGAAACTCAAGCTGTGAAAGAAACTAGCTCCGATTACTAATCTGGACTTAATTCAAATTTTACAGTACCAAAATCTTGTTCAAGTTGACTAAATAGAAAGAGGGCTTCGAAACGAAACTCAGGCGCTTGAATCGCCTGATTCCGATAAACGAGCGAAAAGATACTAATTCTAAGATTCGGCTGAAATCGCGATCAAAAGTAATCGTGGAAAAACCCTGGAAAAAGAAAATTGGCGAACAGGCTAACGAAAGAACGTTCGCTGTCTGCGGCCAACGAGTGAACAACGTTCGTTAAAACGAACGGATGAGCGGACACTCGCTAATTAAATAAACCATAAAAAGCTAAACCGACCTATTTAAAAAAACAAAACTAGGGTTTAAATAAAACCGGTTGGTTTTTACCTAAACCGAAAAAACCGGCGGCTCCTGTTCGGATCGGAACGGCGGATCCGGCAACGAAGTGGAGCTGCAGGGCGACGACAATGGCGGTGGTGCGCGGCGGCGGCTCGGCGGGACTGCTGCTGCTACGGTTTGGGGGTGGCGAGGGGGGCGGCGGCGGCGGTATTGAAAGGAGGCGGGGCTGCGGGGCAGCTTGGAGGAGGGGGCGACGCCGGCGGAGTCGGCGGCGGCTCGGATTTTTTTTAAATAACGTTCCACTGAAAATAAATCCTAGAAAAATAAATAAAAATCTAAAAATGCCAAAATAAATTTCCATTGTCTAAATGAAATATTTAGAACAAGATGAACATTTTCTTGGCCCTAAAAATGCAATTTTGAAAATGTGCAATATTTTGCTAATTCAATTAAAATTCCATAAACTCCAAATAAAATAACAAATTGATTTTAATATTTTTCCTGTAATATTTCATTTATTTTGGAGAAGTCATTTTATCTCCTCTCATAATTTTTTATTTGTTTGAAATATTAGGAAAGAAAAATGATCAAAACCAATTGATCCTCTTTTCAGAATTTGAGAAAAACTCAAATATGAAAATATCGAAATCCCCAACTCTCTCCGTGGGTCCTTGAGTTGCGTAGAATTTCTAGGATCAAACCGAAATGCAATAAAATATGATATGCAAAGATGATCTAATGTATAACATTCCAAATTGAAAATTTGGGATGTTACACATAACCCCAAAACGATAGTGGTAAATCGGTAAGAGACATCATAGATCGCACCATATCTAATAAAGTACGGTTACGATGTTTGGACACACCATTACGCTGTGGTGTTCAAGGTGGCGTGAGTTGTGAAACTATTCCACATTGTTTCCAAACTCGTAACTTAAATATTCGCCTCCGCGATCATATCGTAGAAACTTCATTTTCTTGTTACGATGATTTCCCACTTCACTCTAAAATTCTTTGAACTTTTCGAATGTTTCAGACTTGTTTTTCATTAAGTAGATATGCCCATATCTGCTAAAATCTTATGTGAAGGTCAGAAAATAATGATACCCACCGCGAGCCTCAACACTCATCAGACCGCATACATCGGTATGTATTATTTCCAATAAGTCATTGGCTCACTCCATTGTTTCGGAGAACGGAGTTTTAGTTATCTTGCCCATGAGGCATGGTTCGCAAGTATCAAATGATTCATAATCAAGTGATTCCTTAAGTCTATCTGCATGGAGTTTCTTCATGTGCTTTACACCAATATGACCTAAATGGCAGTGCCACAAATATGTTGCACTATCATTATTAACTTTGCATCTTTTGGCATCAATATTATGAATATGTGTATCACCATAATCGAGATTCAAGAGAAATAGACCACTCTTCAAGGGTGCATGACCATAAAAGATATTACTCATATAAATAGAACAACCATTATTCTATGATTTAAATGAATAGCCATCTCTCACTAATCAAGGTCCAAATATAATGTTCATGCTCAACACTGGCACCAAATAACAATTATTCGGGGTCTACAACTAATCTCGGAGGTAGATGTAGAGGTAGCGTGCCGACGGTGATCACATCGACCTTGGAACCATTCCCAACGCGCATTGTGACCTCATCCTTAGCCAATCTTCGTTTAATTCGTACTCCCTGTTTCGAGTTACAAATATGAGCAACCGAACCGGTATCAAATACCCAGGCACTACTACGAGCATTAGTAAGGTACACATCAATAACATGTATGTCAAATATACACTACTGTAGGATGCTGCTAACGCGACACTATGATCAGAGACCTTTTCACGAAACCGTGTGCGGTGCATTAATCACAGACGGTGGTGCAAAAGAACCGTCAAAAAAGGTGCAAAACGTTTGCGATAACGAATGCATCAAACACAGTTTAGATTTTTGTTGCGTGTGCGATTCAGGGCATACGGTTTAGTTCAATTAACTGGTTGCGATGAGGGTGAACAAAAGAAACAGGCTGCCAGATGAAGGCATGCACGATGTATAGCATAAGGTTTGCTCGGATGAACTGTTTGCGATTGATGAATTCATCTCTGACGGGTTACCTAGTGCGGTCCGTGTGTGTTGTGATATGCTCTGTCTGCAGAACATCTATGCTTTGTGTACAGAAGAACAACATATATATATACTTGTAACATGACATGATTGCAGTACCAAATTAAACATCCAATTACATTATATATCAAATACCATAAATATTGCAAGGTTCCAATTCAGAGATTACAACGCCCAAATTCGAACATTGCAAACATCGACATTTCTGTAAAGGGATCAACCGCTGACAAGTCATGTATGGGTTTGACACAATGACTTCCAATTGCTCTGTCATATGCTCTTCCAAAACGAAGTTTTGCTTTTTTTTGGAGCCTCTTCCATTTTGCAGTACCTGCCGGCTCTCATCAACATACCATTCATCTTTCCTAATTAAATGCGTGTTATGCGTGTTCAACCTTAGTACCCTCAGCACCTTTGCTCTGGCAAGAAAGTACCTGGCGAGTGTAATCTCCGGTAAGGTCCCTCGGTAGGAGTTCAAAGTAATATTTGAGAGATGTAGATCTAGGCACTCGATGTGATTATCGTTATAAACATTATCCACCTCTGGGCCTATTATTATCTGCAAAAGAAGAGAACGTGTTAGTGCCTACATGCAGGTTTGAACACTACCACACGCCTATTTGGTTTGCAGGATTTTTAAAATGCACCAACGTGCCATCTTCGATCTGACATGATTAACATGGGCATTTAATTACAATCTAGAAACATGTAGCCTTCTTCAAAAGAGGTTGGATTGGATGAAAAATTCCCTAAGAAAACTAGTACAGATGAATCCAAAGGAGAAATGTTTATGGATTGTAACCATATGAATCAAGCAACCAATATGTGATGGGGATGTATGTCCTGAAATCCTGCAAAATTCCTTCAGAAATCATAGTACATTGTCATTGTAAACTTTGGAAAAGGTGCAAAAAATTGAACTCCTTATGGTTAACATTTAACAGGAAAGGAACATCAGCTCGATATACGTCTTCTTCAGGCATGGAAAGCATCTCAGGCAACTGACAACTTGGTCCAGGTTGGGGCTGACAGATTCTAGTGCCAAGGCCTTCACTGTGCCCAGAATCTGGGTGAAGCTTTGCTGGATGACAGATGAACATACATCTTCAAAATTAGAAATAATGTTGATATCAAGAAAGAGAGGTATAAGGAGACTGTTGTACCTGAAATTAGTTGTATTTGACAGACGAGTAGCCCACCACTGCCAATTTCGGCGCAGAAATGACATTGATTCTTGTTGGACCTTGTTGATCAACAAGTAATCTCTCAAGTGAAGGTGTGTACTCAATGACTATATTGGGTCCACCTTTTGTGATCTCTCGTTGCAGCACCAGCAACACACACAAATAGTCTGGAGAGTCCTGGAGGTGATGTGGAAGGTACTCGACCAATTCATCGCCTAAAGATGAAGGAACTCGAGTGCAGTACAGCCGCGGAGCAGGCGCTCCATGTCATCCTTTGGGATGCGGACGGTGATGAGCTCGAGGTGCTTCAATCCTCGTAGAAAAAGAGTGGGCGCGTCATTAAGGGTGGATGGCAGTTCATGAACTTGGCAAGGCGCAGCATGGGCGCGAAGCGGAGCACGGACGTTGGCAGTTAGCGCATGTGCCCATCATTAAAACTGAGCTTCTCTGGCTGATCTATGGCGGGGGATCGAAACCACTCGTCAAGCTTGGCTCGGTCCTTGCCATTGGAACAGAACTTGCCCGTGATAAGGCCTCTAATTGGGCCATGGTAACTGCCGACGATCTGGGAGAAGGCATCCAAGCTTTTGTGATAGCCATGGCAGAGCTTGTGTGTGTCGAGGAGGTCAGTCGACAGGGCTGAGGAGCCATAGGGGGTGCCACTGCCGGGAAAGGGCGGCTGTCCTCGCCCCATATTTGATTGGGAGGAGGGATATGATGACTCTCAACATATCATCGGGGAGGTTGCTGATGAAGTCTAGGCCAGCTGGAGTCGCTTGCAGTTCTTTCTCGACCCACCTCCGCTTGTTGGTAGCCTCGTTCTCCACCTCGTCGGCAGCGATGGAAACCTCTGTCTCCATATTCACGCCGTGCTCTGGTGCACTTTGAGGACTGAGAGCGGCATCGACGATGTGGGCGGAGAGAGCGGATTGTGTGTGTGGCAAGGATGGGGGGTGCGGCCGCTCAGGCACGCCATTAATACAGACCAGTGGGAGCGAGGAGGGTGGCGGTCAAAGGCTGTATCGATTCCCGGTGAGCCTGCACGGCGGACTTGTGGCATTTCTATACCATCATTTCATGGAGCGAGGCGGACACGCCATTAATATGGAGGAGTGGGAGCAAGGTGGGCGGCGGTTAAAGGGATGGCTCGCCTCCTGGTGAGCCTGCGCGGCGGACTGCTGGCACGCCTACCGTCATTTCACACAGCTACTAGCACGCCCCGTACGGTGAGTGCGCAGCGAACACGCGCATGAATTAGATAGCGGTAGTGATTTTAGTTGCAAAAATTAGATAGTGCTAGTGATTTTTTGCTACATATTTTGACAAATCGCAGTGTCTCTTGGCTTAGTGCCAAAGTCTGGCTTTAATTTGCATACCGTATTCAATCTTAATCGTTTGCGTTGAAGAGATGCACAAATCATGCGTTGAACAGCTCGCACGCTTCCCGGTGAGCCTCTTGGTCAGCCTGCGCACCGGACTATGCTCGCACGTCTCCCGTTCAGTCGAGCAGTTGTCTGCACGGCACCTCCTATAGCCATTAAAACCAAGACATGTGGCATCACGTAAATGCTTAATAGAACGCACACGATTTGAATTATACAAACGTTTGAGATATTAAAGTGGCAGCTATTTGTTTCAAAATGCCTTTGTTGGCTGTTATTTGAGTGCGCGTTCTCTCAAAATGGACACCAAAAACACCACAACATGTCGGGTGCCATTCCATGATAGCATGCCAAGTTTCATGAATTTCAGACGAGTTTTGGATTTACTAGAATTTAAAAACAAAGTATATTAATGTTTTGCCGGCAATCAATAGTCCCCTGGTCTTTGAAAATCATTCTCATTTCTTGCATGGGACTTAAGCATGCACTCAAGGACACAGATTTGATTTTCCAACCAATTTATATGCACTGGAGCATGTGCATGTATTTCAAATTTGAATTATGCACATAAATGCATCAAAAACTCCATTAATGCATAAAAATGTCCAAACGAACCCTGAAAAATCCCAAAAATTGACACAACACTCATGTTGTTCTCTGTTGACACTAGAAAAAAATGGAAAGCAATAAGAGGAAGCGGATATCATTTCATCCTGAAAGGTGGGACGTTCCTGCTACCTCTTGAGCCTGCATTGGTTTTTCCATTGAAGAGGAAAGGGTGATGCAGCAAAGTAGTGTAAGTATTTCCCTCAGTTTTAAGAACCAAGGTATCAATCCAGTAGGAGACGACGCACAAGTCACCTAGTACCTGCACAAACAATGAAGAACCTTGCAACCAACACGATAAAGGGGTTGTCAATCCCTTCATGATCACTCGCAAAAGTGAGATTGAGATAGATAAACGGTAAAGTAAATATTTTTGGTATTTTTGTTGTATATATTGGAAAATAAAGATTGCAAAATAGTTGATCGAAAACTAGCAAGATGTAAACGAGATACAATAATATGGAAAAGAGACCCGGGGGCCATAGGTTTCACTAGTGGCTTCTCTCGAGATAGCATGTATTATAGTGGGTGAACAAATTACTGCCGATCAATTGATAGAAAAGCGCATAATTATGAATACATCTAAGGCAATGATCATGAACATAGGTGAGGGAGTCCTGGACTAGGGGGTGTCCGGATAGCCGAACTATCATCACGGCCGGACTCCAAGACTATGAAGATACAAGATTGAAGACTTCGTCTCGTGTCCGGATGGGACTTTCCTTGGCGTGGAATGCAAGCTTGGCGTCTGGATATGTAGATCTCCTACCATTGTAACCGACTGTGTAACCCTAACCTATCCGGTGTCTATATAAACCGGAGGGTTTTAGTCTCAGAGGGACGAACAACAATCATACCATAGGCTAGCTTCTAGGGTTTAGCCTCCTTGATCTCGTGGTAGATCTACTCTTGTACTACCCATATCATCAATATTAATCAAGCAGGAGTAGGGTATTACCTCCATCAAGAGGGCCCGAACCTGGGTAAAAACATCGTGTCCCTTGTCTCCTGTTACCATCCGCCTAGACGCACAGTCCGGGACCCCCTACCCGAGATCCGCCGGTTTTGACACCGACATTGGTGCTTTCATTGAGAGTTCCTGTGTGTCGTCACCGATAGGCCCGATGGCTCCTTCGATCATCAACAACGGCCTTGATCCGGTGAGACTTTTCTCCCGGACAGATCTTCGTATTCGGCGGCTTTGCCTGCCGGGGCCAATTAAGCAGCCATCTGGAGCAGATCAAAAGCTATGCCCCTGGCCATCAGGTCAGATTTGGAAGTTTGAACTATACGGCCGATATCTGCGGGGACTTGATCTTCGACGGATTCGAGCCACGGCCAAGTGTGCTGCACTGTCTCGATGGGCATGATCTAGCTCTGCAGCCGAACAGTGCCCTGGAGGCCGCACCAGCATCCGCTCCGACCCTTAATCCGGAGCCGGATTCCCCGATCGAGGACGAGTGGTTGGACACCGCCTCGGGGGCTACGATCTCTACGGCGATTGAGCTGAACTCCGTCCCTGTCCTTTGCGAAGACCTTGACTCCGGTGCGGACTCCTCTGCGGACTGCGAACCCTCCGCGCCCGCGCCTTTCGATTCCGATTGGGCGCCGGTCATGGATTTCACTGCCGCGGACATCTTTCATCACTCGCCCTTTGGCGACATCCTGAATTCACTAAAGTCTCTCTCTTTATCCGGAGAGCCCTGGCCGGACTACAGACAGGAAGGTTGGGATACGGACAACAAAGAAATTCAACGCCCACCCACCATCCACTTTGTAGCCACTGTCGATGATTTAACCGACATGCTCAACTTCGACTCTGAAGACATCGACGGCATGGACGACGACGCTGGAGACGACCAAGACCCAGCGCCTACAGGGCACTGGAAGGCCACCTCGTCATACGACATATACATGGTGGACATCCTGAAACATGGGAACGGCGATGGAACAACGGAGGATGACCCCTCCAAGAAGCAGCCGAAGCGCCGATGTCAGCGGCGCCGCTCTAAATCCCGCCATAGCAAAAACGGTGATTCCGGCATGGGAGATAATAATACCCCGGACAGTACCGAAGACAACCCCCTCCAGCAGGACTTAGCGCAGGAGGAGGGAGAAGCAAGTCCACGACAAGGCGGGCAGAAAGAGAGGTCGAGGGCGATAATTATGCGCCTCCCTCCGAAGATGAGGCAAGCCTCGACGATGAATTTGTCGCGTGCACGAGGATCCCGCCAATGAAGCGTCTCAAACGCAGCTTATAGCCATGGCAAGCAGCCTCAAGAAAAGCAGCAACAACTTAGAGCTGACCAAGACCTACTAGGTGACAGATGGATCAAGTCCTTGCAGCCAAGAGTATGAACTCGAACGCCCCTCCAAAAGCTACCCCAAACGCAGGCCGTTGCCTCGATCAGAGGAGGAAGCACCCAAGTCACCAGCGCATGACATGGCAGACCGGCCACCCCGTGGTCGCGACAGAGAAGCCTCTCGGCTCTCCGCTCAAGCCACACCCCGACGCCGCTCGAAAAGTACCAAGGTACGGGAAAACGCGCCGGACTTGCGAGATATATTGGAGAACAAAGAAAAATATACAAGATCGATCTACGGATCGCGTGGGCGCCCAACGACACGGGATGATTACCGTCGCGCCGGATACAGCAAACCCGGCCGGGCGAACACGATGAACAAAGCTCATATGAGCTACGCCGTGATATAGCCCAATCTGAGGCGCGCACACCCACTATGCTTCACGGATGAAGTAATGGATCATCAAATCTCGAGGGTTTCAAACCCGTAAACATCGAATCATACGATGGTACCACAGATCCTGCGGTGCGGATCGAGGACTATCTCCTCCATATCCACATGCCTTGGTGATGATATACATGCCATCAAATACCTCCCACTCAAGCTTAAAGGACCAGCTCGGCATTGGCTCAACAGCTTGCCAGCAAAATCAATTGGTTGTTGGGAAGACCTGGAAGCCGCATTCCTTGATAACTTCCAGGGCACATATGTGCGACCACGAACGCCGATGACCTTAGCCACATAATTCAGCAGCCGGAAGAATCGGCGACAATTCTGGACACGGTTCCTAACAAAGAAAAATCAAATCGTTGACTGTTCGGATGCAGAGGCCCTTGCAGCCTTCAAACATAACATCCGCGACGAGTGGCTTGCCCGACACCTAGGACAGGAAAAGCCAAAATCCATAGCAGCACTCACAACACTCATGACCCGCTTTTGTGCGGGAGAGGACATCTGGCTAGCTTGAAGCAACAACTTGGCCAAACATCCTGATAGTTCGGATACCAAGGACAGCAATGGCAGGTCGCGTCGCAACAAGAACAAGCGCCGCATTAACGGCGACAATAATGAAGATACGGCCGTCAATGCCGGATTCAGAGGCTCTAAACCCGGTCAGCGGAAGAAGCCATTCAAAAGAAATACCCAGGGCCCGTCCAACTTGGACCGAATACTCCATCGCTTGTGCCAGATACATGGCACCCCCGAAAAACCAGCCAATCACACCAACAGAGATTGTTGGGTGTTCAAGCAAGCAAGCAAGTTAAGTGCCAAACTCAATGACAAGGGGCTGCATAGCGATGACGAGGAAGAGCCCCGGCCGCCGAACAATAGAGGACAGAAGGGTTTTCCCACACAAGTGCGGACGGTGAACATGATATACATAACCCATATACCCAAAAGGGGCGGAAGCGTGCACTAAGGAACGTATATGCGATGGAGCCATCGCCAAGTTCAACCCATGGTCTTCCGCCCGATCACCTTTGATCGAAGGACCACCCCACTAGCATCCGTCACGGTGGTTTTGCCGCATTGGTTCTTGACCCAATTATTGACGGATTTCACTCACCAGAGTCCCGATGGACGGCGGTAGCAGCCTGAACTCGCTTTATCGTGATACAAAGGCGCAAAATGGGCATAGAACCCTCAAGGATTAAACCTACAAAGACGACCTTTAAAGGCGTCATTCAGTGTAGAGGCCGGTTATGCGGGCTCGATTACACTCGAAGTGGTCTTCGGATCCCGGATAACTTCCGGCGAAGAGTTAATCTTCGACATCGTCCCATTCCGCAGCGCCTATCATGCCTGCTTCGGACGAACCGAATTGTCAAAGTTCAATGCGGTGCCGCTTTCGCATACCTCAAGCTCAAGATGCGAGACCCTCGAGGAGTAATCACGGTCAATGGAAACACCGAACGCTCTCCGAGCGGAGGAGCACACGGCGGCCCCTCGCGGCGGAGGTACAAAGCAGCCACTCACAGCAATTCTCGAGTCCGGCCACAGAAGCGTCCGGACAGCATCCAAGCGCCGGAGTAACCTACAACAAGACCGCCTGGCACGATTCAAGCACGCGTAGCAATCCGGCCCCAACCCCAGCCCTCGCGAAATTGCGAAGATAGTAATACGCGTACATAATTACTCTCTGGAGATACCATGGGCATATGGGGAGGGCAAGACCACGACACGCTCGGAATACGGCTCAACCGCAACAGGGGCTCCCGATTGTGTCATTCTTTTTCCTTTTCCTTTTTTCCTTTTTCTTACTTTCAGGACTCCGTCTATCAGAAGTCCTGTCCGGAACTAGAATCGCCGAACTCACGATGCAACAGCCAGGGAAGTAGAATGCTATGTCGAATGTTCAAGTGGTCTTTATTACGAGCATTATACCTGCTTTACATACCATCCCGCAGCTTACCACTGGAGGGGGACATGTTAGATAGTCCCATCCCTTGCTTATCGCACTATTTGTATCGTTCTGCTTTCATTGCAGTACATTTTTTAATAAACAATACATGGCCTTCGCCTATTATTGCACTCTTTTCTTTATCTATATATATGTTCATTTCATGACATGTGGCACCCGTACACTTTGGTACGGCCAATACACCAGGGGCTTAAGTATCCCAAAATTATGGTGTGATAAGTCCGAACACTTTCACAAGTGCGGCACCCCTACTTATAGCATTATATGAATCGGCTCCGAATCATGTCTTGGGTCAATAGTTGGGTTTGCCCGGCTCCCGTGTTTTGGTACCTTACGTTCCGTTATATCGGCCAAGGTAGCACCGGGAGAACCACTGCGATTGTGCCCCAGTTGAGCTGGGTCGAGCACCTCGATGGAGAAAGCTAAACTGACCGTCATGATAGAGGCGAGTGCGGTCGCTGTTCGAGAGGTTTTTCGGGTCCCTAAAGACTTATGCCGCTTAGAGCGAGGAACCGGAGTTGTCCGGCCAAAGGCGTGGATAGCGCCCGAACTCGGTCTTCCGAATACTAGGGGCTTCGCGAAATTTAAAATTATAGAATTCTATGGCTAAGTGAGAGTGTTCAAGCATTATAAGTCCAGTTGCCTTGTTCGTTGTGTTGAGCGCCTCCCTAGATGGACCCAAGAATGGGAACAAGAGTGCTCAAGTTTATCCCGAACACCCGGCACTTTCGTGGCATGGGGGCTCAAGCCAACGACTTGCCATCACTCAAATTTGATAAACGGCCGCACAGAAGGTAATATTTTAAATTTACAAGCGTTGCTTAGCGCATATGAACAAGTTTTCAGCATACAGGATAACAAATGCGAGCCTATTCAAAAATTACATCTTTGGAGCACTCATCCGCTATTCGGCGGGCACCCTTCAGGAGGCCCTCATAGTACATTTCGGGCGTGCGATGCCTCGTTGCCCTTCTATGGCCCGTCCGTCACAAGCTTCTCCGCATCCAGCTTGCCCCAGTGCACTTTAGCACGGGAAAGGGCCCGGCGGACACCATCAATGCAGACGGAGCGCTTGATGACTTCAATCCGTGGACAGGCGTCCACCAGCCGCTGCACTAAGCCGAAGTAGTTCCCAGGCATGGCTTCCAATGGCCACATCCACGCTATAATGCCCTTCATGGCCTGTTCGGCGACCTTGTGGAGCTCGACCAGCTGCTTCAGCTGGTCGCTCAGGGGCACCGGATGTCCGGCCTCGACATCGAGACCAGAACACCTTTCCGTCGAGCTCCCCTCCTTGGCGCGGTAGAATGTGGCAGCATCAGACACACTACGGGGCTAATCTGCGAATGCTCCTGGAGAGCTCCGAATCCGGGTAAGTAATAGGTAATTCACTTTCACATGCTTGCTTTGCATAAATAATGCCTTACCCGCCGCTATCTTCTTTAACGACTCAATTTCTTGGAGGGATTTTTGGGCCTCGGCCTTAGCAGCTTTGGCACTCTCAAGAGCCGAAGCAAGCTCGGACTCTCGAGTCTTAGAGTCACGCTCCAAACTCTCGTGTTTTTCCACGAGAACTTGGAGCTCTTGCCGTACCTTGGCCAGCTGCGCCTCCCCCTTCTCTCGCTCGGTGCATTCCGCAGCCGCTTTTATTTTTGGCCACGGACACTGCTTCCTTCAGGGTCGCCATCTCGTTCGTGGCCCCTGTAGTACCCATGTTATTCCTGTTATTTTTTGCAACCGAAACCTTTCTATAAGGTATTTCTTTAATAAGGTACTACTTACCTTCCTTGTCCTCGAGCTGCTTCTTGGCTTGGCCGAGCTCGTTCTCGGACCGCCGAGGCTCGCTTCAATGCATTAACCTCCATGATCAGTCTGGCAGAGGTCGGCGCAGCCTGCATTCCCATATTGACATACTTATGTTAGACTCCTGCGTATATCTTCTTAGATCCTTAGTCCGGCTTTTCTTTCCGAACACCGAACTAAGCATCGAGAACTCTTGTCTATGCGCTAATATTTTTACATATTCTAAACTTACCTCAAAGCCTCGTTAGAAGGCTGGTACATGCCAGTCAGCCCACTCTTGGCGGACTGAACTGTCCGGATCACCGCACTCATAACATGCGGTGCTCACACTTTCGATGGGCTGTTAAGCGCCTCCGATGCTATCAGTGCCTCCGGTTGGATGGAGGACACGGCGTCTTACCCTTCTTCTGAAGGGACCGCTTGCGGACTCGGAACATTGAAGGTTACGGCATGGAGTCCGGACAAGGGTCGGGCTTAGAGCCCTGGGGTCTTGCCCCCACGCACTGGAGTCCCGGGAGGTTGCCTTGTGGCGCCTCCTGCGCCACTTCCTCTTGACCAAGCCCTCTTGGGGGCCCCACCACCAGCGTCGTCCGGCGTGAGGTGAGGAGGCGGTCGGAAGTGAAGTACTCTCCATTTCCGACGAACTCAGGGACCCGCTTGTCGAAGCGGCGAACTCGCCCTTGGGCGGGATGCATGATGGTTCGGTATTAGAGAACACTATGCAATGATAAAAAAGCCATGGGTATCCGGACACTTATGATCTCACCAGGGGCTTGGCCCTTGTTGGCCAATCCTCCTCGTCGTCGTCGACGTTGCTGGAGAAGTCCGGAGGAAGGGTTCTTCCCTTCTTGGACCCTCCGGCCTCCCCAGTTGGGGCGACCTTCCTTTTCCTCTCCTCCCCCGCTGGTGGAGAAGCTTCTTCTTCCTCCTCCTCATCTTCAGGAGAACATTCTGCTTTAGAATCTGACAGCACCTGGCGTCGGGAGCTCCTTCGAGTTCTCGTGGCCTCCTTCTTGGCCTTCTTCTCCGGCACCACATGGGGTACCGGAGCCAGCAGCCCCGTCAATCAGGCGTCCAGCTGGGTCTTCGGCAAAGGAGCCGGACAGTTAATCTGTCCAGGACATCTTCAACCGATCTGTCAAAGATTAGGGAGTTTTTAGATCCCAAATAGAGTCAATCTATGAAAAAATAGTCCCATAAAGGGTAAAATAACTTACCTCGCCGGCTTGACGCCACGAGCTGTATCCGCGATCTTTGTTAGTGGATGCGGGGGCTTCGGCGCCCTTGAACAGCACCTTCCAGGCATCTTCATACGTAGTGTCGAAGAGCCGGCTCAAGGTTCGGTCTTGTCTTGCGGATCGAACTCCACAAATTGAAGGCCCGTTGTTGGCATGGGAGAATCCGGCGGATGAGCATCACCTGGATTACGTCGACAAGCCTGAGATTCTTGTCCACCAGGTTTCGGACGCATGTTTGGAGTCCGGATAGCTCGTTCGAATCCCCCCATGTCAGGCCCGTCTATTTCCATGACGAGAGCCATGTGGGGAAGCCAGATCTGAATTCGGGGGCCGCCACCAATTCAGGGTCGCGTGGCTCGGTGATGTAGAACCACCCCGATTGCCACCCCTTTATTGTCTCCACAAAGGAGCCCTCGAGCCATAGGACTTTGGCCATCTTGCCGACCATGGCGCCTCCGAACTCCGCCTGACGGCCGCCCACAACCTTCGGCCTGACATTAAAGGTCTTCAGCCATAGGCTGAAGTGGGGCTGGATGCAGAGGAAGGCCTCGCACACGACGATAAGCACCAAGATGTTGAGGACGAAATTCGGGGCCAGGTCGTGGAAGTCCAGGCCGTAGTAGAACATGAGCCCCCGGACAAATGGGTGAAGTGGAAAACCTAGTCTGCGGAGGAAGTGGGGGAGAAACACTACCCTCTCATGGGGCCTGGGGGTTGGAATGAGCTGCCCCGTGTCGGGCAGCCTGTGCGCGATATTGCTGGACAAGTATCTGGCCTCCCGCAGTTTTGTGATGTGCCCCTCCGTGACGGAGGAGGCCATGCATCTGCCTCCCGCTCCTGACATGGTTGGAGAAGGTCGAGGAGGAATGTGCGGACTTGGGCGCTAGATCTCGAGTGCGCGGAAATGAAGGAGCAAAGGAAGAAGAAGGCGTAGGTCAAAAGGTGGATCCTTATCCCCTTATATGGACGGACAGAGCTATGCGTCCCCCACCAGCCTGGTAAAACTCGCTTATCTCCCAAGCACCATAATCAATGGCGCGGATGGGTTACCCACGTCCGTATTGATGAGAATCCCGGAATAAGGGGGCATGATCTATGCTTTGATAAGACGTGCCAAGGAAACCGCCTCGCTAAACGCGCTAAGGTGGACCGGTAAAAAAGATGATTCATATAAAGGCCTGGCCGTGGTGTGATGTCACGCCCGCGGAATACGTCGGCAGATCTGCAAAAGTTATTCTTTCTACGGTGGTATGTGGAACTTGTTTTGCAGAGCGGACACTATCCTGGTGTTCAAAACCTTCTATGAAGTATTCGGAGGAGGAACCCGCCTTGCAATGCCGAAGACAATATGCGCGCCGGACTAAATCGTCATTGAAGCCTTGGTTAGGGAGACTCTTGAGGAGTCTGGACTAGGGGTGTCCGGATAGCGAACTATCATCACGGCGGACTCCAAGACTATGAAGATACAAGATTGAAGACTTCGTCCCGTGTCCGGATGGGACTTTCCTTGGCATGGAAGGCAAGCTTGGCGATACGGATATGTAGATCTCCTACCATTGTAACCGACTCTGTGTAACCCTAACCTATCGGTGTCTATATAAACCAGAGGGTTTTAGTCCGTAGGACGAACAACAATTATACCATAGGCTAGCTTCTAGGGTTTAGCCTCCTTGATCTCGTGGTAGATCTACTCTTGTACTACCCATATCATCAATATTAATCAAGCAGGAGTAGGGTATTACCTCCATCGAGAGGGCCCGAACCTGGCTAAAAACATCGTGTCCCTTGTCTCCTGTTACCATCCGCCTAGACGCACAGTCCGGGACCCCCTACCCGAGATCCGCCGGTTTTGACACCGACAATAGGCATCACATCCGTGTCAAGTAGACCGAAATGATTCTGCATCTAATACTATTACTCCACACATCGACCGCTATCCAGCATGCGTCTAGAGTATTAAGTTCATAAGAACGGAGTAACACATTAAGCAAGATGCCATGATGTAGAGGGATAAACTCAAGAAATATGACATAAAACCCGTCTTTTTATCCTCGATGGAAACAATACAATATTTTCCTTGCTGCCCCTACTGTCACTGGGAAAGGACACCGCAAGATTGAACCCAAAGCTAAGCACTTCTCCCGTTGCAAGAAAGATCAATCTAGTAGGCCAAAATAAACCGATAATTCGAAGAGACTTGCAAAGATATCAAATCATGCATATAAGAATTTAGAGAAGAACCAAATAATATTCATAGATAATGTGATCATAAATCCAGAATTCATCGGATCTCGGCAAACACACCGGAAAAGAATATTACATCGAATAGATCTCCAAGAACATCTGGAGAACTTTGTATTGAGAATCAAAGAGAGAGAAGAAGCCATCTAGCTAATAATTATGGACCCGAAGGTCTGTGGTAAACTACTCACAACTCATGGAAGAGGTAATGGTGTTGATGTAGAAGCCCTCCATGATTGATCCCCCCTCCGGCAGGATGCCGGAAAAGACCCCAAGATGGGATCTCATGGGTACAGAAGGTTGCGGCGGTGGAGAAGTGGTTCCGTGGCTCTCCCTGATGTTTTAGTGTATAAGAGTATATATAGGCAAAACAAGTACGTCGGTGGAGCTACGAGGGGCCCATGAGGGTAGGGGCGCGCCTACCCCCCTGGACGGGCCCTCCTGCCTCGTGGCCTCCTCGTTCCGTCTCCGACTTCATCTCCAAGTTTTCTGGTTTGCTTTCGGTCCAAGAAAGATCATCGCGAAGAAAAAAAGGTTTCATTCCGTTTGGACTCAGTTTGGTATTCCTTTTATGCAAAACTCTAAAATAGGCCAAAAAAGAGAAACTGGCACTAGGCCTCCGGTTAATAGGTTAGACCCAAAAATAATATAAAAGAGCATATCAAAGCCCATTAAACATCCAAAACAGATGATATGGTAGCATGGAACAACAAAAAATTATAGATATGTTGGAGACGTATCAAGTATCCCCAAGCTTAATTCCTGCTCGTCCTCGAGTAGGTAAATGATAAAAACAGAATTTTTGATGTGGAATTGTCGGTGTCAAAACCGGCGGATCTCGGGTAGGGGGTCCCGAACTTTGCGTCTAGGCGGATGGTAACAGGAGACAAATGACACGATGTTTTTACCCAGGTTCGGGCCCTCTCGATGGAGGTAAAACCCTACTCCTGCTTGATTAATATTGATGATATGGGTAGTACAAGAGTAGATCTACCACGAGATCGAGAGGCTAAACCCTAGAAGCTAGCCTATGGTATGATTGTTGTTAGTCCTCTGGGACTAAAACCCTCCGGTTTATATAGGCACCGAATAGGGTTAGGGTTACACAGAGTCGGTTACAATGGTAGGAGATCTACATATCCGTATCGCCAAGCTTGCCTTCCACACCAAGGAAAGTCCCATCTGGACAGGGGACGAAGTCTTAAATCTTGTATCTTCATAGTCCAGGAGTCCGGCCGAAGGCTATAATCCGGCTATCCGGACACCCCCTAATCCAGGACTCCCTCAGTAGCCCCTGAACTAGGTTTCAATGACGACGGGTCCGGCGCGCATATTGTCTTTGGCAGTGCAAGGTGGGTTCCTCCTCCGAATACTTCATAGAAGATTTTGAACACAAGGATAGTGTCCGGCTCTGCAAAATAAGTTCCACATAACACCGTAGAGAGAATAACATTTACACAAGTTCAATCTGGCGGCGTATCCAGCGTGACATCACACCACGACCAAGCCTTTATTGAATCGTTTTCTTGCCCAACCTTAGCGCGTTTAGCGAGGCGGTTTCCTTGGCACGTCTTGTCAAAGCAGATCGTGTCCCCTTATTCCGGATTCTCATCAATACGTGGGTAACCCAACCGCGCCATTGATTATGGCGCTTGAGAGATAAGCGAGTTTTATCAGGCCGGTGGGGACGCATAGCTCTGCCCGTCCATATAAGGGGATAAGGATCCGCTTTTTCACACATGCCTTCTTCCTCCTTTGATTATCCATTTCCGTGCACTCGAGCTCCAGCGCCCAAGTCCGCACATCCCATCTCAACCTTCTCCAACTATGTCCGGAGCGGGAGGCAAGGGGATGGCTTCCTCCGTCACGGAGGGGCACATCAAAAAGCTGCGGAAGGCCGGATACTTGTCCAAATGACATCGCGCATAGGCTCCCCAACGAGGGGCAACTCATCCCCACCCCCAGGCCCCATGAGAGGGTGGTGTTCCTCCCCCACTTCCTCCGCGGACTAGGGTTTCCACTTCACCCATTCGTCCGGGGGCTCATGTTCTACTACGGCCTAGATTTCCACGATCTGGCCCCAAATTTCATCCTCAACATCTCGGCGTTTATAAATCGTAATGCGAAACCTTCCTCTCGCATCCGGCCCGCCCGACTTATGGCTGAAGACCTTCAATGTCAAGCCGAAGGTAGTGGGCGGCCGTCAAGCAGAGTGCGGAGGCGCCATGGTTGGCAGGATGGCCAACGTCCTATGGCTCGAGGGCTCCTTTGCGGAGAACATAAAGGGGTGGCAATCGGGGTGGTTCTATATCACCAAGCCGCGCGACTCTCAATGGGCGGCGGCCCCCGAATTCCGATCTGGCTTCCCCACACGACTCACCTCATGGAAAGAGCCGGGCCTGACGTGGGGTAATTCGGAGAGCTGGCCGGACTCCAAGCTTGCGTTCGAAACCTGGTGGACAAGAATCTCAAGCTTGACAATCTAATCCAGGCTCATCCGCCGAATTCTCCCATGCCAGCAATGGGACTTCAATTTGTGGGTGTTTGATCCGGCACATCACCGAACCTTGAACCGGCTCTTCGACACTACATACGAAGACGCCTGGAAGGTGCTGTTCAAGGGCGCCGAAGCTCCCGCATCCACGATGGAAGATCGCGGATTCAGCTCGCAGCATCAAGCCAGCGAGGTAAGTTATTTTACCCTTTACGGGACTATTTTTTCATAGTTTGACTCTATGCGGGATCGAAACTCCCACACCTTTGACAGGACTGGTTGAAGACGTCCGGACAGATCGACTGTCCGGCTCCCTTGCCAGAAGACCCAGCGGACGCCCAATTGACGGGGTTGTTGGTTCCGGCACCTCACGTGGTGCCGGAAATGAAGGCCAAGACGAAGGCCACGGTACCGCTATGGAGTTCCCGACGCCAGGTGTTATCGGACTCAACGTCCGATGACGCCGAGGCGGACTCCTCCCGCGAAGACGAGGAGGAGGAAAAGAGCCTCTCCCAGTGGGGGAGAGAAAAGGAAGGCCGCCCCACCGGGGAGGCGGGAGGGTCCAAGAAGGGAAGGACCCATCCTCCGGACTACACCGCCAATGCTGACGACGGCGAAGAGGGGTGGGCTCCAAGGGCCAAGCCCCTGGCAAGATCGTAAGTGTCCGGACACCAAGATCCTATAACGTCGTATATAACCATGCAGCCCGCCCAAGGATGGGCTCGATGATTCGTTGAGCGGCTCCTTGGGTTCATCGGAGGTGAATAGCACCTCACCTCCGACCGCCTCGTCTCCTCCCGCCGCGGATGACGCCGGGGTGGAGTCCCAAAAGGGGCCCAGCCAGGAGGAGGTGGCTATGGAGGCGCCGCAAGGCGATCTCCGGAATCCGGGCTCAAAGGGATAAAACCCCAAAGGGCTTCAAGTCGGCCCTGCGCGGACTCCGTACCAGAACAACCGGTGGTTCCGAGTCCGACAGGCGACCCCTTCGTGAGAAGGAAAGATCATGACGCCGGTGACCTCGATCCAACCAGAGGCACGGATGATTTGATGGAGGCTCTAACGACGCTTCCATCAACGAGGAGCACCGCCTTTGTTATGAGTGTGGTGATCAGAAGGTTCGATCCGCCAAGAGCGGCTGTTGAAGCACAATGCCAGCGTTCTAACAGGCTTTGAGGTATGTATTTAAGATATAAAAATATTCCCGCATAGATAGTAGCCCACGATGCTCGGTTTGGTGTTCGGAAAGAAAAAGCGGGCGAGGATCTAAAAAGATATCTGTGAGAGTCTAACATAAGTATGTCAATATGGGAATGCAGGCTGCGCTGCTGACCTCTGCCGCATTAACTGCGGAGGTTGGTGCATTGAAGTAGAGCCTCGAGCAGTCCGAGAACGAGCTCGGACTTGCCAAAAAGCAACTCGAGGACAAGGAAGGTAAGTAATACCTTATGGGAGTATTTAAAAGATGTGTTTGCAAAAAATGACAGGAATAACATGAATATTGCAGGGGCCCGCGAACGAGGTGGCGACCACAAGGAGGCGGTGTCGGCCGAAGCAATGCAGTCGCGGAGCGCACCGAGCGAGAAAAGCAGGAGGCGCTGGTGGCGGAGGTGCGGCAAGAGCTCCAGGCTCTCGTGGAAAAGCACGAGAGTTTGGAGCGTGACTCAAAGACTCGGGAGTTCGAGCTCGCCACTGCCCTTGAGAGCGCCAAGGCCGCTAAGGCCGAAGCCCAAAAAGCCCTCCAAGAGATTGAGGGATGAAGAAGATAGCGGCGGGTAAGGCATTTTATATGCAAAGCAAGCATGTGAAAGTGAATTATCTGTTACTTACCCAAATCCGGAGCTCTCCAGGAGCATTCGCAAATCTGCCCCTTGTGATGTGGCTGATGCCGCATTCTACCGAGCCGAGGAGGGAGCTCGATGGAGAAGGTGTTATGGTCTCGATATCGAGGCTGGACATCCGGTGCTTATAGCGACCAGTTGAAGCAACTGGTCGAGCTCCATAAGGTGGCGAACAGGCCATGAGGGCCTCATAGTTGGCTGTGGCGAAGGAAGCCATGCACAGGAGCTACCGGGCTGGTGAGGCGGTGGTGGACGCCTTTGTCCATGAGTTGAAGTCATCAGCGCTCATGCGCATCGAAGGTGCCGTAGGGGCCTTGCCCTTGCTAAGGTGCACTGGGCAAGATGGACGCCGAGAAGCTTGTGAAGGACGGACCACCACCGAAGAAGGAGCATCGCAAGCCTGAAATGTATTATGAGGGCGTCTGAAGGGGTCTTCCTTATAGCGGATGAATGCTCCAAAGATATAATTTTGATTAGACTCGCATTTGTTATCCTCAGACGCTGAAAACTTGTTCATATGCGCTAAGCAACACTTTTTAATTTAAAATATTACCTTCATGCGGCCGTGTATTAAATTTGAGAGATGGCGAGTCGTTGGCTTCAGCCCCCATGCCACAGTCTTTGGGGTGTTCGGGATGAACTTGAGCGCTCTTGTTCCCATTATTGGGTCCTTCGAGGGAGGCGCTCAACGCAACGAACAAGGCAACCAGACTATAATGCTTAAACACTCTCACTTAGCCATGGAATTCTATAATTTTAAATTTCGGTGAAGCCCATGGTATTCGGAAGACCGAGTTCAGGGCGCTATCCACGCCTAGGCCGGACAATGCCGACTCCTCGCTCGAAGCGGCATAAGTCTTTAGGGACTCGAAAACCTCTCGAACAGCGACCAGCTCTCGCCTTATCATGACAATCAGTTTTAGCTTTCTCCACTGTGGTGCTTAGCCCAGCTCAACCGGGGCACAATCGCAGTGGTTCTCCCAGCTACCTTAGCGATATAACGGAACGTAAGGTACCAAAACATGGGAGCCGGGCAAACCCAACTATTGACCCAAGACATGCTTCGAGCCGATGCATATAATGCTATAAGTTCGAGGTGCCGCACTTGTGAAAGTGTTCGGACTTATCACACCATGTTATGGGGTACTTAAGCCCTCGGTGTATTGCAGTACCAAAGTGTGCGGTTGCACAATGTCATAAATGAATATATATATATAATTAAAAAAAGGAAATCAATAATAGGCAGAAGCTATATATTGTTTATTCAAAAGGGCTGATGTAAGAGCAGAACGATGCAAATAGTGTGATAAGCAAGGGACATGACTTTTTAACATGTCTCCCTCCAGGGGTAAGCTGCGGGATGTTGTGTAAAACAGATATATTGCTCGTAATAGAGACCACCTGGATACTCGACGTAGCTTTCTACTTCCCTGGCTATTGCATCGTGTGTTTGGCGATTCTAATGCTGGACAGGGCTTCGTGAGAACGGAGTCCTGAAAGTAAAAAGAAAAAAAAGAATGACAGAATCGGGAGCCCCTGGTATGGTTGAGCCGCATTCTGGGCATGCCGTGGTCGTGCCCCTTCCCCTATGCCCATGGTATTTCGGGCGTAATTATATGCAGCGTAATACTGGTTTCGCGGTTTCGCGAGGGCTGGGGCTTGGGCGGCATTGCTATGCATGCTCGGAACGTGCCAGGCGGCCTTGTTGTAGGTTACTCCGGGCGCGCTTGACGGTGTCCGGACTTTTAATAGACGGACTCGAGAATTGCCTTAAGAGGCTACTTTGCACTTCCCCCGCGAGGGCCGCCGTATGCTCCTCCGTCCGGAGAGAGCGTTCGGTGTTTCCATTGACCGTAATGACTCCTCGAGGACCTGGCTTCTTGAGCTTGAGATATGCGTAGTGCGGCACCGCATTGAACTTTGCAAATGTGGTTCGTCCGAGAAGTGCATGATAGCCGCTGCAGAACGGGACTATGTTGAAGATTAACTCCTCGCTCCGGAAGTTATCCGGGGATCCGAAGACCACTTCAAGAGTAACTGAGCCTGTACAGTTGGCCTCTACACCTGGTATGACGCCTTTGAAGGTCGTCTTTGTGGGTTTAATCCTTGATGGGTCTATGCCCATTTTGTGAACTGTATCCTGATAAAGCAGGTTCAGGCTGCTGCCGCCGTCCATTAGGACTCTAGTGAGGTGAAATCCGACAATGATTGGGTCTAGAACCAATGCGGCGAATCCGCCATGGCGGATGCTAGTGGGGTGGTCTCTTCGATCAAAAGTGATCGGGCAGGAAGACCACGGGTTGAACTTTTTGGAACTATGCCCTAGAGGCAATAAAAAATTAGTTATTATTATATTTCCTTGTTCATGATAATCGTTTATTATCCATGCTATAATTGTATTGATAGGAAACTCAGATACATGTGTGGATACATAAACAACACCATGTCCCTAGTAAGCCTCTAGTTGACTAGCTCGTTGATCAACAGATGGTTACGGTTTCCTGACCATGGACATTGGAGTTGATAACGCGATCACATCATTTGGAGAATGATGTGATGGACAAGACCCAATCCTAAGCCTAGCACAAATATCGTAGTTCGTATGCTAAAGCTTTTCTAATGTCAAGTATCATTTCCTTAGACCATGAGATTGTGCAACTCCCGGATACCGTAGGAATTCTTTGGGTGTACCAAACTTCACAACGTAACTGGGTGGCTATAAAGGTGCACTACTGGTATCTCCGAAAGTGTACATTGGGTTGGCACGAATCGAGACTGGGATTTGTCACTCCGTGTGACGGAGAGGTATCTCTGGGCCCACTCGGTAGGACATCATCATAATGTGCACAGTGTGACCAAGGGGTTGATCACGGGATGATGTGTTACGGAATGAGTAAAGAGATTTGCTGGTAACGAGATTGAACAAGGTATCGGTATACCGACGATCGAATCTCGGGCAAGTACAATACCGCTAGACAAAGGGAATTGTATACGGGATCGATTGAGTCCTTGACATCGTGGTTCATCCGATGAGATCATCATGGAACATGTGGGAGCCAACATGGGTGTCCAGATCCCGCTGTTGGTTATTGACCGGAGAACGTCTCGGTCATGTCTACATGATTCCCGAACCCGTAGGGTCTATACACTTAAGGTTCGATGATGCTAGGGTTATAAAGGAAGTTTGTATGTGGTTACCGAATATTGTTCGGAGTCCCGGATGAGATCCCGGACGTCACGAGGAGTTCCGGAATGGTCCGGAGGTAAAGATTTATATATGGGAAGTCCTGTTTTGGTCACCGGGAAAAGTTTCGGTTTTATCGGTAACGCATCTGGGACCACCGGAGGGTCCCAGGTCCACCATGTGGGGCCACCATCCCCGAAGGGCTGCATGGGCCAAGTGTGCGAGGGACCAGCCCGGGTGGGCTGGTGCGCCCCCACAAGGGCCCAAGGCGCCTAGGGTTTGGGAGGCGCACCCACCTAACTTGGGGGCAAGTTTCCCTCTCCCCTTGGCCGCACCCTAGATGGGTTTGGGCTGGCCGCCGCCCCTAGGGGTGGAACCCTAGGTGGGGGCGTAGCCCTCCCTCTCCCCCTATATATACTTGAGGGTTTGGGGCTGCCAACAGATGAGTTTTCACCTCTCCATGGCGCAGCCCTGTCTCTCTCCCTCCTCCTCTCCCGCGGTGCTTGGCGAAGCCCTGCAGGATTGCCACGCTCCTCCATCAACACCACGCCGTTGTGCTGTTGCTAGACGGAGTCTTCCTCAACCTCTCCCTCTCTCCTTGCTGGATGAAGGCATGGGAGGCGTCACCGGGCTGCACGTGTGTTGAACGCGGAGGTGCCGTCCGTTCGGCACTAGGATCTCCGGTGATTTGGATCACGACGAGTTCGACTCCTTCAACCCCGTTCTCTTGAACGCTTCCGCTTAGCGATCTACATGGGTATGTAGATGCACTCTCCTTCCCCTCGTTGCTGGTTTCTCCGTAGATAGATCTTGGTGACACGTAGGAAAATTTTGAATTTCTGCTACGTTCCCCAACAGAACTTTGGGGCGACTGGCTCCATCGCATATACGTCCCTTAGTGCACGCTTCCGCTCCCTTTTGGGTATGTGGGTTGCGTATATCATGTTCACCGTCCGCACTTGCGGGGGGAATCCCTTTTGTCCTTTATTGTTCGGCGGCCGGCCCTCGTCATCGCTATCCAGCCCCTTGTCATTGTTTTTGGCATTTAACTTGCCTGCCTGCTTGAACACCCAACAATCCCTGTTGGTGTGATTGGCTGGCTTTTCGGGGGTGCCATGTATCTGGCACGAGTGGTGGAGTATTCGGTCCAAATTGGACGGGCCCGAAGTATTTCTTTTAAATGGCTTTTTCCGCTGACCGGGTTTAGAGCCTCTGAATCCGGCATTGACTGCCGTACCCTCAGCATTATCGCCATTAATGTGGCGCTTGTGCTTGTTGCGACGCGATCTGCCACTGCTGTCCTTGGTATCCGAATTACCAGGGCTCTTGGTCATGTTGTTACTATGAGCTAGCCATTGTCCTCTCCAGCAAAAAGCGGGTCATGAGTGTTGTGAGGGCTGCCATGGATTTCGGCTTTTCTGTCCTAGGTGCCGGGCAAGCCACTCGTCGCGGATGTTGTGTTTGAAGGCTGCAAGGGCCTCGGCATCCGGACAATCGACGATTTGATTTTTCTTGGTTAGGAACCGTGTCCAGAATTGTTTGGCCGATTCCTGTGGCTGGTGAATTATGTGGCTTAGGTCATCGGCGTCTGGTGGTCGCACTTATGTGCCCTGGAAATTGTCGAGGAATGCGGCTTCCAGGTCTTCCCAACAACAGATCGACTCTGCTGGCAAGCTGTTAAGCCAATGTGGGGCTGGTCCTTTAAGCTTGAGTGGGAGGTATTTGATGGCGTGTAGATCATCACCGCAGGCCATGTGGATGTGAAGGAGATAGTCCTCGATCCAAACCGCAGGATCTGTTGTGCCATTGTATGATTCAATGTTTACGGGTTTGAAACCCTCAGGGATTTGATGATCCATCACTTCATCTGTCAAGCATAGTGGGTGTGTGGCGCCTCTCTATTGGGCTATATCACGACGCAGCTCAAATGAGCTTTGTCTACTGTGTTCGGCCAGGCCGGAGTTGCCATATCCGGCGTGACGGTTGTAAATCACGCGTCGTGGGCGCCCACGCGATCCATAGATCGATCTTGTCTGCCTTGCCTTGTCCTCCAATATATCTCGCAGGTTTGGCGCATTTCCCCGTGCCTTTGTATTTTTTGAGCGGCGACGGGGTGCGGCTTGAATTGAGGGCCGAGAGGCCTCTCTGTCGCGGCCACGAGGTGGCCGGTCAGCCATATCATGCACCGGTGATGTAGGTTTAGGTGCTTCCTCCTCTAATCGGGGTAGCAGCCTGCGTCTTGTGTAGCTTTTGGAGGGGCGCTCGAGTTCGTACTCTTCGGCCGCAAGGACTTCACTCCATCTGTCAGCCTAGCAAATCTTGGTCAGCTCACGAGCTGTTTTGCTTTTTCTTGAGGCTGCTTGCCGTGGCAATGAGCCTGCGTTTGAAACGCTCTTGTTCGACGGGATCCTCGGGTACGACAAATTCGTCGTCGTCGAGGCTTGCCTCATCTTTGGAGGGAAGCATGTAATTATCATCCTCTACCTCGTTTTCTGCCGCTCTCTCATGAGGGTTGGCTTCTCCATCCTCCTGCGCCGAATCTTGCTGGAGGGGGTTGTCTTCGGCACTGTCTGCGGTGTTATTATCTCTCGTGCCGGAATCACCGTTTTTGCTGTGGCGGGATTTAGAGCGGCGCCGCTGACGCCGGCGCTTAGGCTGTTTCTTGGAGGGGTCATCCTCCGTTGTTCCATCGCCATTCCCATCTTTTGGGATGTCCACCATGTATATGTCATATGACGAGGTGGCCTTCTAGTGCCCTGTGGGCGCTGGTTCTTGGTCATCTCCTGCATCATTGTCCATACCGTTGATGTCTTCGGAGTCGAAGTCCAGCATGTCGGTTAAATCATAGACAGTGGCTACGAACTGGGTGGTGGGTGGGCTTTGATTTTCTTCGTCGTCTGCATCCCAACCTTCCTGACCATAATCCAGCCAGGGCTCTCCTGATAAAGAGACTTTAGTGAATTCAGGATGTCGCTAAAGGGCGGGTGCTGAAAGATTTCCGTGGCAGTGAATTCCATGATCGGCGCCCAATCGGATTCGATTGGCAGGCGCGCGGAAGGCTCGGAGTCCGGAGAGGAGTCCGGAGCCTTGGAGTCACGAGCTTCACAAAGGACGGGGTAGGTGTATGGCTCGATCACCATGGAGATCGCAGCTCCCGAGGCGGTGTCCAGCCACCCATCCTCGATCGGCGCGGTCGGCTCCGAGCTAAAGGTCGGAGCAGACTCTGGTGCGGCCTCCAGGACACTGTCCGACGGCAGAGATAGATCATGCCCCTCGGGACAGTGCGACGCGCTTGGCTGTGGCTCGAACCCGCCGAAGATCAAGTCTCCACGGATGTCAGCCGTGTAGTTCAAACTTCGAAATCTGACCTGATTGCCAGGGGCGTAGCTTGCAATCTGCTCCAGATGGCCAAGCAAATTGGCCCGGAGTGCAAAGCCGCCGAATACGAAGATCTGTCCGGGGAGAAAAGTCTCACCCTGGAGCGCATCGTTGTTGATGATCGGAGGAGCCATCGGGCCTAAAGACGACGACACAGAGGAACTCTCAATGAAAGAACCAATGTCGGTGTCAAAGCCGGCGGATCTCGGGTAGGGGGTCCCGAACTGTGCGTCTAGGCGGATGGTAACAGGAGACAAGGGACACGATGTTTTTACCCAGGTTCGGGCCCTCTCGATGGAGGTAAAACCCTACTCTGCTTGATTAATATTGATGATATGGGTAGTACAAGAGTAGATCTACCACGAGATCAGAGAGGCTAAACCCTAGAAGCTAGCCTATGGTATGATTGTTGTTCGTCCTACGGACTACAACCCTCCGGTTTATATAGGCACCGAATAGGGTTAGGGTTACACAGAGTCGGTTACAATGGTAGGAGATCTACATATCCGTATCGCCAAGCTTGCCTTCCACGCCAAGGAAAGTCCCATCCGGACACGGGACGAAGTCTTCAATCTTGTATCTTCACAGTCCAGGAGTCCGGCCGAAGGCTATAGTCTGCTATCCGGACACCCCCTAATCCAGGACTCCCTCAGGAATGCTACCTAACATATTTCCACAATGTAATTTTGTTTATTTTGGCATGAATTTTGAGATCCGAAAGATTCAAGACAAAAGTTTAATATTGACATAAAAATAATAATACTTCAAGCATACTAACAAACCAATCATGTCTTCTCAAAATAACATGGCCAAAGAAAGCTATGCCTACCAAATCATATAGTCTAGTTATGATCTATCTTCATCACACAAAATATTTAAATCGTGCACAACCCCGGTTTTAGCCAAGCAATTGTTTCATAATTTAGTATTCTCAAACTTTTTCAACTTTCACGCAATACATGAGCGTGAGCCATGGACATAGCACTATAGGTGGAAAAGAATGGTGGTTGTGGAGAAGACAAAAGGAGAAGATAGTCTCACATCAACTAGGCGTATCAACGGGCTATGAAGATGCCCATCAATAGATATCAATGTGAGTGAGTAGGGATTGCCATGCAACGGATGCACTAGAGCTATAAGTGTATGAAAGCTCAAAATAAACTAAGTGGTTGTGCATCCAACTCGCTTGCTCAAGAAGACCTAGAGGATTTTGAGGAAGCCCATCATTGGAATAAACTAGCCAAGTTCTATAATGAAAAATTCTCACTAGTATATGAAAGTGACAAAATAGGAGACTCTCTATTATGAAGATCATGGTGCTACTTTGAAGCACAAGTGTGGTAAAAGGATAGTAGCATTGCCCCTTCTCTCTTTTTCTCTCATTTTTTATTTTTTTATTTGGGCCTTTTCTCTTTTTTATGGCCTCTTTTTTCCCTTTTTTTTATTTTTCGTCCGGAGTCTCATCCCGACTTGTGGGGCAATCATAGTCTCCATCATCCTTTCCTCATTGGGACAATGCTCTAATAATGAAGATCATCACACTTTTATTTACATACAACTCAAGAATTACAACTCAATACTTTAGAACAAAATATGACTCTATGTGAATGCCTCCGGCGGTGTACCGGGATGTGCGGTGACTCAAGAGTGACATGCATGAAAGATTTATGAACGGTGGCTTTGCCACAAATACGATGTCAACTACATGATCATGCAAGGCAATATGACAATGATGGAGCGTGTCATAATAAACGGAATGGTGGAAAGTGGCATGGCAATATATCTCAGAATGGCTATGGAAATGCCATAATAGGTAGATATGGTGGCTGTTCTGAGGAAGGTATATGGTGGGTGTATGGTACCGGCGAAAGTTGCGAGGCACTAGAGAGGCCAGCAATGGTGGAAGGGTGAGAGTGTGTATAATCCATGGACTCAACATTCACTACCAGGGAAAAGCCTAGAAGTAGCGCGGGTTTTAGGTATATTAGTAGCCTTGGGTGCCGCGCGCTCTTGATCTGACCTTCTGACTAATAGGTAGTAGTAGCGCGGGTGCCACCCGCGCTACTACTACGTTCGTTAGTAGTAGCGTGGGTAAAAACCTGCGCTACTACTAATCTCCAATCTCCGAAAAAAATTTGATTTTTTTTCGAATTTTTTCCCCGAATTTTCAAATTTCTGAATTATTTTAACCTCTAATCTCTAATCACCCCTCATCGCTACTAATTTAATCTCTAATCTCTAATCACCCGTCATCATTCCAAATCATCTAACTTCCTGGACGGTCACCCATCCTCTCACTGAAGGAAATATGCCCTAGAGGCAATAATAAAGTTATTATTTATTTCCTTATATCATGATAAATGTTTATTATTCATGTGAGAATTGTATTAACCGGAAACATAATACATGTGTGAATACATAGACAAACATAGTGTCACTAGTATGCCTCTACTTGGCTAGCTCGTTAATCAGAGATGGTTAAGTTTCCTAACCATAGACATGAGTTGTCATTTGATTAACGGGATTACATCATTAGAAGAATGATGTGATTGACTTGACCCATTATGTTACCTTAGCACTTGATCGTTTAGTATGTTGCTATTGCTTTCTTCATGACTTATATATGTTCCTATGACTGTGAGATTATGCAACTCCCGTTTATTGGAGGAACACTTTGTGTGCTACCAAATGTCACACAATAACTGGGTGATTATAAAGGAGCTCTACAGATGTCTCTGAAGGTACATGTTGGGTTGGCGTATTTTGAGATTAGGATTTGTCAACCGATTGTCGGCGAGGTATCTCTGGGCCCACTCGGTAATGCACATCACTTTAAGCCTTGCAAGCAGTGCAACTAATGAGTTAGTTGCGGGATGATGTATGATGTAACGAGTAAAGAGACTTGCCGGTAACGAGATTGAACTAGGTATTGAGATATTGACGATCGAATCTCGGGCAAGTAACATACCGATGACAAAGGGAACAACGTATGTTGTTATGCGGTTTGACCAATAAAGATCTTCGTAGAATATGTGGGAGCCAATATGAGCATCCAGGTTCCGCTATTTGTTATTGACGGAGGCGTGTCTCGGTCATGTCTACATTGTTCTCGAACCCGTAGGGTCCGCATGCTTAAGGTTTCGATGTGATTATATTATGAGTTTATGAGTTTTGACGTACCGAAGGAGTTCGGAGTCCCGGATGAGACCGGGGACATGACGAGGAGTCTCGAAATGGTCGAGACGTAAAGATCGATATATTGGATGACAATATTCGGACTTCGGAAAGGTTCCGAGTAATTCGAGTATTTTTCGGAGTACCGGAGAGTTACGGGAATTCGCCGGGGAGTATATGGGCCTTATTGGGCCATACGGGAATTGAGGAGAGAGGCCAAAAGGAAGGAGGCCGGCGCCCCCCCCAGTTCCGAATCGGACAAGGGTGCAGCCCCCTTTTCCTTCCTCCTCTCCCCATCTTTCCTTCTCTCCTACTCCAACAGGGAAGGGGGGGAGTCCTACTCCCGGTGGGAGGAGGACTCCTCCTGGCGCGCCGACCCCCTCCCCCTTGATCATTTATATACGGGGGCAGGGGGCACCTCTAGCAACAACAACAATTGATCCTTGAGATCTCTTAGCCGTGTGCGGTGCCCCCCTCCACCATAGTCCACCTCGATAATATCATAGCGGTGCTTAGGCGAAGCCCTGCGACGGTAGAACATCAAGATCGTCACCACGCCGTCGTGCTGACAGAACTCTCCCTCGACACTCGCTGGATCGCAGTTCGAGGGACATCATCGAGCTGAACGTGTGCTAGAACTCGGAGGTGCCGTAGTTTCGGTGCTTGATCGGTCGGGCCGTGAAGATGTACGACTACATCAACCGCGTTGTTCTAATGCTTCCACTTTCGGTCTACGAGGGTACGTGGACACACTCTCCCCTCTCGTTGCTATGCATCACCATGATCTTGCATGTGCGTAGGATTTTTGTTGAAATTACTACGTTCCCCAACAGTGGCATCCAAGCCAGGTTTTATGCATTGATGTTATATGCACGAGTAGAACACAAGTGAGTTGTGGGCGATACAAGTCATATTGCTTACCAGCATTTCATACTTTGGTTCAGCGGTATTGTTGGATGAAGCGTCCCGGACCGACATTACGCGTACGCTTACGCGAGACTAGTTCTACCGATGTGCTTTGCACACAGGTGGCTGGCGGGTGTCAGTTTCTCCAACTTTAGTTGAACCAAGTGTGGCTACGTCCGGTCCTTGAGAAGGTTAAAACAACACTAACTTGAGGAACTATCGTTGTGGTTTTGATGCGTAGGTAAGAACGGTTCTTGCTCAGCCCATAGCAGCCACGTAAAACTTGCAACAACAAAGTAGAGGACGTCTAACTTGTTTTTGCAGGGCATGTTGTGATGTGATATGGTCAAGACGTGATGCTATATTTTATTGTATGAGACGATCATGTTTTGTAACCGAGTTATCGGCATTGGGCAGGAGCCATATGGTTGTCTCTTTATTGTATGCAATGCAATCGCCCTGTAATTGTTTTACTTTATCACTAAGCGGTAGCGATAGTCGTAGAAGCAATAGTTGGCGAGACGACAACAATGCTACGATGGAGATCAAGGTGTCGCGCCGGTGACGATGGTGATCATGATTGCTTGGAGATGGAGATCACAAGCACAAGATGATGATGGCCATATCATATCACTTATATTGATTGCATGTGATGTTTATCTTTTATGCATCTTATCTTGCTTTGATTGATGGTAGCATTATAAGATGATCTCCCACTAAATTTCAAGATAAAAGTGTTCTCCCTGAGTATGCACCGTTGCCAAAGTTCATCGTGCCCAGACACCACGTGATGATCGGGTCTGATAAGCTCTACGTCCATTTACAACGGGTGCAAGCCAGTTTTGCACACGCAGAATACTCTGGTTAAACTTGATGAGCGTAGCATATGCAGATATGGCCTCGGAACACTGAGACCGAAAGGTCGAGCGTGAATCGTATAGTAGATATGATCACCATAGTGATGTTCACCATTGAAAAGTACTCCATTTCACGTGATGATCGGTTATGGTTTAGTTGATTTGGGTCACGTGCTCACTTAGATGATTAGCGAGATGTCTATCTAAGTGGGAGTTCTTAAGTAATATGATTAATTGAACTTTAATTTATCATGAACTTAGTCCCGATAGTATTTTGCATTTCTATGTTGTTGTAGATCAATATCTTGCGTTGTTGCTTCCCTATGTTTTTATATATGTTCCTAGAGAAAACTATGTTGAAAGATGATAGTAGCAATGATACGGACTAGGTCCATGATCTGAGGTGTATCCTCATTGCTGCACAGAAGAATTATGTCCTTGATGCACCGCTAGGTGACAGACCTATTGCAGGAGCAGATGTAGACGTTATGAACGTTTGGCCAGCTCAATATGATGACTACTTGATAGTTTAGTGCACCATGCTTAACGGCTTAGAATCGGGACTTCAAAGACGTTTTGAAAGTCATGGACCATATGAGATGTTCCAAGAATTGAAGTTAATATTTCAAGCAAATACCCGAGTTGAGAGATATGAAGTATCCAACAAGTTATATAGCTAAAAGATGGAGGAGAATTGCTCAACTAGTGAGCAAGTGCTTAGATTGTCTAAGTACTACAATCGCTTGAATCAAGTGGGAGTTAATCTTCCAGATAAGATAGTGATTGGCAGAGTTCTCTAGTCATCATCACCAAGTTATTGGAACTTCATGATGAACTATAATGCAAGGGATGACGGAAATGATTCCCGAGCTCTTCGTGATGCTGAAATCGACGAAGATAGAAATCAAGAAAAGAGCATTAAGTGTTGATGATTGATAAGACCACTAGTTTCAAGAAAAGGGCAAAGGAAAAGGAAGGGAACTTCGAGTAAAATGGCAAGCAAGTTGTCACTCCCGTGAAGAAACCCAAAGCTGGACCAAACCCTAAAACTAAGTGCTTCTACTGCAAAGGAAATGGTCACTGGAAGCGGAAATCCCTGAATATTTGGTGGATAAGAAGGATGGCAAAGTGAACAAGGGTATGTTTGATATACAGGTTATTGATGTGTACCTTACTAGTGTTTATAGTAGCCCCTGAGTATTTGATACTTGTTCGATTGCTAAGATTAGTAACTCGAAACAGGAGTTACAGAATAAACAGAGACTAGTTGAGGGTGAAGTAACGATGTGGGTTGGAAGTGGTTCCAAGATTGATATGATCATCATCGTACACTCACTATATTTTTGAGATTAGTGTTGAACCTAAATAAATGTTATTTGGTGTTGGCGTTGAGCATAAATATGATTAGATCATATTTATTGCGATATGATTATTCATCTAAGACAGAGAACAAATTGTTATTCTGTTTACATGAATAAAACCTTCTTGATCATGGTGATGGTTGATTGATTGAATCTTGATCATGGTGATACACATATTCATAATATTGATGCCAAAAGATGCAAAGTTGATAATGATAATGCAACATATTTGTGGATCTGCCGTTTGGGTCATATCGGTGTAAAGCGCATGAAGAAACTCCATAAAGATGGATTTTTTGAGTGAAGTGGAGAATCATCGTAACAAGAAAATAAAGTTTCTACGATCTGATCATGGAGGAGAATATTTGAGTTACGAGTTTGGCCTTGATATAAAACAATGTGGAATAGTTTCACAGTTCACACCACTTGGAACACCACAACGTTATGGTGTGTGTAGGATCTTGAGAAGAGGTGTCTAGAGAGGGGGTGATTAGACACTAAGTACCAAAGTTGCAGTTTTTAACTTCTTTTAGGTTTAAATGGAGTTTAGGCACAAGTTTAACATTCTCAATCCATAACAAGCAAGCATGCAAAGAGTATATAGGCAGCAGAAAATAAAGCATGCAACTTGCAAAAATGTAAAGGGAAGGGTTTGGAAGATTCAAACGCAATTGGAGACACGGATGTTTTTGTCGTGGTTCCGATAGGTGGTGCTATCGTACATCCACGTTGATGGAGACTTCAACCCACGAAGGGTAACGGTTGCGCGAGTCCACGGAGGGCTCCACCCACGAAGGGTCCACGAAGAAGCGACCTTGTCTATCCCACCATGGCCGTCGCCCACGAAGGACTTGCCCCACTAGTGGTAGATCTTCACGAAGTAGGTGATCTCCTTGCCCTTACAAACTCCTTGGTTCAACTCCACAATCTTGTCGGAGGCTCCCAAGTGACACCTAGCCAATCTAGGAGACACCACTCTCCAAGAAGTAACAAATGTTGTGTTCATGATGAACTCCTTGCTCTTGTGCTTCAAATGACAGTCTCCCCAACACTCAACTCTCTCTCGTAGGATTTGGATCTGCTGGAAAGAAGATTTGAGTGGAAAGAAACTTGGGGAAGGCTAGAGATCAAGATTCATTTGGTTGGAATGGAATATCTTGGCCTCAACACATGAGTAGGTAGTTCTCTCTCAGAAATAGGATCTTTGGAAGTGTAGGCATTACGATGGCTCTCCACGAATGAAGAGGAGGTGGAGGGGTATATATAGACTCCACACAAAATCTAACCGTTACACACAATTTACCAAACTCGGTGGGACCGAATCATGAAACTCGGTCAGACCGATTTAGTAAACCTAGTGACCGTTAGGGTTTTTGGTGGGACTGACATGCATCTCGGTAGGACCGATTTGGTTAGGGTTAGGGCATTACGTAATCTCGGTGAGACCGATTACATAAACTCGGTGAGACCGATTTTGGTAATTAGCTAACCAGAGAGTTAGTCAGGCAAACTCGGTGAGACCGATTACTCAAACTCGGGAGACCGATTTGGGTAATAAGTTAACGAAAGTTTGCATTGTAATCTCGGTAGTACCGATTGCACAAACTCGGTGAGACCGATTTTGGTAATGGACATACACAGAGAAATTACAATCCCATCTCGGTGAGACCGAGATCCATATTGGTGAAACCGATTTGCTTAGGGTTTGTGGCAGTGGCTATGACATCGGAACTGGGTGGCGCCGGATAGAAAGAATTGGTAGGGCCGAGTTTGACTTTAGGTTTAGGTCATATGTGGATGTGAGAAAGTAGTGGAGTGTTTTGGAGCATATCACTAAGCACATGAGGCAAAAGGCTCATTAAGCAACACCTCATCCCTCCTTGATAGTATTGGCTTTTCCTATAGACTCAATGGATCTTGGACCACTAAAATGTAAAATGAAGAGTCTTGAGCTTGAAGCTTGAGCCAATCCTTTGTCCTTAGCATCTTGAAGGAGTTCCCACATCCTTTAGTCCATGCCACTCCATTGTTGAACTTATCTGAAACATACTAGATAAAAGTGTTAGTCCAACAAGAGATATGTTGACATTAATTACCAAAATCACCTAGGGAGCACTTGTGCTTTCAATCTCCCCCTTTTTGGTAATTGATGGCAACATACATCAAAGCTTTAGGTAAGGATATAAAGAATAGCAAGTAAAGCTTCGGAAATACATGTAACAAGCATAAGCTCCCCCTATATGTATGCAATCATGTGAATATGTAATATAGAAACATGTGAGAGCAAAAACCATGATAGAGTAGGAAATGTGTTACATGTATGTTGGCCATATGCATCAGAGCAAAGAATATTAAAGAAAATACCTTCATGCTCATGAGTCTTTCTTGCAAAACAGTATGTACATCAGCAAGAATTCATCATACACATGAGTGTGATGCATATACTTACCTTATAGTCTTGAGTTGGCTTATGGTGAAATGAACCTACACAAACAAGGTTAGATAACACAGGTACATCTACTAGCAAGAGCAAATAGAAGAAACCACAAGAATACCAAGACTGGGATGACATGTAGAGAGTGAGTATTGAGTACCACATTGGATTAGACATGTCCCCAAGAGTAAAGATATGCAATGAATTTGAATGACTCCTTTCCCTTAGATGTCTTGCTCCCCCTGAATCTAGCATGGGATAATGGGAGAAGATAGGGAAAAGAAAATCAGAGCTGAAAAATATAAATGAACAGAGCTTAATTAAAATAAGCACACAAGAACATGTCTTTCCCCCAAAAAGACATGTGGCATCTCTCCCCTTGAACAGCAAGCATCAGGGATCCTTGAGAAAAACTTTCTACTTGAGTATTCTCTCCCCCTGGAGATCTCTTTCTCCCCCTTAATACTCTCTCTGACGTGATCTCTCTAACTGATAAGCTTTGATGTGATCTCTCTCTCCCCCTTTGACATCAATTTCCAAGAAGGGTCTTCTGGAATTTGTTGTGAATGGGTTTGGTCCTTGAGTCAAAACACAAAGCACTGGATAAAATTTGTGATGCTTGTAGAGTACAAGATTCATTGAGTGGAGCTGGATTTAAAAGAACCACAAAATAAGTGGCAAACTGTTTTTCCTGTTGTGAAATCGGTGGAACCGAGTGGTATGCTTCGGTTGTACCGAAAAGATTCTGTTGGACCGAAAACAACAAATCTGTGAAACCGAGTTCATCACAGAGAAAACATTTGTCACCTCAGCTCACTAAACTAGAAGGGTCTCACAAAGATTTGCAAGGAATTAACGAAATGATATGCAATGAATTGGATGCTGGAAATGCAGAGCAAATAGAAAGAAAAGAGTGATATCTAGATGAAGTTTTTTTTGAAAGGGGAAACAAATATGCATGAGACAAATGCAAAAACACAAATAAGAACATGAGAGAACTTCATCTAGAGATGGTCGGTGACAAAGTCACCTATGTTAGAGTAAATTGACTTAGGAGTCAAGTGAGATCACTTGATCATAGGTCATACTCATCGTTTAAGCTCAAAATGGGGTTACCATTTTTCATTTAAGCATCTTGATGTATTCACATCTTGTCAAGTTGCTTTAGCTCATGACTTGGAGTAAAGCTTATCTAAGATGGAATAACATACCTTGGTTGGTGGTGTCGTCCATGTAGTTGAACTTGTGTGGGTTGCTCAAGGTTGATGTAGCTCATCAAGAGTTGGGAGCACCACTTGGAATTTGAGTCCATCTACCTACATGGATTAGTTCTTGCAAGGAAGAGAACTTGTGTATCCAAAATGACAATCATGAAGCTCAATCATAGAGTTTGTCAAAAGGATATGTTAGAATGATTCCGCGCTTCCTTGTATTCATCCACCATAGTGTAGAGACTTTGTGATGTAGAGATTGCTCAAGATGTGAGTAGATTACAATCTCATGGAATCTGATTCCACCAAGTACCTACATGGGTTAGATGACATGCAAGATGCAAATATATCCAAGATATAATATATTCATCATAAGAGAGATATCATGGATTAGTCATAAGCTCATGTCTTGCATGTATCCAATGGAGTTTCTACTCCAAGTTTGAAGCATCAATGATGTTCAATTCTCCTCTCAACCTGCAAAACACTTTCCCATCAAGGGGTTTAGTAAATATATCCGCTAATTGCTTTTCAGTGCGAACATGCTTAAGATTAATGTCACCCTTAGCAACATGATCTCGAACGAAATGATGACGAACTTCAATATGGTTAGTTCGAGAATGTTGTAATGGGATTATGACCAATTTTGATAGCACTTTCATTGTCACAAAGCAATGGAACATGTTTCACATATATCCCATAATCTTTAAGAGTTTGGGTCATCCAAAGTAATTGAGCACAACATGAACCAGCGGCAATGTACTCCGCTTCGGCGGTAGATAAGGATACCGAGTTTGGTTTCTTGGAGGACCAAGACACAAGAGATCTACCAAGAAATTAACAATACCCGAAGTGGACTTTCTATCAACTTTGTCTCCGGCATAGTCCGAGTCGGAATAGCCAACAAGATCGAAAGAGGCCCTCTTAGGATACCAAATGCCAAAATTTGGTGTATGAATTATGTATCTCACTATCCTTTTTACGTCCTTAAGATGACATTCTTTAGGAGCAGCTTGATATCTTGCACACATGCACACACTTAGCATAATATCGGGACGTGAAGCACATAGGTATTACAATGATCCAATCATAGAGCGATAAACCTTTTGATCAACCGGTTTACCATCTTTCGTCAAATCAAGATGTACACTAGTAGGCATGGGTGTAGACATACCTTTGCACTCTTGCATACTGAACTTCTTGAGTAAGTCCTTAGTGTACTTCGTTTGAGAGACAAAAGTACCTTCCTTAGTTTGCTTGATTTGAAACCCAAGAAAGAATTTGAGTTCACTCAACATTGACATCTCAAACTTCTCCGACATTAGCTTTCCAAACTTCAACTTGAGTGTAGCCTTGGGCGACGAGACGTGCTTTGTTGCGAACTAGTTGTCCATCTTCATCTTGCTTGTTGCGAAACACCCATTTGGTACCGATGATGTTGTGGTTGTTGTCGGGCTTCTCAACCAACGTCCAAACTTGGTTTCTCTCAAAGTTGTATAGCTCTTCATGCATAGCATTTATCCAATCTGGATCTTCCAATGCTTCTTCGACCTTCATAGGTTCAATGCTAGAGATGAAAGAATAGTTTTCACAAAAGTTAGCTAAACGAGTTTTAGAGCGAGTGATTCTCCCGGTTTGAATATCATTGTAGATTTGCTCGACGGGATGGTCTTTTGAAATTCTTGCTCGAACTCGTGAAAGCTTTTGCTTGGGTCTCGGTTGAACATCTTCTTCATCTTGTTTTTCTTCTTCTTGATCATCTTCATTGTTGGCGTTGTCGTTCTCTTGTAGAGGTGGAGAAGGAGGTTGTTGACGTTCGTGATGTTCTTCCTCGTTTTCTTCATCTTGGTGTGTTCCACTTGTGGATGCTTCCGTATCAACTCTCGGTTCACCTTGTCGTGAAGTAGAAGCTTCCACTTGGACGGACGAGGTACTCCTTCACCTCAGTTGGACGGACCTTGCCAATAGACAAGTCTTGGATTGCTTCTGAAGGGTCTTTATCTCCTACATCAATTGGCAATTGCTCTACTTGCGAGCCGTTAGATTCATCAAACTTCACATCTACCGTCTCTTCAACCTTTCGGGTGAAATTGTTGTAGACATGGTAAGTGTAAGAGTTTGAGCCATAACCTAGTAGGAAACCTTCATGAGACTTGGGAGCAAACTTTGAACGACGATGCTTATCAAGAATGTAGCACTTTGAGCCAAATACTCGAAAGTACCCAACTTGGGGTTTGTTACCGGTGAGGAGCTCGTATGCCGTCTTGCCGAGTAGCTTGTGAAGATAAAAGCGATTTGTTGCATGACAAGCTATCTCAACCGCTTCGCCCAAAAGTGCTTGATTGTCTTGTACTCATCAAGCATCGTTCTCGCCATTTTGATGAGCGTCCGGTTCTTCCTCTCAACAACTCCATTTTGTTGAGGTGTGTACGTAACCGAGAACTCGTGTGAAATCCCTTCTTCATCAAGAAAGGTGTCCACGTTTGCGTTCTTGAACTCCGTTCCGTTGTCGCTGCGAACCTTCTTGATCTTCACTTCAAATTGGTTTTGGGCCTTCCTAGCGAAGTTTTTGAAGGTCTTTTGGACCTGCGAGTTATCATCGAGAAAGAACACCCACGTAAATCTTGAAAAATCATCAACAATAAGTAGACCAAAATAATTTCCACCGAGACTTTTGTAAGCGTTGGGACCAAAGAGATCAATATGAAGTAGCTCGAGTGGCCTCCTTGTGGTCATGACGTTCTTCACGGGATGCCTTCCTCCGACCTGTTTACCTGCTTGACAAGCACCTTTGCGGTCTATCCTTATCAAATATGACATCGTTAACTCTAAGGATATGATTTCCTTTAATAAGCTTGTCAAGGTTTCTCATGCCAACGTGACCTAGTCGTCTATGCCATAACCAACCTTTTGAGGATTTAGCAATGAAGCAAGTTTTAGGTTGTGCCTTTTTAGAGAAATCAACAATGTAAAGACCATTTTATGATTGTCTCGACGAAACACATGACAATCTACTTCAGTAAATAGGACATTTAAACCGAAATCAGCAAGTCTAGATACTGAAAGTAAGTTGTAGCCAAGAGACTCAACGAGCATGACATTTTGAATGGGGCTATCATGTGAGATGGCCACCTTACCGAGGCCAACCACCTTACCCTTTGAGTTGTCACCGAAAGTGACATACTTTCGAGGACTATCATTTTTAGCAAGCTCACGAAACACGTCTTTATCTCCGGTCATGTGATCGGTACATCCTTGTCAAGAACCCATTCCTTTCCTCTGACACATATCCATGAAGATTTGCCATAAGACCAAAATGTCTCATTGCATCATCAAGATCAAAATCACTATCATCATCCTCATCATAGTATCCATGTTCAACATCGTCATGTGGTGGATCAAGTCCTAGAGAGGGTAATTCATTAGAGTGAGTTTGACAATGCTCTTGCTTATGAATTCTTATAGCTTCGGAAATAATATCACTAATAATTCCAACATCTCCTTTGGCACACATAAGGTCGTTAAGTTCAAATAGACGATCACCAAACATAGGATCACTAGTATTCATCTTACTCAAGGCAATAAACTTATAGAGAATCTCATCTAGATTTTTCAAGGAATAATTTGGAAAGCGTTCCTCAAGAAATTTCCATATAGTGTAGGCACACTCAAAAGTAGGCAAGATTCTAATCAAGTTTCTAGGCAAGCCTATAGTGATAAGATTAACAGTTCTAAGATTTCTAGTCATGTCAACAGATTCATCAAGGGTAGGATGCATAGGATGAACATGAGGTGCACAAGGGCTAGCAATGTACTTGTTCAATTGATATTGATTGAAAATCACAAGCATCTCATTTTTCCACTCATGAAAATACTCTCCATCAAGAATATGCACTCTATGTCTAACACTCGCCAAAGTAGACTCATCCATCTTCCTCCAATGGTGATTAAACCAAGGCAATGGAGACCAATGCTCTGATACCACTTGTAGGATCTTGAGAAGAGGTGTCTAGAAGAGGGTGATTAGACACTAAGTACCAAAGTTGCAGTTTTTAACTTCTTTTAGGTTTAAGTGGAGTTTAGGCACAAGTTTAACATTCTCAATCCATAACAAGCAAGCATGCAAAGAGTATATAGGCAGCGGAAAATAAAGCATGCAACTTGCAAGAATGTAAAGGGAAGGGTTTGGAAGATTCAAACACAATTGGAGACACGGATGTTTTTGTCGTGGTTCCGATAGGTGGTGCTATCGTACATCCACGTTGATGGAGACCTCAACCCACGAAGGGTAGCAGTTCTTGTGAGTCCACGGAGGGCTCCACCCATGAAGGGTCCACGAAGAAGCAACCTTGTCTATCCCACCATGGTCGTCGCCCACGAAGGACTTGCCCCACTAGCGGTAGATCTTCACGAAGTAGGCGATCTCCTTGCCCTTACAAACACCTTGGTTCAACTCCACAATCTTGTCGGAGGCTCCCAAGTGACACCTAGCCAATCTAGGAGACACCACTCTCCAAGAATTAACAAATGGTGTGTTGATGATGAACTCCTTGCTCTTGTGCTTCAAATGATACTCTCCCCAACACTCAACTCTCTCTCATAGGATTTGGATCTGGTGGAAAGAAGATTTGAGTGGAAAGCAACTTGGGGAAGGCTAGAGATCAAGATTCATATGGTTGGAATGGAATATCTTGGCCTCAACACATGAGTAGGTAGTTCTCTCTCAGAAATAGGATGCTGGAAGTGTAGGCTTGTTCTGATGGCTCTCTCCACGAATGAAGAGGAGGTGGATGGGTATATATAGACTCCACACAAAATCTAACCGTTACACACAATTTACCAAACTCGGTGGGACCGAATCATGAAACTCGGTCAGACCGATTTAGTAAACCTAGTGACCGTTAGGGTTTTCGGTGGGACTGACATGCATCTCGGTAGAACCGATTTGGTTAGGGTTAGGGCATAACGTAATCTCGGTGAGACCGATTACATAAACTCGGTGAGACCGGTTTTGGTAATTAGCTAACCAGAGAGTTAGTCAGGCAAACTCGGTGAGACCGATTACTCAAACTCGGGAGACCGATTTGGGTAATAAGTTAACCAGAAAGTTTGCATTGTAATCTCGGTAGTACCGATTGCACAAACTCGGTGAGACCGATTTTGGTAATGGACATACACAGAGAAATTACAATCCCATCTCGGTGAGACCGAGATCCATATTGGTGAAACCGATTTGCTTAGGGTTTGTGGCAGTGGCTATGACATCTGAACTGGGTGGCGCCGGATAGAAAGAATTGGTAGGGCCGAGTTTGACTTTAGGTTTAGGTCATATGTGGATGTGAGAAAGTAGTGAAGGGTTTTGGAGCATATCACTAAGCACATGAAGCAAAAGGCTCATTAAGCAACACCTCATCCCTCCTTGATAGTATTGGCTTTTCCTATAGACTCAATGGATCTTGGACCACTAAAATGTAAAATGAAGAGTCTTGAGCTTGAAGCTTGAGCCAATCCTTTGTCCTTAGCATCTTGAAGGAGTTCCCACATCCTTTAGTCCATGCCACTCCATTGTTGAACTTATCTGAAACATACTAGATAAAAGTGTTAGTCCAACAAGTGATATGTTGACATTAATTACCAAAACCACCTAGGGAGCACTTGTGCTTTCAATGTGTCCGAACGTCGTAACCGCACTTTATTGGATATTGTGCGACCTATGATGTCTCTTATCAGTTTACCACTATCATTTTCGGGTTATGAATTAGAGACAGTTGCATTCACTTTAAATAGGGCACCATCAAAATCCGTTGAGACGACGCCTTATGAACTGTGGTTTGGCAAGAAACCAAAGTTGTCGTTTCTTAAAGTTTGGGGCTGCGATGCTTATGTGAAAAAAGTTTCAACCTGATAAGCTCGAACCAAAATCGGAGAAGTGTGTCTTCATAGAATACCCAAAGGTAACTATTGGGTACACCTTCTATCACAGATCCGAAGGCAAGTTATTCGTTGCTAAGATGGATCCTTTCTAGAGAAGGAGTTTCTCTCGAAAGAAGTGAGTGGGAGGAAAGTAGAACTTGATAAGGTAATTGTACCTTCTCCCGAATTGGAAAGTAGTTCATCACAGAAATTAGTTCTAGTGATTCCTAAACCGATTAGTGGGGAAGTTAATGATGATGATCATGAAACTTCAGATCAAGTTACTACCAAACCTCGTAGGTCTTCCAAAGTAAGATCCGCACCAGAGTGGTACGGTAATCCCATTCTGGAAGTCATTTTACTAGACCATGATGAACCTACAAACTATGAGGAAGCGATGATGAGCCCAGATTCCGCGAAATGGCTTAAGGCCATGAAATTTGAGATAGGATCCATGTATGATAACAAAGTATGGACTTTGGTTGACTTGCTCGATGATCAGCAAGCCAAGTTAAATAAATGGATTTTCAAGAGGAAGACAAACTTTGATAGTAGTGTTACTATCTACAAAGCTCTACTTGTTGCGAAAGGTTTTCGACAAGTTCAAGGTGTTGAATACGATGAGATTTTCTCACTCGTAACGATGCTTAAGTCTGTCCGAATCATGTTAGCATTTGCCACATTTTATGAAATCTGGCAAATGGATGTCAAAACTGCATTCCTTAATTGGATATTTCTTAAAGAAGTGTTGTAAATGATACAACCAGAAGGTTTTGTCGATTCGAAAGGTGCTAACAAAGTGTGCAAGCTCCAGCAATCCATCAATGGACTGGTACAAGCATCTCAGAGTTGGAATATACGCTTGATGAGTTGATCAAAGCATATGGTTTTATGCAGACTTTTGGAAAGGCCTGTATTTACAAGAAAGTGAGTGGGAGCACTACAGCCTTTCTGATAAGTATATGTGAATGACATATTGTTGTTCGGAAATAATGTAGAATTTTCTGGAAAGCATAAAGGAGTGTTTGAATAAGAGCTATTCAAAGCAAGATCTCGGTGAAGCTGCTTACACATTGAGCATCAAGATCTATATAGATAGATCAAGACGCTTGATAAGATTTTTCAATTAGTACATACCTTGACAAGATTTTGAAGTAGTTCAAAATGGAACAGTCAAAGAAAGAGTTCTTGCATGTGATGCAAAGGTGTGAAGTTGAGTAAGACTCAAAACCTGACCATGGCAGAAAATAGAAAGAGAATGAAAAGTCATTCCCTATGCCTCAGTCATAGGTTCTATAAAGTATGCTATGTTGTGTACCAGACCTATTGTATACCTTACCTTTGAGTTTGGCAAGGAGTACAATTTTGATCTAAGAGTAGATCCTTTGGACAGCGATCAAGAATATTCTTAGTGAGGACTAAGGAAATATTTCTCGATAATGGAAGTGATAAAAGAGCTCGTCGTAAAAAGTTACAACGATGCAAGCTTTTACACCAATCCAGATGACTCTAAGTCTCAATCTGGAAACATATTGAAAGTGGAAGCAATTAGCTAGAGTAGCTCCGTGCAGAGCATTGTAGACATATAATATTTGCAAAATACATACGGCTCTGAATGTGACAGACCCATTGACTAAACTTCTCTCACGAGCAAAACATGATCATACCTTAGTACTCTTTGGGTGTTAATCCCATAGCGATGTGAACTAGATTATTGACTCTAGTAAACCTTTTGGGTGTTGATCACATGACAATGCGAGCTATGGGTATTAATCACATACAGATGTGAATATTGGTGTTAAATCACATGGTGATGTGAACTAGATTATTGACTCTAGTGCAAGTGGGATACTGAAGGAAATATGCCCTAGAGGCAATAATAAAGTTATTATTTATTTCCTTATATCATGATAAATGTTTATTATTCATGCTAGAATTGTATTAACCGGAAACATAATACATGTGTGAATACATAGACAAACATAGTGTCACTAGTATGCCTCTACTTGACTAGCTCGTTAATCAAAGATGGTTAAGTTTCCTAACCATAGACATGAGTTGTCATTTGATTAATGGGATTAAATCATTAGGAGAATGATGTGATTAACTTGACCCATTCCGTTAGCTTAGCACTTGATCGTTTAGTATGTTGCTACTGCTTTCTTCATGACTTATATATGGTCCTATGACTATGAGATTATGCAACTCCTGTTTACCGGAGGAACACTTTGTGTGCTACCAAACGTCACAACGTAACTGAGTGATTATAAAGGAGCTCTACAGGTGTCTCCGAAGGTACATGTTGGGTTGGCGTATTTCGAGATTAGGATTTGTCACTCCGTTTGTCGGAGAGGTATCTCTGGGCCCACTCGGTAATGCACATCACTATAAGCCTTGCAAGCATTGCAACTAATGAGTTAGTTGCGGGATGATGTATTATGTAACGAGTAAAGAGACTTGCCGGTAACGAGATTGAACTAGGTATTGAGATATCGACGATCGAATCTCGGGAAAGTAACATACCGATGACAAAGGGAACAACGTATGTTGTTATGCGGTTTGACCGATAAAGATCTTCGTAGAATATGTGGGAGCCAATATGAGCATCCAGGTTCCGCTATTGGTTATTGACGGAGGCGTGTCTCGGTCATGTCTATATTGTTCTCGAACCCGTAGGGTCCGCACGCTTAAGGTTTCGATGACAGTTATATTATGAGTTTATGAGTTTTGATGTACCGAAGGAGTTGGAGTCCCGGATGAGAACAGGGAGATGACGAGGAGTGTCGAAATGGTCGAGACGTAAAGATCGATATATTGGACGACTATATTCAGACTTCGGAAAGGTTCCGAGTAATTCGAGTATTTTTCGGAGTACCGGAGAGTTACGGGAGTTCGCCGGGGAGTATATGGGCCTTATTGGGCCATACGGGAATTGAGGAGAGAGGCCAAAAGGAAAGAGGCCGACGCCCCTCCTCTGGTCCGAATTGGAAATGGGGTGCAGCCCCCTTTTCCTTCCTCCTCTCCCCCTCTTTCATTCTCTCCTACTCCAACAAGGAAGGGGGGAGTCCTACTCCCGGTGGGAGGAGGACTCCTCCTGGCGCGCCCCTCCTGGCCGACCGACCCCCTCCCCCTTGATCCTTTATATACGGGGGCAGGGGGGCACCTCTAGACACAACAACAATTGATCCCTTGGATCTCTTAGCCGTGTGTGGTGCCCCTCTCCACTATAGTCCACCTTGATAATATCGTAGCGGTGCTTAGACGAAGCCCTGCGATGGTAGAACATCAAGATCGTCACGACGCCGTCGTGCTGACGGAACTCTCCCTCGACACTCGGCTAGATCGGAGATCGAGGGACGTCATCAAGCTGAACGTGTGCTAGAACTCGGAGGTGTCGTAGTTTCGGTACTTGATCGGTCGGGCCATGAAGACGTACGACTACATCAACCGCGTTGTTCTAACGCTTCCGCTTTCGGTCTACGAGGGTACGTGGACACAACTCTCCCCTCTCGTTGCTATGCATCACCATGATCTTGCGTGTGCGTAGGATTTTTTTGAAATTACTATGTTCCCCAACACTCACTACTCCAGCCTGAGGACGCTTAACTTCCGGGTTCTATTCTCCCTTGTTTCCAAGTCTGCCCTTGTTGTTTTCCTGACAATAGTAAGATGTCAATCCTACTAACCCTCAAGACTTTAGCTTGAGCATGAAGTCACACATTTCACTGTTTGAGTTTGAAACTATTGTTCTAAAAAACAATAATTATTTAGTAACACTAACATTTCTTGAATAAGTAGTTTGACCATTCTTTGACCATAGTTTGACCAAATTTGACCAAAATTCCAAAAAGCTGAAATAATTATTTAGTAACACTAATATTCTTGAATAATTATTTAGTAACACTAATACTTCTTGAATAAGTAGTTTGACCAGATTTTGACCAGATTTGACCAAAATTCAAGAAAAACTGAAATTTGAGGATAACTTTTTTTCCTTTTAGAATTTGAGGATTCTAAAAATTTGCAAACATGACATATGCCGTCAAAATCGGATGCAGATTTTGGTGCTGAACATTTTGATATATTATACTTTTTTCTGACATCGTATGCAAAAGTTATAGCCGTTTTACATTTTTCCTACACTTTTTGCAAAACATGTCCAAATTTAAGATTTTAAATTTTCTTAAGTAGTACATGTAGTAACATAACTACATCTCGAAGGATTTCAATTTTTGAGGTTTTTATCATTTTCTTTTGCTTTTTACAAAACTGAAAAGGCGATCCACGGCGGGGGGGGGGGGGGGGGTAGAGTTAAAAAAACCCAGTACTTAGTAGTAGCACGGGTTTTTACCCCTCGCTACTACTATGGCATGTCCCCGAGGGGCACGGTTGAGACCGCTTAGTAGTAGCGAGGGTAAACTCAACCTTCTACTATCAACTTAGTAGTAGCACGGGTTTATAACCCTCGCTACTACTATGGCATGGCCCAGGGGTAGTAGTAGCGAGGGTTAAAAACCAACGCTACTGCTATCAACTTAGTAGTAGCGAGGGTTAAAAACCCGCTCTACTACTATTGCATGTCCCGGGGGGCATGGCAGAGAACACTTAGTAGTAGCGAGGGTTAAAATCCCGCGCTACTGCTATCAACTTAGTAGTAGCGAGGTTTAAAAACCTGCGCTACAAGTAAGTAGCAGTAGCGAGGGTTATAAACCCGCGCTTCTAGTAAGCGTCTGTGTATAAGCTTTTCCCTAGAAGTGATTAGTCATAAAGAACTCACATACTTATTGCAAAAATCTACAATTAATCAAAACAAAGTACTACACGCATGCTCCTAGGGGAAGGGTTGGTAGGAGTTAACCATCGCGCGATCCCTTCATCCACACATAAGGAAGACAATCAATAAATAAATCATGCTCCAACTTCATCACATAACGGTTCACCATACGTGCATGCTATGGGAATCACAAACTTTAACACAAGTATCTATCTAATTCACAATTACTCCACTAGCATGACTCTAATATCACCATCTTCATATCTCAAAACAATCATAAAGAATCAAACTTCTCATAGTATTCAACACACTTTTTATGAAATTTTTATTATATCCATCTTGGATGCCCATCATATTAGGACTAATTTTCTAACCAAAGAAAATTACCATGCTGTTCTAAAAGACTCTCAAAATAATATAAGTGAAGCAGGAGAGATCAATAATTTCTATAAAATAAAACCACTGCCGTGCTCTAAAAAGATATAAGTGAAGCACTAGAGCAATATTGCCTAGCTCAAAGGATATAAGTGAAGCACATAGAGTATTCTAATAAATTCCTATTCATGCGTGTCTCTCCCAAAAGGTGTGTATAGAAAGGATGATTGTGTTAAACTAAAAAGCAAAGACTCAAATCATACAAGACGCTCCAAGCAAAACACATATCAAGTGGTGAATACAAATATAGCCTCAAGTAAAGTTACCGATAGACGAAGAGGAAAGAGGGGATGCCTTCCGGGGCACCCCCAATCTTAGGATTTTGGTTGTCCTTGATACCTTGGGGTGCCTTGGGCATCCCCAAGCTTAGGCTCTTGCCACTCCTTATTCAAAAATCCATCAAATCTTTACCCAAAAACTTGAAAACTTCACAATACAAAACTTCAACAGAAAATCTCATGAGCTCTGTTAGTATAAGAAAATATAACACCACTTTAACGTACTGTAATGAACTCATTATTTATTTATATTGGTGTTAAACCTACCGTATTCCAACTTCTCTATGGTTCATACCCCCCGATACTACTCATAGATTCATCAAAACAAGCAAACAACACACGAAAAACAAAATTTGTCAAAAACAGAACAGTGTGTAGCAATCTGTAACTTTCGAACACTTCTGTAACTCCAAAAGTACTGAAATAAATTGGTGGACGTGAGAAATTTTTCTATTAATCATCTTCAAAAAGAATCAACCTAAAATCACTCTTCTATAAAAAAATGACAGCTCTTCTCGTGAGCGCAAAAGTTTCTGTTTTTTACAGCAAGATCGCAAAGACTTCACCCAAGTTTTCCCAAAGGTTCTACTTGGCACAAACACTAATTAAAACATAAAACCACATCTAAACAGAGGATAGACGAATTATTTATTACTAAACAGGAACAAAAAGCAAAGAACAAAAATAAAATTGGGGTGCCTCCCAACAAGCGCTATCGTTTAACGCCCCTAGCTAGGCATAAAAACACGAATAGATCTAGGTATTGCCATCTTTGGTATACAATTCTTCAATTGAACACAAATAATCATTAGGAGGTTCTTTGGTTTTGTTAATGATCAAACTCCTCGGCAAGAAATCAAGAAATTCATTTGTGGAAAAGGGTTCCTTAATGATATTGAAAAAATTGGGGTGAACACTTATTGATTTGAGATCTTCATTTAACTTACTAGTAGGTTCACCTTTATTCTTAGGAACGTAGATAAACTTGGCAACTTTGGTAGGAGGAGGATTTGAGGTGTTTTTAACGACAGAAAAAGCGGAACCCAAGTTGGTAATAATATCTTCGAGTTTATCAATTCTAGTAGAATCTTGATCTATCTTTTCATTAACTATGGGTTCCTTTTCCCTAAGATTCTTTAGAGTGACTCCTACCTTAGATCCATATTGAGTAATTTGGTTGTGGATCTTTTTATCCAAATTTTCGATTAACTCAACAGTGGCAATTTTATTTTCAATAATATCAAGCCTTTGCATCACATGTTCCAAGGTTAAAATAGTTCCATTCACCAGAAGAGGTGGTGGGCCTAACAAATCTATCATGGCATTATAAGAATCAAAAGTATGGCTTCCAAAGAAATTCCCTCCAGTAATGGTGTCAAGAACATATCTGTTCCAAGGAGTAATGCCTACATTAAAATTGCGAAGAAGAATGGAGGTGGGTTGCTTTCTAGTAGATCTATTTTGAGCATTGCAAATTCTATACCAAGCGTCTTTTAGATTTTCTCCCTCCCTTTGTTTAAAACAGAGAACTTCATTATCGGGAGTACTAAAAATGATAGGAGGACTAGCCATGAGGGCGAAACAAACGATCCAACACGCGGCCGCACAAGAAGCAAGCGAAAATAGATTAACTGAAGAGGGGTGAAGAAAAGGCAAAGGTTTTCGAAAATCGTTTTAGAAGTGGGGGAGAGGAAAACGAGAGGCGAATGGCAAATAATGTAATTAGAGGGAGAAGAGTTTAAGATGGGTACTTGGTATGGCTTGACTTGACATAGATCTCCCTGGCAACGGCACCAGAAATCCTTCTTGCTACCTCTTGAGCTTCCGTTGGTTTTTCCCTTGAAGAGGAAAGGGTAATGCAGCAAAGTAGCGTAAGTATTTCCCTCCATTTTTGAGAACCAAGGTATCAATCCAGTAGAAGAAGATGCACAAGTCACCTAGTACATGCACAAACAATCAAGAACCTAGCAACCAAAGCGCTAAGGGGTTGTTAATCCCTTCACAGTCACTCGGAAAAGTGAGATGTAATAGAGATAGATAAACGATAAAGTAAATATTTTTGGTTTTTTTGTTGTATAGATTGGAAAGTAAAGATTGCAAAATAGTAGATCGGAAACTAGGGAGATGTAAACAAGATTCAATAGTATGGAAAAGAGACCCAGGGGCCATAGGTTTCACTAGTGGCTTCTCTCGAGATAGCATGTATTACGGTGGGCGAACAAATTACTGCCGAGCAATTGATAGAAAAACACATAATTATGAAGACATCTAAGGCAATGATGATGAACATAGGCATCTCGTCCGTGTCAAGTAGACCAAAATGATTCTGCATCTACTACTATTACTCCACACATCGGCCACTATCCAGCATGCATCTAGAGTATTAAGTTCATAAGAACGGAGTAACGCATTAAGGAAGGTCACATGATGTAGATGGATAAACTCAAGCAATATGACATAAACCCCATTTTTTATCCTCGATGGCAACAATACAATACATGCCTTGGTGCCCCTACTGAAACTGGGAAAGGACACCGCAAGATTGAACCCAAAGCCAAGCACTTCTCCCATTGCAAGAAAGATCAATCTAGTAGGCCAAACTAAACCAATAATTCGAAGAGACTTGCATAGATATAAAATCATGCATATAAGAATTCAGAGAAGAACCAAATAATATTCATAGATAATCTGATCATAAATCCAGAATTCATCATATCTCAGCAAACAAACCGCAAAAGAATATTACATCGAATAGATCTCCAAGAACATCTGGAGAACTTTGTATTGAGAATCAAAGAGAGAGAAGAAGCCATCTAGCTAATAACTATGGACCCGAAGGTCTGTGGTAAACTACTCACAACTCATCGGAGAGGTAATGGTGTTGATGTAGAAGCCCTCCATGATCGATTCCCCTCGAAAGGATGCCGGAAAAGTCCCCAAGATGGGATCTCCTGGGTATAGAAGGTTGCGGCGGTGGAAAAGTGGTTTCGTGGCTCTCCTTGATGTTTTAGGGTATAAGAGTATATATAGGCGAAAGAAGTACGTCGGTGGAGCTACGAGGGGCCCACGAGGGTGGGGGGCGCGCCCTCCTACCTCTTGGCCTCCTCGTTCCATCTCCGACTTCATCTCCAAGTCTTCTGGTTTGCTTTCGGTCCAAGAAAGATCATCGCGAAGGTTTCATTTCGTTTGGGCTCCATTTGGTATTCCTTTTCTGCAAAACTCTAAAATAGGAAAAGAACATAAACTGACACTGGGCCTCCTGTTAATAGCTTAGTCCCAAAAATAACATAAAAGAGCATATTAAATCCCATTAAACATCCAAAACAGATAATATAATAGCATGGAACAATAAAAAATTATAGATACGTTGAAGACGTATCAGTTCCCTACCAAAACCATCAGGCTTGTTGTGAGAAGCTTTGGTTTGTGAGAAGCATATCCCCAAACCTGCCCCAAATGGGACAAAAACATTACCACGTCATGTTGATGCCACTCCATGATAGCATGCCAAGTTTCATGAATTTCAGACAAGTTTTGGATTTACTAGAATTTAAAAACAAGGAATCTCAATGTCTGCGGCCGAGGGACGGTGGCAGGGTGTTTGACATTCGTTCCCATTTCCTGCATGGGACCTAAGCATGCAACCAAGGACACAAATTTAAATTTTCAACCAATTTATATGCATTAGAGCATGTGCATGTAGTTCAAATTTGAATTATGCACATGAATGCATAGGAAACTGAGTTAATGCATAAAAATGTCCAAACGAACCCCGAAAAATCCCAAAAATTGATACAACACTCGTGTTGTTCTATGTTGACACTAGAAATTTTTTGAAAGCAATAAGAGGCAGCGGATATCATTTCGTCCTCGAAGTTGGGACGTTTGTACCGAAACCATCAGGCTTGTTGTGAGAAGCTCTGGTTTGTGAGAAGCATATCCCCAAACCTGCCACAAATGGGACAACAAAATTACCACGACATGTTGATGCTGCTCCATGATAGCATGCCAAGTTTCATGAATTTCGGACGCGTTTTGCATTTACTAGATTTAAAAACCAGGTATCTCAATGTTTGCGGCCGAGTGACGGTGGCATGATGTTTGATACTCATTCCCATTTCTTGCATGGGACCTAATTAAGCATGCAACCAAGGACACAGATTTGAATTTTCAACCAATTTATATGCATTAGAGCATGTGCCTGTAGTTCACATTTGAATTATGCACATGAATGCATAGAAACTCAGTTAATGCATAAAAATGTCCAAGCGAACCCCCAAAAATCCCAAAAATTGACACAACACTCATGTTGTCCTATGTTGACACTAGGAACTTGTTGCAGACTTCATATCTCTCAACTCGGGCATTTGCTTGAAATATTAACTTCAACTCTTGGAACATCTCGTATGCTCCATGACGTTCAAAACGTGTTTGAAGTCCCGATTCTAAGCCGTAAAGCATGGCACACTGAACTATCGAGTAGTCATCAGATCGAGCTTCCCACACATTCAAAACATCGGCATCTGCTCCTGCAGCAGGCCTTTCACCTAGCGGTGCTTCAAGGACATAATTCTTCTGTGCAGCAATGAGGATAAACCTCAAGTTACGGACCTAGTCCGTGTAGTTGCTACCATCATCTTTCAACTTAGATTTCTCTAGGAACGCATTAAAATTCAAGGGAACGGTACCACGGGCCATTGATCTACAACATAGATATACAAATACTATCAGGACTAAGTTCATGATAAATTAAGTTCAATTAAGCAAACTACTTAAGAACTCCCACTTAGATAGACATCCCTCAAGTCATCTAAATCATATGTGATCCAAATCAACTAAACCATGTCTAATCATCGCGTGAGATGGAGTAGTAACCAATGGTGAACATCTCTATGTTGATCATATCTACTATATGATTCACGTTTGACCTTTTGGTCTCCAGTGTTCCGAGGCCATGTCTGTACATGCTAGGCTCGTCAAGTTTGACCCAAGTATTACGCATGTGCAAAACTGTCTTGCACCCATTGTATGTGAACATAGAGCTTATCACACCCAATCATCACGTGGTTGTCGGCGTTCTGGATATGGGGGTATCCAGACTTGCCTGCCTGCGGCCCACCACGTGGCTCCACCAACGGCCTGGTACGGCCTAGCTTTAGCCTCAACAACTCAAGACCATCGCGAGGTGGAAGACATCAAGCCCCCCGAGGGGATCGGCCTCCTCAGGCCGGCTCCCGAGGGGCGGAGAGTTCTATGTAGGGTGCACCTCACGAGGCTCAGCTGACGTGAGCCATGACGACCAAGGCCAGGTGGGCGCCAGCCGGGCGCAGAGCGCCAGTTTTCACTTTGGTGCAGGGGAGGCAAGCCACGGGCGTGGAGTCCCGAGGAATTAGCCAAAGGTTTCCATTCTGGTGCAACAAGAACAAGACCGCCAGGATGGCAGGACGGAGGTCATCACTGAGGCCACCACAGCGTCATGACCAGGGTCTTTTCGCAGGCGAAGTCCACTTTAGTCAGGATAAGCTGTACTACTCTCCCCTTTGAAATCCGGCCATTGTGGGATCCCATCCCGCCAACATTTGGGAAGAGGACCAAGGCCACTATAAATAGGACTTAGCCACCACCATAGAGGGGGGCGGGTTCACATCCAGTTCACCTCACCAGCTCTCTCGAGCTCAAGAACACCTCACCTCCTGAGGCCAGTTCATCCACTATACTAGTTCGTCCTCGACCCTTTGAGGCAATCCATCAAAACGCTGGAGTAGGGTAATACACCGCAAGGTGGCCCGAACTAGGATAAACTGTTGTGTCTCTTTGTCTCTTCGAGCTCGACGCGCAAGGCTTAGGAGGATCGCGAGTAGGCAGGCTCGGTAGGTTGAGATCTCCGCACGCACCCCAGAGTTCGAACCTTTCAAGGGTTTGCGGAACCCGTAATCCGACATTTGGCGCGCCAGGTAGGGGTGCGTCGGGGATCCCCTGTTTCGTCCGTCAGATCGCACCATCGGATTCAATGGCGGGCACTTCTTCATCGACTCGACCGACGCGCGCCTTTGAAGGAGCACCAGGGCTGCGCCCTTTCACCCCCTCCCCGCAACGGGTGGAATGGCCACCCAAGTTCAGGCCTGAGCTGCCGCCACACTACGATGGTGCAGCGGACCCGGCTGGCTTCCTCCAGGCGTACGAAGAGGCAATCTGGGCGGCCGCCGGAGACGACAAGATGAAGGCCAACTGGCTCCTCATGGCCCTTGTAGGAGTGTCGCGCACCTGGCTGCTCCACCTGCCGGAGTCCTCCATGCCCTCTTCGGAGGAGCTACGTAGCTTTTTCCTCGCGCACTTCACGACACCGGTGCCCCGTGTCATTGCAGCTCTCTTAGGCGGCTTGCAAGCGCCACCTTCTGATCGACATACCCAGCAGTTCTACTGACAAGTGAGCACTGCTTAGGTGAGCTCAGGGGCTCCTCCTGGCTGGGCAGCGCCGAAGACCGACCTCGCCTTCGGCCCAGAAGACCATCCAGCGACCAAAGTGGGGGCAGGAGCACTCTCGATGCTCTGCACCCCCACCATCTACAACATGGCAGTCACCAGGACCCTCGTCGATGGCCGAGCCGGCCTCAATGTGCTCTCCGCAGAGGCGTTCGGCCTGCTGCACGTGCCTGCCGGCCGGCTCCACCCCACCATGCCCTTCTCCGGGGTCAGCAGTGGCTTCAAACGCCCTTTGGGGCAATTCGTCTCGCTATTACCTTCGGGACCCGCGACAACTACCGCACCGAGCTCATCGACTTCGACATTGCCCGGATTGACTTGCCATACAATTCCATCCTCGGATACCCCGCCTTGGCCAAGTTCATGGCAGCAAGTCACCTAGCTTACAACCTCATGAAGATGCCAGGCAGCAATGGTGTCCTCACGGTGGCGGGGGACACCAAAGACACGGTGCAGGCCCTCAAGCTCACCTTCAAGCCGGCGGCCGCAGCACTGTCTGGTGAGGAGAAGGGTCCCGAGGCCCTTGGAGCAGCACCGGCCAAGAAGAAGCAGTTGTTCTCCCAAGACCGAGCCGAGACGAAGCAAGTGCTGGTCAGTGAGGAGGGGGCAAGCAGCACCACCTTCACCATAGGAGCCGGCCTCCCACACGACCAGGAGAAGGCGCTGGTCGACTTCTTGCGCGCCAACAAGGACGTATTCACTTGGGAGCCCAAGGACCTGACGGGGGTCTCGAGGGGAATAATCGAGCACCACCTGAAGGTATGCCCAAACATACGACCGGTGAAACAGAAGGCCCGACGCCAGTCCACCGAGAAGCAAGCATTCATCATCCAAGAAACCCGAAAGCTGCAGGACGCAGGGGTTATCAGAGAGGTACGATACCTGGAGTGGCTGTCGAACCCCGTTGTCGTCCCCAAGAAAGGAGGAAATGAGCACATGTGTGTCGACTTCACCAACCTCCGCAAGGCCTACCCTCAAGATCCCTTCCCACTTCCTCGCATCGATTAGAACATGGACTCCACCGCCGAATGCGACCTGTTGTGCTTCTTGGATGTCTTCTCAGGCTACCACCAGATCAAGATGGTCGTGCAAGATGTGGAGAAGACAGCATTCTTGACCCCCTGGGCACACAACTCGGGAGAAATGCGGAGGCCTATGTTGATGACATAGTAGTGAAGTCTCGGGAGGCTGGGACCCTGATAGAAGATTTCGAAGAGACATTTGCCAGCTTGCGCAAGGTGGACCTTCGGCTCAATCCTGAGAAATGTGTATTCGGAGTCCCCTCTGGCAAGCTGCTGGGCTTCCTGGTGTCGCACAGAGGGATCGAGGCAAATCCAAAGAAGGTCAAGGCAATAGAATACATGAGCCCCCCACAGACCCTGAAGGAGATGCAGAAGCTGGCGGGCTACGTAACCTCGCTAGGGAATTTCATCTCCAAGCTGGGGGAGCACACCCTCCCGTTCTTCAAGCTGATGAAGAAGAAGGGGCCGTTCGAGTGGACCCCGGAGGCAGACGCAGCCTTTCAAGACCTCAAGAGATACTTGACCAGCCCACCAGTGATGGTGGCACCGTGCCCTCTCGAGCCTTTGGTGCTCTATTTTGCAGCCACCCCTCACTCAGCCAGCGCCGCCCTAGTGGCGCTAAGGGAGGAACACACGTCCAGGGACCCTCGGCAGGATGCCCGACCACCAAGCAAAGCACAACACCCACAAGACAGCACACCTGGGGCCTCGGCCAACCCGGCGGCCGAAATCCCTCCCGAGGCTGCGATTAGCCCCATGGATAGGAGGCTCCTGAGGACGGGCCTCGTGAGGCCACCAAAGACCCATGTCCTCAAGAAGAACAAGACTCCACTTATGCCTCTCCCCTCGTCAAGCACCCTGTCTACTTCATCAGCATGGTGCTGAGGGTGGCACGGGCGCGTTACCCCATGCCTCAGAAGCTCTTGCTCTTGCTCCTTGTCACCTCCCGAAAGCTGCGCCACTACTTCCAAGGCCACCCCATCAAAGTTGTGTCGGCATACCCACTGGAGAGGGTGCTCCGGAGCCTAAACGCCGCCGGGAAAGTTGCAGAATGGAACATCGAGCTTTAGGCGTTCCATCTCGAGTTCAGCACTACCAGGGTCATCAAGGGTGCAGCCCTCGTGGACTTTGTGGCCGAGTGGACTGACATTCCCGACCAAGGGGTGAGCGAGAACCGCTCCCACTTACCTGGAGATGAGGAACCACACGGGTGGATCATGTACTTTGATGGAGCGTTCGCACGCAAGGCACAGGAGCAAGGGCCGTCCTCATCTCACTCACCAAGGTCAAGCTCTGCTACGCAGTACAACTCTGGTTCAAGCAGGGCGAGAAGGTCTCCAACAACATCGCGGAATTCGAGGGCTTGCTCGCCGGACTCAGGGCCGCGGCAGCACTGGGGGTGAAGCGCCTCATGATGACCCACAAGTGTAGGGGATCTATCATAGTCCTTTCGATAAGTAAGAGTGTCGAACCCAACGAGGAGCAGAAGGAAATGATAAGAGGTTTTCAGTAAGGTTTTCTCTGCAAACCTTTGAAATAATAGGTGATAGATAGTTTCGTGATAAGATAAATAGTAACGAGCAAAAAGTAAATAAAGTAAATAAAGTGCAGCAAGGTGGCCCAATCGTTTATGTAGCAAAGGATAAGCCTGGACAAATTCTAATAATGAGGAAGGAGCTCCCGAGGACACATTGGGAATTATCGTCAAGCTAGTTTTCATCACATTCATAAGATTCGCGTTCGGTACTTTGATAATTTGATATGTGGGTGGACCGGCACTTGGGTACTGCCCTAACTTGGACAAGCATCCCACTTATGATTAACCCCTATTGCAAGGATCCGCAACTACAAAAAGGAGTATTAAGGTAAACCTAACCACAACATTAAACATATGGGCCCATATCAACCCCTAACGAAGCAACACATAAACTAGGGTTTAAGCTTTTGTCACTCTAGCAATCCATCATCTACTTATTACTTCCCTATGCCTTCCTCTAGGCCCAAATAATGGTGAAGTGTCATGTAGTCGACGTTCACATAACACCACTAGAGGAAAGACGACATACATCTCATCAAAATATCGAACGAATACCAAATTCACATGACTGCTAATAGCAAGACTTCACCCATGTCCTCAGGAACAAACGTAACTACTCACAAAGCATATTCACGTTCATAATCAGAGGAGTGATAATATGCATAAAGGATCTGAACATATGATCTTCCACCAAGTAAACCAATTAGCATCAACTACAAGGAGTAATCAACACTACTAGCAACCCACAGGTACCAATTTGTGGTTTTTATACAAGATTGGATACAAGAGATGAACTAGGGTTTTGAGAGGAGATGGTGCTGGTGAAGATGTTGATGGAGATTGACCCCCTGCCGATGAGAGGATCGTTGGTGATGACGTTGGTGATGATTTCCCCCTCCCGGAGGGAAGTGTCCCTAGCAGAACAGCTCCGCCAGAGCCCTAGATTGATTCCGCCAAGGTTCCGCTTCGTGGCGGCGGAGTTTCGTCCCGTAAGCTTGCCCTGATTTTTCCAGGTAAAAGTGATGATATAGCAGAAGATGGACGCCGAGGCCCAATACAAGGGGCCCAAGAGATAGGGGGCGCGCCCTGTGGGTGGCGCCTGTCTCTGGACAGTGTGGGCCCCCGGCCTATTTCTTTTGCTCATAAATTCTTAATAAATCCAAAAGTTGTTTTGTGGAGTTTCAGGACTTTTGGAGTTGTGCAGAATAGGTTTCCAACGTTTGCTCCTTTTCGGCCCGAATTCCAAATTAAGCATTCCCCCTCTTCATCGTAAACCTTGTAAAATAAGAGAGAATAGCCATAAGTATTGAGATATAATGTGTAATGACAGCCCATAATGCAATAAATATTGATATAAAAGCATGATGCAAAATGGACATATCAACTCCCCCAAGCTTAGACCTTGCTTGTCCTCAAGCGGAAGCCGAAATCGAAAAATATGTCTGCATGTTTAGAGATAGAGGTGTCGATAAAAATAAAATACGGACATGAGGGCATCACGATCATTCTAATAACAGTAACATATATAGATTTTGTCATATGATCTCCTATGCTCAAGTAATAAGCAATTCACAATGTCAAGTATGGTTCATAAACTTCAATGGGAACTAACAAACTATAATCTCAGTCAATGAAGCAATTGCAATTTATCGTAACATCAGAAAGAGTCAATAATAGAGCTTTTCAACAAGCTCACATACTCAACTATCTCGTAGTCTCCCATAATTGCTAACACTCACGCAATACTTGTGGTTATAGAGTTTCAGCCGGACACTGAGAAAGATAGGGGCTTATTGTGTTGCCTCCCAACGTATTCACCTTTAGGTGATGTCAACAATAATAGCCTATGCCAACTTACATCCAATTGGATATATGTATCATGATCTTTCAAACACGAGGAGCTTGCCAAAGGATAAAATGAAAAATGGGAAAGGTGAGGATCACCTTGACTCAAGCATAAAGTAAAAACATAAAGTAAAAGATAGGCCCTTCGCAGAGGGAAGCAGAGGTTTTCATGCGCGTTTAGGGTTGATGCATGAAATCGTAATGCAAAAGAACGTCACTTTATATTTCCCCTTGTATGTGGACCTTTATTATGCAATCCGTCGCTTTTATTACTTCCACAACAAGTTCGTACAAGCTTATTTTCTCTGCACTAATAAGTCATACATATTTAGAGAGCAATTTTTATTGCTTGCACCGATGACAACTTACTTGAAGGATCTTACTCAATCCATAGGTAGGTATGGTGGACTCTCATGGCAAAACTGGGTTTGAGGATATTTGGAAGCACAAGTAGTATCTCTACTTGGTGCGAGGAATTTGGCTAGCAAGAGGGGGAAAGGCAAGCTCAACATGTTTGGAAGGTCAATGACAATATACTTTAACTGAGATGTCGGGAAACATAAACCATTATGTTGTCTTCCTTGTCCAACTTCAACTCTTTTAGCATGTCATACTTAATGAGTGCTTCACTATCATAAAGGATGTCCAAGATAATATATCTATATGTGAACCCCTCTTTCGTTATCACTTCCTATTAATTGCAACGATGACCAAGTCTACGTTCATCAAATCTCAACAATTTTTATGCCTCATACTTTCCATGTGTGAAGTTATCACTATCCATAAGATCAATATGAACTCTTTTGTTCTTTCTACTTTCTCAAGATCATAGCAACAAAGCAAAGCCCTTGACTCAACACTAATCTTTATTATAGAAAGCACACGGACTCGCTTACAGAAAGAGATCACAATGCAAAACTCAAAACTACTTGATATCAAAACTTCAATCTACTAGATCAAGATACTACTGAAAGGATCAAACTAAATAAAGCGGTAAAGATAGGAGTGTGATGGTGATACGATACCGGGGCACCTCCCCCAAGCTTGGCAGTTGCCAAGGGGAGTACCCATACCCATGTGATTATTTCCTCGGAGGTGATGGAGGTGGTGATGATGACGGTGGATAATCGCACATCGAGCGTAAAAGCTCCTCCAACTTGCGGATAATGCCCTTGAGCCCAGCAATATGATCCTTCAACAAAATATTCTCCTATGTGAGATACTTGTTCTGTATGCGGGCTAACTCAATCATCTTCAAAGCCTCAATCTCTAATGGAGTGAAAAGGTTAGGTAAAGGTTGAGGGATGTCTTCTTCTTTCACCACCGGAGCCTGAACCTCCATGGCCTTCTTGATCCCTTCATCCTTGTTGACCTCTTCTGGTTCCTCTCTTTTCAACTCTATCTTCAATAGCCAAGCATCCTTGTCTTCGTTGTTGGAGGAGGGAGAAGTCATGGTGCTCTAATCTGAAACAGAAACAGCTCGAAACGAAAACAGAGGATATTTGCATGATACGGTGGTCAAAACCTTAGGGAGTATATATAATGAATTTTTACCGACCAAAGTACGTAGCATACAAGAAAACAGAGTCCGGGAGGCACACGAGGTGCCCACGAGACAAGGGGCGCGCCCTACAGGGGGTGGCTCGGCCTCCTCTCTCGTGGGAGCCTCGTGCCCCTTTCCGACTACTTCTTTCTTCCTAAAATTCTTAAATAATCCAAAACTGATAAAAATTACCATTAGAGTTGTTTTGGAGTCGGTTTACTTAACGTAGCACGTACCTATGCCTTTTCGGGGTCTGGAACGTTCTAGAAAGTGTCTCTTATGTATTCCTCGGGGGTTATGGTTTCAATAATATTAGTTTCAACATTGATAGGATTACCTGAAATATAATGTTTAATTCTTTGACCGTTAACCACCCTCGGATTTGTGCCTTCGAAGTTGTTGATTTTTATAGCACCAGAACGATAGACCTCCTCGATAACGTAGGGACCTTCCCATTTTGAGAGAAGTTTTCCTGCAAAAAATCTTAAATGAGAGTTGAATAATAACACATAATCTCCTAAGTTAAACTCACGCTTTTGTATCCTCTTATCATGCCAGCGTTTGACTTTTTCTTTGAAAAGCTTGGCATTCTCATATGCTTGGGTTCTCCATTCATCAAGTGAGCTAATATCAAACAACCTCTTCTCGCCGGCAAGTTTGAAGTCATAATTGACCTCTTTAATAGCCCAATATGCTTTATGTTCAAGTTCAAGAGGTAAATGACATGCTTTTCCATAAACCATCATATATGGAGACATACCCATAGGATATTTGTATGCAGTTCTATAGGCCCATAATGCATCATCAAGTTTTTTGGACCAATTCTTTCTGGATCTATTCACAGTCTTTTGCAAAATTAATTTGAGCTCTCTATTGCTCAACTCTACTTGACCACTAGACCGCGGGTGATAAGGAGATGCGATTCTACAATTGACATCATACTTAGCAAGCATCTTACGGAAAGCACCATGAATAAAGTGTGAACCACCATCAGTCATAATATATCTATGGACTCCAAACCTCAGAAAAATAACTTCTTTAAGCATTTTAATAGAAGTGGTATGATCAGCACTAATAGTTGGAATAGCTTCTACCCACTTAGTAACGTATAATCAACATCAACTAAAATATGTGTATAACCATTGGAGGTAGGAAAAGGTCCCATATAATCAAAGCCCCAAATATCAAATGGTTCAATAACAAGAGAATAATTCATAGGCATTTCTTGACGTCTACTAATGTTACCTATTCTTTGACATTCATCACAAGATAAGACAAACTTACGAGCATCATTGAAGAGAGTAGGCCAATAAAAACCAGATTGTAATACATTGTGAGCAGTTCTTTCTCCAGCGGTGTCCTCCATAAGATTCAGAGTGACACTTGCATAGGATTTGTTCCTGTTCATGCTCAGGCACACAACGTCTAATAATACCATCTACTCCTTCTTTATAAAGGTGTGGATCATCCCAGAAGTAATGTCTTAAATCATAAAAGAACGTTTTCTTTTGCTGGTATGTGAAACTAGGCGCTATATATTTAGCAACAATGTAATTAGCATAATCAGCATACCAAGGAGCAGTACAAGAAGCATTGACAACCGCTAATTGTTCATCAGGAAAACTACCATTAATAGGCAGTGGGTCATCAAGAACATTCTCTAACCTAGACAAGTTGTCTGCAACGGGGTTCTCAGCTCCCTTTCTATCAATAATATGCAAGTCAAATTCTTGAAGCAAGAGAACCCATCTAATGAGTCTAGGCCTAGCATCTTTCTTTTCCATAAGATATTTAATAGCAGCATGATCAGTGTGAATAGTAACTTTGGAATCAACAATATAAGGTCTAAACTTATCACATGCAAACACAACTGCTAAGAACTCTTTTTCAGTAGTAGCATAATTTCTCCGGCAGTATCAGAGTCTTACTAGCATCTTTGGATAACATTCAATTTCCGATCGACTCTTTGCCCTAAAACAGCACCTACAAAGATAATCACTAGAATCACACATAATTTCAAAAGGTAAATTCCAATCAGGTGGCTGAACAATAGGTGCGATGATCAAAGCTTTCTTAAGTGTATCAAATGCAACTACAAAATAAACATCAAAAACAAAAGAAATATCTTTTAGCAATAAATTACTCAGAGGCCTAGAGATTTTAGAAAAGTCCTTAATGAACCTCCTATAAAAGCCGGCATGACCAAGGAAACTTCTTATACCTTTTATGTCCTTGGGACATGGCATCTTTTCAATAGCATCAACTTTGGCTTTATCAACTTCAATACCTCTCTCGGAGATCTTGTGCCCCAAGACAATGCCTTCATTAACCATAAAGTGACACTTTTCCCAATTCAGGACGAGACTAGTGTCTTTGCATCTCTGCAAAACTCGATCAAGGTTGCTCAAACGATCATCAAAAGAGGATCCATAGACGGAGAAGTCATCCATGAATACCTCACAAATCTTTTCACAAAAATTAGAAAATATAGCCATCATGCATCTTTGAAAGGTAGCAGGTGCATTACATAAACCAAAAGGCATACGTCTACAAGCAAAAGTACCAAAAGGGCAAGTAAAAGTAGTTTTAGATTGATCCTTCGCGGACACAGGTATTTGAGAGAAGCCAGAATAACCATCTAGAAAGCAAAAATGTGTGTGTTTGGATAGCCTTTCTAGCATTTGATCAATAAAAGGTAAAGGGTAATGATCTTTCTTAGTAGCTTTATTTAACTTACGGAAATCAATTACCATCCTATAGCCTATAATAATTCTTTGTGAGATCAATTCATCTTTATCATTAGGAACAACGGTAATACGTCCCTTTTAAGGAACACAATGGACAAGACTTACCCATTCAATATCAGCAACGGGATAAATAATACCTGCCTCAAGGAGTTTTAGGATCTCCTTTCTTACCACTTCCTTCATTTTGGGGTTTAATCGTCTTTGAGGATCTCTAACTGGTTTGGCATCTTTCTCCACTGAAATTTTGTGTTGACATAATGTGGGACTAATTCCCTTAAGATCGTCGAGAGTATATCCAATAGCAGCTCGGTGCTTCTTCAGAGTTTTCAATAATCTTTCTTCTTCTTTCTCTGAAAGGTTAGCACTAATAATAACATGATATATTTCTTTTTCATCAAGATAAGCATACTTGAGATTATCAGGTAAGGGTTTGAGTTCGAACACGGGATCACCCTTGGGTGGAGGGGGATCCCCAAGAATTTCAACGGGAAGGTTATGTTTTAGCATAGGTTCTTGTTTAAGGAACACTTCATCTATTTCTTCCCTTTCCTTCATAAACATATCGTTTTCATGGTCTAACAAATATTTTTCTAACGGATCAGTTGGAGGAACAGCAATGGAAGCAAGACCAATAATTTCATCCTTACTAGGTGGTTCCCTTTCACGAGGTTGTCTACTAAACTTAGCGAAATTAAACTCATGAGTCATACCATCTATTCCAACAGTGACAATATTCTTTTCACAATTAATCTTAGCACTAGCAGTATTCAATAAGGGTCTACCAAAAATAATGGGACAAAAATCATCTTGTGGGGAAGCAAGAACAAGAAAATCAGCAGGGTATTTAATCTTCCCACACAAGACTTCAACATCTCTAACAATCCCAATAGGTTTAATGGTGTCCCTATTAGCAAGCTTAATAGTAACATCAATGTATTCTAATTCAACATGTGCAATATCATGCATAATGTCTTTATAAAGATGATAACGTATCGCATTAGCACTAGCACCCATATTGTATAAGCCATGATAACAATGATCTCCTATTTTAACAGAAATAACAGGCATGCCTACAACAGGTCTACGTGTCTTAGTATCGGGTCTAGCAATATTAGCAGTTTAACCCAAGAAAGAGATAACATGCCCATCTAAGTCCTCATCCAAGAGATCTTTAATCATAGCAATACCAGGTTCAACATTAATTTGCTCAGGAGGGGTATAAGTCCTAGTATTACTCTTAGGAACAACAGTCGAAGCTTTAACATGATCTTTTATCCTAATAGGAAATGGAGGTTTTTCGACATAAGCAGTAGGAATAATGGGATCACTATATGTAATAGTCTTTTCTTCGACTGTAATAGGTGCAACTACTTTCACTTCAACAGGAGGATTATATTTAAACCACTTCTCTTTAGGGAGATCAACGTGAGTAGCAAAAGTTTGACAAAAAGTAGCTACTATCTCAGAGTCAAGTCCATACTTAGAGCTAAATCCACGGAAAGCATCGGTATCCATAAAAGATTTAACACAATCGAACTTAGGTGTCATACCTGACTCATTACCATCGACGGAACCCCAATCTTCAGAGTTGTGTTTAATTCTTTCCAATAAGTCGCATTTGAAATCAATAGTCTTCAGCATAAAGGAACCGGCACAGGAAGTATCGAGCAGGTTGCGATTATCAAGAGAAAGCCGAGCATAAAAATTCTGAATAATCATTTCCCGAGAGAGCTCATGATTGGGCAATGAATATAACATTGACTTAAGCCTTCCCCAAGCTTGAGTGATGCTTTCCCCTTCGCGAGGCCAGAAATTATATATGTAATTACGATCACGATGAACAAGATGCATAGGATAGAACTTCTGGTGAAATTCCAACTTCAGTCGCTTATAATTCCAAAATCTTGTATCATCACATAGCCTATACCATGTCATTGCATCTCCCTTGAAACATAAAGGGAAGACCTTCCTTTCGACAACATCATCAGGGATACCTGCAAGCTTAAATAATCCACAAACTTCATCCACAAAGATAAGGTGTAAGTCGGCATGCAAAGTTCCGTCTCCTCCAAAAGGATTAGCTAGCAGTTTTTCTATCATACCCGAAGGAATCTCAAAGTGAATATTTTCGTAAGGTTCAGTAGGTTGAGGTGCATCTCTTTACTATTCTGGTTGGGGTGCAGATACCCCAAACAAGCCCCTCAAAGGATTAGTTTCCATAGTGACAAGTAATGTAAAATTTCAGCACACTAAATAAATGTTTCCTTACCAAGTTCCACTCACCAAAAGCGCTTACACTCGCAACGGCGCTTAAAAGAGTCTTGATGACCCACAAGTGTAGGGGATCTATCGTAGTCCTTTCTATAAGTAAGAGTGTCGAACCCAACGAGGAGCAGAAGGAAATGATAAGCGGTTTTCAGTAAGGTTTTCTCTGCAAGCACTAAAATAATAGGTGATAGATAGTTTCGTGATAAGATAAATAGTAACGAGCAAAAAGTAGATAAAGTAAATAAAGTGCAGCAAGGTGGCCCAATCCTTTATGTAGCAAAGGATAAGCCTGGACAAATTCTAATAATGAGGGAGGAGCTCCCGAGGTCACATTGGGAATTATCGTCAAGCTAGTTTTCATCACGTTCGTAAGATTCGCGTTTGGTACTTTGATAATTTGATATGTGGGTGGACCGGCACTTGGGTACTGCCCTAACTTGGACAAGCATCCCACTTATGATTAACCCCTATTGCAAGCATCCGCAACTACAAAAAGGGGTATTAAGGTAAACCTAACCACAACATTAAACATATGGGCCCATATCAACCCCTAACGAAGCAACGCATAACCTAGGGTTTAAGCTTCTGTCAATCTAGCAACCCATCATCTACTTATTACTTCCCTATGCCTTCCTCTAGGCCCAAATAATGGTGAAGTGTCATGTAGTCGATGTTCACATAACACCACTAGAGGAAAGACAACATACATCTCATCAAAATATCGAACGAATACCAAATTCACATGACTACTAATAGCAAGACTTCACCCATGTCCGCAGGAACAAATGTAACTACTCACAAAGCATATTCACGTTGATAATCAGAGGAGTGATAATATGCATAAATGATCTGAACATATGATCTTCCACCAAGTAAACCAATTAGCATCAACTACAAGGAGTAATCAACACTACTAGAAACCCACATGTACCAATTTGTGGTTTTGATACAAGATTGGATACAAGAGATGAACTAGGGTTTTGAGAGGAGATGGTGCTGGTGACGATGTTGATGGAGATTGACCCCCTCCCGATGAGAGGATCGTTGGTGATGATTTCCCCCCTCCCGGAGGGAAGTGTCCCCGGCAGCACAGCTCTGCCAGAGCCCTAGATTGATTCCGCCAAGGTTCCGCCTCGTGGCGGAGGAGTTTCGTGCCGTAAGCTTGCCCCCGATTTTTTCCAGGGTAAAAGTGATGATATAGCAGAAGATGGACGCCGGAGGCCCACCAGGGGGCCCAGGAGATAGGGGTCAAGACTGCACTGTGGGCGCCTGTCTCCTGGACAGGGTGTGGGCCCCCTGGCCTATTTCTTTTGTTCATAAATTCTTAATAAATCCAAAAAGTTGTTTCGTGGAGTTTTAGGACTTTTGGAGTTGTGCAGAATAGGTTTCCAACGTTTGCTCCTTTTCCAGCCAGAATTCCAGCTGCCGGCATTCCCCCTCTTCTGGTAAACCTTGTAAAATAATAGAGAATAGCCATAAGTATTGAGATATAATGTGTAATGACAGCCCATAATGCAATAAATATTGATATAAAAGCATGATGCAAAATGGACGTATCACCTCACCATCAAGAGCGATTCTCAGCTCCTCGTCAACTTCTCCAACAAGGAGTACACACCCAAGGACGAGCACATGGAAGCATACCTAGAAGAGGTACGCAAGATGGAGACGCGGTTCTTGGGTTTGGAGCTGCAACACGTGCCGTGAGGGACGAACAAGGAGGCGGATTATATCGCCAAGAGAGCCTCCCGAAGGCTCCCCCGGGATCTAGGGGTGTTTGAGGAGCGGCTCTTCAAGCCATCTGCGGCTCCCCCCGGCACGACTCCAGCACCGCCTCAGGAGGATCTGCCTCAGGCGCCTGCGACTGGCGCTCCAGCATGCGGTCACCACACAGGGGCCCGCCTGCTGCTTGTGCTCGAGCCTCAGGAGGGGTGCTGGACTGGCGAGTTCAAGGCGTACCTGCTTAAATGGACCCTTCCAGAGAAGGAGGAGGATGCCGAGCGCATGGCTCGTCAAGCCACCGTGTACTGCATCCAGGATGGTGAGTTATATCGCAAAAGGCCCAATGACATTTCACTACGATGCATCTCCAGGGAGCAAGGGCTTGAGCTACTGGCGGACATACACGGTGGGGACTGCGGGCATCGTTCCTCATCACGCACTCTGGTGGGAAAGGCGTTCTGCAATGGCTTTTACTATCCCACTTGCTCAACGATTCCATGGAGCTAGTGCGTTCCTGTGAAGCATGCCAGTTCCACGCCAATCAAATTCACCAGCCTACACAGGGCCTCCAGACAATCTCGCTCACATGGCCGTTCACGGTCTGGGAGCTGGATATCTTGTGGCCATTCCCTTGAGCACCGGGGGGGGGGGGTACCGCTACCTCTATGTCGCCATCGACAAGTTCACCAAATGGGCAGCGGTAGAAGATGTTCGCGCCATCCTAGATGGATCAGCCATCAAGTTCATCAGGGGCATCATGAGCCGGTATGGGGTTCCTAACCGCATCGCCGACAACGGCTCGCAATTTACTAGCAACCTTTTCAAAACATAATGTGCTAATCTTGGAACGCAAATATGCTACACTTCAGTGCCACACCCCAGGAGCAACGACCAAATCGAGCGGGCCAACGCGAGGTCCTGAGGGGCCTCAAGACAAGAACCTTCAAGAAGAAGCTCGAGGCATGTGGCAGGGGCTGGCTTGATGAGCTGCAGATAGTGTTCTGGTCCATCCGCACCACCGCAACCAAGCCGACTGGAGAGACGTCGTTTTTCCTCCTCTACGGATCAGAAGCGGTTCTCCCACACGAGATCAAGCATCGCTCCACGCGGGTCCGGGCATTCGACGAAGCGCGATAGGATGCCACGCGGTGGATGGATCTCGTGCTGGGGGAGTAACGTTGCCGTGAAGCCTCGCTCCGAGCGACAAGGTACCAGTAGGCGCTGCGGTGGTATCACTACCGCAGCGTCCGCTCCAGGACGTTACAGGTGCGCGACCTTGTCCTGAGGCAGGTGCTCTCCAGGGAAGGGATGCACAAGCTCTCTCCCATGTGGGAGGGTCTGTTTAGGATTGCCCGTGTCTCCAGGCCTGGCGCCGCGCGCCTGGAGACACATGATGGAGTCACCATCCAGAACGCCTGGAACATCCAGCACCTCCGGAAGTTCTACCCCTGAAGAAAGGCTCTGGCCTGTGAAGCAAGGCTCCGGCCTGTGAAGGTCTCCGCTCGTGACACTCTCGCATAATAAAGAGTGGGGTAGTACATGCCCCGGAGTCTCCTGAGAGCCGCCCTGGGGCCTCACGGGGGCTCCCTAACACGTCTTAGTGGCAGCACTTAGCTCCGAGCTGGTGAGAAGACTAGATTAGGCCGGACGCGGCTGTTCATTTGCTTTTCGAAGTTTCTTGTAGTTTTTTAGTAATCTTTCAATGGATTTGGCGCTTTCGTGTTTTGGTTCGCCAAATTGGTCCCTTCTCCTCCCGCTCGTTTGCTTTTATCCTAAGGACAGGAGGAAGGTGGCAGTTGCCCATCACTCTCCCTCGCGCGCCTCGTGCGTGGGGGTTAGGCAGGTGTGTGCGCCTCAGGCCTGCGCTCATGCGCGCACACCGGGCCGAACCCCGCTGCCCTGGTGCTTCGGCCTTATCCTCGCGAGGAGCCCTCGATCAAGCTCACAGGCATCAGTACCCCTCATATCCGTGCCCCCCAGGCAGCGCGACGCGGTACACTAAGTAAGGGCTGGTCTACGACAAGGGGCTCGCGTAAGGAGGAGTGAGGTGCTCATCGGGTTTTATTTTCCTTCAAAACAGCCGCACATCAGTTCCGCGACAGCTCCCGAGACCCCAAGGCACCTCCCAAGGCCTATGGCCTCCAGCTCCGGAGAAAGGAGGGCCTCGTCGGGCGCCAGAAGCCAATTCGTCACAAGGTGGAAAGCTACTGCGGACATATCAAGCTAAGTTTTCTTATCCTGGCCTACTCAGAGTGCATACATTACAGAACATCATCAAGATAGCAAGCATAGCATAAATGGCATAATTGCCATAGTTCATTACACGCCCCGACGGGGTATACTATCTTTTTCGAACTACAGGAGAAGGGAAAGGCTAAACAAGGAAGACCCGAACACGTACGAACCCGGCACCAGTGCCGCATCCTCAAGCAGCGCCTCAAGGTGGCATGGCGCTCCACCAGTTCCCCCATAGGTGACCTGGGGCCGCGGCCGGTCTTGAGTCCAAGTTAGGTGACCCCGGGCTCACGCTGGGCTCTTCTCCAGCTTCACCGGAGTGCTGCGACGGGATGAGCTGCCGCCGTCCTCAACCCGAGCGCGACGGTGTGGGGGCCGGTCGTAGCCACCGCTGCTCGAGCTCTCATCCGAGGAAGAGCTACCGTCGCGGGAAGAGGAGTGCGCACCGCCAAGGCCAAGCTCACCTTCGCCACCCTCGTCGTCGCTGTCGTCTTCCAGGCAGCACCCCACGCGACAGCCATCCTCCCTGAACACCCTCACGTAGAGGGTCGCCATGCCGTCATACTTGAAGTGAAGGGTGCACCTTCCGCCCAGGCCTGGCTTGCGGGCGAACATCTTCCAGCCACGGGTCAGGACCGCGCCACCGGAGGCAGCGACCTCTGTCCCGACCCACGAACCTCTGCTGCAGCAGCCGTCAGCCTGCAGCCAGAGACCATCGAGCCCCGAAGATGGAAGCTCGCCGGAGAACAAGCACGAAAGCTGGAGTGAGGTGCTGGCCGGGCTCTTCGACCACACCACGAACTCAGGAAACACGTCCAGTGAGGAGAAGCGCTGTCGGGGAGGGCGCATGATCACGGCGCGCCTCACTTTGTCATGGGGGTTGCTCTGAAGCCGGTGGCCCCTGCCGCGAGAAGAGGTACCATCACGAGCACCAAGAGAGCCGCCGGTCCTGGGGGACGAGCGCCCGCGCCCCCCAGGGGCCACTGCGGGGGTCGCGGGGGGCTTACGGGGATGCCCGCGGCCTCTCTTGGGAGGCGGAGAGGCTAGTCCAGCCTTGGAAGCCTTCCCTTTGGATGCCGAAAACTTCCTCTGCGGCGCCATGGAAACAAGACATACAAGGAAGAGGAGCAGGCAACAAGAATACGAAGGAGAGATGAGCAAGAGGGGCTCTGCCCCTCCTCCGCATTTATACTCAATGAAGGCCAACCACTGGCCTCCATGACTTCGCGCCATGATGATCTTCCGCATACCGCATTGTCCCGTTAAGTCGAGCATTTGCCGAGGCAGCGTGGGGAAGTGGAGACGCCAACATCCCATCAATCGCCACGCACCATCAAGGCCGCAGGAGATTAGGGCCCACGGTGCTCCGCACTTGCCCTTTGGCTTCGCCTGGAAGCCAAGTCCGAGCGCGCCTTGGGCCCGGGGGCTACTGTCGACGTTCTGGATATGGGGGTACCCAGACTTGCCTACATGCGGCCCATCACGTGGCTCCACCAATGGCCTGGTACGGTTCATCTTCAGCATCGACAACTCAACACCCTCGTGTGGCACCCCGGCTCAGACAAACCTGAACGCCCCATATTCCAGCCCATAGATCGAGATGAAGTCTCCGGGAATACGACACTGCTTGACATAGAACAAATTAGCTATTATTACAAAGGATAAATACAAAGGTCTGATGTTACAAGGAAGCACATCAGCATAACGACACTACGCCTACGATACTACACTTGCTCTATGCTAGCAGCAGAATACTTCTAGCAGCGGAACAACGATGAAGGTGATGAACTCCACTCCGCAGGGACTCTGGCTGGGATGCGATCTAGCTCGCACGCGTGGCAAACCTCGACTAGCAATCAAGCAATCACAACATCACCTGCAATCTGGCATGACACGCCAGGTCAGTACATTGAATGTACTTGCAAGCTCACAACAACCAAAATCATCAAGGCAAGAAAATAACATAGCATTAACAGGTTAATTAATTAACAGCTACCATGATACGAAAGCAACTACTAAACATGACATGAAACTACTACAATACTGATAAACCACCATCTCCATTCTCAATATCCATCTCACTCTTGGCAAACCGGCCAAGAAATATACCATTTTGATCACCTCATGATCAAAACCAAACGGTGATCATTCATGGTTCACAAACGGAACCACACTTGGTTCAATGGGTTACCTCGTAACCAAATGGTTATCATTCACGGATCACAAATGGAACATCCACATGATCACCTCGTGACTACACCACGAACTGAATGATCATCCTCGAGATCATCCCAACATCATCAACAACATCCTGCCCAACTGTTACTGCTCACAATATATCAACATATAAAACACCTATAAGTCATTCCGTCATGTGAGTGTTAATCGAACGGTGTGACCTAGTACGAACTTGTGCCCATGATCGAGGATGCGGCTATCGATAGATTAAACACACACACTCTACAGAGCTAGCACACTTCACCCACACCAAGAAATCCATAGCCTCGCACTCCCATTCGGGTGGACCAATGACATTCCGACAAAACCAATCTACTGCCATGACACTCTCCCAGCCACTCCGACCAACACCCCCTTTTGGGTTTAGTCCTGGGTGGCCCCGTGCCTACCAACGGCACCAACAGCCACCATCTTGACAAAACAAAAATGGTCCCAAACAGGGAAAAAAGGTGCCTAACAATAACTACGGGCACACAAGGTTATGTCTGCTTACCGGGCCAGGGTACCGCACGCCCATAACCTTCCCTCCTTGGAGGCACCGGCGGGAGGAACGACAATAAACCGCATTAGGGCCTTCCCATAAAAGGCAAATGTGGTTGCACTCGAAAAAGCCCGTTTCACTAGCACCTGACCAACTTAATGACGGAATTTATCCCAAAATATAACAGTGATAATTGATATTCTGATATCATCTATCAACCTATAATCCAAGTCATATCAATATCCAACAAATAATCCAAAGCTTAATATCGTCTTGTCAAAATGCTCCGAGGGCAGCATAACACTACTATCATGATGAATCCAAGAACGATAATACTACTACTACAATAACAAGACAAACTATCCAACTAAGATCCACATGCAAGCATCATCTCCGAAATCATACTCCAAAACATAATATCAACTAGCATCATGATAAAAATAATACTAGCCACTAATAATCCAAAGGCAGCAGGACATCTACAACAAATGCTCCAAAGCACAATACCAGATACCAACATGAAAATAATCATAATAGCCACTAATAATTCAAAGGCAACATGTCATCCACATATTCAAAAATGTAAGTCCTAGAACTCCAAGGAAATAGCATGGCAAGGGCAAGATGAAAATAATACTCCGAGAAATGCCATGAACAAATTACAAGTAGCTAAAACAATATTTTAAACAAGTTCAAATAATTTAAACCATGTCACTGCATTGCAATCATGCAAATGGAGGGTGTGGCTTGCATGGGGTGGAAGAAATCACCGGGATAAAGTCCGAGAAACTCGCGGAAAGGATCGCCGAAAATCATTCTCTCTCAGAGGGGGCTGAATAAGGGCAGGGTCAAAATGGTCATTTTCAGAATGTCAAAACATGGTGAAAATGATTCCATCAGAACGGGTTCAAGGAAACAAAGACGTGGGCTTTTTGAATCACCTGATTTGGGTTGCGGGTAAAAAGATATGAATGTTTTTCTGTGAGGTACCAATTTGTAAAGAAATCATCACAAACAGGCCATCGGCTGGAAAAACAGAAAGCGCACTTTGTGGAAATACATCTTCTCCTCCGGAAAATGTAGTCCTCGCTGCAACAGAGAGAAAATACGCTTTCAGGAAAGGGGAAACACACTTTTGCTAAAGGAGAGGAAATATACGCTTCTTACAAGCGAAAACGTACTCACGGGTTTACGGCTCCACTTAATCCAGTCAGCAGGGTGCGGGGCCGGGCCTATTCTCGCTGACATACGGGGCCCGTGGCTAGCTGGCAGGGAGGGGGTCGTCTCCTTCTTCTCCTCGCTCGCGCCCGCACCAGGTCGAGGCAGAGCCGGCCCCGACGAGGTTTGCCGGCGACTCCGGTCACCGTAGGCGGCGCCCGACCTACCCACGTGCACAGGGCGACGAGGCCGACCCATTCCAGGTTAGTGCGGTCATCGGAAAGCTCGGGAACGGTGGTGGCAAGGGCTGCGGTGGGTGGCGGCTCGGCCAGAGTTGGGGTCGCGGCCAGGGTCGACCCGCCGCCGAACTGAGAGAAGGGAGAGGTGCACTGGTGAATGGGTGGAGCTCTAGTGGTGGAATGGAGGACGGAGGGAGCTCGGCTTGGCCAAATTTGAGAGGATGCCACGGCAGCCGAGGCGAGCAAAGGTCGCGAGGAGAGCCGCTCAAGCTCGGGGAAGAGGCTAGGCGGGGTTCTGGGAGAGTTTTGAGGTCAATGGTGTGCTCGGGAGAGGCTCGGTGGCCTTATATAGGCGCGAGGTGAGGAGGCCGAGCTGGCACCATCGTGGACGCGTGTCAGGCGCGGCAGACGCGGGCTCGCGTACATGAGCTCGGGGGTATGCGATTGAGGGAGAACACGAGGAGTCTCACGGGGCAGAGACGGCCAAGGGAGCACGGGAAGGATGACGACGGCAACGAACGGAGCCAAAATGCCACTGTACGTCCGTGGGCGCATGGCGGTTTGCGTCAGTGAGGAAGTGGATGAAGGGGGATCGGGGTACAGGGGAACGTCGACGACAAGATGAAGACAAGGGACATGGTCACGCGCGCGAAGACGACGAGAGGGGAGCGGACAAAGCAGAAATGGCGCGCTGGACACGGCCACTGCGCATGGAGCACACGCACAGGATTGCCAGCTGCGCGGTCACCATGGGACAATGCACAGAGAGCTCATGAGAGGCAAGTAAATGGTGTCTAGTGTTATGCAATTCCAAGATGGAGCATTTATGAGTCCACGGATTGATCTGGGATGCTATGGTTAAATGGTAACTAAGCTCTGAAGTTTACTGCATCAAATTGGGCAGAGCACTGCTGATCAACAGGAAACTGATTGGGTCAAATGGTGTTGTCTGGGATGATTAACTAAGAAAGTACTATGATCCTGGAGGTTTTGGAGCATAATGGAGCACAAACTAATATAGTTGCCGTGTAACCCGAAATTTAGTCCAGAATCAAGATTTGGATGATGCACTCACATGGTGTTATGGAATGGGATGCAACTTGGCAAATCCTCATTATATGGACATATAAAGATGCTGTAAAAAGATCATGCCAAATGGACAAGCTAAAATGGCACTTGCTTCACAAACATCATTTCTGTCCAGAAAGTTGGAATAATTTTGGTGATCAAATGGATGAATGAAATGATGCCAAATTGGCTGGACAGAGGTTTTATGGGTAGAAGCATGATCTGGTAATTTATCAGAATTTCCGAAGTAATATAAAATGCACTTGCTTCACAACTTGAAAATATTGCCAGAATCGACGATTTGGTCTTGTGCACACATAGATGATTGAATGGGGCTGCAAATGGGTGGAAGCGGTTAATATGAGAACATTAAGGAGTGTGCAAAAGTACAACTCATTTGGATATTCCTAGCTAGTACTTCCTTCACAACGGCTTCTGTTTGACAGAATCTTTGAAAATTTTTTGAGGAAGATTGTCTAGGAAAATAAAGTTGAACTTGTGCATGAGGCAATTATTTGGACATATAAGCATGCCCAAGGAGTTTGGGAGCAATCAAGAAAAGATAGGTGGCACTTCCTTCACAGAAAACCACACTGGACAGAAATGAAGAATAATTATTGGGGAATTATTTTTGAACTGGCCAAGGAATTGTTTGGGCATATTTGAGCTATATATGACCCAAAGGAATTATGAGAATTATTTGGGAATTTTCGGAAGGACAGAAATATAGGTTGCTTCACAACCTAGGGCAGATAGGGTTATTCCTTTAATGAAAGAAAGGATTTTTCCCCCAAGAAAAGAATATTGGGATTTGGGCTAGGAGTGAAGTGAAGAGATCTTGGCAAGGTTTTGAGAATGATGGGCCACTTGGGAGGGGGAATGAGGATGATTTCCCAGGTGGCAAGGCCATAGAACCACTCCAAAAAGAAAAACAGATCAAAACCAGACAAATAAAAAGAAAAAAAACGGGCCAAAATCCATGCTGTTACACCTCGCGAGGGGCCAAGCTTCGCGAGGCGGACGACATCAAGACCCCCGAGGGGATCGGCCTCCTCAGGCCGGCTCCCGAGGGGCAGAGAATTGTATGTAGGGTGCACCTCACGAGGCTCAGCTGACGTGAGCCATGACGACCAAGGCCAGGCGGGCGCCAGTGGGCGCAGAGCGCCAATTTCCTCTTGGGTGCAGTGGAGGCAAGCCACGGGCGCACAGTCCCAAGGAATCAGCCAAAGGTTTCCATTCTGGTGCAGCAAGACCAAGACCGCCAGGACGGCAGGACAGAGGTCATCACCGAGCCCACCGCAGCATCACGACCAAGGGCTTTTCGTAGGCGAAGACCACTTTAGTCAGGATAAGCTATACTACTTGGCCCCTTCAAATCCGGCCGTTGTGGGATCCCTTCCCGCCAACATTTGGGAAGAGTACCAAGGCCACTATAAATAGGACTTAGCCACCACCATAGAGGGAGGCGGGTTCACATCCAGTTCACCTCACCATCTCTCTCGAGCTCAAGAACACCTCCCCTCCAGAGGACAGTTCATCCACTATACTAGTTCATCCTCAGACCTTTGAGGCAATCCACCAAAACACTGGCGTAGGGTATTACACCACGAGGTGGCCCGAACCAAGATAAACTGTTGTGTCTCTTTGTCTGTTCGATCTCGACGCGCTAGGCTTAGGAGGATCACGAGTAGGCTGGCTAGGTAGGTTGAGATCTTCGCACGCACCCCAGAGTTTGAACCTTTCGAGGGTTTGCGGAACCCGTAGTCCGACAGTGGTGTCTCAGCACGACGAACTGTCGCAACGATGCATACTCAGGGAGAACAATTATACCTTGATATTTTAGTTAAGGGATCATCTTATAATGGTACCGCTGTACTAAGCTAAATAAGATGCATAAAAGATAAACATCACATGCAATCAAAATATGTGACGTGATATGGCCATCATCATCTTATGCTTTTGATCTCCATCTCCAAAGCATCGTCATGATCTCCATCGTCACTGGCTCGACACCTTGATCTCCATCGTTGTGTCATGGTCATCTTGGCAACTATTGCTTATACAACTATCGCTAACGCATAGTGATAAAGTAAAGCAATTAGATGGCGTTTGCATTTCATACAATAAAGAGACAACCATAAGGCTCCTGCCAGTTGCTGATAACCTTTACATAACATGATCATCTCATACAAAACAAGTCGGTCTCATCGAGTTTAACCGTCCGGTCCCACCGAGTTTGGGAATTTTTGTGTAACGGTTAGATTTTGTGTCGAGGCTATATATGCCCCTCCACCCCTTCTCCATCATTGAGAGAGCCATCAGAACGTGCCTACACTTCCACTACTCATTTTCTGAGGGAGAACCACCTACTCATGTGTTTAGACCAAGACATTCCAATCCAACCATATGAATCTTGATCTCTAGCCTTCCCAGGTTGCTTTCCACACAAATCATCTTTCCACCATATTCAAATCTGCGAGAGAGAGAGTTGAGTGTTGGGGAGACTATCATTTGAAGCAAAAGAGCAAGGAGTTCATCATCAACACACCATCTATTACCTTTTGGAGAGTGGTGTCTCCTAGATTGGTTAGGTGTCACTTGGGAGCCTCCACAAGATTGTGGAGTTGGAACCAAGGAGTCTGTAAGGGCAAGGAGATCGCTTACTTCGTGAAGATCTACCCAAGTGAGGAAAGTCCTTCGTGGGCGATGACCATGGTGGGATAGACAAGGTTGCTTCTTCGTGGACCCTTCATGGGTGGAGCCCTCCGTGGACTCACAAGGCAAGCTACTCCTTCGTGTGTTGAAGTCTCCATCAACGTGGATGTACGATAGCACAACCTATCGGAACCATGCCAAAAATCTCCATGTCTACATTGCGTTTGCTCCCTACAAACTCCTCCCTTTACCTACATATGCAATGATTTACATTCGTTCTATACTCTTAGAATTGCATGTGTAGGTTGATTGCTCGACTAGTGCTAAGTTGCTAAAATCTGCCAAGACTTAAAATTGGGAAAAGGCTTGATTTTTATTTGGTCAAGTACTCTAATCACCCCCTATAGACATACTTTCGATCCTACAAGTGGTATCAGAGCTTTGGTCTCCATTTGCCTTGATTTCCATAGCTTTGGTGATCATAGCCTTGGTTCCACAAACTAGGAGAGTATGGCGTCTAGCGAGGGAAATTACCACCATAGAGGTCCTTACTTTGATGGTATTAATTTTGCTAGTTGGAAGCATAAGATGAAAATGCATATTCTTGGACATAACCCCGCCGTTTGGGCTATTGTGTGCATTGGTTTGCAAGGTCAATTCTTCGATGGGAGAGAACCAAATCGTGAAGCAACTGCGGAAGAGTTGAAGATGCTGCAATACGACGCTCAAGCTTGCGATATTATCATTAATATATTATGCCCCGAAGAATTCAACAAAACCAACCGTCTTGAGAATGCAAAGGAAATTTGGGATACTTTGATTGATATGCACGAAGGTACTGAGTCCTTCAACGAATCCAAGTTGGATGTGCTTCAAAGTCAACTTGACATGTTCAAAATGAAGGATGGTGAAGGTGTCGCTGAAATGTACTCTAAGCTTGCTCTCATCACAAATGAGATTGTCGGCTTAGGAAGTGAAGAGATGACTGACAGATTCATCATCAAGAAGATCCTATGAGCCTTGGATGGAAAATATGATACCATGTGCACTTTGATCCTAATGATGCCAAATTACAAAGATCTCAAGCCAACCAAATTCATTGGAAGAATTGCTGCTCATGAGATGTCACTCAAGGATAAAGAAGAGCTTCACAACAAGTCTAGTGGTGCTTATAAAGCCTCATGTGATGCGCCTGCCACATCAGGTGATAAACAAGTCTTCAATGAGGAATTGAGCTTAATGGTGAGGAACTTCAACAAATTCTACAAGAGTAGAAGCAAAGAGACAAGCTCCAAGTCAAGATCCTACCATGACAAAAGATCTTATTCTCATGAGCGAAATTGCTACAATTGTGGAAGACCCGGACACTACTCCAGTGAGTGCATGACTCCCTACAAAAGAGGAGAATACTCACCTAAAAGAAGAAGTAGAAGAGAAGAATCACCTCCAAGAGAGAGAAGGACTAGAGATGATCGCTATGAACGAAGAACCTCTCGCAGAAGCAAGGATTCGGAAAGGAAGGACAAGTGTCAGCGTCAAAACCGGCGGATCTCGGTTAGGGGGTCCCGAACTGTGCGTCTAGGCGGATGGTAACAGGAGACAAGGGACACGATGTTTTTACCCAGGTTCGGGCCTTCTCGATGGAGGTAAAACCCTACTCCTGCTTGATTAATATTGATGATATGGGTAGTACAAGAGTAGATCTACCACGAGATCAGAGAGGCTAAACCCTAGATGCTAGCCTATGGTATGCTTGTTGTTTATCCTAAGGACTAAAACCCTCCGATTTATATAGACATCGGAGAGGGCTAGGGTTACACAGAGTCGGTTACAATAGAAGGAGATCTGCATATCCGTATCTCCAAGCTTGCCTTCCACGCCAAGGAAAGTCGCATCCGGACACAGGACGAAGTCTTCAATCTTGTATCTTCATAGTCCAGGAGTCCGGCCAAAGGTTATAGTTCGGCTATCCGAACACCCCCTAATCCGGGTCTCCCTCAGTAGCCCCCGAACCATGCTTCAATGACGATGAGTCCGGCGCGCTGATTGTCTTCGGCATTGCAAGGTGAGTTCTTCTCCAAATTCTGTGTACCTGTTGAAAAGTGTCCGGCTTATCATGAATATGGTGCTCGTCGGCTTCCACACCCAATAATGGCCGTCTTCCACGTGTCAAACGAATGTGAAAAGCCAGGGTGTTTTTACATTTATCCCCCTGGCTGCGTGAATAAGCTGCCCTAAAAAAGAGACGAGGATTTAGATCCGAATCACACCATCTTCCCTTTGCGAGCATTCATCGGAGCGCATCTGACAGAGATCCATTCCATCATGGCTAGTCGACGCAGCTCCTCCTCTCGCCCTCCCAGTCCTCAGCCTGGGGGTTGGGAGAGATGTTCCGTCCCGCACAGCGAGCTAGTGAAACTCCAGACCAAGGGATTCCTCCCCCTGGCCTTCATGGTCCTGGTTCGAGCCGGACTCGCCACCTATAATGGCGGAAAGCAGGCGGAGAGCGTCCCCTATCCCTCCAAAGGATAGATATCCGGTCCCGGCAATGCGCCTTGTCCCTTATTTGATAAGGGGGCTCGGATTTCCAATTCATCCATTTCTCCGGGGGCTCCTGGAGTTCTACGACATCCAGCTGCACAACTTCACGCCTGCCTCCATATTGCATATTGCGGGCTTCATAGCCCTTTGTGAGATGTTCTTGGGAGTCGAGGCTCATTTCACACTGTGGAAGAAGCTGTTCTGCCTAGTGCCCCGTTCTCAGGAGGGGTCAATATATCAAGTGGGCGAAGCCGAACTATGGCGCATTGCCGGGACCAGATATCTATCGGGAACCCCGAAGAAGGCGTCTGAAGACTTGCCTTCAGAATGGTTTTATATAGAAGATGTCCCCATGCCAGACCCTGTTCGGATCGGCCTCCCTGAGTTCAATAATGCTCCTTTGAAGAAGCGCCTAGGCTGGCGCCCAAGGAGCCCTCAGAAAGAAAACGACATGGACATCCTCTACCTGATGAGCCGGATAAGTTTATTAGCTCATTCCGGACTGACCATGATCGGGGTCATGGCCACATGCATTATGCGGGGGGTGCAGCCGCTCCAGTATAGAGGCCACCCCATGTGGGATTTCAACGGGGAGGATGATGCCACCCGCTGCGGCCGTAAGGGGCCGGGATCGATTGCTGCTCTGACGAAGGCCTTGTCCGCATTGTACAAGGGAGAAGAGGAGGAGTTCCTCCGCGTCAATCTGCAGGGTGGATTTTCTATGTACGATCCTCCAAGCCGGGTAAGCGGACACATCTTTATGTCCATCCGTTCCATATTCCCATAGTTAAGTACCTCACCTTGTGATTTCGACGCAGGAATTGCGCCGGGCTGTAAAGGACAAAAACAGCCCTCCTCCACAACCCAAGGATCCGGAACGGTCCCTTGATCCGGCCTCCCAAGAGGATCCGGACATAGCCGTGGAGCTGATTGATGGGGTATTTTACCAACTGAGCATCGACAATGCCTTGGTTGCCATAATGGCTGATTACCCCGGAATACTTCCTGCCTCGCAGGAAACTGAGACCGAAGTCTCAATACTTTGAAAATGGTCCATCCTTGCTAATTTTCGATCACCGTATACCAATGGTGTTTTGCAGGGGGAGCCCGTGAGGCGGGAGGCCGAGCCTGCGGTGGCTAGCCAACAAGGGGCAACAAGGCCCAACAGGTTGAAAAGAAGAGCGGCCCGGATTGAGACGCTGGCGCAATGGTTTGGCGTGTCATCTTATTCCCAGGTTTTATTCCCGGACGTCATACTAACGCTCGTGCTCTCTTCAGGAAAAAGAGCGCTCGCCGGACTATATCCGGAGAGGTTGCCAATCGAGCCTCCACCAGCCAGGTCCGGAAGCGGAGGCTAACACGAGGCGTGCGTCGGACGCTCCTCCGACAGAGGATGCCCATAGACTGTCTGCCACCAATTCCGAGGTGGAGAGTGCCATGAACCACAGGCGTCGCCGGACGGTTCTTCGTGACGCATGTTTCTCCCAAGAGGCACTAGATGCCTTCAATTCGGGTGATGCGCACCTCCGTGCCGCTCAAAATGGTCTAGCCAGAGCCACGAAGCAGTATGTGAAAGACATACGGGTGAGAAAATTTGATGGTTGCATATGCCAGTAGCCCCCGAGACTTGAAACAGTTATAATAACTGATTTAAGGATCATTTGTTATGCAGGATCTTCTGTAAAAGAATACCCACCTGTCCCAGGAGCTGGAAGAGTGCAAAGCCCAACTCGAGGCCGCACTAGCCGCTGCAGGGGAGGCCAAGGAGACCCCCTCTGGTAATATACGCTTCGAAAGATAATTTTGTTGTGAAGTGCGCCGTGTGTGTAAATCTGACAATATCATTGCAGATGGCGCCGGAGTGGATCCGGACAAGCAATAAATCTTGCGCCGGTTAAAGGCCGGCGAGAGCGTGCTTACGAGGGTGAGGCAGGAGAAGAATAATCTCCAAGATGCCAACACCCAGCTGGGCGAGGAACTAAAGGATGTTAGTGCCCAGCTGTCGGACTCCGTGAAGGAGAATCGACGGCTTCGACGCGGCATTTTTAGTAAGTGCTTGAGCGAACTTTGAAAAAGAGTTCGGCGATGAAGTCGACTAACAGAGTTATGTCTATAGGTATGCTCACAGGTCGTCCTGCAGAGGAAATGCCCGGTTCGACGGGTGATCTTCTTCCGAAGTTTACAACTGCATTTAACGAAGTTCGGCAGGTGATGAAAGGCGTCGCCCAGGCCTTGTGGCCATCTGTCTCCCTGCCCGAAGGCCTTGAAGAGCTTGTAGAGAGGCTTAAGGGAGCTCGGTGGCGCTTCCGGTTATGGAAGATATCGGCCTGCCGTCAAGGCGCCAGGGAGGCCTGGGCCATGGTGAAGACGCGGTACACGAAGGCTGACCCAAACCACATGGCCGAGGTCGGACCTGTGGGGCCCGATGGGAAGGTGATCCCTGTGAGCTTAGTGTACGGCCAAGTAGAATTGGCCACAAAGTATTGCCAACAGGACTGTAAACTAGACAGCCTATTAGATGGTATTGAGGAGGAATACACTCAGTCAAATTGACTATGTAATTTAAGATGACATGTAAAAAATGCCTTCTAGCCGAATTGTAGATCGTTTGTCATGGCGGACCTTTTCGCTTCAACCTCGGGACCCTATAGTCCGGAGTGTGTCCGAATACCATCACGGTTATGTAAGAACCATGGCATGCATGGAGACCAGGTGTAGGGGTCATTAGTGCTTTAACAGACAAGTGCCCAACTAGTTATGTTATATTACATGGTTAGTAAGAAACATCTTCCAGGGAGAATAGTTCCGTTAGGGGTTCCTTTTCCTGGGAGGCATGCCATAAAGTGCATGTCCGGACTACGAAAAAAGCAGAAAAGCATCTGGGGGCAGATGAATAAATAAGTGAGAAATCATCTTTAGTTCACCGACCGAATATTCCCTTAAGAACGCTAGCTTTCAGCTTCACCCAATCTGAGGTACACATCCGGCTGACCCGGCAGTAGCAATCGCAGAGGTGCTCCCTTTACCACCTAGCCGAACAATCGGGAACGTAGGGGTAAGCACAGGAGCCAGGAAACCCAGCTTGGCCAAAACTTAAGTCATATCGATGCATATAATGGTGAATAAAAGGTACATGCGGAAGCGTGACACATGAGTTAGGCATGAAGCCCATACAAATAAGCTTATGTTAAAGAAGCCCCCAGGTATAATGTGTGCGAACAATGCGCGAACGAGCCTTTAAAGGCTGTAAGAGAAAAAGGAGGAGAAGGAGAGAAATATAAGACATCTGATGTGTAAAAAACAGACAGAGAAAGGAAACGAACTCAGAATCCAGCTCTAGGCGTAGAATCTTCGGAGACGGGCTGTGTTCCATGGGCTCGGCTCGAGTCGGTTATCCGATGCATCTCGCAGACGGTATGCTCCACCGGTTAGGACTTGGTCTATAATAAAGGGACCTTCCCATTTGGGCTTGAGTTTTTCCTTTTTCTTGTCCGGCAGGGGTAGAACTAACTCGCCAACATTGTAAGTTTTGGCCCGTAATTCTCTGCTTTGATATCTTCGAGCTTGCTGTTGATAGCATGCGGAACGTGCTTTTGCCACGTCACGCTCCTCCCCCAAGGCGTCCAAACTGTCCTGCCGATCCAGCTCGACTTCTCTTTCTTCGTACATGCGCACGCGAGGTGAGTCATGAATTATGTCGCAGGGCAGAACTGCCTCTGCGCCGTATACCATAAAGAATGGTGTGAATCCGGTGGTGCGATTCGGCGTGGTCCGCAGCCCCCAGAGTACGGAGTCGAGCTCCTCTACCCAGTGCGTGTTAGATTCCTTGAGGGACCGCACTAATCTGGGTTTGATGCCGCTCATTATTAGACCATTTGCTCGCTCGACTTGACCGTTAGTTTGAGGGTGATAGACTAAAGCATAGTCGAGCTTGATGCCCATGTTTTTGCACCAGAGTTTGACCTCGTCAGCCGTGAAGTTCGGCCGTTGTCAGTGATGATGTTGTGGGGGATGCCGTAACAGTGTACGACCCCTGATATGAAGTCTATCACCGGTCCGGATTCGGCTGTCTTAACAGGCTTGGCCTCTATCCATTTGGTGAATTTATCCACCATGACCGGCAGGTATTTTTGCTTGGGGGTTCCTCCTTTAAGGGGTCCAACCATGTCAAGCCCCCAGACCGCAAAGGGCCAGGTGATGGGTATAGTTTGGAGGGTGGTGGGTGGCATGTGGCTTTGATTAGCAAAGAGCTGGCAACCGTCGCATCGTTCGACTAAGTCCTGAGCATCTTCCCAGGCCGTCGGCCAATAAAATTATGTACGGAAGGCCTTGCTTACAAGGGCCCGGGCTGCGGCGTGGTGCCCGCCGAGTCCGGCATAAATTTCAGCCAGAAGATTCCGCCCTTCCTCTTCGGAGATACACCTTTGAAGGACTCCGGTGGTGCTTTTCTTATAAAGCTCTCCCCCATGGACTTTATAGGCTTTAGATCGCCGCACTATGCTGCGTGCCTCGTTTCGGTCCTTGGGGAGTTCCTGCCTAGTTAGGTAGGCTAGGAATGGTTCCGTCCACGGGGCAATGACTGCCATTATTACGTGGGCTGAAGATGTTACTTCGTTGGCAGAGCCTCCAATTGTGTCAGAATTTTCGGTGTCAGGCAGTGTGGTTGGGTCCGGACTGTTATTTCCGGACTCCCCTTCCCATAATACGGATGGCTTGATCAGCCGCTCTAAGAAGATATTGGGGGGGGACGGCATCGCTCTTCGCGCCAATGCATGCCAAGACGTCTGCTGCCTGATTGTTTTACCGAGAAATATGGTGAAATTCGAGCCCTTTGAACCGAGCTGACATTTTTAGGACGGCGTTGCGATAAGCTGCCATTTTCGGATCCTTGGCATCAAAGTCTCCATTTATTTGGGATATTGCGAGGTTCGAATCCTCGCACCTCTAGGCGTTGAATGCCCATGGATACCGCCATCCGGAGACCATGTAGAAGGGCCTCAGATTCGGCTGCATTGTTCGACTCAGATACATTATCTGGAGTACGATTGAATCAGATCTCTGTTGGGGACGTCAAGACGACGCCAAATTTCTGCATCAGCCAACATTTTGGACCCGTCGAAGTGCATGGTCCCATTGGAATATGTGCCGTACTCTTTAGGGAGTTCGGCTTCAGTCCATTCGGCGACGAAGTCGGCCAAAACTTGCGACTTAATGGCTCGCCGTGGCTTATAGGTTATGTCGAACGGGAGGAGCTCAATGGCCCATTTGGCAATCCGGCCTGTCGCGTCGCGGTTGTTTATAATATCGTTAAGAGGTACTTCGGAGGCTACTGTTATTGAAAACTCTTGAAAGTAGTGTCGCAGCTTCCAGAATATCATAAATACCGCATACGCTATCTTTTGATAGTGCGGATACCGTGACTTGCACGGAGTGAGGATAGTGGACACGTAGTAAACTGGTTTTTGAAGGGGGAACTTGTGTCCGTCCGTTTCTCGTTCGACAACGAGCACCGCGCTTACAACTTGATGAGTTGCCGCGATGTATAATAGCATTGGTTCGCACATGTTGGGCGCGGCCATGACCGGGTTTGTTGCCAATATGGCTTTTATTTCTTCGAGTCCGGCCGTGGCGGCATCCGTCCACTCGAAGTGTTCGGTGCGCCGGAGGAGGCGATAAAGCGGTAATGCCTTTTCTCCCAAATGGGAGATGAAGCGGCTTAAAGCCGCCACGCATCCAATCAATTTTTGTATTTTTTTGAGGTCCTTTGGGATATCCAATTGTGACAGAGCTCGGATCTTGGCTGGGTTTGCTTCAGTTCCTCTACCGGATACAATGAAGCCCAAGAGCTTTCCGGCTGGCACGCCGAAAACGCATTTTTCCGGGTTAAGCTTGATGTCATACGTTCGGAGATTATTGAATGTGAGCCTCAGGTCGTCTACTAGAGTTTTGACATGCTTGGTTTTGACGACCACATCATCTACGTATGCCTCCACTGTTTTGCCGATCTGGTTTGCCAGACATGTCTGAATCATGCGCTGATTTGTTGTGCCGGCGTTTTTGAGCCCGAAAGGCATTGTGTTGAAGCAGAATGGGCCGTATGGGGTGATAAATGCCGTTGCGGCTTGATCAGGCTTTGCCATCTTAATTTGATGGTAGCCGGAGTATGCGTCGAGGAAACACAATGAATCTTGTCCTGCTGTATCATCGAAAATTTGATCGATGCGGGGGAGGGGGAAGGGATCCTTTGGGTAAGCCTTGTTGAGGTCCTTGAAATCGATGCATAGGCGCTAGGAATTATCCTTCTTTGGTACCATCACAAGGTTTGCTAGCCAGTCCGGATGTTTTATATCTCTGATGAATCCGGCCTCCAGTAGTTTGGCTAGCTCCTCTCCCATGGCATGTCTCTTAGGTTCGGAGAAACGTTGAAGAGTCTGTTTGACTGGCTTGAATCCTTTTAGGATATTTAGGCTATGCTCGGCCAGCCGGCGTGGGATTCCTGGCATGTCTGAAGGGTGCCAGGCAAAAATGTCCCAATTTTCGCGTAGGAATTCTCGTAGTCCGGCATCTACATCAGGGTTTAATTGTGCCCCGATGGAAGTCGTTTTTGTAGGGTCCGTTGGGTGGACTTGGAACTTGACTATTTCGTCCGCTGGTTTAAAAGAGGTGGACTTGGATCTTTTATCGAGTATCACATCGTCCCTGTTCACCGTGGAGCGCAGCGCAGTCAGTTCCTCGGCCGCTAGGGCTTCGGATAGTGCCTCAAGGGCTAGTGTGGCTGTCTTGTTTTCGGCCATGAGTACCATGGTAAGGCGAAAGCCGTCCACTATTGGACTGAGGACCAATGCTGCTGGTGCTCGTGCTGTTCGGAGTTTAGGTTCATCATTGGCATTGAAGGTAATAGCCGTGTCTCTCCATGGATTTATTGTTGCTACTTCGTAGACTTCGACAAGGCTGCGAAGTGTTCGTTTTCGCATATTGTTTGATGCGGAAGTCTCGAAGACTGTTAATACTGTACTGGTATCCCTGGGCTGGTGCTCTGTGGATGCTGGGGTTAGAATCTCTTCACCACTTTTGGCCACCTGCCGGAGTATCCAACATGCTCTAAGGCTATGAGTTGGTGTGGCGCCCTCTGTACTGTGAATTATACAGGGTCCGTTGAGCCATCCCTCCAATACGGTTCCATGCCCCGTAGGGGTTTTTCGTTTTTTTGTGTTTAACCCGGGTGGTTGACGATAATGCACCCTTTTATTTCGGACTGGGTTTGTATTCGGGGCCAGATTGTCCCAAAATTTTACTTCGGTTTTCCAGGCACTTTCGATCGCACAGTACTTTCGTACTATGGACGCCGAGTCAGCAAAGCGTGTAATTTCATGGCGACCTATGGCGTTGAGGATTCCCTTGTCAGTGCAATTATTGCAGAAGAATGAAATTGCGTCTTCCTCGCGGCAGTCCTTTATCCTGTTCATAACCAGGAGGAATCGCCCAAGAATGATGTAATCGCTTTCTTGGGCTCTTGCCTAATAATGGATAGATCGCCTATGTTCGGGTGGGTGGGTGGAATTAGATCCGAAACCTCACCCAATCTGAGGCTCAAGGGCCAAAGAGTTTCCGAACTAGGAAGCTTGGATTCTTGGATGTTGTCCACTGAATTTAGCCCGTTGCCTCACTCTAAGTTCAGGTCTTGAGTGACGTCCTCCCCTCCGCGGGTATCCGGCTTGGAGGGATTGGGAATCCGGACATAGTTAATCCTTAAGATAGATGAGGGGGTGCCGCATTGTTCCTCCACCACATCAACATGATGGGTGACCTGGGAGAGTTAATCTCTCTCAGATCGGGTTTAGGCCCAATCTGATCATAGTCTGTAGCGACTCCCAGGGCGGTGATGCGATCCAAGAGCTCGTTTAAAGAAGAAAGCTCCATTGGATCAAACTGCTCGGCGAGTTCCGAGTTGACGTGAAGATTGCTTTTGATGACCCGAGAAGTCATCGTCGCGGGCGTAACAAAGGCGGTCATAAGAAAACCGCTTAGCTGCAGAGTTTGGCCGATAGCCAAAGCTCCTTTCGCAACAATGCCATCTTTAAAGACGGACGAGGCATCCTTCCCGATGGCGGCATAAGACAGCGGAACTCTCAATGAAAGCACCAATGTCGGTGTCAAAACCGCGGATCTTGGGTAGGGGGTCCCGAACTGCGGCGCCTAGGCGGATGGTAACAGGAGACAAGGGACACGATGTTTTACCCAGGTTCGGGCCTTCTCGATGGAGGTAAAACCCTACTCCTGCTTGATTAATATTGATGATATGGGTAGTACAAGAGTAGATCTACCACGAGATCAGACAGGCTAAACCCTAGAAGCTAGCCTATGGTATGATTGTTGTTTGTCCTAAGGACTAAAACCCTCAAGTTTATATAGACACCGGAGAGGGCTAGGGTTACATAGAGTCGGTTACAATAGAAGGAGATCTACATATCCGTATCTCCAAGCTTGCCTTCCACGCCAAGGAAAGTCCCATCCGGACACAGGACAAAGTCTTCATTCTTGTATCTTCATAGTCCAGGAGTCCGGCCAAAGGTTATAGTTTGGCTATCCGGACACCCCCTAATCCGGGACTCCCTCAACAAGTCCTCAACGAGCTACACAAAACAAAGACATCAAGCTCATTTTGGTGAATGGGTATCTTGTTCTGACTCCGACCACCACTCGGACAGAAGTTATCACTCTTAGTCCAAATATACTCAAGATGAAGGTGTTGCCGGTCTAGCTCTTGTGTCAACCAACTCCTACGACATATTTGACTCACCAAATGAAGGAATTGGAAGATGCTTCATGGCTAAAGTCCCCAAGGTATCACACTCCGAGTATTTTGATTTTAATAGTGATGAAGATGATTTGCTAGGTGATGATGATTTACTTGTTGAGAATGTTAGTGATGAAAACTATGATGAAATTGCTGTTAATCATGCTAATCAAAATAAAACGAATGACAATGATAAGAAGGGGATTGAGCGTTAACTAAAGAACTAAACACTCTTAAGTTAGATCATGAAACTACTTTAGAAGATCTTCGAGAACTTTGAAAAACTCATGAGAAGCTACGCTTCGAGAAGCTCAACCTTGAGCAAGAACATGGGTTCTTAAAGGCCATCAATGATGATCTTCGGAAGAAAAGTTCTTCTTACATTGCCAATATTTACTCTTTTCTACTTACATGCCACAAGTAAAATCTATCAATAATAGTAAGAATGTTTCTTCTTCTAGTAGTAACAATAATCATGCTAAATCCAATATTGTTGCTTCTAGTAGTTCTCTTGATTCCACTAATGATTCTCTTAGACAAGTTAAACTTGAGCAAGAAAATAGTTTATTGAAGGGAATTATAGATAAAGGTGTTTACAAGAGCCTTGCCAGAAGTAAGCAATTTGAGGAAATTGTACGCAAGCAAGGAAGGCACCGGAAGAATTGAGGTATTGGTTTTGAATGAAAGTTCAATGCCGATGGAGTTGAGTGGGAAGAAGATCAATACCCCAAGAGGAAGTTTGTTCCTCAACAACAAAAGTATGATCCTACTTCCTTCAAGGGGGCACAAGCTCAAGATGATCTTCCACCACAAGACCATAAGCTAAAAGGCAAGGGCAAGCATCAAGATAAGATTGATGCATTTGAAGAAGCTCAAAAGGCCTTGGTCAAGTGGGTTCCCAAGTCTACCTCAAGTTCAACTTCATCAAGTACATCTACAACCCCAAGGATTCCCATCAAGTTGATATGTATCCCAAAGAAGAAGAACTAGAGAGTTCACGAGGGTGAATCCACCAACATACTTCACTCATATTCATATTGGCAAAGACAAGTGCAATCAACTTCCACATCTTGCACTAGTTCAAGGAGTCACAAACCCTCTTGATAGTATGTCAAGGAACAAGGTAACCTAATGCTTTCATGGACATCATCATGTGTGTACTTCACTCTATGTCTATGGATATCCTTGCTTGTTCCTTGTGGGACTAACCCATGTAGGTATTAAAAGTGCAACTCATTCAAATGGGTTGCTCCAAATGATCTACATCAACATTGAGCATCCACATCTTCAACATCTACATGAAGTTATAATCGACAAAACCCAAGGTTAGTTCATCCCTCTAAAAGGGGATATCACATCTAGGGGGAGTGATGGAGTCCCAGATTAGGGGGTGTCCGGATAGCCGAACTATCACCGTTGGCCGGACTCTTGGACTATGAAGATACAAGATTGAAGGCTTCGTCCCGTGTCTGGATGGAATTTCCTTGGCGTGGAAGGCAAGCTTGGCGATACGGATATGTAGATCTCCTACCATTGTAACCGACTCTGTGTAACCCTAACCCTATCCGTTGTCTATATAAACCGGAGGGTTTTAGTCTCAGAGGACTAACAACAATCATACCATAGGCTAGCTTCTAGGGTTTAGCCTCTCGATCTCGTGGTAGATCTACTCTTGTACTACCCATATCATCAATATTAATCAAGCAGTGAGTAGGGTATTACCTCCATCGAGAGGGCCCGAACCTGGGTAAAACAACGTGTCCCTTGTCTCCTGTTACCATCCGCCTCGACGCACAGGTCGGGACCCCCTACCCGAGATCCGCCGGTTTTGACACCGACATTGGTGCTTTCATTGAGAGTTCCTCTGTGCCGTCACCGCCAGGAAGGATGCCTCATCCCATCTTTTAAAGACGATACTATCGCCAAAGGAGCCTTGGCCATCGCCGAACACTCGGCCAGGTGGTTTTCTTATGACCGCCAGTTCGCCACTCAAGCCGGCGATGACTTCTCGGGTCATCGAAACCAATCTTCACGTTAACTCGAACTTGCCGAGCGGTTAGATCCGATCGAGCTGTCCTTCGTAAACGAGCTCTTGGATCGCATCGCCGCCCGGGGAGTCGCCACAGACTACGACCGGATCGGGCCTAAAACCGATCTGAGAGAGATCAACTCTCCCCAGGCTACCCATCATGTTGCTATGATAGAGGAGCAATGCGGCGATTCTTCTTCTATCTTAAGGACTAGCTACGTCCGGATTCCCGTTCCCTCCATGCCGGATTCCCGCAGAGGGACGGATGTCGATCAAGCCCTAAACTTAAAGTCAGGCGGCGGGTTGGATTCATTGGATAGCATTCAAAAATCCAAACTTCCGAGCTCGAAAACTTCTCGGCCCCTGAGTCTTAAATTGGACGGGGTTCCGGATCTAGTTCCACCCGCCCACCCAAACATTAGCGATCTATCCCGAATTCGGCAAGAGCCCGCTGAAACAATACATCATTATCGGGCCGATTCCTCCTGGTTATGGACAGGATAAAGGACTGCCGAGAGGAGGACGCAATCCCACTTTTCTGCAATAATTGCATGGACAAGGGAATCCTGAACGCCATAAGTCGTCGCGAAATTACACGCTTTGCTAACTTGGTGACAATAGTACAAGAGTACTGTGCGATGGAGAGTGCTTGGAAAACCGAAAGTAAATTTTGGGATAATCCGGCCCCGAATACATCCCTAGTCCGAAATAAAAGGGTGCATCATCACCAATCACCTGGGTTAAACACCAAAAAACCAAAACCCCCTAAAGGGTACGGAACCGTACTGGACGGTTGGCTAAACGGACCCTGCAAAATTCATAGCACAGAGGGCGCCACTCCAACTCATAGCCTTCGTGCATGTTGGATACTACGGCAGGTGGTCAAAAGTGGCGAAGAGCTTCTATCTTAAGAATCCTAGCCCAGCAACACCAGTACGGTGTTAACAGTCTTTGAGACTTTCGCATCAAATAACATGCGGAAACAAACACTCCGCAACCTTGCCGGAGTCTAACAAGAAGCAACAATAAATCCATGGAGTGACACGGCTATTACCTTTAATGCCAGTGATGAACCCAAATTCCGAATAGCCCGAGCACCAGTCGCGTTGGTACTCAGTCGAATAGTGGACGGCTTTCGCCTTACTAAGGTACTCATGGATGGCGGCAGCGGACTAAACCTCATCTATGAGGAAACCCTCCGAAAAATGGAAATAGACTGGAACCGCATTAAGCGAAGCAGCACAACCTTTAGAGAAATAATCCCTAGCCGGAAGCATGCTGCACAGGAAAAATCACATCGGACGTAGTGTTCGCTCACGGACAATTACAGGTCCGAGGAGGTCACATTTCAAGTGGCCCTGCTCGGCAGCGGATATCACGCTTTATTAGGGCGAGCGGCATTCACAAATTTTCAAGCTATACCCCATTATGGGTACATGAAGCTTAAAATGCCCGGACCTAACGGAATCATCACCCTCGCTAGTGATCCGAACATAGCACTCCGCGCCGAAACAAGACAGCCGCACTAGCCCTCGAGGCACTATCTGAAGCCTTAGTGGCCGAGGAACTCACTGCGATGCGCTCCACGGTGAACAGGGACGATGTTATACTTGATAAAAGATCCAAGTCCACCTCTTTTAAACCAGCGGATGAAATAGTCAAATTCCAAGTCCACCCAACGGACACTGCAAAGACGGCCTCAATTGGGGCACAATTAAACCCTGATGTAGACGCCAAGACTACAAGAATTTCTACGAGAAAATCGACATTTTTGCTCGCACCCTTCGTGACATGCCAGAATCCCACGTCGGCTGGCCGAGCACAACCTAAATATCCTAAAAGGATTCAAGCCAGTCAAACAGGCTCTTCGGCGCTTTTCCGAACCCAAGATACAGGCCATGGGAGAGGAGCTAGCCAAACTTCTAGAAGCCGGATTAATCAGAGATATAAAACATCCGGACTGGCTAGCAAACCTGGTGATGGTACCAAAGAAGGATAAGTCCTGACGCCTATGTGTTGATTTTAAAGACCTTAATAAGGCTTGCCCAAAGGATCCCTTCCCCCTCCCCCGCATTGATCAAATTATCGACGCCACAGCAGGACACGACTCATTGTGCTTCCTCGACGCTGCATCTGCTACCACAAAATCAAGATGGCGGAGCTGCAGACCAAGCTGCAACGGCATTCATCACTCTATACGGCCCATTCTTCTTCAACACAATGCCCTTCGGCTCAAAAACGCCGGCGCAACATATCAGCGCATGATTCGTACATGTCCGCAAACCAGATCGGCAAAACAGTGGAAGCATATGTAGATGACGTGGTCGCCAAATCCAAGCATGTCGAAACTCTAGTAGACGACTTGAGGCTCACATTCGACAATCTCCGAAAAATATGACATTAAGCTAAATCCTGAAATATGCGTCTTCGGCGTTCCAGCCGGAAAGCTCCTGGGCTTCATTGTGTCCGGTAGAGGAATTGAAGCAAACGCAGCCAAGATCCGAGCTCTGTCACAATTGGATATTCCAAAAGACCTCAAACAAATACAAAAATTAACTGGATGTGTAGCGGCTCTAAGCCATTTTATTTCCCGTTTGGGAGAAAAGGCGTTACCCCTTTACCGCCTCCTCCGTGCAATCAACACTTCGAGTGGGATTTGATGCCGCCACGGCCGGACTCAAGAAATAAAAGCCATATTGGCAACAAATCCGTCTCTGGCGCTACCAACGTATGCTAACCAATGCTATTATATATCGCCGCAACACATCGAGTTGTCGGTAGCGGTGCTCGTCGTCGAATGAGAAACGGACGGACACCGGTTCCCTCTTCAAAAACCGGTTTACTATGTGTCCACTGTCCTAACTCCATGCAAGTCCCGGTACCCACATTATCAAAAGATAGCATACGTGGTGTTCATGGCATCCCGGAAGCTGCGATACTACTTTCAAGAGTGTTCGATAACGGTAGCCTCCGAAGTACCTCTTAACGACATCATAAACAACCGCGACGCGACGGGCCGGATTGGTAAATGGGCCATAGAGCTCCTTCCATTCGACATAACCTATAAGCCACGACGAGCTATTAAGTCGCAGGTTTTGGCCGACTTCATGGCCGAATGGACCGAAGCCGAACTCCCCAAAGAGTACGGCGCATACTCCAATTGGATCATGCACTTTGACGGCTCCAAAATGTTGGCCGGCCTAGGGGCTGGCGTCGTCCTGACGTCATCAACCAGGGACACAGTCCAATACGTCCTTCAGATAATGTATACGGACTCCAACAACGCATCCGAATACGAGGCCCTTCTGCTCGGCCTCCGGATGGCAGTCTCCATGGGCATCAAACGCCTAGAGGTGCGCGGGGATTCGAACCTCGCGATATCTCAAATAATGGAGACTTTGATGCCAAAGATCCGAAAATGGCAGCGTACTGCAATGCGGTCCTAAAAATATCAGCACGGTTCGAAGGGCTCGAATTTCATCATATAGCCCGGGATAACAACCAGGCGGCGGACATATTGGCACGCATCGGTGCAAAACGCGATGCCGTCCCGCCCAACATCTTCCTGGAACGGTTGTTCAAGACATCCGTATAATGGGAAGGGAGTCCGAAATAACAATCCGGACCCGGCCAGACCGCCTCGACACCAACACTCGACACAATCGGAGGCTCGCCAACGAGATAACATCCTCCGCCCACGAAATAATGGCGGTTATCGCCTGCGGACTAAAACCATTCCTAGCCTACCTAACTAGGCAGGAACTCCCCGAAGACCAAAATGAGGCTCGCTGCATAGTACGGCGATCCAAAGCCTATAAAGTCCATGAGGGATAGCTATATAACAAAAGCACAACAGGAGTCCTTCGAAGGTGTGTCTCCGAAGAGGAAGGGCGAAACCTCCTGGCTGAAATTCATGCCGGACTGGGTGGGCACCACGCCGCAGACCGGGCCCTTGTAGGCAAGGCCTTCCGTATAGGATTTTATTGGCCGACGGCCCGGGCAGATGCGCAGGATTTACTCCAACGATGCGTCAGTTGCCAGCTTTTTGCTAACAAAAGCCACATGCCACCCACCACCCTCAAAACTATACCCATCACCTGGCCGTTCGCGGTCTAGGGGCCTGACATGGTTGGACCCCTTAAGGGAGGAACCCACAAGCAAAAATACCTATTGGTCATGGTGGATAAATTCACCAAATGGATAGAGGCCAAGCCTGTTAAAACGGCCGAATCCGGACCGGTGGTAGACTTCATATCGGCGGTAGTGCACCGTTATGGTGTCCCCCATAGTACCATCACTGATAACGGCACCAACTTCACGGCCGATGAGGTCAAATTATGGTGCAAAAACATGGGCATCAAGCTCGACACGCCTCGGTCTATCACCCTCAAACCAACGGCCAAGTCGAAGCGAGCAAACGGTCTAATCATGAGCGGCATTAAACCCAGACTAGTGCGGTCCCTCAAGGAATCTAACACGACCGGGTTGAGGAGCTCGACCAGACTGGGGGCTGCGGACCACGCCCGAATCGCATTACCGGATTCACACCATTTTTATGGTGTACGGTGCGAAGGCAGTCTTGCCTGCGACATAATTCATGACTCACCTCGGCGTGCACATGTATGAAGAAAGAGAAACCGAACTCGATCGGGCAGGACAGTTTGGACGCATTGGAGGAGGAGCGCCGACGTGGCAAAAGCTCGCTCCGCATTTTATCTATCGGGCGCTCGGGAACGGGGTCCCCAGACTTGCTCGCCTGCGCCTGCTGGCGTGGCTCAAAGGAGGCCCAGGACAGCCCATCTTCATCAACACAAGCTCAAAACCCTCGCGAGGGGCCAAGCCTCATGGGCGGACGACCAGGAGCTTCTCAGCGGCCTCGTCGACCGGCTCATGAGGAGGCGGAGAGTTCAAGGCAGGGTACCTCGCGAGGTGCCCATGACGCAAGCCATGACGACCAAGCGCGCCCGATCGAGCGCCCGGCCAGCCCTCCTTTCCTCTTTGGTGCAAAGGGAGCAAGCGCAGCGAGAGCATCAAGCAAAGGCATCCGCTTCGTGCAACAAGACCAAGACCAGCCCCAACGGCTGGAAGGGAGTCATCGTGGAGCCCAAGCAGGCGTCATCACCAGAGCCTTTGGCAAGCGAGGACCAACTTTAGTCAGGATAAGTGTACCCGCTGTTCCCCTTCAAAATGGCCAATTGTTGGCGCCCTTCCCGCTCAATATTTGGGAAGAGGCCCAGGGCCTCCGTCTATATAAGTAGAGCTAGCCACCATAGTAGGGAGGGACGATCGGATAGAGAGAGATCAAGATGATCAGCATCCAGAGAGAGATAGAGACCCGATCCTCAAGCTAGAGCGACGGGACACCACCTAGCAGTTCATCACATCCACCAAGAACAGACCCTCGCGAGGCTGTTCTTCCCTCAGATCGTTCCTCATCAGCCCAAGGGGCAATCCACCACACCACAAACTAGAGTAGGGTATTACACCACAACGGTGGCCCGAACTAGTATAAATCTTGTGTCTCTTGTGCTGTTCTTTCTAGTAGTTTAGGTCCCTGCGATTCGGCGAGGTACAAGACGGTGGAGGGTTGGATCTCCGCACCAGTTCGAACCTTAAGGGTCCGCCGGAACCCGAAATCCGACATTTGGCGCGCCCGGTAGGTGCGCCGAACTGCCTTCGCCACCTCGTGTCCCATCACATTGTCATCACCATGTCCCGCGACCTGCCGGCAACCCAGATCCTGTGGTCCTGTGCAACAAGGGTCCGCAGGGCGCCAAGGGGTCATGGGCGACGCTAACAGGCTTCGACGGCTCTCACCGCAAGGCAGCGTGGTCGGCAGCAAGAGCCTCCAACCACGCCGCGAGCACATCACCGTACACCCGCCGGGAGCAGGCGAACTCGAGGGCCGCGCTCACAGTGGCCCGAGAGCTGCTGCAGTGCAGCTGCTGGAGAGCGGCCGCGATGTGCTGCTCGAGCGAGTGGTGGAGCTCCTGGGCTTCGCTGCCTCGGGGGCTCACCCCTTCTGCACCCAACTTCCATCTCAGGCCGAGGGAGGCCCGCACGGGGGCTCCACGCGCGCCCACGGGCTCCAAAGCTACTCCAACACCGGCGAAGCTGTCAGCGCCGGGCCGGTGGCGGGGTTGCCCCCGCCCCCGGCCCGCGGAGAAGAAGGACTCGACGTAACTCACGGCCTTGGTGGACCGCCGCGCCACCACCCCACGGTGGGCGCGTCAAGCAGAGCAGCAAGGCACGCTCAGCACTACGGCGTGGCCTTCGGGATGACGGCGCCGAAAGAATACGTGCCCCACATGATGGACCAAGGGCACCCGCATGAGGGAGAACAAGACTCGCTCCTCAGCACAAGCAGAGGGGATGAGGCGCCCGGCAGCCGCTCTTCCAGAGCCTCGAGACGGTCCCACCGGTCACGCTGGGGCGGCGATTGCTCGGGTACCACTACTTCCTCAAGAGCAAACATACGCTAACCATAGGTCGCAGGAGGTACAGGTCGCCACGACGAGCGGCTGCCCCGCTCCCGCAGTCTCCTACCCCTCGGGAGGGGGGCGCAGGGGGCTGCCGGAGAGGGGCAGAGATCCGACATCACCACCGCGGCGTTCAGAGCAAGGTGTTCTCAGGAGGTAGGCCCTCTGCTGGGGAGGTGCCTCAGGGCCTGCCCCTGGCGGAGGACCCGTGGTCGCCGGGGAACCGCCGACCGCCTACCCCACCGGCGGCGCCTGGTTTCCGGGTCGTTGTTGGTGGCACTAGAGTGTGGCGCAACGGGGCCTCGTCTGGCGACATGAAGCAAGGCGGGTACCTGTGAAGAAGGCCCAGTGCCTGTGAAGCTCGCCGCCCCGTGACACTCTCACGTAATAATGAGTGGGGCTGTACACGCCCCAGAGTCTCAGGGGTGCCGGCGTCAGGCCCTGGGGCTCCGTCCCACGCCCAGTGGCAGCACTTAGTTCCGCGGTGGTGAGAAGACGTCCAAGACTAGACTAGGTGGCGGACGCGGCTTTTGTTCTGCTTTCTTTGCCTTCCATTTGGTTGTCGCTTTCCCCCGCTGGATTTACATTGGATTCGAATTTGAGATTTGCGTGTGTTCGGGGAAGGGGTGCTTAGTCTCGTTCGAGCAAATCTCTCGCGTTTCGGTTACAACTCCGCCAGCTGCCTCCCTCATGAGCCCCTCATGAGCCGGGCCAGCCAAGCTGCGTGCAGCCCAGCCTGTCGCCGTCGCGTCCTCTCCGGAGGGTTTTTACTGCAGGTCCCACGGATTCGATCAAGAGACACTCAGATCGCCTCGGCCTCCCACAGTGCTATCTCGGGCTCAGACGTAAACAAAGGTAAACCATCCAACTAGCACGTCACTTAGCCAACCATTTGGCGCGGGCATATGGGCGATGTAACACCTGCTAATACGAAGAACACAAGTTTTACATGAGGGGCTCCCCCTCCCAAAATGCTCTCACCTCCATGAGGCCAAAACCTGAGTTCTATTCATGCAGGGTAATGGAACAAGGACAATACATGATCAGTCGGATAAATCCCCCAATGCATCCTCAGGAGCACCTCCCGAGCCATTGATGGCCTCGCCGTCGCTGTCTGCGTAATCGTCGGTGGCGTCTGGGCCGTTCACCATGTTGCCCTCATCGGTGGCCACGACCACGCCGTCGTCGTCCGAAGCGAAGGCCCGTACGAGGGCATCCACGTTGTCTTCCACCCAGTGCGCCAGGTCGCCCCGGACTGCCTGGGGAACTGGGCCGATGGCTGCGTCAAAATCGAAGTGGGGGTCCATGTACCGGAGATGGCTGAAGACACGAGAGAAGGCGTGCCTGAGCAGCGCGCGGCTCCTCTCCTCCACCAACCTGTTGGCCCTGACCGATCGCGCCTCCACCAAGCGCCACCACGCCGATTAAGAACCGAAGGTTGCCGGCGAGTTAATCGCGGCTGGCGCGCCTACTGCCGCCTCGCAGATATTATCCAAGGCTGTGTTACCTCTTTCCCGGAGCGTGGCGAGCATGGGACCGTGCTCATGTTCCAGGATTCGCCACGACGACGATCTCGTCCCAGATTCTCGCGCGCTGACGGCCTCGGCCTCCTCCACCCGTTGGCGAAGAAGGAGCGCCTCGGCCTGACAGGTGGTGGACTCCCTCTGCGCCCCCTCGAGGGCGGCCCGAAGAGCATCGGCCCACCGTGTCGCCTCCTCCAGTTTGGCCCTCAAGGCAGCAGTCCTGCCCTCAGCCTCGGCCTTGATCAATCCCAACTGCTCCTCAAACTCGCGCTCGAGGTTCGAGCGCGCCGCCACCACTCGGCGTCCGACCTCCTCCAGGACGCGGGCTTCCCGTGCTGCGACCTCATCCTCTGCCCGCGTCGCCAAGCGCTCCCTCGTCTCCAAGCGCTTGTACTCATGCGCGCGTTCGGCGGCCTCAAGCGTCAGCGCCTCCTCACGCTTCTGGAGCTCCGCCGAGTCGCCGGAGGCCACCTTCATCGACGCAAGGGCTGCCTCGTGCAGCTCCACTTGCTCCTCCAACGAGTGACACCGGGCCAGGAGTTCCCGTGCCCGCTCCTCCGCCGCCTCTCGCCGCCTGTTAGCTGCCCGGGCCTCCTCGACGGCCCGAGAACAGGCCTCCCGAGAGGCTGCCAGCGACGCTTTGGCCTCTTCATCATCAAGATCGCGCTGGCCGCGCACAAGGGCGGGAGCGCCCTCCAGCTCGTGCCTCTCTGCGGCCAGGCGCAGTTCCTCGGCCTCAAGGCGCGCGTCTTAGTCAGCAAGCTCTTCACCAAGAAGGCTCATCAGCGGCCACCGCCCTTCAAGAAATCCTTGGCGGCGCGCGGCGCTCCCGGAAAAGGCCGCGCACGTCCTCCACACCATCAACCGCCCCAGGCGGGCGTCGGGAGCCACGAGTCAACACTCCCCCTCCGGGCAGGGGGCTGGGGGCTGGCACCCTCGTGACGGCCGGGCGCGCTACGCCAGAAGCCAGGCCTGGAGCCAGCCCATCCCCAGACGAGGGGCGCAGGAAGCGCCTCAGCCAATCACCGTCCACGACCAGGCGAGAAGCCCACGGCAGGCTAGCTATGCCATGGGAAGGCTCGCGAGGAAGGATCGCGAGGCGTGTAGGGCCACGACGCGCCACGGGACGGCTCAACTCCCCGGTCGCCCTCACCACAAGGGCTCCACTTCTTGGAGCACTCGAGGATCGGGAGGGGCGGCCGGGAGGACGGCTCCTCACCCGCCTCCGTGAGCTCGGCGGGAAGGGCCTGCAGGGCAAGGATCAAGACGAGCAGCAGAAGAATCGGAGCTGGAGAAGGAGAAGGCTTACTCATAAATGGCGGCACTTCCTACGCTTCAAAGAAAGACAAGGGTAATCATCGCCAGTGGCCTCCTTCTCTTCCAGAGGGCCTCAAAGTTCACGCTGAAACGACTCCAAGATTTGAGCGCAGGGATCAGCTGCGGCGAGGAAAAGCATCAAGGCGGCTTGCGCTGTGGGCGTGTGCAGCTCGACGCTGCTAGTCGCCTCACCAAGAGAAGCAGCAGGGGCCTCGAGGGCTCCATCCGCGGGCGCAGCGGGCGGCTGCCTGGCGCCCTCAGCCACAGCGGCATGAGCCTCAGGAGCTGCCCCCTCACGAGCATCGCCCGGCGCTGTCACCCCGGCGGGGTCCTTCGCCTCGGGCGGCTCAGGCCTCCCCGCTCCGCTACTTGAGGAGGAGCCGCCTTGGCCGACTGGAAGGGCTGTCACCACCACTTGATTCTCGCGAGGCCCCTGGAGACCAGCGGGGCGCGGCCCCCATTCGTCGAAGGTAGGCATCTGGTTCACCAAATCACCCCTGTTCTGGCAGAGGTACAAAGAAGGCCCTTGATGCCGGATGCCACCGGGTTAGGGTCGCCACCAGGACCAGGAGCACTTTCCTTAGCGCTCAGCGCCGTGTCTTCTTCCGGAGCCTCATACGATTGCTGTGCCCGCTAAAGGCCCACATCCGGTGGGAATGGCGTTGGAGAGGGGCGATGCGGCGCATCAGGAACTCCTTCACCGCCTTGGGCACTGTCACAGCAAGCGACCTCAGGAACGCGAAGCGGCGCCAGACAAAGATGAGCCGAGAGCTTGATAGCTGCCTCCGCCCCACCTGAATTGGGGACAGCAAAGCAGGTTGGCTCCGATAGCAGGGGCTGGGCACCCCACATCCACGCATGACCACCTCTCGCGGAACTCAGCTGGGCGGAGGCAAGCTGAAGTCAATCCTCGAGGCCGCTCTCTCGGGCGCTGCAACAAAGCTCACGACGCCGAGCATTGAGTGGGGTCGACAAGGCGCAGAGAGAAGAAGTGGCGCAGCAAGGCAACCGAGGGAAGGATGCCCATCATTGCCTCACAAACAAAGGCGAAGACCGAGAGGAGAGTAATGGACTCAGGACCCAGATGCATCATGTGGATCTGATAGTGGGAAAGCACGGCATTGAAGAAATCAGAGAAGGGGGAACTACCCGCCTACGTATGGCCAACAAATACCGACCTCGGTGACTATCCTGTCGATGGAGAAGTGGGATGCGGGCCAAGCCGTCGTCCTCCCGCATTCGTTGAAGGAGGTAGCCAGAGCCGAACTAACCTTGCCCAAGCCCTCTAGATTGAGTATGATCAACGGGTCGACAGCGGAGGCCGCCGGCGGCGGCGAGCGAGGGGGAGGCATAGGTTTCTTCCCTTTCCCCTTCTTCGTCGGAGCCATGGTGATTGAAAGGGGGAGGGGGAGATTCGAGATTGGATTGGAAATGGAAGCTGGAGTTCGAGAGGGGGAAGGACTGGAGTGCACAAGCAGCAGAGAGGGGAACGGATGTGTGCAGCAGCGTGTCCGCCTAGCTAGGCACGAAATAAGGAGGCGTGGGGGAACAAAGGCCGCCCACGCCCAATCAACCGCCACGCTGCCGCCCAAGGCCGCAGGCTGTTAGGGGCTCATGACGCCAGACTTGCCCTTTCGCCTCTCGCCTGCCAAGTTCGGGCGCCAGTGGGCCCGGGCTACTGTCGGTGTTTTGGGAACGGGGTCCCCAGACTTGCTCGATCAAGGCTGCAGCGTGGCTCAAAGGAGGCCCAGGACAACCCATCTTCATCAACACAAGCTCAAAACCCTCGCGAGGGGCCAAGCCTCGCGGGGCGGACGACCAGGAGCTTCCTCGGGCGCGGCCTCGTCAGGCTGGCTCATGAGGAGGCGGAGAGTTCAAGCCAGGGTACCTCGCGAGGTGCCCATGACGCAAGCCATGATGACCAAGGGCGCTACTCCGGCGCCAGCCCGCGCAACGTCCTTCTTTCCTCTTTGGTGCAAAGGGAGCAAGCGCAGGCGAGAGCATCAAGCAAAGGCATCCGTTTCGGTGCAACAAGACCAAGACCAGCCCCAATGGCTGGAAGGGAGTCATCGTGGAGCCCAAGCAGGCGTCATCACCAGAGCCTTTGGCAAGCGAGGACCAACTTTAGTCAGGATAAGTGTACCCGCTGTTCCCCTTCAAAATGGCCAATTGTTGGCGCCCTTCCCGCTCAATATTTGGGAAGAGGCCCAGGGCCTCCGTCTATCTAAGTAGAGCTAGCCACCATAGTAGGGAGGGACGATCGGATAGAGAGAGATCAAGACGATCAGCATCCGGAGAGAGATGGAAACCCGATCCCCAAGCTAGAGCGACGAGACACCACCTAGCAGTTCATCACATCCACCAAGAACAGACCCTCGCGAGGCTGTTCTTCCCTGTACTGTTCCTCATCAGCCCAAGGGGCAATCCACCACACCACAAACTAGACTAGGGTATTACACCACAATGGTGGCCCGAACTAGTATAAATCTTGCGTCTCTTGTGCTGTTCTTTCTAGTAGTTTAGGTCCCTGCGATTAGGCGAGGTACGAGACGGTGGAGGGTTGGATCTCCGCGCGCACCCCAGAGTTCGAACCTTAAGGGTCTGCCGGAACCCGAAATCCGACATTATCAACAGCAGGCTCGAAGATATCAAAGCAGGGAAGTACGGGCCAAAGCTTACAACATTGGCGAACTAGTTCTATGCCTGCCAGACAAGAAAAAGGACAAACTCAAGCCCAAATGGGAAGGTCCCTTCCTCATCGACCAGGTCCCGACCATGGAGCATACCGCTCACGTAAACGCATCGGATAACCGACTCGAGCCAAACCCATGGAACGCAGCCCGTCTATGAAGATTCTACGCCTAAGCGCCACACTCCAAGTTCGTCTCCTTCCTCCGTCCACATTTTCTATTTTTGCTGTCTTTTATTTCTCTCCTTCCTCCTCCTTCTTCTTGAAGCCTTTCGAGGATCGTTTGCGCTGCTCAAGACTTTATACTTGACGCGCTTGTCCGCTCATTATACCTGGGGGCTTCTTTAACAAAAGCTTATTTATATGGGCTTCATGCCCAACACATGTGTCAAACTTCCACATGTACCTTTTACTCACCATTATATGCATCGATATGACTTAAGTTTTGGCCAAGCTAGGTTGCCTGGCTCCTGTGCTTACCCCTACGTTCCCGATTGTTCGGCTAGGTGGTAAAGCGAGCACCTCTGCGATAGTTACTGCCGGGTCAGCCGGATGTGTACCTCAGACTGGGTGAAGCCGAAAGCTAGCGTTCTTAAGGGAATATTCGGTCGGTGAACTGAAAGATGATTTTTAACTATTTACCCATCTGCCCCAGATGATTTTCTGCTTTCTTAGCAGTTCGGACATGCACTTTAGGGCATGCCTCCCAAATAAAGGAACCCTTAATGTAAGTATTCTCCTCGAAGATGTTTCTTACTATCCATGTAATATAACATAACTAGTTGGGCACTTGTCTGATACAACAATAATGACCCCTACGCCTTGTCTCCATGCATGCCCCGGTTCTTATATAACCGCGAGGGTATTCGGACACACTCCGGACTATTGGGTACCGAGGTCGTTTAAAAGGTCCGCTATGACAAACGATCTACAATCCGGCTAGAAGACATTTTTCATGTCATATTCAATTGCATAGTCACTCGACTCATTGTATTCCTCCTCAATGCCATCTAATAGGCTATCTAATTTACAATCTTGCTGGGAATACTTGGCGGCCAATTCTACTTGGTCGTACACTAAGCTTACAGGGATCTCCTTCCCATCAGGCCCCACCTGTCCGACCTCGGCCATGTGGTTTGGGTCAGCCTTCATGTACCGCGTATTTACCATGGCCCAGGCCTCCCTGGCGCCTCGACGGCAGGCCGATATCTTCCATAGTCGGAAGCGCCGCCGTGCTCCTTGAAGCCGCTCTGTCAGCTCCCCAATGCCTTCGGGCAGGGAGATAGATGGCCACAAGGCCTGACCGACGCCTTTCATCACCTGCCGAACTTGTTCATGCAGCTGACGCAGTTCGGGAAGAAGATCACCCGAAGAACTGGGCATCTCCTCCTCAGGACGACCTGTGAGCAAACCTACATACATGTTTATGTAAGTTGCATTCCTTGCAGAACTCTATCAAGGTTCGCTCAAGCACATACTGAAAAAGCCGCGACGAAGCCGCCGATACTCCTTACTGAGTCGGACATAACCGGGCACGAACATCCTTTAGTTCCTCACCCAGTTGGGTGTTGGCATCTTGGAGGTTATTTTTCTCCGCCGCACCCTCAGAAGCATCGCCTCGCCAGCCCTTAGCTGGGCGCAAGAGCTGTTGCTTGTCCGGATCTAGTCCGGCTCCATCTGCAATATTATTGTCGATTTACACACCGCCGCACTTCATAAACTATTTATCTTTTGAAGCATATATTACCGGAGGGGTCTCGTGGCTCTCAGAAGCGGCTAGTGCGGCCTCAAGTTGGGCCTTGCATTCTTCAAGCTCACAGGATAGTTGGGTATTCTTTTTGTAAGATCCTCAGATAACAAATGATCCTTAAATTAGTTATTCTAACTATTTTTAAGTCTCGGGAGACTCTTGGCATATATAACTGTCAAATTTCCTCACCCGTATGTCTTTTACATACTGTTCCGTGGCTCTGGCTAGACTATCTTGAGCGGCACGAAGGTGCGCATCTCCCGAATTGAAGGCATTCAAGGCCTCTTAGGAGAAACATGCGTCACGAAGAACTGTCCGGTGGCGCCTGTGATTCATGGCGCTCTCCACCTCGGAGTTGGTGGCGGACAATCTGTCGGCATCCTCTATCGGAGGAGCATCCGACGCACGCCTCTTGCTTGCCTCCGCTTCTGGACCCGGCTTTGGAGCCTGGCTGGCGGAGGTTCGATTGGCAACCTCTCCGGACTCAGTCCGGCGAGCGCTCTTTTTCCTTAAAAGAGCGCCAGCGTTAGTACGCCTTCCAGGAATCAATCCTAGGAATATGGTGACACGCCATACCGTTGCGGCGGAGTTTCGATCCGGACCGCACTTCTTTTTAGCCTGCGGGGCCGTACTGCAACTTGTTGGCTAGCCGCCGCGGGCTCGGCCTCCTGCCTCGAAGACACCCCCTGCGAAACACCATCAAATACGTGGTGATCAGAAGTAAAGCACGGGTGGGTCATGTTATCCGGACTTCGGTCACGGTTACCTGGGAGGCCGGAAATAATCCGGGGTAGTCGGCCGTAATGGCAACCAAAGCATTGTCGATGCTAAGTTGGTGGAACACCCCGTCGATCAGCTCCACCTTTATATACGGGTCCTCTTCGGAGGCCGGATCGAGGGACCGTTCCGGATCCTCGGGTTGTGGGGGCGGGCTGTGTATCGTCTCCACGGCCCGGCGCAGTTCCTGCGTAGAAACCATTGAATGAGATGATTAACCACGGGAACATGGATCGGACAGGCCACAAAGATATTTGCTTACCCAACTTCGAGATTATTCGAAGAAAACCCGCTCAGTGGATTGACGCGGAGAAAATCCTCCTCTTCCCTTTGTACATGGCGGACAAGGTCTTCACCGATTGGGTGACCGATCCCGCCCTTTATGCGGCCATGGCGGTGGCATCATCCTCCCGTTTAAATCCCACATGGGGTGGCCCCTATATTGGAGCGGCTGCACTCCCCTCATAATGCAGATTGCCATGACTCCAGTCATGGTCAATCCGGCATGAGCCAGTAATCTTATTCGGCTCATCAATAAAGGACGTCCCAGTCATTTTCCCTCTGGGGGCTCGGCGGGCGCCAACTTAGGCGCTTCTTCAGAGGAGCGTTGCTAAACTCCGGAAGACCGACCCGAACAAGATCCGTAGCGGACGCCCTCCATGTAAAACCATTTCAAGGCGGTCTTGGATGCCTTCTTCGGGGTTCCGGATAGATATTCGGTCCCGGCGATGCGCCATAGTTCGGCTCCACCCACTTGAGATATTGACCCCTCATGAGAACGGGGTACTAGGTAGAATAATCTCTTCCACACCGCAAAATGAGCGTCAATGCCCAAGAACTGTTCGCAAAGGGCCACGAAGCCCGCGATGTGCAAAATGGAGGCAGACGTAAGGTGGTGCAACTGGAGGCCGTAGAACTCCAAGAGCCCCCGGAGAAACGGATGCATTGGAAATCCGAGTCCTCTTACTAGATAAGAGATAAAGCATACCCGCTCTCCTTTAGAGGGATCAGGGATGCTCTCCGCTTGCTTTCCGCCCTTGTAGGTGGCAAGTCCGCTCGAACGTAACCATGAAGGCCGGGCGAAGAAATCCCTTGGTTTGGAGTATAACTAGCTCGCTATGCGGGACTGAGCATCTCTCCCAATTTCCAGGTTGAGGGCTGGGAGCGCGAGAGGAGGAGCCGCGTCGACTGTCCATGATGGAATGGGTTTTTTTCAGAGGCACTGCGATGAAAGCTCGCAGAGGGGGGATGGTGTGACTCAGATCTAGATCCTCGTCCCTTTTATAAGCGGCTCATTTACGCAGCTAGGGGGGTAAGTGTAAAAATACCCTGCTTTTGGCATTCATTCAAACACGTGGAAGATGGCCATTATTGGGCGTAGAAGCCAAGGAGCGCAGCATTTATCAGAAGCCGGACACTATTCGACAAGTATATGGAATTTGGAGAAGAACCCGCCTCGCAATGCCGAGGACAATCAATGCACCGGACTCATCGTCATTGAAGCCCGGTTCGGGGGCTACTGAGGGAGTCCCGGATTAGGGGGTGTCCGGATAGCCGAACTATCACCGTTGGCCGGACTCCTGGACTATGAAGGTACAAGATTGAAGACTTCGTCCCGTGTCCGGATGGACTTTCCTTGGCGCGAAAGGCAAGCTTGGCGATACGGATATATAGATCTCCTACCATTGTAACCGAATCTGTGTAACCCTAACCCTATCCGGTGTCTATATAAACCGGAGGGTTTTAGTCTGTAGGACGAACAACAATCATACCATAGGCTAGCTTCTAGGGTTTAGCCTCTCTGATCTCGTGGTAGATCTTCTCTTGTACTGCCCATATCATCAATATTAATCAAGGTGAGTAGGGTATTACCTCCATCGAGAGGGCCCGAACCTGGGTAAAGACATCGTGTCCCTTGTCTCCTGTTACCATCTGCCTAGACGCACAGTTCGGGACCCCCTACCCGAGATCCGCCGGTTTTGACACCGACAGGGAGCTTTACTCTAAGAATTGAGATAAAGCAACTCTAATGGTGTGAACACAACAGTGATTTACGTAAAAGTGGTAACCCCACTTGTGCTTAAACAATGAGTATGACCTATGATCAAATGTTCTCATTTGACTCCTAAGTCAATATACTCATATATAGATGACCTAGTAATCGCCGACTGCTTTATAAATGCTAGTGTTTGTGCGTGCTTGCCACATATTTCATTTGCTGTCTTATTGTTCGAGCATGTCGATTGCATAATTTTCTTCATTAAAGGACATCCATTTGTTGTTATGAGTGTTTGTTTTTATTTTGCCAAATGGATGGACAAGAATGCCTAAGTTCTCCCTCTAGCTATCTATGATTTCCTCTTCTCAAACTCTATTCATGCTACATCACAAAGTTTGATATAAGTCAGATTGAAACCCTCTGGGTGAGGAGCACTCAGAGCCACCGATTCGTCAGAGACTTAAACTTCCAAACCTCTTGATGCATCTCGGTCTGACTGATTCATTCCTTTCGGTAACACCAAGTTCATTAAGTTGATCTAGGTTTTCATCTCGGTACAACCGATTTGAACCCTTCGGTCTCAAGTTGCAGTAACCACTTGCGATTCTGCATCTCGGTGCCACCGAGTTGTTCAATTCGGTCCCATCGATAGAGTCTGGATATATATACCCACGGGTTGAGTTTTTTGAAATTTCTCTAAAACCCCTTGATAACCCACAAGTGTAGGGGATCACAACAGTTTTCGAGGGTGAAGTACAACCCAAATTTATTGATTCGACACAGGGGGAGCCAAAGAATATTCTTTAGTATTAGCAGTTGAGTTGTCAATTCAACCACACCTGGATAACTTAGTATCTGCAGCAAAGTATTTAGTAGCAAGAGTGGTATGATAGTAATGGTAACAGTAGCAATAGAAAAGCTAAATGTTTTTGGGTTTTTGTAGTAGTTGTAACAGTAGCAACGGAAAAGTAAATAAGCGAAGAACAACATGTGAAAAGCTCGTAGGCAATGGATCAGTGATGGATAATTATGCCGGATGCGATTCCTCATGCAATAGTTATAACATAGGGTGATACAGAACTAGCTCCAATTCATCAATGTAATGTAGGCATGTATTCCGTAAATAGTCACACGTGCTTATGGAAAACAACTTGCATGACATCTTATGTCCTACCCTCCCGTAGCAGCGGGGTCCTATTGGAAACTAAGGTATATTAAGGCCTACTTTTAATAGAGAACCGGACCAAAGCATTAACACATGGTGAATACATGAACTCCTCAAACTACGGTCATCACCGAGAAGTATCCCGATTATTGTCACTTCGGGGTTGTCGGATCATAACACATAATATGTGACTATAGACTTGCAAGATAGGATCAAGAACACAGATATATTCATGAAAACATAATAGGTTCAGATCTGAAATCATGGCACTCGGGCCCTAGTGACAAGCATTAAGCATAACAAAGTCATAGCAACATCAATCTCGTAACATAGTGGATACTAGGATCAAACCCTAACAAAACTAACTTGATTACATGGTAAATCACATCCAACCCATCACCGTCCAGCAAGCCTACGATGGAATTACTCACGCACGGCGGTGAGCATCATGAAATTGGTGATGGAGGATGGTTGATAATGACGACGACGACGGATCCCCCTCTCCGGAGCCCCGAACGGACTCCAGATCAGCCCTCCCGAGAGAGATTAGGGCTTGGCGGCGGCTCCGTGTGGTAAAACGCGATGAAACTTTTTCCTTTATTTTTTTCTCCCCGAGACGGTATATATGGAGTTGAAGTTGAGGTCGGCGGAGGTCCGGGGGGCCCACGAGATAGGAGGCGCGCTTAGGGGCGCCTGCCTCTCTGGACAGCCCGTGGGCCCCCTGACCTTGAGTCTTTCGCCAAAATTTCTTATTAATTCTGGAAAGTGCCTCAGTGGATTTCCAGGACATTCCGAGAAATTTTCTTTTCTACACATAAAACAACATCATGGCAGTTCTGCTGAAAAAAGCGTAAGTCCGGGTTAGTTTCATTCAAATCATGCAAGTTAGAGTCCAAAACAAGGGCAAAAGTGTTTGGAAAAGTAGATACGTTGGAGACGTATCACCCCTTGCACGCGCTGTCCAACTCTATCGACTCGAGGTCTCCGGATCGTTGCCTCTGTAGCTAGCGTCCTTCTGCCACTATTCTCCGCCACCATCAACGGGATCTCCATCGCCGTTGTTGCCGTAGCGAACTCACCGCCAAGTTAGGGTATGAGTTTGACCCTTTGTGCTTTTCTCACTCCGATTCTTAGCACAATGACAATGCCATGATTCTTGACACGACTGAAACTATTCTATCCAGCGAATACTTCCTTTAGATTAGTTTTGATTCAAAAATTTAGGGTTAGGTTTCCGCCGATTTCATCTCGGACCGACCGAGTTGCAGAAATCGGTCCCACCGATTTGGCCTAGGCCATTGCACTGTAATTTTTGGTTTGACTGCAATTACAAATCGGTGCGACCGAGTTCAGAACTTTGTGAAACCTAGCAATTCGGTGTCACCGAGTTGTGCCTCGGTCTGACCGAGTTCACTAGTTTAGACACTGAATGTTGCTTCGGTATCACCGAGTTCAGCAAATTGCTAGCTCCGAAATGACTTCAGTAGAAAACTAAAACTAAGTTTTTGGCTCAATTGTGTTGCAAAATCTCTGTACTTTGTGATGCTCATCCACTCTAGCTCATCTACATCTAGTCACAGGGTCAGCGTTCAGCTTGCAGCATATTTGACAATAGTGACAGCCAGAATATGTCAGAGGAACCAGTTTAGATGAGTGATGGCACTAGTCCCTCTAAGAGTAGTCAAGATGATGGGAGCAGAAGCACTCCCATCAATCTGCCAAAAGATGCAACTAGGCAGAAGAAGAAGAAGACATCATACTGCGAGGATGACGATTTTGTGATTGATGAGGAAGTCAGTTCCAAGAGGAAAGGTGCCCAGAAGGAAACTAGCACTTCTGCTAATCACAAGCCAGGATTGAAAACAACAACTCCAGGATGAAGCATACGAGAGAAGAGGGAGAGCTACTACAGATGCCTTTCAGAGAGTGCCATGGGGACAAAGGTCTGAAGCTGTGCCAACCATTGACTCTAGGGCTACAACTTCTGCACCAACAGCTACAGCCTTTGTTGGTCCTCCTATTGCCACTCCACCAGCTTCTCAGACCTCTTCAGATGCATTCGTCGCAGGACTCCTCTCCATGCCACCTTCACACTCCGGAGCTCCCGGAGATCGTGCTTAGAGCCGCATAGCACTATGCATTTTCGAGCTTTTTGGTAACTTGTTGCCAAAGGGGGAGAAAGTGTATAGATCATAGGCTGAGAGAGAGAGAGAGTGCTTGCTTATTTTTGCCTCTTTTTGCTACCTCATTTGTTTGCTTGTTTGGTGATGCAATGTTTTATGCTTGTGTGTGAGATACTCTTATGATCATACTTTTTGTCATATCATACCTTAATGCTTGTGCTTGAGTAATGACATTCTTATCTTATGTATGATCATTCATATCTTATTTTGGTGATGAGTGCATATTCCATATTTTATCATTTTGTGCGCTCCACTAAGATGTATGTGATATGGAAGAGTAACCCATGATCCTAATCGATTGTGCATTTCGCATTCAAAAGCAAATTTAAATAAGCACAAATTTAGGGGGAGCTCTTGCTTATCACATACTTCTCAAAGCGATGATGTACTTCATTTATATTACCATTTGTCGAAGCTTTGATCTATATGTTGTCGTCAATTACCAAAAAGGGGGAGACTGAAAGTGCAAGAAATCCTTGGGTGGTTTTGGTAATTCATAACAACATATAGCTCATTGAAATAATACTCTTTCAAGATCAATGTTTCAGAAAGTTCAATGATTAGTATGGCATGGACTAGAGATGTGGACCCCTCAAAATGCTAAAGACACACATTGGCAAAATATCAAGACTCTACATTTTCATTTTAGTGATCCAAGATCACACTGAGTCTATAGGAAAGCCAATACTATTAAAAGGGGATGAGGTGTTGCTTAATGGCTTGCTTGCTCAAATCGCTTAGTGATATGCTCCAACATCCCTCAACCACTTTCTCATTTCCACATATGTCCTAAACCTAAAGTCAAACTCGGCCCCACCGATTCGATCTATCCGGTGCCACCGATTTCACTTGACATAGCCGATAGGGATCTCGGTCTCACCAAGATGGGAATGCAAACTCTCTATTTCCCTTCGTAATGTTTCGGTCTAACCAAAGTAAGCAATCGGTCCCACCAAGGTAACATTGCAAACTCTCTGTTTCCTTTTCGTAATGTTTCGGTCTAACCGAGATGAGCGATCGGTCCCACTGATTTTGCCTGACCAAGTCTGTGTTTGCTTATTACTGAAATTGGTCTCACAAAGTTCATGTGATCGGTCTCACCGAGATGAGGTTTTTCCCTAACCCTAGTGCATCGGTCCTACCGATTTGATGTTGTCCGTCCCACCAAAAAGCCTAACATTAACATTCTGAACCAAGTCGGTGTCACCGAGTTTAACCATTCGGTCCCACCGAGTTTGGGAATTTGTGTGTAACGGTTAGATTTTGTGTGGAGGCTATATATACCCCTCCACCCCCTTGTCCATCAGTGAGAGAGACATCATAATGTGCCTACACTTCCACTACTCATTTTCTGAGAGAGAACCACCTACTCATGTGTTGAGACCAAGACATTCCAATCCAACCATATGAATCTTGATCTCTAGCCTTCCCCAAGTTGCTTTCCGCTCAAATCATCTTTCCACCATATCCAAATCTGAGAGAGGGAGTTGAGTGTTGAGGAGACTATCATTTGAAGCACAACAGAAAGGAGTTCATCATCAACACACCATCTATTACCTTTTGGAGAGTGGTGTCTCCTAGATTGGTTAGGTGTCACTTGGGAGACTCCGTCAAGATTGTGGAGTTGAACCAAGGAGTTTGTAAGGGCAAGGAGATTGCCTACTTCATGAAGATCTACCCGACAGAGGCAAGTACTTTATGGGCGATGGCCATGGTGGGATAGACAAGGTTGCTTCTTCGTGGACCCTTCATGGGTGGAGCCCTCTGTAGACTCACGCAGCCGTTACCCTTCGTGGGTTAAAGTCTCCATCAACATGGATGTACGATAGCACCACCTATCGGAACCACGCCAAAAATCTTTGTGTCTACATTGCGTTTTCTCCCGCCAAACTCCTCCCTTTACCTTCATATGCAATGATTTACATTCCGCTGCTATAATCTTAGAATTGATGTGTAGGCTGATTGCTTGACTAGTGCTAATTTGCTAAAATCTGCCAAGACTTAAAATTGGGAAAAGCCTAAATTTTTATTTGGTCAAGTAGTCTAATCACCCCGCTCTAGACATACTTTTGATCCTACAAACGAGCTGCGTGAGCGCTTCATCGCCAACTTCCAATGCACCCGTGACCGCGCTCCTGCAGCTGGCGACCTGCAGTGCATCAAGCAACAACCAGGAGAGACCTTGCATAAGTACATCCAGCGCTTCACCAATGTTCGCCTCAAGATCCCCAAGGTGTCGGACGAGGCCATCATCTCAGCGTTCACTGATGGCGTCCGGGACGTCAAGATGAAGGAGGAGCTCGCCATTCATGAGGACCTATGCTCAGCCCTAGAGATGTTCAACATGGCAACCCGGTGCGCGAGGGTGGAAGAAGGCCGCCGCTCGCTCCCCGAGCTTCTTAAAGCCGACCTAGAAGACAAGAAGGCCAAGGGAAAGGACGTGAAGCACAAGGGCTTGGCGGTGCTCGCGGTCGAGCCTGAGATGAAGCACGGTTGTAATCACCCTGAGTACTCCAAGGGCAACCGGCGTTCTGCGTCTTCCACAATGTGCACAGCCACAACATCAACGACTGCCAAGAGCTCCAGGTCATCTGGGATGGGCGCCTCGGCCGTCACCCTAAGAGCAATGACCATGGTTACCATCATGGAGGAGGTCGCGGCAGAGGCTACTGGGACAATCGTGGTCCCCGTCAGGGTTGGAGCGAGCAGCCTCGTGAGGACCGCTGGCAGGATCAGCCTTGTGATGATCGTCCTTAGGGAAATGGTGGCCACCCTCCGCTACGTTATCGCCAAGAAAGAACAATGACCACTATTAAGACGATGGGACTGGGGGCTTCCAGGAGCCTCGGGCTATCGCCTACACCCTGGGCAGCGCCCTAGCCCCTGCCTCTCATTGCATCTTCAAGCAGTTCGCTCGCGAGGTGAACGCGGCCCTTCCCAAGCTTGAGGCATCGCGTCCGCTCAGGTGGTCCACGTACGCCATCACCTTCGACTCTTCGGACCAGCTTAAGTGTGCGGCCACCTCAGGCGCGCTCCCCATGCTCTGCTCACGTACCATCAGGAACGTTCTCGTCACCAAGACACTCGTCGACGGCGGTGCTGGGCTCAATGTCCTCTCTGTCGAGACATTTGGCAGGCTCCAGGTGCCTTACGACCAGCTTCAGCCCACCAGGCCATTCTCAGGAGTGACTGACGGCTCCACTCACCCCATCGGGCAGATTTATCTCCCTGTCACCTGCGGAAAGCGTGAAGACTACCACACCGAGCTCATTGACTTTGAAGTCGCTCACATTCGCCTCTCGTACAACGACATCCTCGGGTACCCAGCTCTCGCCAAGTTCATGGAGGCGACGCACCACGGCTACAACGTCCTCAAGATGCCAAGAAGCGACGGCATCATCACGGTCGCCTGCGATGAGAAAGATGCGGTGTGCTCCCTCGAGCGTGCCTACCAGGCTGCAGCAGTCGAGGAGTCAGATGGTGAAGGCGTCACCCTGCCCCCTAAGGTTTCCCCCAAGAAGAATAAGCAGCTCCTCCTCAAGAGCACTCAGGAGGCTGGCATGCCTGATGGTCATGACACAGGCCCCTCGCCCTCTACTGGGGAGCCTTTCTCTCTCGCATATGAAGGCGCGCCTGACGCCCACTCAAGCTGGGCTCGGGGGCTCTTCTCTGGAAGGCCTCCGACCTGGCCAATGTCATGAGGGAGGCATTCGGGCACCATGTGGAGGCGTGCTTCAAGGCTTGCTTCAAGAAGCAAGGCACAAGGTGCGAGGCACCAAGAGCGCAGGATTTCATCACCAGGGTGATTGAAGATCTTCAAGAGGCGCGTGCCATGCGAGGCGAGAGACGGGCCGCGCCACTCAATGCAGCAGCCACTCAATACATGGGCAAAGAGCTGCGCGTCTACGTCAACATCCCGAGCCTCAACAGAGCCGCTTCTCAGGAGCTCTTCTGGCCGTCCAGCATCGACCGGTGCGGAGGCCGCCCCCACAGCTACGTCCGCAAGCCATTCGGCCTGCCGGGCGTGACTGCCTCACTCTAGTGATGCATGCGAGGCGTCATGGCGCCTCATGAGGCCAGACATCAAGCAGTCCTGATGGCTCATGAGGAGCGACTTCTGCGGCGAGCATCTTCAGCTAATTCAACACTTCTACCCCAATGGTGCCAGGTGACTTTTCAGTTGTTCAGATTGAGGGCGCCCCCTGGGCAGCATTATCCTCAAGCTGTATGGGTATGTCCCGCAACATGTATCATTTTGCGCATCTATCAGAGCTGGCTTCACCCTTCCATGGGTTATTTCATGTTGTTACCTGCATTACCTCCTTTGTTCCGATGTGGTACCACCTCGCGCGGCCTCCCTGTGCTGCTAACCCTCCTTGGGCTCATTCCACATCGAGAGTGAATGGCACGGCACCTGTGCTCGGGTCTGTCCCTGTAGCGCTGATAAATCTAAGAGACCGAGCTCTGGCCGCGGCCTGCTCCACATGTGTCACCTCACCAGGTCCTTAGTGCCTCCGCTCCTTCATGGAAAGATTCCTGACCGAACGGCAAGCGCCACCGCATTTTATGCTTCTTCTCCTTGGGATAACTCGCAGGGACCCATGAAGTGAGGGCATCAGGTCTTGAACCGTCCGAGACGCCTCCGCGAGGCCGGCCATCCTTTCTTCCGCGTGATTCGCTTGAACGTTAAAGGGGGAGGCCTAGGGCATCGCGTCCCCGGGGCCCCTACTGGCTTGCGAGCCCTCACCCCCTGGCCTTGACCACGGCATCACGACCTAGCATACCAGCGGCGGCTGAGCACTGCTTAAGTGTCGGGACACGAGGACGTAGAGAATCTAGATGAGGAAGGAAGAAGGAGCAGGCGCGGATCCTGCCCGGAGGCGCCATAGCAATCCTGACTAGGCCGCGCATCGCAGAAATGCTACCCCGTGGTGCGAGGCCGACTACAAGGTGACAAGATTATTCACCAAGCCTACGCAATATGTGCATCTCACGATTAGCGTCATGACTCTCGCGATTTCTGTTGGGAAATTTATAGAACTTCAAATAATCATGACGATATCCAGGCAATGATCAATATATAGGCATCACTTCCAAAACTAGTAGACCGACTCCTGCCTGTATCTACTACTATTACTCCACACATCGACCGCTATCCAGCATGCATCTAGTGTATTAAGTTCATGGAGAAACAGAGTAATGCAATAAGAACGATGACATGATGTAGACAAGATACGTTTATCTATTATGTAGATATATATCCCATCTTGTTATCCTTAGTAGCAACGATACATACGTGTCGGTTCCCCTTCTGTCACCGGGATCAAGCACCGTAAGATCGAACCCACTACAATGCACCTCTTCCAATTGCAAGATAAATAGATCAAGTTGGCCAAACAAAACCCAAATATCGGAGAAGAAATATGAGGCTATAAGCAATCATGCATATAAGATATCAAAGAGGACTCAAATAACTTTCATGGATAAAAACATTGATCATAAACTCAAAGTTCATCGGATCCCAACAAACACACCGCAAAAAGACTTACATCATATGGATCTCCAAGAGACCATTGTATTGATAATCAAGAGAGAGAGGAATCCATCTAGCTACTAACTACGGACCCGTAGGTCTACAAAGAACTACTCACACATCATCAGAGAGGCACCAATGGAAGTGGTGAACCCCTCCGTGATGGTGTCTAGATTGGATCTGGTGGTTCTGGATTTTGCGGCGGCTGGAATTGATTTTCATCGACTCCCCTAGGGTTTCTGGAATATTGGGGTATTTATAGAGAAAAGGGGCGGTTCAGCGGGCACCCGAGGTGGGCACAACCCACTAGGGCATGCCTGGGCCTCCTGGCACGCCCTGGTGGGTGCTGCTCCCACCGAGGCACCCCCAGGTGCTTTCTTGGCCCACTGGATGACTTCTAGCCCAAAAAAATCCTCGCGAAGTTTCGCTGCGTTTGGACTCCGTTTGATATTGATTTTTCTGCGATGTAAAAAAATGCAGAAAACAGCAACTGGCACTGGGCACTATTTAATAGGTTAGTACCAAAAAATGATATAAAATGATTATAAAACATCCAAGAATGATAATATAATAGCTTGGAACAAAAAAAAATTATAGATACATTGGAGACGTATCAGCATCCCCAAGCTTAATTCCAGCTCGTCCTTGAGTAGGTAAGTGATAAAACAGAATTTTTGATGTGGAATGTTTACTAACATATTCATCATATTTCTTTTCTTTATAGCATGGACATTTGGACTTTTATATGTTTCAAAGCAATAGTCTAGTTTTGACATGAAGACTTTAATACTCAAGCATTCCAACAAGCAACCATGTTTTTCAGAATATCAACACTAAAGCAAGTTATCCCTAGCCCATTATTCTCAATCATTGATCCGTTCATGAAACACACTCGAATATTAGCTACACCCAATGCTCAAATACGATCATAGTGCCCCTAAGTTGGTGCTTTATAAGAGAAGATGGAGACTCAAATTCAAAATAAAAATTGCATAAGTAAAAGAAAGGCCCTTCGCGAGGGAAGTAGTGATTTGTAGAGGTGCTAGAGCTCAGAGCTTAAATTCAGAGATAAAAATATTTTGGGAGGCATAATTTTCCCACCAAGGAAAATGACTTACAGATCTCAACGTTTTCCATGCTAGATACATCATAGGCGGTTCCCAAACAGAAAATAAAGTTTATTCCTTTTTCCACCATTACTTTCACTTTCCATGGCTAGCCGAATCCATGGTTGCCCTCCATACCAACACTTTCTAAGGAATTTATTATTTGACAACAAAAGGTAAATTCATTATTCATTTTGGGACTAGGCATCCCTAATACCTTTGCCGTACTCTCGTGCAATTACAAGTGAATAAACACTCATCGTGAGAATAACACATCTAGCATGGAAAATATTGGTCACCCTTCACAACCTCGCGAGCGGTAGAGCACACAAAAGAGAAATTTATTTTGAAAATTAGAGATGGCACATGCAAATTTGCTTAGAACGGCATGGAAATACCGCATATAGGTAGGTATAGTGGACTCATATGGCAAAACTGGTTTAAAAGGTTTTGGATGCACAAGTAGTGATCATACTTAGTGCAAAATCAAGGCTAGCAAAAAGATTGAGAAGCGACCAACTAAAAACCGAAAAATCTTGTACCCAAGCATTAAGCATAAGTAACACCGAATAATGCACCGTAAGTAGGATATAAATTTCATTGCATAACTATTGACTTTTGTGCTTGCATAGGGAATCACAAACCTTAACATAAATATTCTTACTAAAGCACAATTACTCATCAACATGACTCACATATCATATCGTCATATCTCAAAACCATTACTAAGATTCAAGTTTATTTTGTCCAATGATCTTCATGAGAGTTTTTATTATATCCTCCTTTGATATCTATCACTTTGGCACTATTTTCATATGTTGTTTTTCATAAGCTCAAACAAATATAAGTGAAGATCATCAGCATAATTTTTCTTTCCCTCAAAATAATCTAAGTGAACCAAGAGATAATTTCTTAAAATTTTACCAACTCCCAAATAAATCTAAGTGAAGCATGAGAGCAATTTCTTCAAAAATAACAAAGCACACCGTGCTAAAAAAGATATAAGTGAAGCATAGCATAATTTTTGGGTCTCTCAAAACGGTGTGTCCATCAAGGATTCAACACTTAATATGCAAATCAAAACAAGCAAATACTCATATCATACAAGACTCTCCAAGCAAAACTCATAGTATGTGACGAATAAAAATATAGCTTCAAGTAAAATACCGATGGTTGTTAGAAGAAAGCGGGGAGGCCACTCGGGGCATCCCCAAGCTTAGTTGGTTGCTAATTCTTTGAATATTATCTTGGGGTGCCTCGGGCATCCCCAAGCTTAGCCTTTTGCTAATCCTTATTCCTTCATCCATCATAAGATCACCCAAAACTTGAAAAACTTCAATCACACAAAACTCAAACAAAACTTTCGTGAGATCCGTTAGTAAAAAAAAGCCAAACATTACTATAAGTACTGTATAAAACCTATTCATATTTTGTTTTTGTATTATATCTACTGTATTCCAACTTTTTTATGGCAAAACTCATCAAAAAAACCATAGAATCATCAAAATAAGCACACAATGCAAAGAAAACAGAATCTGTCAAAAACAGAACAGTCTGTAGCAATCTGAATATTTCGAATATTTCTGTAACTCCAAACATTCTGAAATAAATTGGTGGACGTGAGAAATTTGTCTATTAATCTTCTGCAAAAGAAATCGACTCAAAATCGCTCTTATGTAAAAAATGATAAATAATCTCGTGAGCGCAAAAGTTTCTGTTTTTCAGCAAGATCAAATCAACTTTCACTCAAATCTTCCCAAAGGCCTTGCTTGGCACAAACACTAATCAAAACGCAAAAAACACAATCATAACAGTATCATAATTTTTCTATCACACAAGAACATAAAGGAAAAAGCAAAAATAAAATTTTGCCTCCCAACAAGCGCTATCATTTTACGCCCCTAGCTAGGCATAACGCGTAGGATCTATGTTTTGTCCTTGGTAATCTTTGCCACTTATTAAGGGTCTTTTCAAATCCGGGAGGCTCTTTGCGCTTCCCTAAAATTTCCGGAAAAGAAACCATCTTAAGGTCCAAAATATCCAACCGTTTATTGCAAAGGGTGATCGAAGTGTTCATACGATTGATACTACCATTGAGATGTTTGAGAAGTTCATTATATTTTTGCAATTCAACCATGTGTTTATGCAAATCACCGAGTTTGTCCAAGCTTTGGACTCCCTCTGGGGTGAAAGAGCACCCTTTGTTTTGTGGTGGAACCCCCAAAATTCCTTCAAAGATTTCATAAGCAGCATTGACATCAAGCTCAATAAAATTCCATTTTGCGGCAAAACCTAAAAGTTGTCTATGATGCGAAGCAAATCCCACAAAAAATTTCTAAGAATTTTTTTTGCATCTCCCTTTAAATTGCAAACACGATAGGACTCCATTAGCCTATACCAAGCATCTTTCAAATTTTCTCCTTGTCTTTGTTTGAAGTATAAAACTTCAAAATCTGGTAACAAAGTAGGAGCGTTCAAATTAGCTATTGTAACGAGAGAACAAGAACACGAATAGATCTAACAAGAAAATGGCGAACAAAAAAGAGGACGAATAAAACGACAAATTTTTGTGAAGTGGGGGAGAGGAAAATGGCAAATAATGTAAATTGCGAGGAGCTGAGATTTGTCATTAGGAACCTGGTTGATGTTGAAGATCCTCCCCGGCAACGGCGCCAGAAATTCCTTTTGATGTCTTGTAGAACTACGTCGGTATTTCCCCAAAGAGGAAGGGATGATGCAGTATAGCGATGGTAGGTATTTCCCTTAGTGATGATACCAAGGTTATCGAACCAGTAGGAGAACCTCCTCACACCACGTAAATAGCATGTGCACACTAATAACATATACTCGCAACCCGACGTGTTAAAGGGGTTGTCAATCCCTTTCCAGTACGGCGCCTCAAGATAGGCAAATAACGTGAGATAAAAGTTGTAGATTGGATAAATAGATCACGGAACAAATAAATTGCAGCAAGGTATTTTTGTATTTTTAGTTTAATAGATTTTAAAATAAATGCAATGGAAAATAGATCGCCAAGGCAAATATGATGAAAAGAGACCCGGGGGCAGTAGGTTTCACTAGTGCTTCTCTCGAAAAAAATAGTAAATGGTGGGAAAACAATTACTGCTGGGCAATTGATAGAACTTCAAATAATCATGACGATATCTAGGCAATGATAATTATATAGGCATCACATCCAAAACTAGTAGACCGACTCCTACCTGCATCTACTACTATTACTCCACACATCGACCGCTATCCAGCATGCATGTAGTATACTAAGTTCATGGCGAAACGGTGTAATGCAATAAGAACGATGACATAAGTGTCTGTTCCCCTTCTGTCACTGGGATCAAGCACCTTAAGATCGAACCCACTACAAAGCACCTCTTCCCATTGCAAGATAAATAGATCAAGTTGGCCAAACAAAACCCAACTATTAGTGAAGAAATACGAGGCTATAAGCAATCATGCATATAAGAGATCAAAGAAGACTCAAATAACTTTCGTGGATAAAAACATTGATCATAAACTCAAAGTTCATCGGATACCAACAAACACACCGCAAAAGACTTGCATCATATGGATCTCCAAGAGACCATTGTATTGATAATCAAGAGAGAGAGAGAGAGGAAGCCATCTAGCTGCTAGCTACGGACCCGTAGGTCTACAAAGAACTACTCACACATCATCGGAGAGGCACCAATGGAAGTGGTGAAGCCCTCCATGATGGTATCTAGATTGGATCTGGTGGCCCTGGATTCTGCGGCAGCTGGAATTGATTTCGTCGACTCCTCTAGGGTTTCTGGAATATTGGGGTATTTATAGAGCAAAGAGGTGGTTCAAGGGGCACCCGAGGTGGGCACAACCCACCAGGGCGCGCCTGGGCCTCCTAGCGCACCCTGGTGGGTGCTGCTCCCATCAAGGCACCCCCAGGTGCTTTCTTGGCCCACTTGATGTTTTATGGCACACAAAAAATCCTCCCGAAGTTTTGCTGTGTTTGGACTCCGTTTGATATTGATTTCCTGCAATGTAAAAAACATGCAGAAAACAGCAACTGACACTGGGCTCTATGTCAATAGGTTAGTACGAAAAAAATGATATAAAATGACTATAAAGTGATTATAAAACATCCAAGAATGATAATATAACAACATGGAACAATCAAAAATTAGAGATATGTTGGAGACGTATCATGCGCCTAGGGGACTCTCACGGGACCTCGATCCAATCACCTCCTGGCCTTGACCACGGCATCGCGACCTGGCATACCAGCGACGGCTGAAGCCTACCTGGGGACTGGGTCCCGCTGACATAGAGCACTAAGATATCGCGAGAATGTAAAGGGGGGATCGTGTTGTAATGGGAAACGCGAGCGCACCACTGGTTGGAGAGGAATGGCTGCTAAGCAAAGGCATTACAGTTTTTTAAATACCCCCAAGGGGTTCGTCGTGACATACGCATGGCTAAAACAAAAGAAGGAACCTAAGGAGCCCGCAGCCTCGACGGCTTCACCGGTGACACTGAGCTAACATTGTTCCCGAGGTGCGGGCACGGTGGCTCGACGGCTCGTAGCTGGCATCATCGCTCGAGTCATGATCAGAAGAGGCGCTGCTGCTACCGAAGAAGGCAATGCTTCTCTCGAAGGAGTCGCTACCAAGGCCAAGGGCGGGTCCACCGCTGGTGGCCCTACCGCGACGGTCACCTTCCTCGGAGCAGCACCCCAGGCGCCGACCTTCCTCGTCGATGACCTTGAAGAAGAGTGTCGACATGCCGTCATACTCGAAGTGGATGGCGTGGCCCCACCTCCAGGCAGCATGCTCGAGCAACCGTGCCCCACCCGCGGGTCATGAAGGTGTCGCCGGCGTCCACAACCTCGACCTCTGCTTCTGTGGCCGGGCTGCGGCATTCGGTGTGCTGCAGCCACAGCTCAACAGGACTCCTTGGTAGAATATCCCCTGAGAAAGGCCTCGGAAGGTGAATCCACGTGCTTCGCGGTGTCGCCGCCCACACCACGAACTCGCAGGTCTTGCCTTCGGCATGGGTACGTGAGCAAGGCAGCCCGTCGGCTGCGGAACGCCTCTCCCGGTGACCTTGCTCCTCGTGACGATGGTTCTCGCCCCCGCGTGTGAGGTCCTGCGCGTGAGCATAAAGGACGACAAGGAAGCCTGGTGGAGCCTGCTCGTGCCAAGGCCTTGTGACGGTGGCCTGTGCGGTGCTGCCCCTAACGTGGCCATGCCTCTTCTTCGGCGGGAGCAGCTCAGGTTCCAGCTCTGGGGCCTTCCCCTTCTCCGTGGCGGAAAGCCTCCTAATCAGCGCCATGGGCGCGCTGACAAGGCGGTGGAGCGAAGGAGAAGAAGAAGCAAGAAGATGAAGCTGAGCGGGGCTCCGTCCACCCCCGCATTTATTGCCAGGAGAAGGTAAATCGTCGGCCTCCCACGATCTCAAGCAATGATGATTCTCTCTGCATGCAGCAGGCAGTTGTCAAGTTGAACGGTTGCCGAGGCGACATGGGGAAGCGGAAATGCCCATGTCCCATCAAGTGCCACGTGTCGGCTCGGTCCGCAGGCGATTGGGGCTGCGGCATTCTGCACTTTCCCTTTGGCTTCTCCTCGAAGCCAAGTGTGAGTGTGTCTTCGGCCCGGGGGCTTCTGTCGACATTCTGGATACCAGGGTACCCAGACTTGCCTGCCTGCGGCCCAGGGCATGGCTTCATTGACGACCTGGTATGTCCCAGCTTTGACTACGGCAAGACAAGACCCTCGCGAGAGGTCAGGCCTTGTGAGGCGGATGACATCAAGTCCTCCCGAGGGAGCGGCCTCCTTAAGCGGCCTTGTGAGTGGAGCAGAGATATCAATGCAAGACCCAACCTCATGAGGCTGAACTGACATCAGGCATGACACCCAAGGCTAGGCACATGCCAGCGGGCGCTGAGCAGGAGGTTTCCTTTTCGGTGCAAAGGAGGCAAGCGCAGGTGTGGAGTCCCAAGGAATCAGCCAAAGGTTGCCATTTGCGTGCAACGAGACCAAGATCGTAAGAACAGCAGGATGGGTTTCATCACCGAGCCCACCATGACATCATGCTCAGGGGCTTTTGCAGGCAAAGACCACCTTTTGTTGGGATTAGATGTACTTCTTGTCCCAATTCGAATTTGGCCGTTGTGGGATCCTTCCCGCCTAAGTTCTAGAGGAAGAGGACCGTGGCCACTATAAATATAGCCTAGCCACCCCAGTAGAGGGGTTTGAGTCATCGAGCTCTAGATCGGACCCAGGAAGCCGAACCCTGAGAGTTCATCACAAGAACACACCTCCTGAGGTTGTTCTTCCACTTGTACCAGTTCATCCTCAGCCCCCCCTGAGGCTAATCCACGACAAAGTAGGAGTAGGGTATTACACCACAAGGTGGCCCGTACCTGGGTAAATTGATGTATCTTTCTCTGTCATGTTCATCGAGCTAGGTCATGAGAGCAGCGGGTCGATCACCTTGAGAAGTTGAGTTCTTCGCACACGCCGCTGAGTTCGAACCTTGGGTCTACGGAGCCCGAAATCCGACAAAAAGTGCTCCTACCCAAGTTCTGCCTCGAGACGGCGGCGCCCCGTCCCAAAAGTCCTCTGCTTATTTTTTTTCTAGGTCAAAAGACCTTATATACCAGAAGATGGGCATCGGAGGTGGGCTGGGCTGCCCACCACCCACCACGGCATGCCTGGGGGGCCTAGCGCTCCTTGGTGTCTTGTGGGTACCAGACAGCCCCCCTCTGGTAGTTATTTGCTCCAATATTTATTATATATTCCAAAATAATTCTCCATAAATTTTCTGCTCATTTGGAGATGTGCAGAATAGGTATCTCTGACGTAGCTTTTTCAGGTCCAGAATCCAGCTGCCAGTATTCTCCCTTTTTGTGTAAGCCTTGCATATTATGAGAGAAAAGGCATGAGAATTACTCCATAAAGCATTATTATGCATAAAAACATTATAAATAACAGTAGGAAAACATGATGCAAAATGGACATATCACAACCTTTGTTGATTCTACTTCCCAGTCTCATTTGTTTTGAGCATAGCTTCATAATGTGAAGTAAGGATCAAATCATTATCCGATGTCTTCAGAAAATAAACTCCCATTGTAGTAATACTATCATAATAGTTTGCAAGCATGACATGGTGCTCATCAACTAGAGAATCTTTAGTTATTTTGCATTCTTCCATTGCTTCAGTCATCTCATGAACTTCAGTTATTTGTTTGTGATACTAAACTTCCAGTGCCTCAAGAATTTCAACGATATTGATTTGTTCAAAACATTTCTGTAACACTAAATCCATGCAAGACAACATAATACTCTTGATAGCACTAAAATCATATTTGCGAGATATATACATATTGGTGACATCCTGAGCCACTTCTGGCACAGGAGGATCACCAAGATGTTGATCCGGCACATTCTTTCTTAGAACTTCAGAGAACACATCTCATAGTGTGGATCCAATCCTCATAGTTTCTAACATTTGCAGGTAACTTTTCATTTCAAACAAAGGAGCTAAGTTGGAAACTTTGAGAGCCATTGATCTAAAACAATAAACACGAGATTAACTTTAGAAATTATTCATAATTTAAGGTGCACAAATATTTAAACAAGTTTTAATATAAAGTGTGCTCCAACTCAAATGAATATCTCTCGTAATTGAAAGTGAGTGACTCAGGATCATGTTCTTATTCATAGCCATTGATGTGGACATCACTGATGATGTGAACTTCAACCGGTAGGCAAACTTGTTGATCACATCTCCATATGAGTCTTCTTCATCTTTTGACGCTTCGTTCTCCGAGCTTAGAAGTATTCTGCTAGAACGCCAAGATAATCGAGTGTTTATGTCGTGAGGTCTGACCTCACCCGCCTTGCACGTCACCAATCGTTTGTACTCATGTGGACATGACACATTCCGAAAAGCTACATGTTGTAGGCAGTTGCTACACTGGGAAGAGCACTATCGACTTGATATTTTTTGTGAGATGTCACCTTACTAATTGAGTATTACGCAATCAAAGGGTGCAAACAACAAAGGGTTAATCAAACCAGGCAATTTGTAATTGCATGATATGGTATAGCCCTTCGCGCTGGGGATGTGTTCATGATCCTCCTAGGTCTTCATGAAAGTACTCTTTGATGATGTCATAGCCTCCACCATGCTCTCCTGCGCCTGGTGAGGCCACCTTGCTCCGGCTGCTCCGTAGCATATTTGTCGCTCCCATCAATAAAAATAGCGAGTTTTGACACACACACACACACACACACACACACACACAGGTCATTAAAGTGACAATCCCTTGCCTCCAGCAATCACGTCGTACTGTGACATGTAGGTCACTTAATGTTACATAGAATAACCATCTCATACATAAAATCATTATCATGAAGAAGGCAATACCACATCACATGCATCCTGCAAAACCAAGTTAGACGTCCTCTAACCGGTTTAGCAAATTTTATTTACGTGGCTTCTAGGGTTTCCAGATAACTCTAGCTACCTACGTCCACCATTAAGGCAATAATTCTTGTTTCTAGATTAAGTTTTGGGGTGTGTGAGGGAAGAGACTTAATTAAAAATCTCTATCCCACACTAAACTTCATCAATACACATGATCCCTAGAATATTGAACATCTTCATCGACCTCTCGTGTTTGCGATAGTTCACTATTCTTGACCATGATGAAGCCCAAAGAACTGTTAGCAGACCGCCAATAGGCAGAGCTGATTGCCAGAACTTTTTGGGCAAAGCTACATCATGTTGTCAATGAACTAAACTGAAGCAACACTCGAGGGAAGCATAGCAAGAACATGAAACCCTCACATCCACATGTGATCTATATCAAAACCTGCATCTACTGATAGAGCCACACATGGTGCCACTATTGGGAAACGTAGTAGAAAACAAAAAAATCGCCCGACGATCAACCAGGAACACTATGAAGATGTGGTTTGGATCAGACATTACCAACTCCTAATCGCAATCGAAGAAGAGTCGGTGTAGATCCTAGTTGAAGTCCCTCAAACCGTAGATGAACGATCCCTCGAACCGTCCATGAACAGTCCCTCAAAGGAAGACCGAAAGCATGACCTCCCGATAGTTTACAAGCATACAGTATTCATGATCCGAGAGCGCCTCGCCGTCCAGAGTTAATCATCGCGGGGGAATTAGAGGGAGGATATTAGAACCACACTGGACTTCTAATTATGAGGACTAGAGAGGATTAGATCCAGCTCTAATTGGATCAATTAGACTTGAGAATTAGAGGAGGCTCAAAACTTGTATATCCAAAGGCCAAAATCCTCCAGTATATATATGTTGGAGGAGAGGAGAGGGGACGCCAAAAGGGGTGAGGCAACCTTCCCGCCTTCCCCCTTGCGCCGGCCAAGGAGGGGGTTTCCCCTTCCAATTCGGCCTCCCCTTGGCTTCTCCAAGAAGTAAGGGGGCGCCTCAACTATTGGGTCCAAAGAATTACAGCGAAGAGATTAGAATGACACTCGACTTCTAATTATGAGTACTTGACAGGATTAGATCTAGCTCTAATTGGATCACCTAGAACTAGAACTAGAGAACTAGAGGAGGCTCAAACTTGTAAATCCAAAGTCCAAAACCCTCTAGTATATATAGGTTGGAGGAGAGGGGAGGGGTGGCCAAGGAGGGGGTTCCCCCCTCAATTCGGCCTCCCTTTGGCTTGTCCAAGAAGCAAGGGGGCGCCTCCACATTTGGACCCCAGAGGCCCAATATCATTTCCTCCTCTTGGCCTTTTAAGGCATGCTGATATTTAAATAAATATGAAAGCATCCTAACTATTATTAGACCATTTATTATTCATTTAACATCTCCGAAAACATTTTGCACCTATATATAATTTATCGGTATTACCCGATAAACCTCGAAACCCTTCCGGTGACCCCGAAATGCTGTCGGTTCCTCTCGAAACTATTCTGAATATTAATTGAACTATTTCATAAATATTTCCTCATTACTCATGTCCTACTAAGACTCATTAGATCGTGATGACCTTTAGCTTATGAGCCTGTACATTCAGTGAAACATACACATGAACCAAACCCCTTTTGTTCTATGATCGACAGCGAAACTGTGGACGTCCATATCGATCCTTATGAGTACACGAATGAAATTTGAGTGAACCTGTGGTCATCATGTGCCATTCCCTTTGCTTCATGATACTTTACAAAACCCGAGGTGAGATGTATCGGTATCCACTTGAGTCATTATCATGATGACTATACCGGTCTCCGTGTTGCCGGTTTTGTTCTTCTTTCTCGTTGACATGTTCTGGCATCCCCGTGATCTAGTAACTTGTGTCTGGCCAGTTGTTGATTGATGCCTTCACACTGAGAGGGCCCTAAGAATATCTCTCCATCGTCGGTGGAGCAAATTCCACTCTTGAGCTATATAGTCCCTTATCAAACTTTTTGATGAACCTGTAAGTTGTCGTTATGATCACTATGTTATAGATGACATTTGAGCAACCCCAAATCCCATCGTACGGTAAGAAATGACCATGATACTCTCATGGTATAAGGAACTAAAGCATATGTTAAGTCTTTATGTTACAACAATTGACTTGTGACGATAGCATCTCAAAGTATAACAATCAAGTTTCGGTCAATTCAATATGATCATTCTTCTAACATCATATTCTCGATGTTGTTTTGAGACTATCGTTACACTTAACGGTATCTCATGGTCCGGAAAACATGATCACTAACAACACTTGAGCTAGTCTTCGAGGCGAGACTAGGAATGAAATTTTACCGATTATCATTCCACACATGCATATGAGTTTTCCACTGAATCGCATATTCCAAGATCATAGCAGTTATAACATAGAATATAAACTCTTCATTATGAACATAGAAATATAATAATACAGTAGTTTCCCTCTAGGGCATATTTCCAAGAGACCTATAATATGGCATAACCGTTTTTTACACCATGAGGGGGCAAAAACATTGCTCCAATGGATGCTCTATATGCAAAATAATTACTCCACGGATAGGGCAGTTGCAAAATATAGCACCAAGTGCTGAAAATGTACAAATTTGTAACACTTGGTAGCTGCCGCAAAACAAAAAGCAGCCACCGGAGCAGGCAACCATCGTGCTGAAACTTCCCATCACCATTCCGGGTGACAGTCGTGCCACCTCCGCGTCGTCGCCGCCTCCAAATCGGCTAAATCCCACCCACCACATATCAGCACCATTGGATATGCGCCTCCACACTGCTGCCACACGCCTAACCACCGAATTAGCTGCCACAACCCCATTCCACTCCACCACCTCCATGCCGCCAATGCTATCGCACCACTTGATTCGGCCATCGCCTATCCCCATCTTGATGCATAACACCTCTGCATCATCACCGCACGCTACATCGACCGAATCTGGCACTCCGTCGTCTCATCATCGTCCCCGCACCTGTGTCACTGCCATGCCACTGAGGATCAACTCCAAGAGCAAGACGCACTTAAGAGGGTGTGGCTATGGGGCTTCGACCACTTCTGTGTGGAGTTCTAGTGCGACAACCGTCACTGCCAGCTTGGAACATCAAGATTGCTAACCTCACGGTGTGGGCCCAAAACATCGCTGATTACCTACAAGTATAGGGGATAGTTTGTAGCCTTTTTGAATAAGTATGAGTGTCGAACCCAACGAATAGCTAAAGGTAGAATTAATACTCTCTCAAGTTCTATCGGCCACTGATACAATTCTATGCACACTTAACATTCGCTTTACTTAGAAGAAGAATAACACTACTTTGTAGGTGTAATAGGATAAGTTTGCAAGAATAAAACTAGAAGTACTTTGCTAGATAATAGAAGTTATTTTGCTTTAGTAGGGAGCTTTTTGAAACACAAAGATGAAGATTGTCCTTAGGCAACTGAATATGACATGTGTTATACTTATTATATGCAATGAGGGAGAGTCATACGCTAACATACTTTCTGTACTTGGATCACATGCACTCATGATTGGAACTCTAGCAAGCATCCACAACAACTAAAGATCATTAAGGTAGAACCTAACCATAGCATTAAGTAACAAGTCCTCTTTACTCCCATACGCAACAACACCCTTACTCGAGTTTAAGGTTCTGTCACTATCGCAGCCCACTATAAGTGAATTATGAACATATTGCAACACCCTATAGTGGTAATCCCACAGGCTTGCGTGACACGGAGGGCACCATAGGACATCACCATGAATAACATGCAACTCATATCAATCACACCATACCACAATTAACTAGTAGGACAAAGGATCTACTCAAACATTATAGGATGGCAACACATCATTGGATAATAATATGTGGCATAAAGCACCATGTTTAAGTAGACAGTATAGCGGGAATAGAGAGGTTACAACACTGCATATAGGGGGAGAGAGTCGGTGATGATGGTGACGAGGTCGTTAATGTAGATTGTTGTCATGATGGTTCCCCCGGTGGCGCTCCAACATCACTGGAAGAGAGGGGGAGAGAGCCCCCTCCTTCTTCTTCTACCTTGGCCTACCCCCTAGATGGAAGCAGGGTTTCCCCTCTGGTCCTTGGCCGCCATGGCTCCCGAAGGGCAGGAGCCCCTCTGAGATTGGATCTCTCTCTCTCTCTCTCTCTCTCTCTCTCTCTCTCTCTCTCTCTCTCTCTCTCTCTCTGTTTCCCTTATGTTTCTCGTCTCTGTTTCTGGCCAAAAACCTTTTCTTAAATATTGAGAGATCTCCAATTGGGCTGAAATTTTAACCCAATTTTTTTTGATATAAGTTTCCTTACGGCCGAAGAAGGGCTTCAACCGACTTACGAGGTGGCCACAAGCCAACACCCCATGCCCTAGGGGTGGGCGCACTATGTTGCCTTGTGGAGGCCGTGGGCCTCCATTTGCGTTGATTCTTCCTCCCAAAAGCCACATATATTCCAAAAAAAAAATCTTTGTAAAATTTTATCTCGTTTGTACTTTGTTTTATATGGATTTTCTGCAAAACTAAAAACTTGCAAAAAGAGGAGCTGGCACTGGGCACTAGATCAATATGTTAGGCCAAGAAAATAATATAAACTGTTGCCAATAGTATGTGAAAGTTGTAGAATATTGGCATGAAACAATAAAAAATTATAGATACGACGGTGGTGTATCAGCATCCCCAAGCTTAATTCCCGCTCATCGTCGAGTAGGTAAATGATAAAAGATAATTTTTTGATGTGGAATGCCACCTAACATTACTTGATCAAATAATCTAACCATGGCATGAATATTAGGATACGTGCACTACAATAAAAAGACACATCCGTAACATTTTGGGCCGGACGAAATTTTTTTCTGTCATACATATGACACTTCTATGACCATAATTGTGACAAAACCCGGTATCATCATAGATGTGGTGGGATCCTACTTCTATGACAAAAAATCATGACAAAAAATGGGCTTTTCGTCCTGGGCGGGCTGGAGACGCAGCTGCATGACATTCTTTGGGCCGTCCATGACGGAAAAAACTGTGGTAGAAGCGAGGGCGAGGAAAATTTCGGGGTGTTCCCGGTTACGGTGGGTGATCTGGGGCCGAGCGATGCGCGTTTCTCTCGTACACGTACGCGCATGTGTGTGAGGCGTTGGCTCTAACTGAACCCGAGCGAGGCGTTGGGCTCTAACTGAACCCGAGCGATTGCACTACAGGCTACGTGTTACTGAACCCGAGCGATCGATTCCTTCGCTACTGCTGCTAACTGAAGCCGGTCGATGCTGCCTCTCTGGATGAACAGTGAGCGTTGCAGGAGGGGGGGGGTGGATGAACAGTGAACCGTGGGAGTGGATGAACAGGACCCGTGGCGTTGCCTCTGGATGAACAGGACCCCGATCGATCGAGCCGGTTGGGGCTGGATGAACATGACCCCGTGGAGGGCTGGATGAATAGGACGACCCCATGGAGGGCTGGATGAACAGTAGACGGTGGAGGGGTGGATGAAAAGTAGCCCATGGAGGGGTGGTTGAACAAGAGCCCGTGGAGAGGGGTTGTTGAACAGTAGCAGGTGGAGTAGCGCCCGGTGGAGGCTGGATGAACAGGAGCCCGTGGATGAACAGTCGCAAGTGGAGGCTGGAGGAGGTCGACGGTGGATGAATAGTAGCCCGTGAAGGCTGGAGGAGGTCGACAGTGGAGATGAACAGTATCGCGTGGAGTCCCGTTTTGCGGTACGCCACACCCCTCCCGATGAACAGGACCCCCGTTTCGACCGTAGCGCTCCAACACAAGTCCGTTTCGTCCGTTTTGCGGTACGCCACACCCCTCCCGATCAACAAGACCCCCGTTTCGACCGTAGGAGGTCCGTTTCCTTCGCTTTGCGGTACGCCACACCTCTCCCGATCAACAGGACCACTGTTTCGACCGTAGGAGGTCTGTTTCCTCCGTTTTGCGGTACGCCAGACCCCTCCCGATGAACATGATCCCTTTTCGAACGTGGCCGGTCGAACACAAGGCCGTTTCCTCCGTTCTGTGGTACGCCAGGCCTCGTTTCCATCGCCTGTTCCGTCCAAGCCCTCCCGATGAACACGACGACGCATTCCGTTCCGACCCAGCCAGTTGGCTCCCCATGAACACGACGACGACGGTGTTTCTTCGTTTCGACCCAGCCATGTACACAAGCCCTGGCCGTACGTATATATGCGCGAGTAGGCGTTCGAGACCCCGCCCTGTATGTACACATACGTGGCCGTATTTTCTTTCTTGCGCACTGGCCGTAGTATGTACGTGTACATGCTACCTGCACGCCTCTACTACGACACGAGCGCGCCTCTACTACGACACGTGCGCGCCTCTACATCCACCAGTATGTACATACACTTTCGCGACCAGAATGACAACGCTAGGTACGCTTCGACCAGGTGGGTCCCGACTGTCAGGCACTTCCTTGCGTGCGAAGATGTAGCTGCTTGGTCCCAGCAGTCAGGGAGGCGAATCGCTTTTTCGGACGCACTTCCTTGCATGCGAAGATGTAGCTGGTGGGTCCCAGCAGTCAGGGGGTGAATCGTTTTTTTTGCCAGGACGCACTTCCTTGCGTAAGAAGATGTAGTTGGTGGGTCCCAGCAGTTAGGGGGGTGAATCGTTTCTTTTTGCCCGGACGCACTTCCTTGCGTGCGAAGATGTAGCTGGTGGGTCCCAACAGTCAGGGGGCCGAATTGTTTTTTTTTGCCCGGACGCACTTCCTTGCGTCCGAAGATGTAGCTGGTGGGTCCCAGCAGTCAGGGGGGCGAATCGTTTTTTTTTGGCCCGAACGCACTTCCTTGCGTGCGAAGATGTAGCTGGTGAGTCCCAGCAGTCAGGGGGAAACGTTTTTTTTTCACGAAATACAGTGGCCCGTCCGGTGGGTCCCAGCTGTCAGGTGGAGGAATAATAATTTTTGTGTAATAAGGAGGCACTTCCTTGCTGCGGCCGTGGACCCAACAGTCAGCCTCTCCACGTATAGTCCACGTCCGATGGAAGTCGTTCCTTGACCACGTTGACCATGCCGCGCCGAGAGCACCACGGCGGTGGATGACGGCGAGGCCTAGGAAGGGGACGACGGGGAGCCGGGGACGACGCAGCAGTGGAAGCCCGCGCGGAGAGGAGTACGAGGGTTCACTGGTTCGGCTGCGGTGTGAGGCTGCCATCGCCGCAGGGCCTGGCCATCGGTGGGAATAGTAGGGGGCGGTGAGGCCTCATGGCAAAGACAACCGGCCATGGGAGGCAGGAGCATGCGGCACGACCGGCGTTGGTTTGGGCGGCTGGAGCAAGAAGACCAGAGGTTGAAGAAGCACTACGGCCATTGGATGGACATCGTACGATCACTGCAGCTAGAATCGGTTATATTGACTAAGTTGACAAAGCCCTTGGTTTTTTTAGCAAAGACAAAGCCCTTGGTACGCGTCAACTTAGTAGGCCCACAGCTCGGATTTGGCAGAGAACATATCGCCCATTTGCGATTTGTAAGAATGTACAACTCATTTTTTAATTCTAATGGAATTTACTACAGACCATCTACAGTTTGTTAAAAGTACAGACCAACTTCTAGCTAGGACAACGACTATTAATTTCAAACAACCGCTCAAAACAGAATTCAAAAACAATTCCCACATTTTGATGGGATCCGAAATATTTTGATCCGAAATTTCTACTCAGGTTAAATATAATTTCAAAATAAAGTTGTATTACGTTAAAGTCCAACGAAATATTGCGCGCACAACAAGTAATGAAATTAAAATTTTCAAATTCCAAAAATAATATATATTTTTAAACTAATTATGTGTTTGGTGCATAGTTACTGCCCAGTTATTATAATTACATCCCATTTATTATTTCTTAAAGTCCATTTTCTTGTTAAGCCTAATGCATACCTCCTAGGAAAGTTTGCCAACAAGGCGGAGAATAACAAGTTGACCCAGATATTTTGTACAACTGTCGCCCAGCTTGCATTGCTGATGTTGAAAAAAGGCCTGTGTAGTACAGTACAACCTAACATGGTTACTCAGCCCACATTCAAGAATAATCGAAAGGCCCAAACAAGGCTTCTGTACAACTTTTTGAAGTCACTGAGCTGAATTACTAACTTAAGAAAAAAGTTAGATTACAATGGAACCTAATTAAAAGTTGTCACGAGCAAATAAATAATTCAACGGGTCCCACTTGTGTGTGCGCGCGCGCGCGTGTGTGTGTGTGAGAGAGAGAGAGAGAGATAGAGCGGGAGAGAGATCTATCGGTCGATGCTCGTAAATACATCTTTCAGCCATATGCATTGCTGATGGTCAGTAAAAACTTATATAGTTGACACAATCATATAGAATATCATAGCACAATGAACTTGCATACAAAAATTTCATGCAGGCGGCAAAATCAGGATGGAAGCAGTGGATCGCTACGGGAAGGGATATGTTGAAACCAACGAAGTCGTACATAACGGTTCATCGTCTTTATCAATGACGGGGAAATATCTTGAATGTTGTGCAAAGAAAACAGACAGACAACATAATAAGTTCTGCTAGCACATTAAGTTGACGTACAACCCTTTCTAAAAATGTTCAGGTACAAAATTAGAACAGGTCACAATCAAATGTACTGGCATATCAGTGCTTCACACCCATAGCTCGGATTTAACTAGTATCTGACAAGATTCAGTTGTTACCTCAAATTAGAGCACATCCAGGAAGCCAGCCCTGCCTCTTTTCCCAAAGAAGCAGTGGCCTCCGCCGCGCGATGGAGTAGGCCCTGTGCCATCCATCATTCCGAGCAACACGGGGAAAGTCTGACGCTGACTCCTGTAATGGACGTCGTCGACAGACCCTGGCACCAGCGGCGGCGGCAGGACTTTGATTGATGGTTTGACCACTTCTTCGACATGCACGAACACTCGATACAGGTACATCCCTAACGTGGTCCACGACGGCCTTGGTGGCGAAGAATAGTACAACCCCGGTTCCTCCACTGGTATCTCAACACCAACCACCTTCAGTATGGTGGATGGCCTTTTCATCCGTCAGAGCCCAGCTGTCTGGAGGAACAAACATACTTTACAGCTCACCTCCAAGGTCGTTGATAAGCTCGTTCATGGACTCGTTGTTCCAAGCACGTCGAAGCATGCCGTGGAAGGTAAGCTTTGTTAAAAACTCAAGCTCAGAGGGCACCGAGCCCGATCCTGGGTGCCACCAATCAAAGCTCACGAGCGCGCCATCGCAGAACAAATGCCGGGAAGATTCGAACAAATGACTGCAGTCGAAAGTTGTCCGGAACCTGACGATGAAATCAGCCGATGGCGGACAGACTTCGACGAGCAAGTCACTTATTTGGATGTCGTGCGCAATGCCAAGAGCTTTTACAAGGTCATCCGGCGAGACGGGAGGCCGGTCGCCGTTGATGGTTACCACAAGACTTTGCCGCAAACTGGTCGCTGCCGCCGCCATGCCACTGTTGAGCGACAGCATGCAGCGACCGAAGGCAGGATGGACCTCAGGAGATCCGTGTTGACCGGCGACATGATAGTGCGCTTGAGTACAGGGAGTACAGGAGGGGAATTTGGGGGAACTGGAGTAGGAATCTAGATTCCAGAGGTGGGGGAGGGGTGGGAGACTGGGGATGAAAAGGTAGTATGAATTTCGAGCATGCACCAATATGCTCTCGGCGTGCAAGCGCACGAAAACACCGGTGGCGCTCACATGTCGGCCTAAGAGTCCTTATTCTTTCTTTTTTGGAGAGGCTGGCCTCTTTTTTTCCAGGATCTTTTGAGAGCCCGACCTGAGAGTCATAATTGACCTGTTTGGCATTGCGTTACTACTCGACCCATATTCAATGACACCTCACTGGCCCAAACAAGTGTATGTAACACCCCAAAAAATTTAACCTTGTTTTGTTAATTAAAATCTTGCCAGGAAATTTAACTTTTCTTTTCCTTGGTTTTTCTTGATTTCAAAACCATTCTTTTCTTGGTTATCTTGGAGTTACTCTCAAATTTTTTTTTGAAAACCTTTCACATATGATATTGGACTTGACTGCCCTCTCAAGAAAATCTTCTCTTTTATCAGGAGAATTAATTATATAATATTCTCCCTGATCTTTATTTTCTTGAAAAAGGTTTCCCATAGCTTCATGGTTCCATTTGTACTACAACCTTTTTATAAATTCATTCAAAAATCCCACCAAAATTTGGAGATGTCATATGGAGTATTTGAACCACTTTTGTGCAAAAATATCTTCTGCCCATTAATTATTTTGAGCTCTACACCATATTTTCAAATCTGGTCCAGAGAGCATTTTTGGACTACAACCTATTCAGATATTTCTTTAATACTTCTACCAAAATTTTGGGATGTCAACAGGAGTATATTAATCAACTTTGTGCAAAAACCTAATGATGTTCTTTGGAAAATTTGAGTAAACCATCCTATTTTCCATTCTCGGTCGAATCGGAGGTTTTGTACAACAACCACCTCTTTAGTTGCTCCTTGGTCCATGATTCCTTTTTCTACTGATAGTCCTCCTTGCCAAACCCTTAAGTCCAGGAGAGTGGATCTATGGAATGATTCTAAGTGCTTGCAACATTGCCATTTGTTTTCTGTCCGAAACTGAGGTTTTGCAAAGCTTGCACTAACAAGTTTCTTCTTTTGTCAAACTAACCTCACCACCCTCTTGTCCATCCAAAGAGACCCTGATCTAGAGAATTTGGCCACCCCAAGTATTGCCTAGATGCCCTTGGCATTTTGACAAACACCCTGAGTGCATAGCCAGATTTGGCATGGTTTCAAGTTTACTTTAGGAACTTGGCCACCTGACCTAACCACCCTGCCCTTTTACCTTCTGAATAACCCTATCCTAGCCCTGTGTCTTGCCAGCCTCACCCGCGACCTCTAGCATGCACTGGCATTTCATCGAGCACGTCCCGGGCGTGGTTTCGGCGCGCCAGAGCATGCGTTTTGGCACGACGGCGCCCGAGCCGCTGCCTCGCCTCGCAAGACCTGCTCCGGTCCTTGGCCAACAGTTGCTAGCACGCCACGTATCCCCCTGCACCGCCACGCCACCTCGACCACCCCCTGGCACCCCACAGCACCACCGTCCGGACGGCCGTGGCGGCGGTTAGCCGACGTCGATGCAGTGCCCCGGCCGTGTCGGCGCCGGCCGAGCCACTCCCGCCGCCATCTTGCTCGGAGCAAAGGTTCGCTGCCTTCTAGCTCCTGCCACCATCCTCAGCCCCGCCACGTCGCCCAAGCTACAATGAGGCAGTTCGCCAACGAGCTTATCCCTGGCCGCCGCAGACCAACCTCGTTGCACCATAAAAAGGAGGCCCCGAGCACGTTTCGTTAGCTGCATAGCCTCAGCATGCTCCCCTAGCTCTCCCATGGCAGCCAATCAACCCGGGGAGGCCATCTTCCCCGTCTCCGGCAACTCCTGCCGCGGCCACTGCCCCAGCCACTCCGGCACCAACAGGGCCTCCCCCTCTCCACTCTTTACACCAGAAGCTCTGTCTTCCTCCTGTGAACCCATCCCCTTGCTCAATCTTGATCGGGAGCCACCGTGGCCCCAAACCCACTTCGCTCCTGAATGCCTCCTCCGCGCGAAGCTCGCCGCCGGCAGCTCACTCTGTCCCCGCCGACCCAACGACTACCGGGAGGACCGCCCCGGTCTTGCGGATCCATCCCGACCCTCTGGAGCCCGTAGGGAGCCACCGTTCACCGGCGTTGATCGCCGTTGCCTCACCGCCGTTCGGCCAGAGGAAGAAGAGGGAGGGATGGACTGGTCAAACCTGACCAGTAGGCCCCCTGGACCCACTGTCAGAGACCCGGCCCCGCCTCCACGTGTTTAAGTGGAAGCGCAAAACACTGAGTACGTCTCCCCTTTTCGAAGACGTATTTTGCTCGAAACGTTTTCTTTTCTGTTTTATTAAAAAAACAGATTTTTGATCAAATCTTTGACTGGTCATAACTTTCTATATATAACTCCAAATGAATTGATTCTTTTTCCTGCATCTCTGAAATTCTGTCCAGTCTATTTTAAGATTTATTTGAAGATTTTTCAAACAACTTTTTTGTGTTGTTTTGAAATTATGTGTTAATTTCAATGTTTTCAAAATAGGATTTATTGGAGAGAGGAGAAAACTTTCAAAAGTTTTGGAGAGCACCCCACCTCTCCACACCTTGAAGGCCGGGTGAGCACGACGGCCAGTTTTCTGGAATTCATTAACCGGAAAACCGGTCGCCACAGTGTACATCATCGAAAACACACTGAGCTCAAATTATATAACTTGAAAAAAGGAGATATACTCTGAACACTGGAGAATGGTGATGCCCTCATTTAGCCCACCAATAGTTCGAGACAATAAGCAGTTCAAAACAACGATATATACAACTTTCAAACACTAACTAGTGACTACTACTGACATAAACAGCAAGACATGATAGTTCATAAGAAGTCTTGCTACACCACCAAAACGCACTCCATCTCAGAAAGGCCAGACTCTCGTGATCCGCATTTAGAATGACATTCTAAATGTAAGCAACTATTACATAGTAAGAGTGAAAAGACGAGGATGACCAAATGACAAGGAATATGCATTACAAAAGAAAGAACTACCCATCCGTAACCAGCAGCAAAGACAACAAAGTCATTCAAGAGATGATCCAACACCATCATAATTTGCAGCCCCGCTCAATGACCAAAGGATCCGGAGACACCAAGATTCCACCCTTCGATGCAACAGCCCAATTACCTATCAACCTGAAGTCTAGAACCACATCACTGCCTGCCGTAATTGAGACATCCAAGGATCAAATTTAATCCGGATGCCTTTGTCATTCTCACCTTCTTTTGGCTGCAGGATGTATCGTTGACAATCAGGGGAGTTTGCTCCCGAACTCCTAGGGATCGCCGTGTAGACACAGTTTTCCATAGCAAACAGAGCCTCTCTACCATCAAGGTCCTTGCCAACGGTGATCTCCTGGTTAATCGGATAATTGAGTCCGAGAAACAGAGAGTGTGAACCAAGGCTGTTTACCCGCCCAACTAAAAATCCTCGATGGCTACAACAAGTCGGGTATCCTCGCTCATAGACGTAATAGCCATCGTCCGGATACTCACGTATTTCACGGTGCTTGTATATAGTGGGTTTTTGCAATATAAATTTTCCGCTCATGTGTCCGAATGATCATCCGCCTTTTGCCGTCAGTTCGATCGAGCGAGGAACCAGCTTGTGCTTCCTTGTTTTTGGCAAAGGTGGTGTGATTACAAAGGGCAGTAACTGTAGGGACACTTCATCATATCAAAAAGGACATGCATTGTTAATGTAAGATCAATATTGTTCAGAGTATGAGTAGGATAATGCAAGAAACAGCATTGATATGTGCCTGTTGGAACTGGGAGGAAAATACAGGGAAATGTATACTGGTTTCGAAAATATAGAATTGCCATGCATGGTTATACTCATGTTATCTCGCAATCGATTCTTCACAGGAAACTACCATGTACCATGTCATGCATGTTATGTAATCATGTTCTATCCTCACAAATAAATTCTTCAAGGTAACTAACAGACCATGCATTGTTATATGCTCGTGTTCTGTGGGCATGAAAATTGTGAGGATATTATTCTAGCCATTGATTGCTGAATGGCGAATATAGGTATGTACACATGGTAAGCATTGCAGGATTTCACTACTTCCAAATATAGAGTTCTCCATATGCACATTTACTTCCCTAATGTATGGCTAGATGAAACCAACAGTGTGGTGCATGTTTCTACATCATGAAAATGAGGAAAACTAACATGGCCATTGATACACACTCATATTTAGTAGTAGCATATAGATTACTGTAAAATAAGGATAGTATCCATATATTCCTAACCGTTTGATTACTCATGGTACAAATTGGCTGTAATGACATGGTCACAATCACATGAATTAACTGATTCCAAATATAGCTGATTTACGGCGTCTCTAATACATTTCCATAGTTCTACTGAAATTCTGCTCAAACAGGGATATGCCAATCATCACAAAAAGTTCAAACAGTGTCATGGCGTCATCATTAACATGAGACGGAAACAACTTACACGCGCCGTCCCAGCAATACGTGGTGCCATCTGCTTTGTCAATCGCGTAGATGATGCCATTGTGTTCAATAGCATCACATAAGTGTGTATCAACTTTGACGATGATCCACTGCGATCTGGGTTCTCTCCAGCTAAAGAAGGCACCGGCGCAAAGATAGGTGAGTCCACGGTCTAACAAGGCAATTATCTTGAAGTCTGCGTAATTCGCATGTCGTGTGGGCACTTGGCAGATTACAATCTTCTGCAAAACAAGGTTCGTCCAAGTGACTTGGTAATCTAGATGACTTGGACCGCGATGGTAATACTCTATATAATCCAACGGAGGAAGGATAATCTCATGGGAGGTCTGGAAGTTCACAAGAACCAACTTTTTACCATCTTCTCTAAAGGCAGCCATCCAGTGGGAGCTCATGCCGACCAAGTACATATCTGCCAAGAAGTTTTGGGCGATGGTGATCGGATCGATGTCGAGGGAAATGATGTACGGCGACCCACTACATACCTACAAAGAAGTTTCGGCTAATGGATATCAGATTGAAGTCGAGGGGCATCATGTACGCCTCCGTATCAAGGTGAGCCAATCTAAGACCAGATAGCAGCAAGCAGGGTGTCTTGAAAAGCTTAGGCCTTGCTTCAACAATGGCCGTGTGAATGTACCTCAAGCATGCAGCCAGCCGCAGGGCGCTCAACATATCCATACACGAACAACAGAGGTCGAGGATGTCACTGGGGAGACTGCTCCAATCGCGGCTCATATGGATGCTGTGCGGTTCGTGTTCGGCCATGGTGGAGTTTGAAAGGTGGGGGTTTTGGGGGGCTTGATTTACGGGGGAGAAGGATGTCGGTGCTGGAGCGCCTAGAGAGGGAATAGTGGTACTGGGGGCGGCGAGTGAGGCGACGGTACACGGGGGCACGGTGAGATGGAGACGGAGACGGAGATGGAGATGGAGAAGGAGATGGAGATGGAGTGGTGGTATGGGAGCAGAGAGGGAGACGAGGCGGGGCGCCGATGTGTGGTACAACGGTGGTGACATACTGCACAGTGCACAGGGTGAGGCTGACTTTGGTAACCCGAACATGCCACCTGGACTAGTGTCAGGCGCAGGGTGTTGTCACTTCACTGTGAGGACAGGATGAATAGTATTTTGACCATCAAGTGTACCACAGTTGTACTACTACTACTACTACTACTACTAGTAGGAACATGAGTACTCCAGTATTGTATAGCGGAAATAGGTCTCTCGTGCTAGCATGCATGTTCACTTCATCGTTCAGGTATCATACATATTGCGAGCAGAACCAAATTCTCATGCATGCCCAATCAACGCCCTGCCGTGGATGCATGCAGTGGTCGTTCTGGTGCATCAAGGACGGCATGCAGCTCGTTCCACACTTGAGAAGAGGAAAAATGGAAAGCTAGAACGCGGCAGCAGAGGAAGACAACACTGGCTAACGAGTCTGGGATGGGATCGAGCAGGAAGTTAATGCTCCACGCCTAAAGGTTTTGGGAAAACCTGATTTTCATAAGGCGACTTATACTCACCTAAACGGAGGGAGTATTCCTTAACCAGAGAATGTTGTGTCTCCCATTCACGCGCTCAAATAAAAGAAGCTACGACACATTTTTTATCTGTTTGCATAGGTCCCACCTATCAGGAAGGATGGGCACGTACACAAACAGGTACGACTCATCAGTCTACCTGCATGGCCTTTTCATTTAGTCTACCTAGCCGTCTAATCAATCGCTCAGATGCCACTTTCTCCCATTTTCTTCTCCATCGGGAACCGATTCTCCTCGCTTTCTTCACCTCCCCTTCGCCTTCATTTGCATCCAAACCCCACCGCTGCTCACATTGTTTTAACCTCTTTAAATAATCATCTACTACTTTAGTTAGACTAGCCATCTAATCCTAATTCTCCAACCATAGCCCTTCGTTCCAGCGGTTCCA